>CM054124.1:46888440-48123828 GCA_028751855.1 Ambrosia trifida
CTTAAGTTGCGTTACTCCGTAACACGAATAAACTCAGCAGCTATGCTAGTCCCGTAAAGCGGCGACCTAACATATGACAGTTACAAGTACTTAGACTAATAACCCGCAGGTTAGTTAGTCCCTAGATGTCCAGACCATAACCAAGTTCGTTTGAAAACACCGTGACTGTTTAACTGACCCAATGTACAAGACTCGACATCCCATTGGTGACCCGAGACTCCCCGTGTTATGTTTACGCTCCCAAACAAACAATCATGCAATCACACTTAACATACGTTAACGTCCAACAAGTTATAGCACGTAGTTCACGTATCACATAATTACATCCAAACATATGTTACCAAGTTATTAGATATGTTACGGGGTTCCTAGCATGTTCCTAGATGTCAAATCGGGTCTCGGAATGCTAATTTACACTTACAGCAGCAGTATACACGATTAGGAAAAGTCAACTAGCATTTAGGGTTGGTCAACAGGCATTTAGGAAGGCTAATCGCATGTAATATAGGCATTTAGGGTCATAAGACATGTAAATCTTGAGTTTATATGCGATTAGGGCTATAAGACATGTATTTCAGGACTTAACTAGCATTTAGGATCACAATTGCATGTAATAGAGGCATTTAGCCCCCAATTGCATGGTATATAGGCGATTAGGGCATCTTTATAGGCGATTAGGGTTGCTAATCGCCAATAACCCAGCTGTTCCGGTTTTTCGCGCGTTTAACACTCCAAATCAGATCCAGAACGCGTGTAATCATCCGATATCAATCCAACAACTATTCCAAACATTTTTAAACCAAAATCCTTCGTTTAGACTCGTATTATCAGCCCTGCATGCAACTATGTAATCCAAACACAATACACATAGTATGAAACATCACATTAACATGCATAACTATAACCCTAATGAACAATTACTCAGATCCTATCATCATGCCATCATTATTAATCTGAAACTAACCTAATAACATGTAATCATCCATCTTGAATCATAAAAACCCTAGCTTTTAATCATAAACACACATAACACATGTATGATAGATAGAATCCGATTAACAACACTTATTAACGATTTTCAGAAAGCTTATTTGTTTTAGAACAGGTCTGGACCATTAGGGATTTAATAAAAACGTTAATAAAGATTGTATGGATGGAAACTACACCTTAGATTTGGGAAAGATTGATGAAATAAGTTTGAAACCTTGTGTTTTGATCAAAAATCACGTTCCAGAGGTTGTGTGTGTGTTGGGGCGGGTTATGGGACGACTAGGGTTGATATTATGAGGTTTAGGAGGTTAAGCATTGTATTTATAGTCGTTTTTAGTCGTCCAGCACGTCCCATGCGATTATACAGCAGCTTCATGTGATTAGGGTTGCTAATCGCATGACCTCCATGCATTTGGGGTCTAATCGCCCCTTATGGCATGCGATTAGCCCCCAATCGCCCTTAATGTTGCCCACTCGCCCTCCCTATAGGCGATTAGCCACCCCTAATCGCCTATAGGGGCTGGTTCCTTGTATTTTGCGCGTTAAACCCCGTTTTAACATACGTTAACACATATTCACATACCGACAAGTCACATAATGATTGTAAACACATAACACTTGCAAACAAACATATTCACACTCGTTCACCAATTCCCGGGACTCGAGACTTGTATGTTCCGTATGACCTGACGATTCTACGAATCGTCACCATTTGTACACTTGGTTAAGGACTGACATCTAATGAACCTCTAGACTAACATCCGATGATCCTCTATACTAAACTGATAGTTCCCGAACCATAACACGACTTAACTAACCCAGTTAAGTACAATATACGCGTGACTCGCTAAGGTAGACTTTCATCTAGACAACGTTGTTAACCAGAAATTGCCGAGTGTCACATCATCCCCACGTTAAAAGAATTTTCGTCCCGAAAATTGTACAAGTACCAAAAGGAATGACGAAAGAAACAATTAAAAGATAGAAACCAAAAGAGAGATTTACCCGAAAATTGTACAAGTACCAAAAGGAATGACGAAAGAAACAATTAAAAGATAGAAACCAAAAGAGAGATTTACCCGAGTTGTCACATCATCCCCACGTTAAAAGGAATCTCGCCCCGAGATTCATTCAGCTGCAGTGGAGACATATCTCGATTCGAACGCTTCCTTAGGAAAGAGATGAGGATATTTAGACTTCATCTGATCCTCCCGTTCCCAAGTGTACTCTGGTCCCCGGTTCGAGTTCCAGCGAACCTTCACAATGCGAATCTTGCTATGACGTAGGCTACGAATCTTGTAATCCAGCATCTCCACAGGTTCTTCCACAATCCGAAGACGATCATCCACCTTGATCTCTTCCAGTGGAACGATGAGAGACTCGTCAGCCAGACACTTCTTTAAGTTGGACACATGGAAGACGTTATGTACGTTACCGAGCTCCGTCGGTAAATCAAGACGATATGCCACCGGTCCAATCCGTTCCAGGATCGTAAATGGACCGACATACCGAGGGTTGAGTTTGCCACACTTCCCAAAGCGTATGACGCCCTTCCACGGTGAGACTTTCAGAAGTACCTTGTCATCAACTTGGAATTCCAATGGTTTGCGACGTTGATCAGCATAGCTCTTTTTCCGATCCCGTGCCGCTGCCAACCGGTTACGAATCTGTACGATCTTTTCCGAAGTTTCGTACACTAGTTCAGGCCCAGTGAGTTGACTCTCACCCACCTCAGCCCAACAAAGAGGAGACCGGCATTTCCGCCCGTATAGTGCCTCGAACGGAGCTGCCTGGATACTCGTGTGATAACTGTTGTTGTATGAGAATTCTACTAACGGTAAATGAGCTTCCCAACCTTTGCCAAAATCGATTACATATGCCCGTAGCATGTCTTCTAAAGTTTGAATCGTGCGCTCACTTTGACCGTCAGTCTGTGGATGGTAAGCTGTACTCATGTCTAGTTGAGTACCCAAAGCCTTGTGCAACGACTTCCAGAAATGAGAAGTAAAGTGGGAGTCACGATCCGAGATAACAGAAACCGGCACCCCGTGCTTAGAAACAACTTCCTTCAGATAAAGACGAGCCAAACGATCCATGGTGTCGGTCTCTTTAATAGCGAGAAAATGGGCTGATTTGGTCAACCGATCAACAATCACCCATATCTTATCATTCCCGCTCGGTGACTTAGGAAGTTGCGTGACAAAATCCATTGTAATCCGCTCCCATTTCCACTCCGGAATTTCAGGTTGTTGCAAGAGACTCGACGGTTTCTGGTATTCTACCTTGACCTTAGCACAGGTCAAGCATTTGCTCACGTATGAGGCTATATCCGACCTCATGTTTGGCCACCAGTAAAGCACCTTCAGATCTTGGTACATCTTATCCGAACCAGGATGAATAGAATACCGGGACTTATGAGCCTCATCTAGGACAAGCTCCCGTAGTCCCCCGAATAAAGGAACCCATATGCGTTCTGCGAAGTAGTGCAGGCCATCAGGCCTTCGCTCGAGGTGCTTGTCGGCACCGTGCATAGTCTCAGCTTTAAGGTTTTCCTCCTTCAAAGCTTCTAACTGAGCAGAACGGAGTTGATCAGGTAGAGATGAATGAATGGTGAGTTGCAACGCCCGAACGCGACGAGGTTTAGTTGATTCCTTCCTGCTCAAGGCGTCTGCTACAACATTCGCCTTGCCAGGATGGTACTTAATGGCACAATCATAGTCGTTCAGGAGTTCAATCCAACGACGCTGTCGTATGTTCAAATGTTGTTGGTCGAAAATATGTTGAAGACTCTTGTGATCGGTGTAGATGGTGCATTTGGTACCGTACAAGTAATGTCTCCAAATTTTCAACGCGAATACCACTGCACCCAACTCCAAGTCATGGGTGGTGTAGTTCTTCTCGTGCACCTTGAGTTGACGAGAAGCATACGCAATCACTTTCTCGCGTTGCATCAACACGCAACCGAGACCATGAATAGAAGCATCACAGTAAACAACGAAATCATCAGGGCCTTCAGGTAAGGACAAAATAGGAGCAGAACAAAGTTTAGACTTCAGTTCTTGAAATACCGACTCTTGTGGTTCACCCCAGTCAAATTTTCTATCCTTCTGAGTAAGAATGGTGAGGGGTTGAGCGATCTTCGAGAACCCCTGAATGAAACGACGATAGTAGCCCACAAGGCCTAGGAATTGCCGCACCTCAGTTGGCGTCTTTGGTGCTCCCCAGTCCTTGATCGCTTCGATCTTAGCCGGATCGACATGAATTCTAGTTCATTAACCACATGTCCTAGGAACTGAACTTCGCGTAACCAAAAGTCACACTTTGAGAATTTAGCGTAAAGTTGTTCCCGTCGCAAAAGTTCCAAAACTAAACGCAGGTGTTCCTCGTGTTCAGTCTTGTTCTTGGAGTAAATCAGGATGTCATCAATAAACACAATGACGAACTTGTCAAGATATGGCTTGCAAACGCGGTTCATCAAGTCCATGAAAACCGCCGGTGCGTTCGTGAGACCGAAAGGCATGACCAAGAATTCGAAATGGCCATAACGTGTACGAAAGGCAGTCTTTGCAACGTCAGCTTCCCTTACGCGCAACTGGTGATAACCGGACCTCAAATCAATCTTAGAGTAATAGCTAGAACCCTGTAGTTGGTCGAATAGATCATCAATACGTGGAAGAGGATAACGGTTTTTGACGGTCAATTTGTTCAGTTCTCTGTAATCCACACACAATCGGAAACTTCCATCCTTCTTCTTGACGAATAGAATCGGGGCTCCCCAAGGGGAAGAACTTGGCCTGATGAAACCCTTGTCCAAGAGTTCCTGTAACTGACTAGACAATTCCTGCATCTCGGGAGGTGCAAGACGGTAGGGGGGCCCGAGCAATAGGAGCAGCCCCGGGTACAAGATCAATGCCGAACTCAACTTGACGATGGGGAGGAAGACCAGATAAATCATCAGGAAATACATCAGGAAACTCGCGTACAACAGGAATACCGTCGATCTTCTTCTCATCGCTAGAGGAAACAGATAAAAGTGCCAAAACGGCCGAATAACCCTTTCGAAGACACTTAAGGGCTTTCATGCTAGAGATGATATTTAGCGGAACACCACCCTTGATACCGTACACAGAAAGGAATTCTCCGTCAGGGAGAGGAATCCGAATAATCTTGTCGTAACAAACTATCTCCGCGCGATACAAGGACAACCAATCCATGCCTACAACAACGTCAAAACTACCCAAAGGTACTGGCATAAGGTTGATGGGAAAGGACAAACCCGACAACTCTAGTTGACACTCCCGAAGGATACAAGTAGCTTCAATCTTTTTACCGTCAGCCAACTCAATAATATACTTAGCCTCTAATGGTACGGGTACTACATCTAGCAGTCGACTAACTTCCATGGATACAAAACTCTTGTCGGCACCAGAATCAAATAAAACACTAACAGAGCGATTATTGAGAAGGAACGTACCGGTAACTGTGTCAGGATCCTGTCTAGCCTCAGCGGCTCCAATGACGAAGGCACGTGCATTCCTGCCACCGCCCCCGTTGTTCCCGTTACCGTTGTTTCCGCCCTGCTTCAGTTTCGGGCAATCCTTCTTGTAATGCCCAGTCTCACCACAGTTGTAACATCCTTGTCTCCCCGTAGTTCCTTGAGCAGCAGGAGCCGGGGTATTGCTTGGGGCCTGGGTCGATGGAAGTGTAGCCCGACAATCTTTAGCAAAATGCCCAAATCGCTGGCAGCGATGGCAACGATTACTGTCGCAGTTCCCTTGATGATGACGCCCACACTTGTTGCATTTAGGCAGTTTCCCCGCATAACCACCCTGTTTGTTACCAGTAGAAGAAGAACCCCCATTATCGAACCTCTTACCCTGCTGTGCTGGCCCAGCTCCTTTCCCCTCGTTTTCCCACTTACGCTTGTTATTCTCCGGGGCCTTGACAGTCGAACCCTTAGCAGGCAAAATACCCTCATTCACCTTCAAGTTGGTCATCTTATGAGCCGATCGGACCACTTTTGAGTATGTAGGATGATTTCCCGCAGCCACCAACCCTGCGATTTCTGGCACTAACCCCGAGATATAGTGTTCGATCCTCCTATATTCTGGCACATGCAGATCAGGACATAGCACTGCCAACTCATTACGCCTTACCGTATACTTCTCAATTTCGGACCCAGACATCTTGAGGTTCCACACCTCGTGCTCTAACTTCTGCACCTCTTCCCTTGGACAGTACTCTCGCTTCAGCAGTTGCACGAAATTCTCCCAAGGCATAGCATAAGCCTCCCCAATACCCATATTCTGGGTGATGTTATTCCACCAGGTCAAAGCAACATCCTGGAATAACGCAGCAGCATACTTAACTCGATCCTCTGGGAGACAGTTACACATCAGAAACACTGACTCCACCTTTTCCAACCATCTGAGTAGGCTCACCGCACCCTCAGTGCCAGAGAATTCCTGAGGCTTACAGTCCCGAAACATCTTGTAGGTACACATGGGTGGGTTAACAGGACCACCTAAAATAAAACGTATGAGAAACCACGAAGGATGTATACAAGGTTCACCAATGAGGCAAAGAAAATGGATAATTCAACTTACCACCACCATTGTGCCCTAACTGGAAGGCAGCTTGTAGCAAGTTGTTCAAATCTTCCTGTGATAGGTTAACACCTCCACGACCACCCGCACCACCGCGACCACCACCACGTCCACCATTGCGACCACCTCCACGTCCTCCTCGTACTCCATACATGATCTGACAGAAGAAACGAGAAAATTTAGTTTCGCAGCTAATGGTAACCACTAGCATTTACAAGATCAAAGCTAGATCCAACTCAGGTCTATCCATTCAAACCCAGAGCTCACTAGGGCTTTCATGCATTTCGGTTTATGATTTTGTGTGCACCCAAAATGATAAACCGCTCTACATGGTCCTCCAAGTGTTCTCCTAGTTCAAAGTTCAAATCACCGAACATAGACTCTTAGCTATACACCGTAATGCTACGGTAGTTTATGGCAAGTGTTTCTATTGGAGTATGAAAGGGAGATGTCCGAGCCTTGGACAAATCTCAAGAGTACACGATTTACCCCAATACACCACACTGCCTAGAAAGCAAGTAACTCGACCTAGGATAGAATGGATGATGTAACATAGAAAGATCAGATGATTTAGAGACACCCCGACAGCCCATACGTAATCCATCAAAATGTTTAGTACTATGTGATCGTCTAGTGTGTGCGACTCGGCTATAGACTAGACTCTACATGCAGTCCTAGTTCACTATAACCATTGGCTCTGATACCAATCTGTCACACCCTCAAAATCCACTTGCGGAGTTTTACCGCGAGGCGTATGACAAACCAGGATCCAAACCAACGATCACAATAAACAAGTCTAAATGAACATAATGCAATTTCAAAAACAATGTTTAAAATCCCCAATCACAGCGGAAGCTTATTCAAAACATAATCCAAAATAAACCAAGTGTTCAACGTTTGAAAACCATGCAATCCTAACTAGACGCCGTGCAGACGCGTGCGCCCTAGTTCCATTGTGCTACCTTAGCGACCTGAGAAAACATGTAAAAGTTTACGTCAGCACAAAAATGCTGGTGAGTTTACAGGTTTTGTAATCCAAGTACCAAGTTCAACCTGTCCATACTATAACAAATCGAAAACCAAAGTACGCTAGCTAGGCGTATGTTTTGTTACTATCACGATTGGAAAACCATTACTAACTTGCAAACCAGATGTCGTGCCCGATGTAGTAACCTGTTGTTCCTGTTTGAGACAATATGCACCCGCCGACCCTCCAAGTCGACGAGCGGGGTTGGTCACTCCCAATAGCGCTATTCACATTTCCCCGTTGTGCAAACCCGCACATTCATGGTTCCCCCCGGGACTTCCAAAGATCGTATAGTAAACAATAGAAACCCATAGTATGACAGTAGTTACCAAACATAAGTTTTAACACATGTTTTCTCCCCCGAAAAGTGAAACCAGTTAAAAGAGGGGCCGTAAACTCACCTTAAGTTGCGTTACTCCGTAACACGAATAAACTCAGCAGCTATGCTAGTCCCGTAAAGCGGCGACCTAACATATGACAGTTACAAGTACTTAGACTAATAACCCGCAGGTTAGTTAGTCCCTAGATGTCCAGACCATAACCAAGTTCGTTTGAAAACACCGTGACTGTTTAACTGACCCAATGTACAAGACTCGACATCCCATTGGTGACCCGAGACTCCCCGTGTTATGTTTACGCTCCCAAACAAACAATCATGCAATCACACTTAACATACGTTAACGTCCAACAACTTATAGCACGTAGTTCACGTATCACATAATTACATCCAAACATATGTTACCAAGTTATTAGATATGTTACGGGGTTCCTAGCATGTTCCTAGATGTCAAATCGGGTCTCGGAATGCTAATTTACACTTACAGCAGCAGTATACACGATTAGGAAAAGTCAACTAGCATTTAGGTTGGTCAACAGGCATTTAGGAAGGCTAATCGCATGTAATATAAGCATTTAGGGTCATAAGACATGTATTTCAGGACTTAACTAGCATTTAGGATCACAATTGCATGTAATAGAGGCATTTAGCCCCCAATTGCATGGTATATAGGCGATTAGGGCATCTTTATAGGCGATTGGCCTCCTAATCGCCTATAACATAGGCGATTAGGGTTGCTAATCGCCAATAACCCAGCTGTTCCGGTTTTTCGCGCGTTTAACACTCCAAATCAGATCCAGAACGCGTGTAATCATCCGATATCAATCCAACAACTATTCCAAACATGTTTAAACCAAAATCCTTCGTTTAGACTCGTATTATCAGTCCTGCATGCAACTATGTAATCCAAACACAATACACATAGTATGAAACATCACATTAACATGCATAACTATAACCCTAATGAACAATTACTCAGATCCTATCATCATGCCATCATTATTAATCTGAAACTAACCTAATAACATGTAATCATCCATCTTGAATCATAAAAACCCTAGCTTTTAATCATAAACACACATAACACATGTATGATAGATAGAATCCGATTAACAACACTTATTAACGATTTTCAGAAAGCTTATTTGTTTTAGAACAGGTTTGGACCATTAGGGATTTAATAAAAACGTTAATAAAGATTGCATGGATGGAAACCACACCTTAGATTTGGGAAAGATTGATGAAATAAGCTTGAAACCTTGTGTTTTGATCAAAAATCACGTTCCAGAGGTTGTGTGTGTGTTGGGGCGGGTTATGGGACGACTAGGGTTGATATTATGAGGTTTAGGAGGTTAAGCATTGTATTTATAGTCGTTTTTAGTCGTCCAGCACGTCCCATG
The DNA here is from genome assembly GCA_028751855.1 of Ambrosia trifida. Taxonomy (NCBI): domain Eukaryota; kingdom Viridiplantae; phylum Streptophyta; class Magnoliopsida; order Asterales; family Asteraceae; genus Ambrosia; species Ambrosia trifida. The sequence continues at coordinate 46,897,801 of CM054124.1, forward strand.
CGATTATGCAGCAGCTTCATGCGATTAGGGTTGCTAATCGCATGACCTCCATGCCTTTAGGGTCTAATCGCCCCTTATGGCATGCGATTAGCCCCCAATCGCCCTTAATGTTGCCCACTCGCCCTCCCTATAGGCGATTAGCCACCCCTAATCGCCTATAGGGGCTGGTTCCTTGTATTTTGCGCGTTAAACCCCGTTTTAACATACGTAACACATATTCACATACCGACAAGTCACATAATGATTGTAAACACATAACACTTGCAAACAAACATATTCACACTCGTTCACCAATTCCCGGGACTCGAGACTTGTATGTTCCGTATGACCTGACGATTCTACGAATCGTCACCATTTGTACACTTGGTTAAGGACTGACATCTAATGAACCTCTAGACTAACATCCGATGATCCTCTATACTAAACTGATAGTTCCCGAACCATAACACGACTTAACTAACCCAGTTAAGTACAATATACGCGTGACTCGCTAAGGTAGACTTTCATCTAGACAACGTTGTTAACCAGAAATTGCCGGGTGTCACAGTTTTGGCGTTGTTTAATGAAGTTTACCTTAAAAAAAACAGGATTTCCAATCCTAGCAGGAAAATGAGGGAAACGGATACTCAATTAAATTGACCTCATTATTGGAAATCAAGTTATTGAATATTTGGAATAAATCACGAAATTCAAAACTCCCCATTATCCAATAAAACCCTAAAATGCCTAATAATAAACCAAAATCACCAACACAATTAGTTACAAATGCTTTTTGACAAGCCTTTGCTGCAACAGGTCGTGTGAACCAAAATCCTATTAATAGATACGAACACATTCCAACCAATTCCCCAAAAAATATAAATTTGTATCAAATTTGAACTAGTAACTAATCCCAACATGGAAGTACTGAAAAAACTCATATAAGCAAAAAATCTCAAATATCCGTGATCATGAGACATATAATTATCACTATAAATCAGAACCATAATTCCAACAGTAGTCCATGCACTTAAGATGGAATCAGTAAAATTACTTTAACACATCTGTGATTCACCTGTGTTTTGTTTGGGTGTCCGGATTGTGAAAAGGCGCACAACACTATAGGCGGGTGTCTCCTACAACCCATGATATTCGTTTAATAAAGGTGCTATCTTATTAATTTAGAATATGCGGTTACCATAAATTAAAGGGAGTAAATATCTTTAGAAAATTTTAGATCTGAATGATTGTATTGTCTCTTGGAGTTTTTTTTTTATTTTCTTTGAAAAAGTAGTTATGATGATATAGCGAATTTTGAATGGATGTTTGATTATTTTACAGTCAGTTATTTTAATTCTAAGTTATTGTCTAAAACAATAATACCGAAGAGAGCCTTTTATTTTTGCCTAGATTTAGGGTGTCAGATATATTTAGCATTTAATATTATTATTGTTAATAAAGTTGTAGATAAACCTACTTTTAATTAAAAAATTATGGTTTAATGAACATGGCTTAACATATGGAAATGTGTCACCTTTCTTTGCATGTTTTTGTGACCTTATAGGTTCTACGACTATTTTTTGACAAAAAGAATAAAACGTTAGAAACCCGGAATTAGTTGTGGTTTGAAATAGGTATCAAAATTGAATCTTATATCAGTTGGTACATCCGCTGCAACGCACGGACATTCACACTATATACCAAATTATAAAGAGCCAAAGATGACTATGATAGTAATTTTATATGTTTTTAAAGATAACATATGAAAAGTTCTTTGCTTCACATTTAAAATGTCATGAAACTTCTTTCAATACTACCCTTATTTGCAAAACTAACTTGTACATTTTTATCATAACCCCTCATTTATAATTTCATATTAATTAGTAAAAGCTTTATTATGTATAATATGAGTTTAAGCAATTTAAAAGGTTGTAAACACTTGTTAAAAATGCTCACATTGTATGACTTTTTTTTTCTTTTAGTTAATTTTACACTAAAATACATTTTGGTTTACTTCTTTATGTTCTGACCCCTTTCGTTTTACATTTTATATCAAGCTCACTCACCCGGCATGTTAAAGACAAAGTACGACTATGACTATAACTATTTCTACATTTTAAACTTTAGCCTTTTACGATGTTTGCGTTATTTTAAAATTAGTATGTTTGCTTTAATTTAAAATTAATAGGCTAATCAATATTTCTATTTATAATTGTCATCTGTATTCTTTAATTATAGTCTCAGTCTAAGGTGGGTAAAACAATAGGATTGAGTACCACATTGTTAATTGTTACTGCGGCGGCAATGCGCGAGTTTCTTGCTAGTATATATAGACACTCCTATGATATGAACTAACACATTGCCGCCTCATACAAACTCAATTATTTTATTATAAGTTATAGATTATTTATTTAGGTTTTTATTTCTAAGTAGTTAGTCTAGTTGGGTTTGGTGATTGTGTCCATTTTGTCACAGCCGCTTGTTTTAGTTTGTGGCATGCAAAATTAATTAGTAAAGGTCTTCTTTCCTTTTAAAATATTTGAAGGTTGTACTTATTTTCTTTGACGATTTGATTAACGATTCAGTTCGTATCAATTTTAAAAATTTCAAAACGTATCAAAGGGTGTGGTTTGCGGTTTATACCAAAAATCAGTCGTACCTTTACTTTTTTAATTATTAATAAATGTAACCATAGTAGTAATGTTGTGTATAGAGAATTTTTTGTAGCGTCTTTAGAGGCAAGAGATAATACCGTTTGACTGCTCAGTGACGGATCTAAGATTTTTTTCTTATGCAGTCACCTTTTTTTAGTGATCGTATATCTCAAACGAAACATTAGAATTTTTGGACGGGTTGAATCGAGAAACATAATAAAATACGGTATGATAGAAATACATAATCATTAGAAAATACATAATCTTGAATGGACTTCGTTAATTTTGAAGAGTTGAACTCGAATGAAATAATGATTTCAAGGGCCGAGTGCGATGAACGCGCAAATCAATTTTGAATTTGCAGAAATGAAAACAAAACAGTTAGTGGGGATGATTTGATGCTTGGATTTATAACTTATGGTCGTTTGTTCAAGGTTATTTGATGCTTGGATTGCCTCTAGTAGTTTGACTTATATGAAAAATCATGTGTTTTTTGTATTCCCCGCTTTTGTTTGCTTCCTTTTTACTAATGCTTAAAATACGAAGCTACTAAAATACATGGCTAAGACTCGAACTCGTGACAAAGTGAAAAGAAAACAAAGGTGGCAACCACCACAACAAGCTCTCATTTGTTAGTATGTAGTCACTCTAATAATTCATATGCAGTCACTCAAGTAATCAGTTATATCCGCTCTACCAAAATCCCAAAAATCCTTGCTGTCCTGTGACCTCAACCCATCTAAGGTGGCTCCGCCCCTGTGACTGCTTGTATAAATTTTTATATACAAATGTGGTTTTGGATTGTGAAAGTAGCAGATTAAAAGAAAGAAATAAAACGTTTATAAATTTAATTCCTGTCTGTAGCATGTGATTATCGATTTGTCTCTCTTTCTTCGAATGTTTATATGTTGAAGCTTATATTTCTATGACTTTGAACAAAGTTCATGCTAGTTACATAGAAAAGTTACCTTTTAATATGTAATATATTCTCTTATTTAGTTTATTTTCACTTGGTAGGTGGTTAGTATGTAGCCATGGCGGAACTATCCTCATAGTTCGTATCTTGGAGGGGCATCCAAGATGATTCCGTCATTGATTTTTTACATACAATAGAATCGTTATTGTTTTAAATAGTTTGATGTCATGGATTGTCCTTGTTTTGTATAAGCGCATATAGTTTTTTACAAGAACTACCCGATAGAAACCCAAGGGGTTTGGGACTGAGATTGCCTAAAGTCGTCCTGATCTAGCCCCATTGTCATCCCTATTATAAACATCATCTTGCCGCAACGCACAGACTGCGTGTTTATCTAAAAAAAACTTAATAGGTATAACGTGTATGTATTTTTATTTTGTCTAAATTTGTCTTTAAAATTAAATTGAACAATCGAACTGGGTAGGATATACACGGACTGGATAGGACATAAATTAAATTGAACAATCGAACCTTTAAAATTTCCTTGGATAAAAATGTGTTTGTATATTTATTTTATATAACTTCGTATCACTAACTGTACTGAAACTAGTTTTTAACGCGACGGCCTAGCGTCAGCGATTTCATTGCAAGCGGTGAGATAATGACATTAACATGAATTGTTATATGTTAGCGAAGCATATTCAACGTGTGTTTCATTCTCTTCGATCTTATCTTTGATTGCTTTTTAAAACGTCTTTTTAACTGAACTACAATGGTCTAATTCTTTTGAAGAAGATATGTAGGCAATTCGGCGTATATTATTTCTCGGAGGAGCAACGACGAAGCGCCGACAAAGGCAACAACGCGTAGCGTCTTGTTCGGGCTACAACAATGGTTAGACAAACGTAAAATATATTTGTAAAATATAAAAAGAAATAAAACTCTATAAAAGATGGTAAGAGTACCCGTAGTGGCAAAGTTATGTGGCGTTATAAGCCACCATAGCGCCGGGAACACCGCCCCCCCAGGCGCTATGGTGGCGTTATGGTGGTATCAAGCCAACAGCATAGCGAGCGTTTTGCTTGTGAGATTGTGCAATTGACCGTTGTTGAACGGTCCAAAATTAAAAAAAAAAAATCTGATTTATTTAATTATTATCTATATATATATACTTCATCTTCTACAACATAAACACACACATATACAATTCACACACACAAACAATTCATACATATACACACTCTTTACAAACCAAAAACCAAAAACCAAACCTATGGCAGCCTGGACGAATACAGAGCAACTCGAGTTAGTGCGGGCGTGGATAAACGTTAGGGAGATCCCGTCAACCAATAGGCGGGCTTTTTGGCAGGATGTGTTGGTTGAGTTCAACCAAATCACGGGAACGAACCACCGTAACGTTGACCAGATCTACAGTAAGTGGCATTCTATACGAACTAACGTTGATAGGTGGCATGGAGTCTATTCAGCGGCGATGCAGGCGCACCCAGGGGTTAGCGAACAGATGGCAATTCAGTTGACACACGACGCCTATCGTCAACAATACGATAGCGACTTCTCAATCACCAATCTTTTGTCGTGGTCTCTGATGCGTTTTCACTATGTTTAATTTTTAATGTTTAGGCTTTATGTTTAATGTTACGTTTTATGTTTTGTGTTCTATTTGTAATGTTTAATGTTTTAGGCTTTATGTTTAATGCGTTTTCACCAATCTTTTGTGTTTAATGTTAGTTTATTTTAAAAGATTACATAATATTTTAAATTTAAACCACATAAACACATAAAATTACAATCCTAAATTACTTATTACAAACAGAGTTCCTAATCCTAAACTACTTATTAAAACGTTACATAAACACATTACATAAAGACATTACATAAAGACATAATATAATCCTAAATTACTTATTAAAACCTAAACCTCCCACTACGGAGAGTAGTTGTCCCACTCGAGTGTGTAGTACTCGGGGGATAGGGAACGTGAGCTGTCCCTCCCATCGGACCTTGCATCCGAGGGGAAGTAGTAGTTCTCCCCACGAGGGGAAGGCATGCTCCAAAGGCGCTCCTCCTCCTCAAGTTCCCTGAGGGCTTCCAAGTCCTCAGGAGTTGGGTCCCCATATTCACGGGGTGGGGTGGGGATAGGTTGGTGGTGGTGGAGTGGGCAAGTATTATGGGGGGTGGGGATAGGTTGGTGGTGGTGGGTGGGGGTATTCTGGGGGGTGGGGATAGGTTGGTGGTGGGGGGAGGGGATAGGTTGGTGGTGGGGGGAGGGGATAGCAGCAGCAATTCGGGGGGTGGGGGCCGACACTCTCAGTCGGTCCATTTCATTAATAGCCATGGTATAATCCATGGCCCAGGCCCATTCTTCATCCGTGAAGTCATCATCGACTTCAGGATGAGGAAAGGTTGGTGGTGCCGCAGCAGGAGGAGGAGGGTGATAAATCCAATGTTGTGGAGGAGGAGGAGGAGGAAGAGGAGGTTGTGGAGAAGGAGGAGAGGAGGTGAATGGTAGTCTCCGGGGCCGGCCCCGTCCCCGGACCCGGCGAGCATACTGCCGGACATTAGAAGGTCCGGCAGCTCCTGCTTGAAAACTGCCCATATTATTCATTGTGTTCAAGATGAGGAAAGGATGAGGAAGAGGGAAGAGGTGTGACTAAGATTTGGGAGGAGGGGGTATTTATAGGTGTGACTGAGATTTGGTGGAGGGGGGGGAAACTTTGAAATTCAAACTTTGAAATTTAAACGTTTGGGGGGGCAAAGTTTGAAATTCAAACTTTGAAGTAGGAGGAAAACTGTTTGAAATTCAAACGGTTTGGAACAGTAACCGTTTGAAATTCAAAATTTTTTTTTTTAATTTTATTTTTTAATACTAAATAATTTTTTTATTATTTTATTAATTTAATAAACTTTCAGTCTAAATTTTTATTTTTATTATTATTTTTATTTTTAATGAAATATTATTAAGTATTAAATATTCTTATTTAAATAAAAAACAATAATTAACCAATCATTACCAATCATTTATAACCCCAACATAACCCTCCTTCCCACTACACCCTCTTTTTCCATAACCCCAACATAACACCTTTTCTATTACTTTTTAATATTTTAATCCTATAACCCCAACATAACTATCCACCACTACACATACCCTAAGAAAACGTTTCTATTTGCCTACTTTATTAGGCTTAGTTTTAATATATTACTGAATTAATTTTTTTTGAAAGGCTATTATTAAATTAAATAAATAACATGCACTAAGTATTTGCCTATATTAGGCTATATTATTAAATTAAATAACATGCACTAAGTAAAACAATGTGCAAAACCACACCATGGATAGAAAACCACCGTTTAAGAAGAAAGGAGAAGACCTAGGCATCTTTTATAAATGTAGTCAAACAAAAGCAAACCATTCTTTTGTCTTTGTCTCTGTTAGGTTTTCCATTACATATCATCTTCTTTCTATGGTTATGACCCACTCCCGATCCATTATCTAGCTACCACCGCCACAGAACCACGACTTATCGCGATCATCCCCCTATGAATCGAGAAACATGTCAGGCGGAAATCGCGGCGGGTGGTTACGACGGCGCCGACTCCGGGTCTCTGTCTCTAAAACCTAGTAACACCACGACTTCTCCTCACCCTCTCTCTCTAAAAAATCCGTTGCCACCAGCATCACCAACCCCCTCCCCCTCCCCTTCTCTGTGGCTGTTGAGGTAAGGAATGGCTTTGTTTAACGCGAAATCGGCTTTCAGTCTAACAGATCTACACGGAATTGGGCCATGCAGGCGGAAGCAAGCAATTGTCTTCGGGCACCGTCGCCGGAAGCCACACTTTAACAACCGCCACCGCGACACATAACCGGATCGCAGACGGCGGTTCACCACGGTTTCTGGGCGTTTTGAGGTGTTTTCTGGGGTTTTTTTGGGCGTTTTGGCCGGTTGATCCCGACCGTTGGATTATAGGACAGACGCACGTGGCAGCATCCGCAGTGAGATTGCTAGATGATTCTCAGCCGTCAGATTGTATGAGCAGCAACGTGGGAGACTGTCAGCCATGTGATAGCTACAGTAACTCCCCCTCACACCAAAATTTACCAATTGTATATATATATAATGTATATACTACTACTTCGTATCATTTTCAACCATAGAGGCAAGTGTGTGAGGTTAAGACTATGTAGTATGTGGTGTGGTGGAGACAAGGTTTGTGTGGTGGAGGCAAGGCTTGGGAAGTCTTGCCGCCACATCATCAAAAAATGGGTCTCACATGTTTTTAAACATTTTGAGGACTACCCAAGGGTGTGGGGGTAGTTGGGTAGTCCTTCACTCCTATTGATCACCGATTAATTTTTATTTTCTAATTTTTAAATAACTAAATAATTAAAATAAATAACATAATATTTAAAATAAGGTTACAAATAAAAAATTACAAATAAAAATGAAATTACAAATAAAAAACGTTACAAATAAAAATAACTAAATAATTAAAATAAATAACATGTCTAGTTTTCCCCGTTCGCCCAAATATAATCGACCAAATCCGATTTGTAGATCTAGGTGTCTGTCCTCGTTGCGTAATGAGAATTCGTTAAGTTCTTGTTGAGCCGGACTAACGGGGACACTATTATCCTCGAGCTCGTTTTCATGAAAATCACAAATGGCCCTTCCTACGTCTTCGATATACATGTTATGCAAGATAATACAAGCATACATACAATACCGTAACTTTTTTGGTGCCCACATTCTTGCCGGGTTAGTGATATGCCACTTTGATTATAGAACACCAAAACAATGTTCGATGTCCTTTCTCGCTGCTTCTTGATACTTTGCAAATTTCTTTCTTTTTTCGTCGTCCGAGTGTGAAATGGTTTTAACTATTGTGGAGTATTTCGAGTAGATTCCATCAGCAAGATAATACTCGCGTTGGTATTGCACCCCTGAAAGTGTGAAGCTAGTGTCTGGACCGGTCCCTTGCACAACATCTTCGAAATTAGAGACTGATTGATGACGTTAATGTCATTGTTTGAACCGGGAACTCCAAAAAAAAGCATGCCAAATCCACAAATCCTGGTAACAAGCAGCCTCTAAGATTATCGTCGGATGTCCGTGTTGACCACTAGTGAACATTCCCCGCCATGCTGTTGGACAATTCCGCCACGGCCAACACATGCAATCAATGCTTCCGAGCATTCCTGGAAAACAATGTCTTTCGGTATGGTGTTGATATATTTTTTGGACGTCGCTCCTCGTTGGTTTTCGCAAATATACTTTGTTGTAGATCTTCACAACACACTTGCAAAACTTGTACAAACATTCCTGTGCAGTTCTATCAGAAATCTTTAAATATTCATCCCAACTATCGTCTGTCGTCCCGTAAGCTAGTTGGTGTAATGCAGCTGTGCATTTTTTAATAGTTGTGAACCCCCTTTTGCCTCTAGCATCTTACCGCAATGTAAAAAATGGGTCACAACTCGATAAGTCGTCGGCTATACGTAAAAATAGTCGTCGACCTATTCTAAACCGGCGCTGAAAAGTAACATCCGAGTATAACGGTTCATCGCCAAAGTAATCCTGCATTAATCTTTTGTGGGCACCTACACGCGTAATTTATAAAATATAACTAAATGTATGTAAAAAATAAACAAGTAAAACATAAATATATAATGTAAATGTATTAAATAACTAAATTTAGGTAAAAAATAAACAACTAAAACATAAATATATAATGTAAATGTATATAATAAGTAAACATAAAAATGAAACTTTCAATAATTTAAAAAAAAAATGTTACCTTACCAGTCTTTGTTTATTGTCGTTTGCCTAGTTCATGGTCCACTTGAGACCTCTTCTTCCTCATCTTGAATGATTTGCGTCGCCATCGCCACAATATTCATAAAAATTTGGTTTTCCTCGGTGGACGATGAAGATGTCCAAACAAAAGAAGGAGCATTCGACATTGTGTGGTAAATTTTATAAAAACCTTAAAAATTTTAGTAGAGGTTGAAACAAATATGTGAATATTTGAGAGATTGTTGTGTGTGTTTTATTTGAAGACATGAGTTATTTAAAGATAAAATAGTTTTTTTTTTAAACTAATTAACGGTCATATGACCGTTCAAAGCTTGAGAATCACAAACAAACCAATCAAGAGGACCCGTCCATTTCGTCCAAGGCTCGCCGTTTAGGCCGGAGGAGGAACGGCGGGGATGGTGTTGGCAGCCCCAAGCCGTGGTCGACGGCCCAATGTCGCCCCCCACACCTTATAGTCTAAGAAAACGGAAAATAAATGTACCCTCTGTTGGATTATTTATAAATATTGTTGGTAGGAGATTACCTATTACCCATGACCTATGGTCCAGTGGTACGGTATTCCTTCTTGTATTATAAATGTGAGGTTGTAAGTTTAAATCTTATAAGTGAGATGCAAAAGTGAAACTAAGAGTGTTTAAAAAAGTTTGCCTAGTTAAAAGTACTCCCTGTTGGATTACGTATATTTCAATGTCAAAACAAATTGAAGGGTGTGACCAAACCCAGAAATGACTAATAAAGCCTAAAACCGTGACAAGTAGAAATTACTACGTTATAACAAAGTTAAACATGAGGAAATAGTGTGTTAAATTTAGGCTAAATATTTCATAGAGTAAATTGGCTTTTTTTTATTACTTGTGTGCTTTAGTGAAATATGTCACTCCAGTCCTTTTTTTTTTTTTTTTTTTTTTTTATAATTTTCAAAACATCTCCTTTCATCTAATTTGTTAACCTCCAAATACGAAAATATTTTACATATCTATATCTATATCTATATCTATATCTATATCTATAACTATATATATATATATATATCTATTAATCTATTAATATATATAAAAGAATTGAACTATGATGATGTGTCATTCAATGGAGGCCTCAACCACTCCTTGAATGTGCCACATGGCATTATGTGAGATTTTTTAATTTTTGAGTTTTTTTTAGTAAATCTATATATATAGTTATAGATAATTATTTTAGGAAAAAATAAGAATTTAAAAACAAAATTAAATTTCTCTCTCATGTTTTCTTCCATAACTTTTAAACGTTAATATCTTTTATATACGAGATTTTTTATAGAAAAAAATTACACCAAATTAACGAGCGTTTTATTATCTTTCCAACAAGTACCATAGTGCTAGATAAAAACGGAGAAAAAAAACGACTATTTTTGTGAGGTTTTGTTTTCAAATATATTTTACTCGACTAATAAATCACTACTTAGGATTTTTTATATTTGAATAAGAAACGATAAACATAACTTCATAGGCAGAGATTCCTTTTTGTTATTTGAATATGATAACTTATGATAGAGATTTGTTCAAAATAAATAAATATTATTATTATTATTCATTAATCATGTATTGGCAAATCATTAATTATGTTATGATATTAGATATATTCACTCTATCTTTGTTCTACTTTTATTTGTCAACCCGGGACGCTCCCGGAGTATAATATAATTGTATTGGAGCTTTTGCAAAACATAATGAATTATTCATTTTTTTAATACGTTTGGTATGTTTTCTTCTTTTATCATTTTTTATTAAGTCATATTAGATTTTTCAACCCCGGAATCTTCCCGGGGTAATCAGCTAGTATATATATATTGCAAAGATATTAATCCTACATGTCATACTCATATGCAATCTCTCCTTTGAGAGATGCCACATAGAATGTGATGTGACAACTCTAAACCAATTAAAAAAAAAGAAATAAATATGATTTAACCTAATCTATTATAATCTTTAACCTAATCTATTAAATACCTAATCTACTAAATCTAAATATTAAAACTTTATTATTTTATCTTTCGTGTTTCCTCCCATAACTTTTAAACGTTAATATCTTTTATATACGAGATTTTTTAAAGAAAAAAATTACACCAAATTAACGAGCGTTTTATTATCTTCCCAACAAGTACCATAGTGCTATATAAAAATCGGAGAAAAAAATGACCATTTTTTGTAACCCGACAGGTATTGTGTCGGGTTTGGGATTAGTTTAAAAAAAATTGTGGGTTTGGGCCGGGTCTTGGATTAGGTGATACCCAACCCAATTACCCGAAACAACATACCCAAATACTCGAACTACATACCCGATCATATACCCATGAATTTTTTAACGCATCACATAACATTTAGACTAATGCGTTCGATATTTCAATAATTAACTTTTTTTCTTATTTCATGTTAGTTCTTTTTAGAATGATCGATTACGAACTTCCGAATTCATTTGTAATGACACTAGATTTATACCCCGGTGCAGAGATTCATTTTTTTTTATATTTGAATATGATAACTTATGGCAGAGATTTGTTTAAAATAATAATAATAATAATAATAATAATAATAATAAATTTTATTATGTTATATTAGATATTTCAACCCGGGACGCTCCCGGGATAAAAACTAGTAAAAAAATAAATACATCTTAAATAATAATAATTTATTAAAACCCACCCACACAAGAAATGTAATCCTAAATTTCATTGTTCAGTTCAGTTCTCTTGAAGATCCACCAATCCACCCACCACCACACTTTCTTCTTCCTCACCCTATAAGTCTCACCCTAAACCACACCACTAGGGTTGCAAAGGAATCAAACGAACATGACATTTTTCGTGTTTGTTTGTTAAGAGAATAATGTGTTCATGAACATTTACCAAGAAAGTGTTCGTTTGTTAAGAAAATGAACGTGTTCGTATTTGTTTGTTAATTCTAGGTACCAGATAAAAATGTTCATGAACATAAATAAGCACGAACACATGAAATTTCGAATAAAATCAACATCTTTCACCACAAAACATTATCCACCTAAAACATGCTAACCAAATTATCCAAACACACTTGACATAATTTTCATCACATAATTACCCTATAATAAATGCTAAAAAACACACAAAATTATCATATTAAACTTTAAGTACTCATTTATTCCACCCAAATAAACTCATTGATCCACCCAAAATAATAGTTAATCAAAACAGATAAAGTAATACAAATATGTAATGCACTAATATATATTAAATAATCAATTACTAAAAATTGTGAAGTACTTCAATTAAAAATAAAAAGTTAAAACCTTAAAAAATTAATGAACATAAACAAACACGTTATCGAACGTTCACAAACATAAATGAGTGAACGTGACCTCCGTTTGTGTTTGTTCATTTATTAAACGAGCAAAAACAAATGAACTTCCCATCAGACAGTTCACGAACTACTCATTGAACGTTTGGTTCGTTTGCAACCCTACCCACCACCCAATGTAGCAAAGGTATCGGTAATCCCATTATTGGTAGAGGCAGATATTTCAAACGTGTCGGTAATCCTGTTAGGAAGCAGAAAAGGTAGTTAAACTCAAGTACGTAAAAGTTAATAGGATTACAGCTAGGGCTGTTCACGAGCCGAGCCGAGCCGATCCGAGCGGAGCTTTGCTCATGCTTGGCTCGTTTACAAACCGAACCAAGCGGAGCAGCTCATTTACAATCGACCCGAAAATCAAACGAGCATTCTTCAAGCGCAGATTTTCAGAGCGAGCGCCGAGCGAAAATCGGGCGGAGAGTAATTTGGACGATCATAAAATTAGGATGTTTTCTTCGATGTTTTATTTGTCGGGTGACAACTAAGGTCGAACTATTCGATAATAATACTAATATTGAGATCTCAGTGCCCGAGGATGAGGCTTAGAGTGAGGCTGGTGAGGCGATGAGCATATGTCAGTGTACAGTTGTTGCATCGTGACGTAGGGTGATATCAAGCGACAATTAGCGATGGACGACTAATAACATAAAGAAGTCAAGACTGTCACCTCATGACTTATGGTTTTACTATTAAATATAGTGTTAACTTTTTTATGGAGTTAAGTGAACTAGTTGTATTTTGTTTGCATATACCGAGTCAAATCCAATAGAATGTTATATATAAAGCCATAAATTTATTAGTAAACTGTGTGTATATTTATAATTTTTTTAAATAATTTTTTTAATTAAAATACCATATCATTCATAAACACATAAACGCGACTAATTACATCAAGATAGCGGGCAGGCGGGCAACAAGCTGCGCCGCCACCCCTTTCTGGATGGCAAACCCTAACCTACTAAAAACAAACCCATGTCCCCCCGAAGTCGAGACACTGCTATGAATAACCCGTTGGACTCTGGTCAGGAAACGGATGGCTTCCGGCGCCAAAGAGCCAAAGGTATCAAATGCCAGGGGAACAAAAACGTGTTGGTTCTCCTCGCAAGCTTTAGCATGCTTCTCAACTTTCTTTGCCTCTGCTTTTCGCACCGCTTGCCCTGCTAAAAAACCACTATCCCTCAAACCAACCAGAGGAGATACACCTGTTAGGTCGACGCAAGCGTGTTTCCCCCCGGCCCACCCAAAGACAAGCAGGTCTGCTGGACGCAGGGTGGATCTCCCGTCAGCAGGGTCCGAGAGGAAATTCACAGGAGCCATCCTCTTGGCTGAGATCCCAGCCCTTCGTAAAATGTCCCAAAGAACGTCTCGGACCCAGTCATGCCTATATTTGAAACCAGGCAACTCCTTACAATGAACCGCGTGTTCCCCGTATTTGTCCAAGCATGCCTTACGGCAAATCGGACAGACTTCATCTTCATGGTACATGGGGATCACCAAACGATATTTAAGAATTGCCCTGTATTCAACCCTAGACATGGTTTGGCCCAAACCTTCGATTGGGATAACATTCAGGAAATCTTGGGCATGGGGGCTTTGCAAGCATTCAATAACTGCCTCTTGACGGGGGGACAGATCAAAAATTTCACCCAGGCTCTGTGCGATTTTGCCAAAGAGGGCATTCGCCAAAGTTTTCTGAGACTTTGGGGGGGGGTGTCCTTGTTAGAAAAACCGCCAATATCAAAACCTGGGAGAAAGTCATTTATCCTTTCGAGGGCCTGTACGTAGTCCAAGTCCATGTCGACAACCCCACTATTTCTTAAGATGTGGTCTTGGAGATTCCAAGACTGAGCTCGCGATGCCATTAAAGCATACACCCCAACATCTTTTGCTGAGAGGAGCCCTAATCCTCCCAAACGCATCGGCAAGGATGCCAGTCGCCACTGTAGGTCACCAAAGAACGGACCCCCACATACCACTATGCCTTCGATGGCTTCCCGCAGACCTTTGTCAAAACATGATATCGCTTCATCCATCATGGCGGGTTGGCAGGTCCGCAAACCAAAAAGCAACTTAGCGACCCCCATACAAGATCTGAGCAAGAGGAGTTCACTCTGGGGATCCCTAAGGCAGGGCAAAAGTTTCATAAGATCAACCGCACGCGAGGCTCTCCGCTCTGCCAATTCCCGTATAAAATAAGAGTCCCGACTAACAGCCCCTCCAAGGAGCTTCACCCCTTTTTCTAGCCTGCCAATCCCACTGGGGAAAAGCCCGTCCCTTCGTTTCACTCCATTACAAGACGGCCAAAACACCTCAGTTTTCTTAATATTCAGTTGAAGCCCCAGGGATGGTCCCTCCTTCCAGATGATGTCTAAGGCATTCGCAACATCGATGGCATCACCGATAATTGTCCCATCATCAAGGTACCACGCATGAAATGGGAGCTTACATTTTTCTTGCACCCGGAGAACCATAGGGTGTAATGCCAAGGCGAAAAGGAGGGGACTTAAAGGGTCCCCTTGCTGAACCCCCGTAATGGCCCCGATACAATCATTACCAACATACAACCTAGCTGGCTAGGCATATAAGAACTGAACCCACAAATAGATAGACGGGCAATGCTGAAGAACTTCTCGGAGAAGGGCAGTGCGGTCTATCATGTTGAACGCGTTTGAAAAATCCACAGTGAGCATTGCTAAAGAATCGTCTTCATGGAAGGAGTTAAAGAACCTGTTAGTATTGTGGAGCACCGTCTCTGCCCCATTAGGAGTCCCCACCCCAAATTGGAAGTCCCCCAAATACTTAGCCATTTCCTTACCAACCTTCCTCATTGCCACTTTAGATACCAGTCTTCGCCAAATGGTCCCTATTGCAATGGGTCGGATCCCGTTATCAGGTTTCAAAAGAGGGGTAAGGGGGGCCGAAGCAATAAATTTAGCAAGCACCCTGGGACATAACCCCCCAGCCATAAGTTGACGACTTCAGTAATAGCTGAGAGCAAACCCGTGGAAGCCACAGACCCCTCTCCGCTAAGGGCGTCCAATAGATGTTGGGCCCTCAAACCGTCCATCCCGCAGGAAGTCCCTTTAGGGAAAGATCGGATGCATCGTAGTACACAGTCCTCATCCACAATAAGCGCGGGCATAATGTCGGAGTTAGAGGGCAAGGACGGGGGAGGCAACACCGGATGTTTATCAATAAGGGCTTTCATGGTAGAATCCCCAAAAGGAGCAACCCCACTAGAGCACAACACCTTGACAGCAGCTGTGAAATGACCATCCCGTATTTTCCGGAGGCACTGATTGACATTGGGGCTCTTTTCAATAGATTCACTCCCCACTGCTTCCTCCTTGATAAAAGAAACACCCCCTGCGGAATCGAAGAGAGAAGGAACAAGATCTGCAAACCCATAACCATCTTTCCACAAAGAAAGTGATTGCAGGATGCTGCAACACTGCAATGATTTCCTATTCCCAGACCTCCGTTCCTGCCTAGTGGACGGTTTGACCACCCGCAGGGTACATCGCAGCAATAAAAGCAGTTTGACCCAACTTTCTACGGAGCCTGGTGAAGCCACCACTTTGCGTAAGGCACCTGTCAAGGCCTGGACAAACGCCAATCGACAGCTTGGGGGGATGCTCTTGACAGTTTGAATGGGCAGTGAGAAAACCTTTTCTAAAAGGGATATATCCCCAACCACACCTCCTGAAGGACCAGGTTCCATGTCCACAGTCACGTGACGAGGTTTCTGGATCCCAACAATGAAATCTTCCACATCTCCCGTAACCACAGAGAATGAGAGGACATCATCAGCACTGTGAACGCACCTTTTGCTGAGAGCATGCATCACCATGCACCTCCCACATAGCCATTTAACCCCATCCCTAAAAGCGCCCCCAACTTCCATAAAAAGGTCCAAGTCTTGGGAGATTGCATCTTGCAAAGACGCCCTCCTTTTTTCTGTCTTGAAATGAAAACCCTGCATGTGCTCTAGAAGGCGTAGAAACCCTGAAGACCCCGGTTTACCATCTTTACACTCATGGAAAAGCTTAAAGGGGCATGTTCTCAAACCACTACTCGAGCCAGGGTCGAAAACTCCTTTTTTAACACTCCGGTCCCTTTTATTAGGAGCCATATGCACGCAAACACCAAATCTAATAACAAGCAAGAGAAATAAGAAACCCTAACTCGAGACAAGTCAGGTGAAAATAACGCGGGCCTAAACCACACCCCCGCAAGAACAAATGAGTTTGGAGGGGAGCAACCAAAAATTGCTCACCTCCTACCCACCAACTACAGCTACCTCTCTTTTTTTTTTTACGTCATCAGGCCTCGTCTGACGGCGCTGACGAAGAGGCGTACGAGAGGGAAGCTTCAATATCTATTATTATTATTATTATTATTATTATTATTATTATTATTATTATTATTATTTATAATTAAATATATAATAAATAAACAAAAATTTATTTGAGCCGAACCGAGCCGAGCGTACATTTGCTCGTGCTTAGCTCATTTACAAACCGAACCGTTCTGATCAGCTCATTTACAACCAAGCGAAAGATCGAGCGAGCATTTTTCAAACATTTTTCACGTACCTTTGCTTCATAATAATAATAATAATAATAATAATAATAATAATAATAATAATAATAATAATAATAATAATAATAATAATAATAAAATTAAAAAAAATAAAATAAAAAAACAAATCCACCCATACCAAAAATACAACCCCAATTTCCATCTTCACTCGTCTCCCAGATCCACAATGCCACCACCGACACCACAACTCCCCACCACCACCACCACCACCACCACTTTCCTCCTCCTCCTAACCCTAACCTTCACCCTAACCCAAACCACCCACCAACAACCCAACCTAGACTCCGACTGCACCAACCGCTGGATCCACATCCGCCACCTCCCACCCAAATTCAACCTAGACCTCCTAACCAACTGCTCCTTAACCCACCACCCTTTCTCCACCAACTTCTGCCCCTTCATCATTAACCACGGCCTTGGCCCCAAAACCCACAACCAATCCCACTCATGGTTCCGTACCGACACCACCCTCCTTGAACCCTTCTTTCATCGACGTATGCTTGAATACCCCTGCCTTACTTCTGATCCTAATGCTGCTGATGCTGTTTATGTTCCTTATTATTCTGCTCTCGACTCGCTTAGGTATTTGTATGGGCCGGGTTATAATTATTCGGCCCAACATGGGGTTGGTTTGTTTAAGTTTTTTAAAGATGATTCGCCTGAGATATGGAGTAGGAGACAGGGGTATGATCATTTTGTTGTCATTGCTGGCACTGCTTGGGATTTTAGTCAGCCGTTAGGTAATGATCTGATGTTATCTTGGTTTTGTACACCGCTTTTTGTACGCGAGGCGTAAATAATTATAGAATTTTTTTTATATAAAACAAGTCAGATTTATAATTAGTTAAATGAACAAACATGAACACATGTTGTGATTTATGTTGGTGAAAGGCTGTTTACGTTTGTTTACAATGTTTGAATTTGTTTTTGTTGGTTATTTACATGAACGAACATGAACATTAGACTGGTTCGATTGTTAACATAATTACTTATATTCGTTTATTATTTATCCGTAATACTAATTCACCCGAGATGTATCACCTGAATCGAATTTTAGAATTTTAGAACGAAGCCTTGGGTACTCGAATAACAAATTGAACGGACGAGCAAGAGCACGTTTGTTAATGTCCCTTATCGTTTACATTCATTCATTTAAAAATATAAGCGAACGGGCATAGACAAACACAAACATATCCGTTTGTTAAGGTTTGTGTTTGTTTGTTCGCTTAAAGTTAAATGAATGAACATAGCCTAGTATTATTATTTGTATAAGTGGGATATAACTGGGTACATTTGTTTGTTTGTTATTAGGTAATGATCCGCCGCTATGGGGCAGTTCGTTTCTTGAATTGCCGGAATTTTACAACATCACAGCCCTAACCCTAGAATCAAGAGCTTACCCTTGGCAAGAACAGTCAATCCCTTACCTCACATCATTCCACCCCCCAAATTTAGCACTCTTTGATTCATGGATCAAAAGAGTCACTAGATCAAAAAGATCAACACTAATGTTATTCTCCGGCGGCAGCGGGATTTCCTCCACGCCCAATATCCGCCGGAGCATCAGACTAGAATGCGACAACACTTCAAAAACCGATAACACAACTCAAACATCGAACCAGCATTCAACACAATGCGAGTTCATCGACTGTTCGAACGGAGTTTGCGAGCACGATCCAATCAAGATCATGAAACCAATGTTGCGTTCTAGTTTCTGCCTGCAGCCTCCGGGAGAGACCCCAACACGACGGTCGACATTCGACAGCATTCTCGCAGGGTGCATACCGGTGTTCTTTGAGGAACTATCGGCGAAGAAGCAGTACGGATGGCATCTGCCGGAGGACGAGTACGATGAATTCTCGGTGATGATTCCGAAAGAAGATGTGGTGTTCAAAGGGGTGAGTGTAATGGAGGTTTTGAATGATATTCCAAGAAGTGAAGTGAGAAGAAAGAGGGATAAGTTAATTGAAATGATTCCAAGGATTATTTACAGAAAGCATGGGAGTTCATTGGGTTTGAGGACAAAGAAAGATGCATTTGATATTGCTATTGAAGGTACACTTAAAAGGATTAAAGCTAGACTTGAAGGTCTTGGTGATCAGTGAGAATTTTGTGATTTTGTTTATAAGTTAATATGATTATAATATATATGTTCATTGGTTTATACTGGAGTTAGTAGAAGGATTTCATCTTTGAACAATTTTACATGGATTGTGAATAATCAATGTTGTTAAACCCGGACTGGCCGGACCAGTGAACCAGTAGAGCGGCGGGTTCGATATTAAAGACATTGTATTTGTCAATAGCTGATCTGGTTCATCATTTTAGGGTATATGACTGTTCAAGATCAGGACTGTTCATTTATAAACCATGTAAATGTTTGGATGTGTATGATTGTTTCATTTAGTGGTTAATTTTGGTTTAATGGTTAATTTGCTGTAGAAGTTAGATTGTAATTATTGAAAAGTTGCATATATTATTTAACAAAATGATGTTTTATCTAAACATATGATCTAGTGTTAATCATAACGGTGTGCCTAACCTGTTACAATGGCGTGTCTAACGTCCGACTATCTAGTTTTGATTCATTCTTTAAAATGAGTTTCGACGCACTGTTGATTGCGTCACGCAAGTATCGTTTTCCTTTACATGGTTCTTTGAACTTTACATATATCGTTCCAAAACCTGTTTGTACTTAAAATGACGCATATACACATACTATAAAACATACAGGTATTCATGTCGTATCCTGAATCAACTACGCTTTAAACGAAAAAATCTTTTTATAGTAATCTCGCTCTATATATAACCTCCAAGGCAACCCAAACTCCACGAAAGACGACTAAATAAGAACACTATTCAGGCAGCAAGTAGTGAAGCTTAAAGAACCAAATATACAGCTTGTATATTTAGGAGCGTTTCGCAATATTAACGCACAATGAATGAAATTTTATTAATGTTTTTGGTAGTTCATAACTAAGATGAAACAAAACAAAACAAAATTGATGAGATATTAGATTTTGGAAACAATGTACAACATCTTTCTTTCCTTCCCACACTCACCAAATAACTTGCAGTGTACAAAACAATGTTTAAAAAAACAAATCTAACCCCATCTCATGATAGCCGAACCCCATGTAAGACCTGCACCAAACCCGGCAGTTGCTATGGTTTGACCTTGTTTGACTTTTCCGCTTCTAACCGCTTCATCTAACGCCAACGGTATAGAAGCTGCACTCGTGTTGCCATAGTTTGCCAGATTTGATATCACTCTATCCTTTGGAACTTCTAGTCTTGTTGCTACTCCATCGATGATCCTCTTGTTCGCCTGCAACGTCAAATTACAAAAATACCCTTTAAATATAGTAAATCTTTAATTCAATTCCTGATCATGAAATACCCGTAAGGGGTCGAATAAATTAGAATGGCAATATCGACGCACAAGACTATTATTGACATAATAAAACTTTTGTAATCGTACTTGACATACTGATTATCTATAAAAAGTTTTAAATCATTAGAGAAAAAGGGTCTCCGTCAACGGTACACATAACTGCCCTTTTTGACCCGTCTATTTTACCACCTTTAAATGAAAGACTTATAAGTAATCCTGTGTGGGCGATTGTTTTGGTTCATACCTGATGGAGCAGTAGCCAGTCGATATCTGAACGGTCAAGGCCAGCCTTTGCTAGTGATGCTTCAATGGTCTGTGGCACAACGCTAACAGCAAACCGGAAGACTTCTGTTCCATTCATTTTTATACATGAAAAAGATGAGCTCTTTGGAGGGAACCCTAGGACCGAACCATTTGTACCCATTTCATGATTTTTTTCGTTTTCTTTTATTCCAGCATTCAGGTGCCTGTTGGGGAGGAGGGTTATAGAAAAAGTTCAAATTTTAATAACATTTCCAGTGAACGCAAACTATTTGTTTTTTTTTTTTTTTTAAATAATAAACACCTGTTGCCGTCACCATCACTGTGCAAGTCAAAACCAAATAAACCGTCTTCTTCGCTATCACATGCCTACAGGAAATGAAACATTTAGTGGCCCAAAAATCTACATATTTACCGAACTTGCAAACAATTTAAATTGTGCAAATGGGACTTGGGAGACGAGGCTTCCGAATAGAGATGGCAAGATGGGCGGGGTCGGTAACAGGTCACACTGGGCCCGGATTGAAACGGACCATTTTTTAATACAGGCGAAACGTGTCTGGTTGGGTCGTAAACTCTTTTTCGTCCAAATTAATTTAAATAATTATCTTGTTGATTTTGATTACAAAAACAATGTTTTCACCAAAGTTTAAAAGAACGGAAACGAGCCTCGAGGCATTTTCCCTTCGCCTCATGAGGCGTAAGCTCGAGGAGCAGTCAAAAATAAATATAAAAGTTGTGTCTATAAAAAATTAAAATACTCGACCTAGAAAAGTCTAAAACATCAAAAATAAAATAATTGACCCAAAAAGTCTAAGACACCCAAAAAAAAAAAAACACATCAAAAACACCCTAAACCACCCGAGGCGCACCTGAGGTGCACATTTTCTTAGCGCCTCAGCCCTTAGAAGCGTATGCACAATCTGAACCCCATCAGGCGCGCCCCAGACTCGTTTTCTTAGAGTTTCGCCTCGAGGCGTACGCCTCACCCGTTTTTTTTAAAACCATGGTTTTCACTATAATAATTTAAATGTTTGAACAAACTGGTTTAGGAGGTTGTATGCACTAAAATGACCTAGGGTGATTTTCAACCCGACTGGCCTGTTCGGCGCATTCCCTTTTTAGCTAAAAAGTTCTATTAGACCCGTTTGAATCAAAACAAAATCAACCAGCTCGTAAGTAAATGGGCCTAAGTGGCCACCTGCTGAATAACCAAAACCCAACGAAATAAAGTAGTTGGGGGATGATTACTAATCAAGAAAAGGTGAAGCAGCTCCATGTGTAATCAATATATCATTATGTTTATGTTGTGGGCCCATGTTATTTGTTACTCAGCGAGACGCAAACGTAACAATGTTTTATTGTTTTGACACATTTCTGATATACGCTTTAATGAATAACTGAACACAAAAGAGATAAATCGTACGGACCAAATCAATACAAACAAACGTATTTATAATGACGACATGGAAAAGAGATTTCGACATGAATAGTTCAGTAAGAAAACACACATACCTGGACCAGAACAGCACCAGCAGCATCACCAAAGAGAATGCATGTCCCTCTATCGGTCCAGTCAACATAACGAGAGAGCGAATCTGCTCCAATCACAAGTACATTTTTGAAGCCACCTCCTGAAAAAAAAGTCAACATGGTCAAACTTACTTACACATATCATTTTTACTCGGTAACCTGTACGGATTACCTAAAATCAAAACGGATGAAGATAAAGACGGTTACCCACCATACATTCGACCAAAGTTACCTGCTTTATTATAAAATAACCCTGTAAAATAATAAATAAATAATTTTTTTACCTTTAATATAACATGAAGCCGATACAAGGCCCAATACAAACCCGCTACAAGCAGCTGTAATGTCGAAAGCGAGTGGATTTCCTTTACATCCAAGTGCTTTTTGAATCTATAATAAGAAAAAAATAAGCATCATTAAAGACATTTTAAGGATCTTTATAAAAGAAAAACACAATCATGAAAAAGATTTATAACATTAGTACAGGAAAACAAGATTAATCCACGTCATCAGGTTCAACCTGAGGAGCACCACCAAATAGATCTTCTGGAGTTGATGTGCACAACAAGATAAGATCCACATCATCAGGCTCTACTTGTGCCATTTCAAGTGCTTTTTGAGCAGCCTCTGCAGCAAGACCAGTCAAACTTTCGTTTCCTGCGGTTTATTACCCCAGATTACAGATATGTATTGTGGTAAAGACTAAAGATATGCATGGATGCCATGAAAATTTAAAGAAAATGAAACGGTTAATAGTTTAGTACTATGATGCTAACCTGTAAGAACGCGTCGATTGCGAATGCCAGTTCGAGTAGATATCCATTCATCGCTAGTGTCAACAATTTTAGCAAGATCATCATTAGAAATCTGGAGCTGAGGTACAGCTGATCCACACCCAACTAGCTTGCACCCCTTGCTTACAAGCCTATTATTCATCAAAATCGAAAACAACAAAATGCATATTAAATTTGCGAAACTTGCGAACTCATATGCAACTACAAATGGTGCCAAATAATCTTGTATCTATTTCATCGTTAACTCAAATATGACCATCACAGCAACTATAATTAAATGTATCCAAAAAATGAGATGAATTATATTTCAACAAAAATAAGTAACATTTGATCTCTCATACCAACCAATATTGCCAATGTGTCCATGAAAAGCTCAAACAAACAAATATACCCAATAAAATCTCACTCATAGCAGAGATGTTGCTAAGGTCGGGGGACGGTGATATGATGGCAAACCTTTCCTCCATGACCATCTTAGGGGATAGAGAGGCTGCTCCAATTGAGACCTACGGTGCCAAAAGCTTATATTTTTATGTGTACTGCAAAGAGCTCACACATTTGTGTTTAGTTGCTAGAGTGAAAACTTCCCAAGAGGTCACGCAGCATGGATAGCTCCCACTCAAGCACAACTAACTGTGGAGTTCTCTTCTCATCCACAGTCAACGTACCCAAACTAATGTTTTGATACCCAAGGCGATGCATTCCTTATGACCCGATATCTCTCGAACAACACTAAACAAAACCATTTGGGATTTGCCTAAGATGTCACATATAAACTCCAAAGGTATACCCTTTCTGTCACATCTTGTACAGTTTATGCAATATTAACACAATTCATTCCACAAATCTAACTAAAAGAATCCATGCATTACCAATTACAAGATCCACAAACTGATATCAACCAATCCCAAACAACATATGCCCTAAACAATAACTTAAACTAATTAACCCAATGCATTGACCCACTAACCAAACACACATTCCATAACTAAAAATCTAGACTTTCAACCTCAAGAAACAAAATGCATACAAAACAATATAAATCAAAACCAATTAATATTAATATTAATATATTAATATTAATACAAAGCTAAAACAAACCTTGGTACACGAGATTCAACAGGTGGAGAACTCTCAACACCTTGAGAAAAGGAGCTAAAGCAGCGAACCCTTTTGGGGATAACCTCAGGAGAGCAAAACCCAGAAGGGGTTAAGCCTAAAGATGAAGAAAGCCTCAATCTTGGAGTGAAAAGCCCAGATGCATTAGCCATTAAAGGAGCAGCAATAAAGATCCAATTTTTTTAAGGTGTACAATATATATAAATAAAGTGGTTGTGGGTTTATAAATAAATCATTGAAAAGAACGATGAGTGATTTGTATTGGTTGTAATCTTCGGAGTAGTCGAAGCAAAAGAGGGAGCAACAACTGCAGAAGCCAGTTAATCTGAGAGGAAACTCCTAGGTGAATAAACAAATGTCAAACTATGGGTTTGTTAGTTTATTTATAAAATCTAAACATCCATTGTTTTTTGTTCAATTTTTTTTTTTTTTTTTTTTTAATAATTTGTTGTTGTTGTATAGGTGTTTTTTTAATAGGTTTAGAACATAATAAAACAAGGGATTTAGTTATTTTTAGGGACAAATGATTTATGTTCCTATTTAACAATGCTAATTGTTGTTTTTACTTGCATATTTCTAGACTAAACGCAATCTACTTCATAAAGATACTAGCGGAGTGTCCGCGCGTTGCTACGGGAAAAAGATTTTTAGGTCAATAGAGTGTGTTTGGCGTTGACTTTATTGAGGATGTTGTATAAGTCTAAGTTTCTTGAATTTGATTAACGTAAATAGTAACATTTTTTTAAAGAAACTACGTGGTTAATGTTTTGCCACTGAATCATCACCCGTTGCAAGAAGGTTTGGACCCAACCATCTACCTAAACATTTTTGCCCTTGTTTTATTGTTCCCCATAGAATTGGTTCATGTTTGATTTTAAGCATAACCGTGAAGTTATGTACAATCTACTACAAACAAAAGACAAAACTTGATGCAATCCACCCATTGAATCAAACTCAACAATGTTAATGCTTTGCAACTGCTGAAGAATGTGATATGCAACACCACCAATGTTCCTACAGAAGCGAGGTGAATCACTACCATTCCTCTTGCGTCCACCATACAACCTTTGGAAAACACCAACACTAAGTCCTCCCCTCAAATAAATCTCCCTTCCCACAAAACTTGATACAATCAACATGGTCAAATTTAATTTCATAACATCAATAATACTTTCAACAGATCATGATGTACAAATCTGATAAATGAAAAGAAAGCTTGCCAACTCAGACGTAGTTCCAATCAGGTTCATATGGTGCAAGCTCCTTGAATGTGGCAGTGTCCAATGTGGAAGCTCCATCTATAAAAAAAAAAGTGACAACAAAAGAACACGTGAGCATAAACTAAGTATAAGAATGCAACATCAATAACTGAACTCACAAATATATAACAAAGCATGATATATATATGTATACAATGGAAGGTTGGTGAATAAATTCTCTTCGTCTAATAAAATTAGTCGCGGGTGTGAGTTTCAGTTTGTGTGTATAATCATGGGCTGTGAGTGATAGTTAAGAGGGGGTGGGGGGTTTGGGTTGGTTTTGCCAAATTCCAAGGGATGGGTAGATCAAACGGGTTGCGGTTAGCTATAGGTGGGTGACATGCAAAAGTCTAAACCATCCTTATAGATGTCATCTAATAGATGTCATCTAGTGGGGCACCCGCGTGATGCTGCAGGGGTGAGAATTGATAAAAAAAAAAAAAAAAAAAGTGAGCGGCTATTCTAACACAGTCACTCATCTATTATAGCATAATTCGTAATGACAAATCTCCTTTTAAACTAAGTAAATATACGATGAATGGAAATTAAAGAGGGGTGGTTTTAAAGTATTAAGAATCCAAAGGTTTTTCAAACTACTCATGTTACTTAAGTAATCTAGTGTTCGAAGCAACCTACAACATGGGTCATATGATAATGAGATCAAAATTATGAGTCTCTTCATCCAAAATTTCAATATATACGATACATACTACACCAAGCAAAACTATAAAAACAAAACAATATACTTACAAGTCACACCAACTACTTTAAAAAAATAAACAAAAATCAACACTTTTCTTCCAATTTCTTAAACTTCTTAAATAATCAACAAACCAAATAAGAATATAAAAACTATATGGCAAGAAAAATAATAATCACAAGTTTTTAGTTGCAGAAGTAAAAGGGTATAATCACTAATTGGAAATACCCGACTGCCTATGATATTTAGGCTTAACAACTTGAATAATATTTGCTGGATTGTAAAGTTGTGACTTGGATAACATTTCATGCTCCTTGAAGAAATTTTCTTGAACATAAGGCTGAAAGACACCCATGAGAGTCAAAATAAGAATGGTAAATGCAAAAAAAAAAAAAAAAAGTGTTACATAAACTATATCATATATAATATATTGTTCTTAATATAAAACATAAAGCCTATACTTGGAAAATACCAACTATACACAAGTAAATCATGACATATTATACCAACCGATGAATACACAGTATTCCTCTCTAGTCATGCCTTTGATTTCTTAATAATAGCAAATAAGAGCATAAATATTGTTTTTCATTCACTGAACATCATTTGCTACTTATTACAGTTACACCTTCCCCTATCGGCAATACACCAATACACATGAGGCAATACGTTCAAAGGCAAGCTACATCACTCCATCCATGATTCAAAGAAATGACGTGGAGGTTAAGGATTTAACAGTGACAAGAAAAGTAAGAAATTAAAAACATAGGGCATAACAAAGTCACAGAAATAGCATTTTATTGAAATAATATAAATCCATTTACATGAAGAATAGAACTACATGCGTTTGTAATTCTCTATTAACCTTCGGATTGCACCACACCACCAAGATAGAAACCTACTACATTCGAACCAGATTCACCCTCCTAAATCAATGCATCACAACCACGAAAGCATTAAAACATCGTACACGGTATTCTTAATCGAATGAATGGGTGAAAACATTACCTATGATAGGGCTCTGACACACTTTGTTTGCGCAGAATCACAAAGATTGTAATTACCTTCATAATTTATTGTAAGAGATACATTATCTGTAACCGAATTGAATCAAGGGTGGGCCGATTAGAATTTATGATTAGTGAATTTAATTGTGGTCAGTTACGATGAAGTCATGAAAAGTAGTTTTTCAATTAGCTTGAGGAACTTTAAAGGTTTACCACTCGTCTTCTCTTTCTTATTCCTGCAAAAAGAAGTCTTTTAGATTAGTTTTTTAGAATGAGCAAGAAATTAACAAGGGCTCTTGGAAGCGTTGGAATCCCTAAGGATTTCACAGCCCAAAACTTGATCAAAGATCCTGATCAAGAAATCTGTACTTTTTATGATAAAGATATTCAAGCCCTTAAGAAATCAGGGGCTTTTCCTGATTCTGCCGTTTTTAGGCCTTTTGACCTAAATGCAAAGTCTGACTTTGCCTCTTCTGTCTGGGTTTGCTTTTTCTTTTTACCATTCCAGCTTGGCCTCAAATATCCATTCCCAGATTTCATCAAAGAATTCTTTGATGCGACAGGGATGGCTTTTGCCCAGGCCATGCCTGAGATTTGGAGGATCTTAATAGTTTGTGATAAGATCATTCAGACTCAAGTTGGTGACCTGCCATACATATATAAGTTAAGGACACATGGGTCAAACCGTTATGTTCTTCAACTTATTAATAAAGAACCTCCTCTGCTACGTAACGTTGTGAGATCTGATAGGCCCCAGAAATCAAAATTCTTTTTTGTAAGGAGGGATTCCATTCCTTATGGGGATGAAATTCCTATGTCCTGGTTAAGAAACGGTAAATATGTTAGATATAAATAAGATAGTCACATCCTGAGGATGTTAGTAATATTCTAAATCATTTTCATTTTGCAGGTGCTTGTTTTGCAAAACTTGTTCCTACTTTGGACGACGCTTTCATCAGACGTAAGGCAATACTAGAGCTACCTGCTTCAGCAAGGACTTTTGGAATAGAAGAAAGTTTTTCTACAAGTCGTGCCACTGAAATGTATGGTAAGTCATATCCTGAGAATATGTTTATCCTCGGTTTTTGTATTAACCTATATATGTTTTTCTTGATTCAGCAAAGAAGCCTGATTACTTTGATCTTGACGAGATTAACAGTCAAGATATCAAGTCTTCAAAGATAACTTCTCCATCCAGCTCCAGGATGACAAGTCCTCCTCCTGCCCCTAAGGCCAGAGCTGCAACTTCTTCTAAGAAGAGGAAGGTTGTCAGCACTTCGACTCAAGAAACTTCTCCCTTTGATGGTCATAGTTGTGATGCCATTTTGGGCAAAGTCTCTCAGTTTGTTCTTCAGGTACGTTGCTTATCCTGAGGATGGTTATGGTTATTATTAGCATGTAATAGGGTTTGAGTACTTACCTGACTCCTTTTCTACAGGGGCATGAATACGTGATGAAGTCCCAGGATGATATGAACAAAGAGTTTGCTGATACTAAGGCCAAGCTTGAAGACGTGAAGAAATCTGCTCTTGACAAGACCAAACAGCTTGAGAAGAAACTAGGCAAGGTGGAGACTGAGCTGAAGGTTGTGAAGTCTGCTCAAGCCAAAAGCATGAGGGGTCACAAAAAGGAGATGGAAGAATATAAACAGGGCTTGATGAAGTCTGCCACCATTTTCGTCTTTCAAGCTAGGGTGAGAATGGCACTGCAGGCTAGGGATCCCAACTTCAAGATGGAAGACTGGGACGTGGAGGCTTGGCAGGAGAAGATTCTCAGTCTGGGTGGAAAGGAGGTGGCATCTGAGTCTGTCCCTGTTGTTGATCCTTAGGATGCTGGCAAAGAGGCTGAGGTGATGAAGGAGTTTCAGGTTGAGGTTCCGGTGGGCAATGAAGGATGTGATGATTAGGCCTGAGCCCATTTTTTTTTTAGAATTTTGGAATGGTAGTTTATGAACAATTTTATTTTTTTATTTGTGTAAACAATGAAAGTTTTGGGGTGGAGGGATCTTGGTTTTCAAGACGAAGCACCAAATCTTTCTCAATTCTGACTTCGAAATGCTGACCCCTGGTGGATGGGTCCTGGTTTAGGATGAAGCCAAGGGTTGGCATTATTTTCGGTTTTTGATGAATAATATATCTTTTGACGTTATTCTCTTTGTGCTCTTTTCCTTTAATATTCTGCAAAGATTAACAAACACTTAAGTTGTAAAGAATTAATCTGAAATAATACCTTTTGTATCTTCTCTGTTGAATAATTCTTCTGATCCTGTCATAAGTTCTTCTCATCATCAGGGTGGTCTTCATTATCCTGAGGATGTCCCCAGTTTCTTCTTCATCTTTGGGATGGTCTTGCATCCTGAGGATGTCCCCAGTGTGATATCTTCAGAATAGACCTTATAATCTTTCATAAGAAAGACTTATGTTTCGATAATATCCTGCAAAGGAAGATTTTATTATATTGGAGACTTAGGCCTTTGGTTTAATCTAGGATCAAAAACCCTTTTGTTATATTTTGGTGATAAAACCATTACGTATCATCTTGAGAATAACTAGCGACAAGGCCTTTAGTAATAACTGGCGACAAGGCCCTTAGGAATAACTGGAGACAAGGCCCTTAGGAATAACTGGCGACAAGGCCCAAAGAGACGTTGAAAAACGTCTAACCATTAGAGACATTGAAAAATGTCTAAACCTTAAGAGCTCCATCGTATATCTCAAAGATAATGAAACAGTCAGCCACTTTTACATGGACTGGTCCCACCATCCCGAGAATATACATGGGCATCGTGCACTCCAAGCGAGGGTTGCTAACCCAATGTGAAAGGTGAAAACCTTTAAACCTTAGGAAGGTGTCGGACACCTTAACAGAGGAGAGGGTGGCCAGCCCCTAGTCTTCTAAGCATTCCATCTTCAGGATGGTAATGCAAAATTCTCAGGATGGACTATTTCTAGACCATGTTTAGTGAAAATATAATCGATCGAAATAAATCAAGGATAAGTACTTACATATGGAGATGATTCATCTCTATCAGCCTTCACCTTCATCCCACCTGTGATTCGGATCATGGTTTCTCATATGCATCCTTAAGCATGGTAGTATTTCAAGTGTATAGCATTCCAAGCTCTTGGTAGAATCTCTCCTTCCATTGTTGACAGCCAATATGCTCCTTTTCCTGCTTCAGAATCGATTAAGTATGGACCTTCCAACTTGGGAGCTAGCTTACCATCGCTTGGTTTTGTTGTATTTTGGAAGGCTTTTCTCAATACCAAGTCTCCCATTTGAAATCTTCTTATCCTGATGTTCTTGTTGTAAGCTTTAGCAATCCATTGTTGAGACATCTCAAATATGGACCTGAAAGAGACTTTCTATACAAAATATTGTCTATAATTGTAAATTTAGATACCTTTATCCTGAAAGCCTTTGGATTTTCTTCATCGGGAATGACATCTTCTTGTAAATATTTGATTATGGGAGTCATCCATGATGAGTCGTCTTGTTTCTGAGTGGCCAAAACAGTGATATCCTCAGAATGGTCTGTTTTATCCTCAGCATGTGCCTGGCCATCCTCAGGATGCCACTCTTCAATCGCCGGTTTCAAGATGTGAATGATGGGAATCTTGGATCCTTCTGGTAAATTAAAGGAGGATCCCAGATTTGCTA
Organism: Ambrosia trifida; assembly: GCA_028751855.1. Classification (NCBI taxonomy): domain Eukaryota; kingdom Viridiplantae; phylum Streptophyta; class Magnoliopsida; order Asterales; family Asteraceae; genus Ambrosia; species Ambrosia trifida. Next base: position 46,928,878 of record CM054124.1, read on the forward strand.
GGGCGTCAGCTTCAGCATTTTCTTCCCTAGGTACCTGTGTTAGTGAAAATTCTACAAAAGAAGTAGCTAAATTTTTAACGATTTCAAGATAAATGGCTAACTTTTATCCTTTTACTGCATATGATCCATTGAAATGGTTAGTAATCAACAAAGAATCAACAAAGACTTCAATTTTAACAATATGTAAATTTCTAGCAAGTTGTAAACCAGCAATGAGAGCTTCATATTCAGCTTCATTATTGGTTGTTTGAAATGCACATCTAATGGCATGGGGTATCTTGTCCCCTTGTGGCGATTTTAGTAGTATTCCCAGACCTGTGCCTCTTGCATTCGAAGCACCATCAGTGTATAGAGTCCATTTTTCTAAATTTTCATTTAGTTGTTGAACTTCAGACTCTACTTCACTCAGGATGTCACTACTGAAATCAGCCACAAAGTCGGCTAGGGCCTGTGACTTGATTGCATTTCTAGGCTCATACTCTAAGTCAAAGGCACTTAATTTAACTGACCATTTTGCCATTCTTTCAGACATTTTAGGTTTTCTTAATACATTTTTAATGGGATAGTTAGTTTGAACATATATTTTATGTGTTTCAAAATAATGCCTTAACTTAGTAGAAGCCATTATTAAAGCTAAAATAAGTTTTTCGAGATGTGACTACCTGGTTTCAGGATCTAGGAGGGTTTTACTTACATAATAGACAGGATGTTGTTGCCCTTCGAAGTCCTTTACCAATACAACACTTATTGCATTCCCAGAACTGCAAGATATAGCTTGATAGGTTCTCCATCCTCAGGTTTCATCAACAATGGAGCTACTGCAAGATAATCTTTGAGCTTCTTTAATGCTTCTTCATGCCTCTGTCCCCAGTCGAATTTGTTATTCTTTTTCAGGATGTCATAGAACTCTTTACATTTCTCTGAGGATTTCGAGATGAATCTATTTAGGGATGCTATCCTGCCAGTCAGCCTTTGCACATCCTTAATATTTCTTCGGGATTTGAGATCAAGGATGGCCTTTATTTGTTCAGGGCTGGCTTCTATCCCTTTTTTTGTTACCAAATATCCAAGAAACTTCCCAACTCCAACTCCAAAATGGCACTTTGCTGGGTTTAACTTCATGTTGTAAGCATCCAGGATGTCAAAGCTTCTTTGAGATCCCGAAGATGATCTTCTGCTTTCTTGGATTTTACTACCATGTCATCAATGTAGACCTCCATCGTGTCCCCAATCTTTTCTTTGAACATCATGTTCACTAGCCTCTGATAAGTGGCACCTGCATTTTTTAATCCAAATGGCATGGCTATATAACAATATATACCTGACGGTGTCATGAATGCTGTGTCCTCCTGATCATCCGGTTCCATATGTATCTGTTGGAATCCTGAGGATGCATCCATGAATGTCATCTCGTGGCCTACTGTAGCATCCACCATTGAATCTATGTGTGGTAGTGGGAATGGATACTTAGGACAGGCCTTGTTAAGGTGTGTGTAGTCCACACACACTCTCCATTTCCCATTTTTCTTTTGGACTACCACAACATTCGCCAGCCATCTTGGGAATTTTTCTTCCCTTATCATCTTAGACTTCAGCAGCCTGTCTACTTCTTCTTGGATGATGATATTTCTTTCTGGAGCAAACTTCCTTCTTTTTGGCTGAATGGGCTTGAAACTCTTATCAATCCCAAGTTTGTGAGTAATGACATCCTTTGATATGCTGGTCATATCTTCATGTTTCCAAGCAAAAGTAGACATCCTACATTTAAGAAAAGATAATAGTGATTGTTCAATATCATGTGGGATATTCTTACCGATTTGCACAGTGATATCCTTGTTGTTGTCGTCAAGGCAGATGGCTTTTACATCCTGATCAGGATGTGCTTTAGCATTCTGAGGATGGCACTATGCATCCTGCTGTAATTGCTATGCTTGACGGGATGAGGCCTTCATTGATGTCGTGTAGCAATCCTTAGCTTCTTGTTGATCGCTGTTGACCTTCACAACTCCCCAAGGTGTGGGTAGTTTCACACATTGATGATATGTTGAAGGCACTGCCTTCATATCATGTATCCAGGGTCTCCCCAAGATGACATTGTAGCAGGATAGGGAATTTATCACACAAAATCTCTGGATAGAGTTCACCCCTTCTACATATACTGGTAGCTTGATGTCACCCACTGTGCTCTTGGTTTCTCCACAGAAGCCCACCAAAACTGATGACCTGGAAACTATCTCCGATTCCGGAATGTTCATCCTCTTGAGGGCCTCGAGCTGGATGATGTTTACTGAACTTCCTCCATCTACAAGAATCCTGCGAACAAAGTGGTTAACAATATATAAAGTAATAACCAAACCGTAATGATGAGGATCAAGGATGTTTTCTCTGTCTTCTTCCTCAAAACTTATCACTTTTGAGGTTGTCAGGATGGTCGTCTTCGTTGGTTTTTCTCCTTTTTCAGATTTTGTTTCCTTCGCATGTCTTTTAGCAACTGAGTATGAGGTTTCACAAATGCCTGACCCTCCTGAAATGAAGTTGATAATGCCAGCATCCTTAGGTGGGGATGCTGCTCTTTCCGGGATGTTTGTGCCATCCCGAGATCTTGATTTCTTTTTGCCCAGGAGATCCTTGAGGTGACCCTTGCTTAAGAGATATGCTATCTCCTTTCTTAGTGCAATGCAATCTTCGGTGATATGGCCAAAATCTTCGTGAAAGGCACACCATTTGGATTTGTCTTTCCATCCTGCCTTGTTTTCTTTCCTTGGCCATCTTGCTTTGTCCCCTAGATCCTTCATGGCATACATCAAACCTGTTACATCCACAGAAAAACAATAGTCTGACAATTTAGGGCAGTCATCCTCTACCACATTGACCTTCTTATTATCAGGCCTAGCATATGGTTTCTGCTTATATGGTTCGTATGTGGGAGTGGATTTTCGATTGGGATGGTTATTTTTTTAGGATGATTCTATTCTCTCTTGAATTTTCTTATCATCCTCAAGTCGGATGAATCTCAAAGCTCTGTTCCTGACTTCATCCAAGTTCCTGCATGGATTCATCACCAATTCCTGATAGAATGATGAATCTCTCTGCAGCCCCATCTTGAATGCCTGTACTGCTGTTGTGACATCCAGGTTCGGGATGTCAAGTGCTTCCTTTCCAAACCTGGTAATGTATTCCCTTAGTGAGTCTCCCTATGGTTGAGTCATCCTGTATAGATCACTTGTCAAACGTTCAAACGTTCGACTACAAGAAAACTGATTATTGAACATGTTAATCAAATGTGCAAAAGAAGTAATAGAATAGGGTGGAACACTTAGGAGCCATTTCAGGGCTGGACCAGTGAGAGTTGAGCCAAATCCCTTGCATAAACATGCTTCTTTCAGATTGGCAGTTTATTTCCATCCTTTCCCTATATTGAGCCACATGCTCTTCAGGATCTGTAGATCCATCATAGAGCTTCATGCTTGGAGTTTGAAACCGTTTTGGAATTTCTGCATCGCATATGGGGGATGCAAATATTGACACTCTATGGCATGCCGAGGATACTTCAGGAATGGGTTGCACTATCCCTGGAACACTCGATACCATATCCTTAATCTTCTGAAGCTCCCTTGCTAGCTAAGGACTTATTCCTGTATCCTACAAAGAAGCAACATCATTAGCAGTAAAAGTGCTAGAACTTAAATTGTTAACGTTAGTATTATATCCTTGGGATGGCACAGGTGTATATCCTGTATCCCTGGTGGGTGCCATCCTGGGAGCAGTAACTGTTTATGGAGCAGAGAATCCAGAACTCATGGGGATAAAATCTCCTTGATGCACCCCTCCAGAGATGCTAGAATTAAAATCTAACGCCCTGGGTTGCAATGGTGTCCCCATGTCTTCACTTGGCCTTCTTGAGGATTATTAAAGAGCTTGTATCTCTCTTATCAACAACCAGTTTGTGTCTTGTTGTTGATGTATCGAGTCTTTCATTAGTGCAAACATAGAAAGTAGTTCCTCATTTGATACAAAAATAGGAGGAGTAGATCCGGATGGTTTAGGTGGGATTTGGGAAGTGGAACTTCTTGGAAGTGCAGGTGGAGGTGGTAAGGCAGTGTTTCTGGTAGAGGTTGTAGATGGCATGGATGTTGAAACAATTTTTTGTGAAGAAGCCATAGTTGTCAAATTTTGTAAATAGGAATTACATAAAAGAGAGTTTTAACAAAGTTTTTTGTTAAAATAGCACCACTTGCCCCACGGTGGGCGCCAAATTGTTTTGGTAAAAAATTATCTAGTAAAAATAATCTTGTATTCCAAATTAGAAATTGTGAGGTAGTGTGCTAAGAATGTGAATTTTCTATTAAAACCAGTTATATTCTGAAAAGGTTCAATCAGGATACAAAAAAGAGTAAATTTGTGACAACTATGCTCGGGATGGCTTAGGTTTACTTCGGGATGGACAGTTATATCCTTGGGATGGAACTGTTTATAATGAACGAATGTGTAAGTAAAATACAAAGAACAACACTCGATATACGGGGAAAGCCCTTGATCAATAGTAGATCGCCGGCATAAAACCTCGGGAGGAGACTAGGCCCCTGCCTTGTTTGTTAATATTAATTTGGTAAAAAAAAAAGTACAAGTTTGGATGAGTATATGGACGAGTGTACTAAGGTTACAATGATTGTGGATGCGTTTAAGTGTTTGTGTGCAGCTATAGAGTAAGCAAAGTGTATGTAAGTGTCCTATACTCGTCCAATACCCCCATTTATATAGTACATGAAATTAACAAAACAATCCCACGAAATATGCTAAGTAGTTAAGGTCTTTGAAAGCTTGTGAACTGTTTCAGGTGACCGTTGTGGGTGTTTCAGCTGTAGTGGACGTTGGATAACAGTTTCCACCTTTCTCACCTTGCATATATCACTTTGGCGGTTACACTTTGACTCATTCTTCAAGTTTATACACGTACAGCTCATGCATCCTTGATATCTCTGATTTAGTAAGACTTTGTAGCCGTTAAAGGGGAGTTACAAGTCTTAATTACACCTGCAATAACATAAGTACAAGATAATTTGTTAGTTCATTCTCAGGATGTGTACATGCCGAAACACTGTTACATCCTGAAGTTAGACAAGTCCTTCAACATCCTGGGGATGGTAAATTAGGATGTTAGGTAAAATCATCCTGAGGATTTTCACCCTCAACAATCATCATGATGACATATCATTTTAAACAAATTTGGTTGTTTTGTTATCCAGTTTCACATTGCAGCTTTGTCATCCTGAGGATTTTCACCCTCAACAATCTTGGGTTGCGCACGGCCGTGCACCTGGGGTGCACGGCCGTGCGGGTCTGGTGGTGACCGGGTACAAGGTGTGCACTGGCTGGTGCAATGGCAGTGCGGCCGAGGAACTGGGTCGCACGGGCATGTGCACGGGAGTGCTGATCAAGGTGCCCGAGAATGTGATGTGCACTAGCAGCTGCACTGGCAGTGCAGCCTTCTGTGTCCGAGCCAAATGAGCTCGCACGGCCGTGCGGCTGAGGTGCACGGCCGTGCACATCTTTCATTTGACTGATTGTGCAGCAACTGTCCGTTTGGTCCAGATTTCGCCCGGTTTCTTCGACTTTGTCTGTGGGATGTCGTTTAAGACCTGCAATAAACATATGAAGCGGTTAAGTACCGAATTCGTGCAATTATGGTCGAAAACGCGTAATTTGGGAGTTTAATAGGGGATTTATATATGTATATTTTAACGTATATCAAACCTCCCCACACTTGAACTTTGTTTGTCCTCAAGCAAACAACAAAACAGAAATAAACGAAATACTCGCCAAGTGGCAACAAAGACAAAATATACCCTGTACAGACGATAACAAAGATATATAAAAACAGGCGACAAGATAACTAAAAAGCAACGACTCACTTCCGATCTACAAGTACGCAAACCCGTACACGACTCACAATGTTCACACACACTCGGTTTTATTTATGATACATACGTGTAATGTGTATGTGTAAATCGCTCCATTGCCAAGACAACGAATCGTACAATATCATAAGCTTGTCAAAAGATCTAGTCTTCATCAACTAACGTGTGAAAAATCACAAATCAAGAGGTCTTATAAGGGTTGTAATGTTAGGCAAAGGTAAGGGTGCGAAATGGATATTTACAGTGACGAAACGGCTAAAACTCGGCAGGTATGTCCAACTAATAGAAACAAACGCAAACTGTACAAAACACATGCGAACATAGGCGAATTTTATTTAATTCGAGCTAACCATGAAATTCTAACCTTCAAGCCCTGAAAACTACTCAAACATTGCTAATTCACCCTATTTTAGGGTATACTATTTTTCTGGATTTTTCTGATTTTTTTTCTTTTCTTTTTTTTTTCTTTTTTTTTCTTTTTAATAACAAGCTTACAATACTGAATATAACTGAAAACTATAACGAGAATATACACAAAACACGAGATCTAAAAGCCCGAACATGAACTATAACACAAAACGAGTCAAACAATAACCTAAACCGAGTTCCAACACAAAAGGTTTAAAAGAAAAAGGCTAAATTTGGTTTAGTGGTGAAATGGTGGGTTAAGTAAGAAAAAACACGGATATAGGCTCAACATGGTTAACTAGTGGATAACATTTGGGTGCGGGAAACAGATAAAACGAAAAGAAAAGGCTAAAACAAAAGGGTATCCTAAATGCCTCAATCATATACATACAGTCTCACACGTTTCTGATCTAAACAAGTATGCTAATGACAAGTTCTAAATTACACAAAACATCCGGCTCACTCGAAAGCATGTCAAAGAAATGAAAATCTATTCTAAGGCTCAAATGCTCACGTAACCGGAAGGAAATGGGTGCAAGTGTACGAATTTAACACGCTCGTATCTCATCTGTTTGTCGCGCCTCAAGTTATCTTTATCAAAAATTAATTGGGCTTGATGTTTATATCAATATATATATATACATATATGTACTTTAAAAGGTTTTTTAGATATATATATATATATATACACAAGAGGAGAAACAAGATATAATCCCTCCCCACACTTGAAACTCACATTGTCCCCGATGTGACCATAGAAAGCGTTTATGAATTTGCTATCTATAATGTGAAAAGGGAGAATAATACTCCCCTCGTGTCGAAGAAATGGTCGAGTAAATGAACGGCAAGAGCATCGACAATGGTGCTCGCCAGTTACCTGCAAAGTCAACATTCTTGACACAGCAAACACATCAAACCCACTCATCATCATCACAAACATAAACAAACTAAATTAAAAATTTAAATACTGAAATCAAAGTACAATACAAATCGAAATGTTCAAAATAAAAGTACTGAAAGCAGAAAAAAATAAAAGTTCCAGCTGTTAGTATTATCAAAAATGAGGTCTTGGTTGCGCAAAACGAACCTGCGTATGTTCTGACCTGATTCTGGTTAACCTGCACGACCGTGCATCTGAGGTGCACGGTCATGCAGGTCTGTTTGGTTAGCAGGCCAGAGGCTGCACTGCCTTGTGCACTGGCAGTGCAGCCTAAGTTTCTCGGCAAGCACGGTCAGTTCAGCTTGGTGATTCCAAGCTGCACTGCCAGTGCCTGAGCCGGTGCACCTCACCCTGCACGGTCGTGCGGGTTAGGTACACGGCCGTGCACTCCCTGCAGATTTTCAAAATTTTTCAACAAAAATCATCCAAATCATCTACATTTATCATTAAAACTCATAAAACAACAGATTTAGGTGGGGAAGTGCACGGTTTCATTAAGATTAACAAAAATCTAACATACTTTAAACAAAAACTAACAAGATTCGTGGGTTTATTATAGGTTTATGAAGAAACCCCCAAATCTTTAACCTAGAAAACACAAAACACATGGATCTAAAAAAAAATATGTAAAAGATGTGGAATATTATGAAGGGGATCATATCTTGAAGGATTAGCAAGTGAGGACTGAAGAATCTAGACCAAAAGATGATGTTCTCGGCTAAAAAGAGGTGGAATGAGGGTGTAGCCGGGTGTGCAAGGGTTAGGGTTATGTTTTAGAAGTTAAAGATGCTTATATAGGCCCATTTCTGGCCTGGGCTTTTTGTCCCGCACGGTCGTGCACAAAGGTCGCACGGCCGTGCACAAGCTCTGCACTACCCCTTGCACCCCAGTGCTGATCAGGCATGCTGATCAGCTCGGCCCGCACGGCCGTGCACAAAGGTCGCACGGCCGTGCACAAGCTCTGCACTACCACTTGCACCCCAGTGCTGATCAGGCATGCTGATCAGCTCGGCCTGCACGACTGTGCACAAAGGTCGCACGACCGTGCACAACCTGCAGACTTGCAGAAATGTAGCCTGCAGCTGCATTTTTTCGCGCAGCGACCCTGTTTTGTCTGAACACATCATTCTAAGTAAATATAACCTGTTTGTAGACCATTTTCGCTCCATTGCTCATTCCTACTCCGCTCAAAACCGGTACGAACCTGCACAAGACTCGAAAAAACGTTAAACTACGAAATTTAAAATAAACAAAGAAATATTTACACTATTTACATATTTACTCTTTGGCGTTCCCATACACGTCGCGCTAATTTTTTTTAACGAGTCGCTAGCTGGACTCACTTCCCCACGCTTGTTTAGGCGCGCGGATCGTGGAGTTCAAGTACCTCCACAGCTGGGTCAACCGGTCCATCAATATGAGCTTTTAAGCGTTGACCGTTGACTTTCAAACTTAGTCCATTTTGATTTATGGACTTGTCCATATGGACTTTAAACTTCTTGGAATGGCCGTTTTCATAAAAGACTTTCTTTAAGATCGCTTTCGCCCGAATGGAGATTGAGTACGGGCGAGAAGATCGATCGAGCAATAACAGACATCAGCCATCCCCACACTTAAACTGACGCAATGTACGAAATAATTACAGAAGAAATAATTACAGACTCGATTTAAGAAAAATGGAAGAGATATACACAAATCAATATACCAAAAACTATACAGTAAACTTAAATTATGATAATATATAAAATATGAAAATATATAATATTTTCAGCAAAATCTGAGTCGCTCGCGCATCGCGAAGAAGTATAGACCGCTTCTAGCGTGGCGCAAGTGACTACAATGACTCAAGGCGCTCGCGCGTTGCAACAAGATAAAGACCGTCTTTTTGCTTGGGCGACAACAACCCTTTTTCACCGAAAAATAATATAACGGAAGTTGATGGATAGAAACCATGATGGATGCTTATAAAATGAGTTAAAAACGGAAGATAGCGGCTATTCACGTTACGCGAAGGACTCTGGTGATCCTGTTCGCGTATCGCAAAAAATAAAAGATAAAACCCGGGGTAATTAGGAACTCGCTAAAGGCGGAACCATAAGCCCAACTTCTTTGCGAATCGCAAGGCCGCATTTTTCACAGAAAATTATTTTTATTAAAACCACTTCTATATTAAATAAACTTCCCAGTTTTTGTTAACCCATACCTTTTATAAAAGCTTGTTAACCCATACCTTTTATAAAAGCATCTGAACCATCAAATTTAAACGTAACATACCCAGATTTCCATTATACGTTTATATATAAAAACAATAAATACATAAAAGTTAGAATTATATAAACAGATAAACATATGAACACATGGTCAACAAATAAAAAATTTAGCTTTCCAAATTTAAAAAATTAACAATTAGTCCAAATCCGGAAAAATAAATCAAACAATGAATAAATAAAATTCATAGACAAACCAATTAATCCAATATTCAATAAATTAAATCTATCAACATCCTAATGAACGAATAATCAATCGAATCAATCCTATAAACATAAAAATGAACAAATATATATGCAAACCTATGAACCAATCTAAAATCAATCCAATATATCAACAGATAGATAAATCTAATAAATAATCATATATGCAAATAAATAAATGAAATAAAGAATCAACGAAGTATAAACAAGTATTCACAAGCATGTACACTGGTAAAAAGTTGACTCGGTTCGTTCCTAAAGCTCGTCGCGTCCCCGGCAACGGCGCCAAAAACTTGACGCACGCGCTAGTACGCATAATTTAGCGATGAAATAACACACGTTTTTGCTTTAATATATATAAAAATGGTTTAGACCTTAATATTAAAACACACACAATAGGGCAAGTGTACCCTGTCATATATGTAGTAATGTAAGATAAGAACCAGATATCGATCCATGGTCGCGCACGGAGCAATGGTACTAAAACTCTATCCCCAATTTACCAGTAAGAAAAGATAGTGAAAGTTTGTTTTTTTTAACTAAATTAATTCTAAAATATTTAAATAACATATGTAAGACTCCAAATACAAAATATAACTATATAAACTATAATATACCAATCCTAGCATGTCATCAACATATAATAAGTAATACATGCGTGTGATCAACATTCCCATTTTCCGACAGTTAGTGTCCCTTTCGGGCATCCTAACATGACAACTATACAGAAAGCTAACACGAATACACACGTTAACCACTTCAAGTCGTTTATTAGCGAGCAGCTGATATGATCTCATGCAGATCTTCTAAAGATAAGTTAGTCATCTATTAAGAGTATTCTAACCTCACTAATTCAGGAAAGCGATACCGAATACACAATACAACCACCCAAACTAGCATATAGTAGAGCATTTCACAACCTATTCCATTTACCAACTTTGAACACAAATCTACTAAGATTGCTATTTTCACCAAAATAACTACCAAAGATCATTAACCGTGTCAAAGATTAGTAACAGCACCATTAAGCTTCTAAAAACCCTTTTACGTGCCGGTAAGCATTTTTAACCGTTATTTGACTTACTTTAACCAAACCAATACCCGGTTACAGTTTCATGGCGTAAACTATTTAACAAGTTAACTAGTCTACTACCGGACGATTAAACGGACGGTTTTTCAACATTTATCCGCCTAACACATTCGACAATCGCCAAAGTCATCCGAATATAACTATAAATCCAACAACAACGAAACAAGGTTGCGCTATGATCATCAAGATCTAAACATGAAAAACGCCAAATTTATACAAAACATGATTACATACTAACGATTGTTTTTTCTACTAACGATTACTAAACATGATTCATAGACGATAATGTACTACATAAACAACACATTCAAGCCAAAATAATCAGATTTGAATCAACTTAAAGTTTAATAGATCAAACCATAAAAATTGAATGTGATGGATTGGACGATGATAGATGATCCGGATGAGTTCTCGAGCTTGTTCCTCGCCTTTACAGCAGCTTACAGGTCCAGAAAATCGCCCCAAATCGCCCAGAATTCACCCAACATTTGATCAGTAAGTTTTACTCTGTTTTTATACAAGTTTTGATTTTGTGCACGGCCGTGCACTTTAACTTTTGATGTGACAGGCAAGTGGGCAATTGGTTCCTGAAAATATCTTGGGTTGCGCACGGCCATGCACCTGGGGTGCACGGCCGTGCGGGTCTGGTGGTGACCGGGTACAAGGTGTGCACTGGCTGGTGCACTGGCAGTGCGGCCGAGGAACTGGGTCACACGGGCATGTGCACGGGAGTGCTGATCAAGGTGCCCGAGAATGTGATGTGCACTAGCAGCTGAACTGGCAGTGCAGCCTTATGTGTCCGAGCCAAATGAGCTCGCACGGCCGTGCGGCTGAGGTTCACGGTCGTGCACATCTTTCAGATTTGACTGATTGTGCAGCAACTGTCCGTTTGGTCCAGATTTCGCCCGGTTTCTTCGACTTTGTCTGTGGGACGTCATTTAAGACCTGCAATAAACATATGAAGCGGTTAAGTACCAAATTCGTGCAATTATGGTCGAAAACGCGTAATTGGCAGTTTAATCGGGGATTTATATATGTATATTTTAACGTATATCACACACATAGAATTATAACTAGGTTTTATTAGTTATCGGGTATTGATCCTTTACAAAAATAAAATATCTTTGGAAAAAACAAGTTATTCCTTTTATGATACACACATGTTATCACTTCATGTTAGATTTGTCTATTCCGGGAAACCCTCGGGAATAAATTAGTACTGAAATATATAAAAAAAATTGTATTCATGGTCATAAAAAAAATTACATACAACTTACAAAAAGTAATAAATAATAAGCACTAAAATAAGTTGTACAAGGACATCTTCAATCATGAGCATCAAGATTAAAAATATCATGTTCTTGCGTTTCTTATGTTGCATTTTCTGCTACTGCACTTCAATCTACCTTCAAATAATCGCATCTGACTTGAATTTCCATCAACGCAGTTCTATCAAATCTTCTTCTCAAGTTTTTGGTGAAAGAGGCATTTAAATGAAGGCAAAGTACTATTATTACAATTATATTAAAATGAACTCACTAGCTTGATGACTTCTTGCTAGCTGAATCGTGTTCACTTGAAACAACACAGATACAAACAAATAAAGATGTAATAATTTGAAATTTCATTGTTTATAACTTTATACTACATGTTGAGAAAATGTTGATAGATTATTTTTCAATTTTATCGTTTTTAATTTACAACCCGTGTAATACACATGTTTCTAACAATAATGTTGCAACAAATGTAGTTATTTGTAAATGAAAATATATGCTAATAATGCCAGATGACATAAATTGTATTTATAAAAGCAATAACTTTTTATATTGACAAATCGTGTGATATAAATTCATATCAACTATAATATATCATGCAATAAATTGACATAAATTTCAACTTTTAGGTGAATCCATTATGGAATCATATAAAAAAAAGTTAATAATCGAAGAAAGATGAGTAAAATATCTAAAAACTAAATTTTAGTTGAAGCTTTTGCATATAAACACATAGAATCCATTTTATTAAAAAAATAAAAAAAAGATAACGAAAATTCTAAAATCCAAGTTTAAAAAAAAGTAAAAACAAAACGTATTTTTTTATTTGTTGTACATGTGTTTATATGAAAGTTCTCTAGAAAAACCTTTCATCAAATGATTTTTAATCTTTGTTAGAATAATTTTTATCATGTAAAACCAGTGAATGCTCGATTCCTCAAGTTTTTGTGTTAAACAAATTATCATAAATTGTAACCAAAATTTGTTATTTTAAGGCAACTTATGTCTCGATATTAAATGCTTGTTGGTGGTGAAATTCTCAGGATATAATTTACTTTCATTCTGAATATACATCTTCAGGATATCAAAGATGATACCGAATCCAGGATATAACTATGTATTGTCTTATGTGTACATCCTGAGGATGTGCTAACAGTTTACTTTATTTGAACTTAAATGCAGGTATCAATTTGACGACAATAATGGATGACTAAGTCTTGGATGATCTTCGGAGAGTTTGTTGCCTACCGTTTGAAGGTCGTGTGAACGTGGGAAGATTATGCAACGACTAGTGGACTTAGTTGGAATATCCCGGATATTTCGGGATGTTAGTTGTTATCTCTTTACTATATAAAGGGGTGTGAGACGATCATATAGGAGACAACACTTTCTATCTTTCACAATTACTATTTTCTGATCTACTTCATCATACTTACACATTCACTTCTGTAATCATAGTCGATCGTCCATTACATTTACAAAGTTGTATTCTTTAACATTTCCATTTAATAAAAACAACAAAGGCAGGGCCATTTGACTCCTCCTGAGGTTTTGTGTCGACAATCTAGATTGATCAAGGGCTTTCCTCGTAAATCGAGTGTTCTTGTGTTGCATTGTTTCATTTATAGAAGCTAAAACTAGTTTTTCTGTTACAGTTCCATCTTGAGGATACAACTGTCCAATTTATTAGTTTTACTTTGTCATCCTAATCATAGTTGTAAGATTTATTCTTTTGCATATTAAACTAAACCATTCTCAGAATATAACTGATTTTTCACAAAACAAACATCCTTAGCACACTACCTCATATTTTTGATTTGGAATACAAAATTATTTTTTGCTTGTTAATTTTTCACCAAAACAATTTGGCGCCCACCGTGGGGCAAGTGGTGCTATTTTTAACAAAAAAAAATTGTTAAAATGTCTTCTCGATCAATTTATTTCAAAAATCTTAACAACTATGGCCTCAAACCCAAAGTCTGTATCCTCATCCATGCCATCATCAACCTCTGTTCCGAATGTGCCTTTGCCACCACCACCTGCATTCTCAAGGGCTTCGGATTCAACAACCAGGAATGCTCCTCAAACTAGTTTCAGATCTGGTGTTGGTGCATCTGGCTCAACACCTCCTATTTTGGTATCAAACGAAGAGATCCTATCCATGTTTACTATGGTCAAGGATCAGATGAAGAGGCAACAGGAGACCAACCAAATCTTGATGAAGGCGATCCAGTCAATCAAGACATCCTCAAAAGGCCAGTAGAGGATGTGGTGACACCCTTAAATCCCAGAGTATTGGACTTCAACTCAATTGCTGCTGGGGAAAGCCATTAGGGAGACTTTTTTCCCATGCAATCCAGGTCTACCATCCCTAAAGCAACCCCAGCAGTGAGGATGACAACACCTAGAGAACCCGGATATACAACAGAACCATCTCAAGGATATAACACCGGTAACAATGTGAATACCAATACTTTTGCTACTAATCATTTTGATTCTATGCAGGATGCAGGTATCAGCCCGTAGTTAGCAAAGAAAATCCAGAAGCTGAGAGACATGGTATCGAGTGTGCCTGGGATAGTACAACCTATCCCTGAGGTATCCTCAACCTGTCACAAGATATCCCGATTTGCACCTCCCATATGTGTTGCTGAAATCCCTAAGGATTTCAAACACCAAGCATGAAGTTGTATTATGGATCCACAGATCATGAGGGGCACGTGGCCCAATACAGAGAGAGGATGGAAATAAATCCCATCCCGGCTCATTTGAAGGAAGCCTAGTTATGTAAAGGTTTTGGGTTCACCCTTATTGATCCAGCTTTGAAATGGCAACTAAGTGTTTCCCCTTACTCTATTACTTCATTTGCTCATTTAATTAACATGTTTAACAATCAATTCTCTTGTAGTCAAACCTTTGAACGTTTGACTAGTGATCTGTACAAGGTAACACAAACACCATGTGAATCACTTCGGGAATATATCCTAAAGTTTCGGAAGGAATCGCTTGACATCACGAACCTGGATGTCACAACTATGGTACAAGCCTTCAAGATGGGACTATAGAAGGATTCACCATTCTACCATGAATTGGTGATGAACCTCTGTAGGAACCTTGACGAAGTCAAGAACAAGGCTCTGAGATTCATCCGTCTTGAGGATGACAAGAAGATTCAGGGGAGGATAGAAGCATCCTCAAGATATAACAATCCGAATCGGAAGTCCACACCCACATATGAACCATACAAATCTAAACCTTATTCTAAAGTTGATAACAAAAAGTTTCATGTGGTTGAGCATGATGATGAGGATTGTCCTAAGTTATTAGAATATTGTTTTTCTATGGATGTAACAGGTCTTATGCGTGCTATGAAGGACGTCGGAGAAAAATCAAGATGGCCAAGGATGAATGACAAAGCAACATGCAATGATAAATCCAAATGGTGAGCACTCCATGAAGACTTTGGCCATACCACTGAAGATTGCATTGCCTTGCGAAAGGAGATTGGCTATCTCCTTAGCAAAGGACATCTCAAAGAATTGCTAGGCAAGAAGAGAGTCAAAACTCAAGATGACACTGCTATCCCGGAGAGAGCAGCTTCCCCTCCTCGGGATGCAGGCATTATCAACTTTATATTCGGGCAATCGGATATATGTGGAACATCCTACTCGACTGCCAAAAGACATTCTAGAGGGACCAAATCGGAGAAAGGAGAGAAGCCCACAAATACTACAATGCTTACAAATTCCAGGGTGATTAGCTTTGAAGAGGATGACTGGAAAACATCATGGATCCACACCATGATGGTCTAGTAATTACTTTATACATTTCTAATCACTTTGTTCGTAGGATATTGGTGGACGGAGGAAGCTTAGTAAATATAATCCAACTAGAAGCCCTAAAAAGGATGAACATCCCAAAAATGGAGATTATTTCCAAATCATCCATCCTAGTGGGTTTTAGTGGGGAAACCAAGAGCATAGTTGGAGAGATCAAACTGCTAATATATGTTGAAGGGGTAAACTCAATACAACAATTTTGTGTCATAGACTCTTTATCTTGCTATAATGTCATTTTAGGGAGGCCATGGATACATGATATGAAGGTAGTCCCTTCGACATACCATCAATGTATCAAGCTACCTACACCTACCTACACCCTTGGAAGTTGTTAAAGTAAACAGTGATCAACAAGAAGCCAAGGAGTGCTACATCTGATCACTAAAAGCATCATCCCAATCCAAACAAGCATATCAATTACAGCAGAATGCACGTGATATCCTGAAGGATGAAAAAGAATGCACTAACCAGGATGTAAAGGCCGTGTGCATTGATGAAAGCAACAAGGATATCTCTGTGCTAATTGGTACCAATATCCCTAAGGATATTGAACAACAACTAACCTCCTTTTTGAAATGCAGGATGTCAACATTCGCGTGGAAACACGAAGATACGACAGGTATATCTAAAGATGTTATTACCCATAAACTTAGCATTAACAAAAATTTCAGGCCTGTGCAATAAAAACGAAGAAAATTTTCACCTAAAAGGAACATTATCATTCAAGAGGAGGTGGACAAGTTGCTGAAGTCTGGTATGATAAGGGAAGTAAACTTCCTAATATGGTTGACCAATGTAGTCGTAGTGCAGAAGAAAAATGAGAAATGGAGGGTGTGCATAGATTACACAAACCTAAAAAAGGCTTGTCCTAAAGATCCATTCCCACTTCCGCACATCGACTCAATGGTAGATGCCACAACATGACATGAAATGTTGACATTCATCGATGCATCCTCAGGATTCCACCAGATTAAAATGGAACCAGATGACCAAGAAGATACCGCGTTCATGACACCCTCAGGTATTTATTGTTATATTGTAATGCCATTTTGGATTGAAAAATGCTGGTGCCACATACCAAAGGCTAGTCAATATGATGTTCAAAGACAAGATTGGGGACACCATGGAGGTGAACATTGATGACATGGTGGTCAAATCCCGAAAAGCTGAAGATCATCTTCGGGGTCTCAAAGAGGCCTTCGACATCCTGGATGCATATAACATGATGCTGAATCCAACTAAATGTCACTTCGGGGTTGGTGGTGGAAAATTCCTAGGATACTTAGTAACCAAAAGAGGAATCAAAGCTAGACCAAAGCAAATCAAAGCCATCTTGGATCTCAAGTCTTCCACAAATATTAAGGATGTGTAAAGGTTAAACGGCAGGATAGCAGCTTTGAATAGGTTCATCTCGAATTCTTCAGAGAAGTGCAAGGATTTCTATGACATACTGAAGAAGAATAAGAGGTTTGAGTGGGGATATATGCATGAAAAGGCATTACAGAACCTGAATGAATACTTGGCAACAACCACACTCCTAATGAAACATGAGGATGGTGAACCCTTATCCTTGTATCTTGCTATTTCAGGGAATGCTATCAGTGTAGTCTTGGTAAAAGACTTCGAAGGCCAACAACATCATGTATATTTTGTTTATGCATTGGCAATAATCATAACATGGATGAAAAGGAAAGGCACACAAGATGTAAAGCCAAAAATTTGTTATTTTATTTATTTATAAGGATGTCAACCCCTGGCTTCATCCAAAACCAGGACCCATCCACCAGGGATCAACATCCATCCACCAGGGGTCAACATCTAAAGGCCAGGTCAAAGAAGATTGGGGATTCATCCTGAAAACACAAGATCTCTTCACCCCAACCTTTTAGTTATTGAAGTATAAACCAAAATAAGAAATTGTTTAAAATTGTTCACAAACTACCAACCATCAACCTACCACCTAACAATCTCTAAAAAAGTGGGCTCATGCCTCGGCATCTTTACCCCCATTGCCCATTGTTGCTGCTTCAACCACCTCCTCTGCTATGCTCAGGATGGTCTTGTTAGGCTCCACTGCTATATCCTTGCCAGAAGGCTACTCACTCTCCTAAGCAGGAGTGTAAACCATTTCCTTGCCACCCAAGCTCGCAATCTTGGCTTGCCATCCTACAACATCCCACTCGGCACGGTTGAAGTTGGGGTCATTGGCCTGAAGGGCTATCTTCACCCTGGCTTGGTGCACAGATACAGTAGCAGAGTTGAGAAGACCTTGCCTATACTCCTCCATCTCTTTCTCATGCTCTTCGGCCATCTTGATCTTCTCAACCAACAGCTTCTTCATCTCAACCTCCATCTTGGCCAGCTTTTCTTCATAATGTTTCCCCTTAGCAAAGGATATCTTCCTTGAGTCTTCAAGGGTAGTGGAGGTCTCCTGGAGCTTAGTAGACATGTCATCTAGGGATTTGAGCACGTACTCATGGCCCTAAAACAAGGAAAAAAAGGTAAGTTTTCTGATACCTTCTTTTATCAAAATTACTAACATCCTCGAGATATAACAATACCTGGATGTTGAAGCTGGAAAACTTGGCCAGAACATCTTGAGGGGTGGGACCCTCAAAGGGAAATGGTTCAGAGCTAGCAGCAGTAGTGCTCGTCCAATTTTTAGAGGTGTGGCCCTTAGGTTGTAGTTTGACAGGTAGAATGACTTTCTTCTACTTCAAAAGTTTTGGTAGGAAGGGGCAAGTCCCTAACTTGTTTTATCCTGATGAATGAGTCTTCATGGGGAAGAGCAACCTTATCAAATGCAGTACCTAAAAAAACATAAAATTAGGATGTTAATTATATTCTCAGGATGTGCTTATGACAATATTATTAATTTATTTTTACCACTCTTTAACCAGAATTTAGGGATGCTTTTTCAATCTGGAATGGAATCCCTTCTAACAAAAAAAAAATTGGATTTCCAAGATATTTCAGACTTTATGACATTGTTCAAGAAAGGGAGGGTTTTATAAATCAACTAAATAAGAAATCGATTGGATCTATGGGTTCTCTTTATTAACGGTTGAAAGATCCCCAACTTCAAAAGGGACGCCATGGTTCTTAACTATCCTGCTGCAAACCATCATGATCTTCCAAACCTCAGGCATAGCTTGTGCATATGCCATCCCTTTCATCCTGAAGAACTGATGGATTAAATCAAGGAAGGGATACTTGAGGCCGAGTTGGAAGGGAAGATACATGAAGCAAACCCAGATGGTCAATGCAAAGTTGGATTTTGCATTCCAATCATATGGCTGGAATACAATTGTGTTTAGGAAAGCTCCAAAGTTTTTTAGGGCTGTAATATCCCTGTCCATGAATGTGCAGACCTCATCCATGGGGGTTTCCAACAGATTTTGCGCCTCGAAGTCATCAGGGACTCCCACGCTACAAGAGGCTCTGGTCTTTTTCTTTCCCATTCTTGTTTTTAGAAAAGTGATTTCCAGGTTTGGAAGAAGAAAGAGAAGTAGGAACGTACCTTTTTTTCCTTGATCTTTGATGTGGATTTAAAGGAAAAGGGATAAGCTCTAACGGTCATCACAAAATCATTGCCTAATATCTAGCAGCAGATATAGCAAGACGGTTGTCACATCAGAGAAATTGAATGTGAAAAAATTGCTACCATTAGGGCTGTAATGGTAAAAAAAAATTGGGAAAATTGTTGGTGGTGAAATTCTCATGATATAATAATTTACTTACATTCTGAATATACATCTTCAGGATATCAAAGATGATACTGAATCCAGG
The DNA here is from genome assembly GCA_028751855.1 of Ambrosia trifida. Lineage (NCBI taxonomy): Eukaryota > Viridiplantae > Streptophyta > Magnoliopsida > Asterales > Asteraceae > Ambrosia > Ambrosia trifida. The sequence goes on from CM054124.1 coordinate 46,948,607, forward strand.
ATATAACTATGTATTGTCTTACGTGTACATCTTGAGGATGGGCTAACATTTTACTTTACTTGAACTTAAATGCAGATATCAATTGGATGAAAATAATGGATGACTAAGTCTTGCATGATCTTCGAAGAGTTGGTTGCTTACCGTTTGAAGGTCGTGTGAAAGTGGGAAGATTACGCAACGGCTAGTGGACTTAGTTGGAATATCCCGGATATTTCGGGATGTTAGTTGTTATCTTTTTACTATATAAAGGGATGTGGGATGATCATATAGGAGACAACATTTTCTATCTTTCACACTTACTATTTTCTTATCTACTACATCACACTTACACATTCACTTTTGTAATCATAGTCGATCGTTGATCACATTTCCAAAGTTGTATTCTTTAACATTTCTATTTAATAAAAACAACAAAGGCATGAGCATTTGACTCCTCCTGAGGTTTTGTGCCGACGATCTAGATTGATCAAGGGCTTTCCTTGTACATCGAGTGTTCTTGTGTTGCATTATTTCATTTTTAGAAGCTAAAACTAGTTTTTCTATTACAGTTCCATCTTGAGGATATAACTATCCAATTTATCGCTTTTACTTTGTCACCCTGATCATAGTTGTTAGATTTATTCTTTTGCATCTTAAACTAAATCATTCTCAGAATATAACTGGTTTTTCACAAAACAAACATCCTTAGCACACTACCTCACATTTCTGATTTGGAATACAAAGTTAATTTTTGACCAAAACAATGCTTATATTATTCATTCGATGATATAAATAAATATGTTATATGCATACATATATACATACACACACATATATATGTATGTATATTGATATAACTTGTTAGGTAAAATATTTTTACTGAAATATATAAAAAATAAATTTGTATTCATGGTTATATAAAATATTATATACTACAACTTACAATAAATAATTAATAAAGAGCACTAAAAATAGTTGTACGAGGACATCTTCAATCATGAGCATCAAGACACTTTAAACATCACATTTCTTCTACTATGTTTAAATCTACCTTCAAATAACCGCATCTAACTTATTTCCATCAACGCAGTTCAATCAAATCTTCTTGTCAAGTTTTTGGTAAAAGAGGCATTTAAATGAAGACAAAGTATTATAATTACAATTATATTAAAAATCAACTCACTAGCTTGGTGACTTCTTGCTAGCTGAATCGTGTCCACTTAAAACAAACACACACAACACAAACAAAACAAATAAATATGTAATAATTTGAAATTTAATTGTTTATAACTTTATAGTACATTCAAAGTTAAGAAAATGTGATAAATTATTTTTTAATTTTATTGTTTTTAATGTATAACCCGTGTAATACATATGTTTCTAACCTGTTGAATAATGTTGTAACAAATATAGTGATTTGTAATTGAAAATATATGCTAATAATGTGAGATGACATAAATTGCATTTATAGAAGCAATAAATTTATATATTGACAAATCCTGTGATATAAAATCCATATCAACTATAGTGTATCATGCCAAAAGTTGACATAAATTTCAACTGTGAGGTGAGTCCATTATGGAATTATATAAAAAAAAAGCGAAGAATCAAAGAAAAATGAGTAAAAAATAAAAAGAAAAAGAAAAGACTAAAATCATTTTAAAAAAGGTAATAGCAAAACATATTTTTTTATTTGTTGTACATGTGTTTATACGAAAGTTCTCTAGAAAAAAGTTTCAAATGATTTTTAATCCTTGTTAGAATAAATTTTATCATGTAAAACCCAATGATGGCTCAATTCCTTAAGTTTTTGTGTTCCCCAATTAAACAAATTATCATAAATTGTAACCAAAATTTGTTATTTTAGGACAATTTATGTCTGGCTATTAAATGCTTATATTATTCATTCAAACATATACATATATATATATATATATATTGATAAAACTTGTTTGGTATATTATTTATACTGAAATATATAAAAAATAAATTTGTATTCATGGTTATATAAAATATTATATACTACAACTTACAAAAACTAATATATATAAAAGACACTAAAAAATAGTTGTACGAGGACATCTTCAATCATGAGCATCAAGACACTTTAAACATCTCATTTTTTTGTGTTTCTTGTGTTGCATTTTCTTCTACTCCGCTTAAATATACCTTCAAATAATCACATCTGACTTATATTACCATCCACGTGGTTCTATATAACAAATCTCCTTATCAAGTTGTTGGTGAAAGAGGCATTTAAATGATGGCAAAGTACCATAATTACAATTATGTGAAAATTAACTCACTAGCATGGTGACTGCTAACTGAATCGTATCTACTTGAAACAAACACACACTAACACAACATCCCCCAACCCCCAATAAACAATTATATATATATATATATATATATATATATATATATATAATAGTGGTGTGACACATAACAGTTGGTGACACCATCCCGCTTTGATTTCCTTTCAGAGGTCTTTTTCTCTCTCCTATGCATTTCACATGCATTTTCCCCACGATTTATAGACATTAATAACTTTTATATACGATTTTTTAAAATACACCAAATTAGTGAGTGTTTTATTATCTTTCCAACGAGTACTATCTATCTATACCTATAAAAGAATAGGGGTTAGGGGTGTGACACATGACACTTTATGATACCATCCCCCTTTTATTTCCCTCAAAAAGTCTTTTGCTCTCTCATGTGCATGGTACATGCATTTTCCTCTACAATTTTTAAACGTTAATAACTTTTATATACAACATTTAAAAAAATACACCAAATTAACGAGCGTTTTATTATCTTTCCAATGAGTACCATAATGCTATACAAAAATGACTTGTTTTAGTGGGTTTCTGTTTATGCAAGAAAAAAAACATAATGTTTTCAGGTAATTCATTAATCATATCTAGCAAGTCACTAATCATGTTAAGATAGTATATATTTTTTTGAACCTATTATTACATATAAGAACCCACTAACTACAAATATATTCACAGATGTAGACAGAATGGTAAGAATTTAAATTTTTATATTTTGATTGATATTGCTAGGAACATTAATTACAAGGGTTGCTAAGCCAGTTAGATGTAGCATATGATTCTTAGACACCAAGTAAATCCCTATCTAATATGCGATAATTAATCACCCCACCATGCACGTCTCTTATCATTTGCAATGTATGTACTTTGAAATCGACTAACATATGGTGATTATTGAAATAGATACTTAAATTATGTATGAGTAGAGAAAATAGTCGGGATACATGAAAAGTTACCATCCTTCAATCTTTATAGTCGATAGTAGTTAGATCATTTTTATTTATCTTCAAAATAGATCTTCACTACTTACATATTGGGATTGTTTTATTTAGCAAGGTGATCGATTGTATATCCATAATAAACATTGAACAGATATGTCATTATTTCACATATACTCACTTTACAAATTAGAATTGCCTATCATCATGACATATCATTTGATACCAATGTTGTACAAAGACTTCACTCGAGCAAGATGTGCACACGTAGAATTAGAAATAGGTTTTATAAGTTATTGAGTGTCAATCCTTTAAAAAATTTCGAAAAATGGATTATTTCTTTTATGTAAACACATTTTATCACTTCATATTAAATTTATGTATCCCAGGAGATAAACTATCCAGATCTATATATCTATAAATATATATAAAAAAAATTGATGTTTGCTGACGTGACATTCAATGGTGGCCTCAACCCCCCCCCCCCCCCTAATGTGCCACGTGGCATAATGAGGTGAAAAAGTTTTTTTTTTCATTTTTTTAAACTTAAATTAAATTACATATAACCCTACCTATCACCCTTTAAATCCTTCTTTTATTCTCATTCTTCAATTATTCACACTTATCTCTCTCTCTCTTTCTTCCTCAAACCCTACCTGCCTCGTTCCCTCTTTTCACCAAACCAAAAAGTATTAGAACCGCAAAAGGATTTCCACAATACCCAAGGCCATGATATAAATATATTATAGGTATTGCATATCGTAAGCCGATAAACTCAATTTACAAGCCCTAGATTCTCAAACAAAACACATCTTTTCCTTGGCAATTGTAGGGGACGACAAGATCTACAAATCAAGCAGAAGAAGAAGAAGAAGAAGAAGAAGAAGAAGAAGATGACGGATTATGAAGAAAGGTTTGAAGGTAATGGTCAAGATGTTCAAACCTTTTGCGGTGGCGGCTCCTCACCCTCCTCAGCCTGTAGCCAACGGCGGTGCCGCTGACGACGCTGGTGCCGGTACCGAAGACCTCAGCGACTCTAAGTCACAGGTATATGTTGTTATTACTTATTATAAGTTGTCCCGCACGTAACTAAGTTCAAGTACTTAGGATCATTTGTTCAGGAGGATGGGGAGCTTGATAGTGATGTCACCCACCGCATACAAGCTGGCTGGTGTAGGTGGAGGGCCGCCAGTGGGGTTTTATGTGACAAAAGGTTCCCAACTAAATTAAAGGGGAAATTCTATAGGGTTGCAGTGAGACCTTCTATGTTATATGGGACAGATTGTTGGGCCATCCAAAAGACACAAGCTCGCAAGATGGAGGTAGCAGAAATGAGAATGCTAAGGTGGATGTGCGGGCACACTAGGGTAGACCGAATAAGAAATGAGGCTATTAGGGAAGTGTTAGGGGTAGCTAATATATCTGACAAGATAAAGGAGGGAAGATTAAGATGGTATGTGCATGTGAAGAGGAGAAAAGGACGGCCCCCGTTAGAGTAGTGGAAACCCTTACTGTAGAGGGAAAGAGGTGTAGAGGAAGACCCAAATTGACTTGGGATAAGCGGATTAGGCATGATTTAGTAGAGATGCACCTCTCTGAGGACATGGTTGAGGATGGGAGTTCGTGGAGGCACAAGATTAAGGTTAAAGATTATTAGGGAGGGTCGGGTTGTACCATAGCGTGGTTCTAGGAGCTTAGACTTTTTCTTATACCGGTAGGAGGTAGGTATAAGTGACTTGTTTTTTGGGTGTTTATGGTTTATGTTGTTTTTGATGGCATATATACACCTGTGTTTTACTACGTGGCACTTTTAATGTTTCTAGAAATTCAGTAGATCTTTATTAGTTTTATTAGTATTGTTTGCTTGTCAATTGTGTGTTGTCGAGCCGGGGGCCTCTCTGGAAGCAGCCTCTCTATCCGCAATGATAGGGGTAAGGTCTGCCTACATCCCACCCTCCCCAGACCCTACTCTTAGCTTTTCTAATTGTGGGATTTACCGGGTAAGGTGGTTGTTGTTGTTGTTATTATTATTATGTAAAAATTGAGAAATAATTAGGGAATTTTGCATATGTGTGTTTGTGATTATAATAAGGTTGGAATTAGGAGTACTGAATTTATATCGAGTTTTAATTTGTGGTTTTGAAAGTTGACTTGCTACCATTGATTGATGTAGTGGTATTATATTGTAATTATTAGTGGCTAATATAAGAATCAAATCCATAGGGAACCATTATATGACTTGTCGGTATGAGAATACATATTTATATGTGTTAAAATAGTGTTTAACGCGCCAAAAACCTGAATAAACATGCTGAGGGTGATTACGTGTAATTGCATGTAATTATAGGCGATTACGTGTCCTAATCGCCTGTTGCAGCACCCTAATCGCCTGTAACGTGTCTGACGACTAGAAACGCCTATAAATACCACCCTTGACTTGTAAAACATCATTTGTGCAACCCTAGTCATCCCATAACCTCTCTCAACCCATAAACACCCTCTGGAACACGTTTTTGCCTAAGAATCCACCTTTCCAAGCCTTACACCTCATTATCTTGCAAATCCAAGGTGTGTTCTTCATCCCAAACCTTTGTAAAGTTATTGTTTTGCTCCCTAAAGGTCCAGACCTGATTTCTAAATGTTTGTGTCTTTGAAAACCTATTAAAATCAGTTTCTAAACAAACCCAAACCTTCATACTTGTTCTATGTGATGTAATCATGCAAAGATAGGATTTTTATTGATAAAACATGATGATTCTTGTGTATTTGATATGTTTCTGATATAAATAGGTTGTTAGCATGATTATTGATGAGTTTGAAAGTTCATAGTTGTGTATTGTTGATAATAGGCGTTTTGACCCGTTTGAATGATTTAGGAAGATTTAAGGAGTTTTGATGTGTTATGATGATTGCATAAGGTTAGGGTTTGCTCTAGGATGATGATATTGGACAACATTGTTATGTAATGAAATCTGGATATTTGCTATTTAGGGTAAGTTTTGCATGTTGATGTGATGTTTACATGCTAAATATGCTATTTTGGGAAACGCTTGCATTCGTGGCTGTTAGAATGACGATAAATTGGGGGTTTTTGCTTGGAAAAGGTTTATAAATGATTTGGGTTTGATATTGGGTGTTTCCACATGTTTTGAATCTGATTTGGAGGATTAGACGCGCGGAAACACAACCTACTGCTGTAGGGGGCGAGTAGGATTCTAATTGCATGTAACTACAGACGATTAGGACCTAATCGCATGTAGTTATAGGCGATTAGCCCCATACTCGCGTGTTGTACATGTGATTACAATCCTAAATGACTGTTTGACTTTCCTAAATGCTAGTTGACCTTCCTAAATGCTAGTTGACTTTCCTAATTGCATGTTTGATTCCCAATCGCATGTTTTGCTGCTGTGAGTGCATTTTGACAACCCGGAACATGGTTTGACACCTAGGAACATGTTAGGAACCCCGTGACATGTCTAATAACTTGGTAACACGTGTTTAGACTCGTTTATGCATTATTTGAACTATATGCTAGGCTTAGTGAACTTGTGCGCGTATTAAGTGTTTAATTGCATATGTTCCATAATACCTTGTATTTGGCTAACACGTGGGATGTCGGGTCACCAATGAGATGTCGGGTCTTGTCCGGTGTGGTCGGTTAAACGTTTAAACATCTTTTCAAACGTATAATGGTTATGGTCTGGACACTTGGGGACTAGTTGACCTGCGGGTCAATAGTTCAGGTACTCATATGCATTCAATGATAGGTTGCCGACACTAGGGACCATCATTTGCATTATCTGTGATTTTTCTAGAGGAACGCAAGCTAAGGTAAGTTCACGGCCCCACTTTTTACTGGTTTTGCTTTCGGGGAAGAAAACATGTTGTGTACTTATATTCTTTAAACGTGCGTCAACTTACGTTTTCATAAAAGATGTGTCAAACTACGTTTTGGTATTCATAAAACCTATAATTTGCTAAGTATTCATGTTAGTAAAGCTTACAAGGTAGTCGTGGGTTACTATATGGTATTACGTATTGGTATTCTTGAACTCTTTATGTATTAGGGTATTCTTTTAGGTTGCTATACGATTTTTTTAAAGTCCCGGGGAAAACCATGAATGTGCGGTGGTTGCACAACGGGGGAAATATGGATAGATCTATTTAGGCGTGACCGGCCCCACTCGTCGACCGGAGGTCGGACGGGTGCATGTTGTCTCTTCAGGTATTTTGGCATTCTTGCATCCTTGCATTCGTATATTCGGGCAGGTGTTTTCATGACATCTTGCATTCGTGTCTAGTAATGGTTTTCCAATCGTAGTAGTGACAGGTATTCATCTGGTTGGTATACATGTGGCCCGGTTTGGCCAAGGGTATTCTTTGAAACTTTTGGAGTCGTTTTTCATAGAAACCTGTGAACTCACCGGCATTATTTGCTGACGTGTTAGCATGTTTGTCTCAGGTCGCTGAGGTAGTAGCAGTCGATAGGCGCACAGAGTCTCACGGCGTCTAGGTTTCATTTGCATGTTTATTGAGTACTATCAAACTTTCATGTTTTTCTTTTGGGTTGTAATAAAGTTTTACGCTTCCGCTGCGATGGATAGATTTTGAAAACTTAATGGGTAGTTTACGTTGTTTTCCATATCATATGGCTGTCGTTTATTATGACTGTCGTTTATTATGACCGTTGACTTGGATCCTGGTTTGTCACACGCCTCGCAGTAAAACCCCGCATGTTGAATTTGGTGGTGTGACGCAATATATTTGGGATGGTAGCACCTTAGGCGGTTAGGGGATACGGTCGAAATGGTTTATATTTCTTTGTTCTGATTGTAGATAATTGATGTTATAGTTGTGATGACAATTCGTGATTTGAGTTTTCTTCTTTTATCATTTTTTATTAAGTCATGTTAAATTTTTAAACCCCGGGACCTTTAATGGGGCAACCTCCCAACCCTTGAATATGCCACGTGGCTTTATGTGGGATTTAAAAAATATATAAAAAAAACAAGGAAATATATAATGCATTTTCTTTTCCTCCTTTCATCACAAACCCTAAAAAAAACCCCTCCAAATCCCTATCGGCTGATGTCTCCCTCTGAATCTCTCTCTATAAACTTCATTCATGGTTTTGGCATTATCATCACCCCATTGACGAGCTTCGATGACCTCGGTGTAGGAGTAGAGGGTTCGTGATGTGGTAAGGACTAGGGATGTATGGTGTGTTCTTGAACTAGGAATGATTTCAACGATTTTATTTCATTTAAATTATTGAAATTGCTCCCCTTTTATTATTACAACTTCAAATAGTAATGAAAACATATTCCTATAGTATGCTTAGCATCCTTATCAATGGTTTCTTTGGAGAATACAAAGAGATTAAGAAAGAGATATTAGAAAGTGGAGCAGGGGAGATGAAACTTGAAGCTTAATCAAAGTGACCGGCAGGTGTAGGTGAAAACCGGAACTATTCTTAAGACATTTCAGCAATTGTTTATATATAGAATTTCCTATATCCGTGATATCTTTCTTTCTATGTAGGTTGTGTAGACGAATTTGGGGTTTGTTGGATTTGAAGAACAATGACATTGAAGTCTCTTACACCAATCGTGTAATCGCTTGGTTGATGATTTGGTCAGTGGAGATTGGTGGCTCATCGGTAGAGAGGGAAAAGCACTGGGTCTGTGGAAATTGATGGATGCTATCCACAACAAAGAAGAGTATGTCTAGTGATATATATCAAATACAAAATGACAGAATTTGCAACAATTTGATTTGATATTTTCTGACGAACAGATCTGAAAACAGTCGAGGTATGGATGCATGATCTTTTTTTAACCAATAGATAATGGTATTTGGTCTTAAAAGGGTAATATTTCGGCTATTCGTATTGCATAAAACATGTTATGATCTATATCACTTGATTGATTATGGTTTACTTATATATAAGGCACAACTTAATGGTTTATCGTCTTTTTACACACACGGGTCCTAGAGTATCACCCACAAATGCTCCAAGAGTACCTTCATGGTGAAGAACACATAAGCTTCATGTATCTAAGGTCAGATTAGACATTTTCCTTGAAATTTCAAATAGTAAGAAATGGTTCGACTATTATTAGATGCCTAAAACCGAAAACATCTACCCTTTCTATCAAATTTCAGTGGAATTGATCGATTCAAGCAGCAATTTGCTGATCTTGAGGAGCATGAAGGGAAGTAACGAAAAAACTCTCCACTTCAAAGGCACTACACATCATTGCCAAGGTACAATCTAAAATCTCAAAGAAACCGTTAGGAAATCGTTGATAATAACTTACTAAAGGAAACGTAGTTCATAGGCGTATTTAAAGGTTGATATATATATATAGAGAATAGTTTAGTCTGATAATTGTTGTCATATTTTTCAAAGAGAGCGGATATGTGTACCTATAGAAGAAGTTGTTGATGAAATCAACACCTTTGAAAGGCGTACAATGTTGCGATCGCTAGTTGTTGTTGGTTCACTGTAACCTTACAATATCTATTTGTCGTTTTTACAACGAGGCTATGATCAAGTGAACACTTCAATTCTTATTAGTAATAACTTATCAATGTTAAATAACTTATAACTATTAAATAACTCATCACATATAACATTTATATGTTAAATAAAGTGATAACTTATTAGTTCTAAATAACTAATATCTAATAGATGGCAATGATCTTATCAATTGATAAATGGATTTGGTAAATATCAGATGCACATGGTTGCCACGGCTGTAGCCATTGACGACAGGCCGAATTGCTTTAGATTCCCAAGAGACAATGGCATTGGAGCAGAGCTTCCTCCTTATAACAAAGGAATTCCCATTGAAGTATTGATTTTATTACGTCAAATTAGAATTTTTCAACCCCCCAAGGGGATTTAATTCAACAACGGACATGGGTAATCTCATTAGATTTTTCAACCCCGAGACACTCCCGGGGTAATTAGCTATTAGCTTATATTAATATTCCAAAGCATGAAATCCTACATTGCACTCAAAGAGGTCATCCCCCCCCTCCCTCTAAGTGTGTCATGTGGCATCCTTCTTATTTTCATCCAAAAGTCTCTTTCTCTCTCATGTTTCCCCCATAATTTTAAAACGTTAATAACTTTTATATACGAGATTTTTCTTTTTAAAAAAATTACACCAAATTAACGAACGTGTTATTATCTTCCCAACAAGTACCATAGTGCTATACAAAAAACGATTTTTTCGGTTTTGTTCATACGGGAAAAAAACACAATGTGTTCAGGTAATTCATTAATCATGTCTAGGCAAATCACTAATCATGTTCAAACTAGGATTTCTATTTTCATCAAGATGATAATAGGTTAAAAACACTCCTTTCCAAAAAAAATGTCACACCTTTAAAATTGTTGTTTTTTTCATATTATAGTATATTAATTTTTATGTTATATCATAATACATATTTATTACATTATATTAGATTAATCTTTTCCGAAAAACATCCGGCATATAATCTAGTTAATAAATATGCAAAAAGTCATCTTCTTGTACCACCTACACATTAACTCCTATAAATACAATTGTTTCATTCTAAAATAAAATCTCCTCAAATCCGCCATTAACAAACCTGCAACTCCTCCTTCAAACCGTCAAAATGTCATCCACTGATCGTATCTCCGCCATCAAATCTTCACTTCGTGTCATCCCCAACTTCCCAAAACCAGGTACGAATAAGATCATCTCTCACTAGTTTAAATTTACATGTAGCAAACATTATTACGTACATTCATGCACAGGTATCATGTTTCAAGACATCACTACATTGTTGCTTGATCCTAAGGTGTTCAAGGATACAGTGGACTTGTTCGTCGAACGTTACAAAAATGAAAACATATCTGTTGTTGCAGGTAGTTGTATTTTTTTTTTTTTTTTTTTTTTGTTATTTTATGTTCATTTTTGAGTTTATAATTATTGCAAAGAATCAAAGCTGATATATGTTGCATAAATTTTTATTGTTTTAGTCGGTTTGTGGTGACCTTTGTTATGTCTATAACATAGGTTATGGTTCGGGGGAGGGCCTTGAACACCGCGCCCCCCTCTCTCGAGTTCACTTAACGAAAGAAAAAAAAACAAAAGAAAGGAATCTCTTTTCTTTTATTCTACTTCGATTTTGGAAGGACGGAATTTGGCCTAAAAAATTCTTTCTTTCCTTCCATTGTTTTAAAAAAATAACCCTGGAACACAAACAAAATTATCTTTCCTTCCATCTCCTTTCTTGTTTCGTTAAGTGAACTCGGGAACACAACGTAAAAATATACAGAAAATGTGGTAAATGGAAATTAGGGATGGCCATAACATAGGTTGAGGGACGGATGGGATGGTGATGTGGTGCTGAGGTGGCAATGAAGGATGAAGGGAAAGGGAATGACTATAACACATAGCCTTAAAGTGGTGTTAGTGTTAGGCAAACCTTTTGTTTGGAAGTTAAATGACTTGATCATAGGGTTGTATCTTTCAATGGTTAATGGATAGTGAGAACAGTGTGGCGCGACGGTAAGCGCTTGAGAGGTCTCCTGTTTGAATCCAACTTCTTGGTTTTATGCCTTTAACTCTTTGAAGGCCACGTGTCCAACGCAAGCTGCGTTCTACAAAAAAAAAAAAAAAAAAAAAAAAAAACAAACCCCAAATTTTGGGTGGGGTAAAGGTAGTTCTTCTTGTTAGGGGAAGGCAAGGGGGGCCTCAACGCGATGATGATGTATATTTGAATATGAGGACAGACTTCTTTAAACTTTGTTGGCTTGATCTAGTCACATTGTGGATTTTTTCAAAGACTTGTACTGTTAGGATGAGTGCTTTTTGAATTTGAGGCACAATGTTTTCACTTTTCAATTTGTGTGCATAATCATATATGCTGATATCATCCACATCTGCTCACTCGAGTCCCGACACTCTATGATTCCTGATTGTATATCTGTGGGTGTCATATTCTGATAATCAATTATTGTTAGTTAGATCATTTGCAGAGGGTGGATAGTCTAGTGTAATCATGTGGGCTTTGATTGTTTTTGTCCTCTGGGAATTACTCAGCACCTTACACAACCGTTCGTTTTATTTTTTTCGCTGAACATTTGGTCAGTTTATCAGTTTGTACAGTTCTGCCTCTCTTGTCTATTAGCATGTAATGTTTAGAGCTTTACTTTTTGTGGGTCAGCGAAATATATTACAGGTCGACATTATTTATCGTTTACTTGAAGTCGAATTTAGATCTGAACGATGCCTGTTAGGGATCTCCATCATTCCATCATGTGGTTTAGAAAACTAGAACCATTCCATTTGTTTATATTATGTAACTATGTATACGCGTTTTTGGCCTATTAGTTACTGATAAATCCCAAGGCTGAGAGAAGTATGCATAGTGTATATACAACCGAAAAAAAGCGATTTGACACATTGTCTTTTGGGTCAAAACAATATAGATAACTGAACAACCATCTTAGGATTGGTATCATGACCTGTTAACTTCTTGTCTCTATTAACTTGTCATATAATGAGAGCAATCTTTTATTGTCACATATGAATAATCTGTGTCTCCAAATACTTGAAAAGTCTATTTCTTTAATATTCATACATTTTTCTACCTACTAAACAGATAAGGATAATTATAATAATCCTTATATTGAGCTCTTTAATTAGACATGCTGATATTGTCTAATTGTCTCCACATCACCTTTGTATTGTTTCCTTGTTACAAACTACTTCATACACAATAAAATATATCAAAATAAAGAAAATGTGTGCTGATAGCTAGGTTATATGAAGGGTAGTTGATAAAAGTATCATAAAAGAAAGATTATATTAATATATGATGCTTAAATCTGCTAATTTCATTTTATTTTAGAATAGTCAATTTTTAAGTCCTTCTAGGGGCATCTTTTGGCAAACAGTTTTGCAATTATTGTGGAATCTAGGGATGTATATACATGTTAAACACATTTTGTATACTTGATGCATGGCTTTCAATAATAATACAATATTTTGGAAAATATTTCAAACCATATGTTATTGAAAATGTTTGCTTTATTTTAGGAATTGAGGCTCGGGGTTTCTTATTCGGTCCTTCAATTGCGCTTGCAATAGGAGCGAAGTTTGTTCCGTTAAGGAAGCCAAAAAAGTTGCCTGGTATGTTACATCTATAACTTTGACACTTTGTTTATATATGGTTTATATGTTTTAAGTATATTGAGGTTTAGAAGTTATATACATACAGGTGAAGTGATATCAGAAAAATATATATTGGAATACGGGACGGATTGCCTTGAAATGCATGTTGGAGCGGTTAAATCTGGAGACCGAGCTCTAATTGTTGATGATTTAATCGCCACTGGAGGCACTGTTTGTGCTGCAATGAACTTACTTGGTACCCTTTTAACTTTAACCACTTGGGTTGGGTCATATTTACGCGAAACTTGTTAAATCCTTTTTTTAATAATTAGTGAATACAAATAATTTGGTTCACTTTTAACCCGTCTAACATGTTTCCTTAATCATTTTTTTTTTAATTTTAAACTAGCGATACCTCATCATATATACATGGTTAACAGAGCGTGCAGGAGCCGAGGTTGTCGAGTGTGCTTGTGTGATTGAAGTACCAAAGTTGAAGGTACTTTCATCATACTAATTACCTAAAAACCATAACTCTTGGGTATAAATTTAGTGTGACTATATGTCAAGTACTAAAGAATAAACTTTAATTGAGACAAAAGGAATAATCATAAAGTTATTTTTAAATTGCTTTGTTTGATTCAATTATTGTAGGGTCGCGAACGGTTGAAATCATGTGGGATACCATTGTATGCACTTGTTGAGTCATAGTTTGAGCCAAGTTCATAACCGTTTCGTGCATTGAGGGAAAGGCGTACGCGTCCTATTCTTGTTTGTCATAACTCTTGTCCTGATGTGTGTCTCGAACGGTAAATTTTGGTGATACAACCTTGGAGACTTAAGATCAAATAAAGAAGATTAATAGTTTTGATTCTTTTGATCTGGATTCAAATACAATTCAAGTTCACAATGCATATGATTTTACTAGATTATGTTTATTGTTTGGTTGTTTGTCTGTCATGATATTACATATTTTCTAAATCATGCCATGATGCCATCTCATGGCTTAGATATAATATACCAGATAGTATTAACATGTCTCAAGTGTTTTATTTCAATTACATAACTCCTAAGAGTTCACGTGTGTAACTTTTGGGACTTGGGAGATATCCACTAGTTTGAACTATAAGAATGTCTTCAAATGATCTTAGTTGGTGATTTTTAACCGGTATGTGGGCATTGTACTAAAGTGACTAAATTACATTATTGATTGGATCGTACATTGTTGTGATCAAGGGCGCAGCTCTTAAGGGGCAGGGAGGGCGGCCGCTCCCCCCCCCCCCCCCCTGAATTTTCTCTCAGAAGTTCCGATTATATGGTATTCGTATAGAAATTTTTTGGTATATAAGGTTTCGATCCCCCGAAACTAGTGACTTCCCACCCCTGAAGTTTCGGGTCAAGCTTCGTCACTGGTTGTGATATATCGTCCAAAGTAGCTGAGATTGTCGGAAGTAGTAACTATAAACATGAGCACCTCTTTATGGCAATTGCTAGTAAAGTGTCATATGTGTCGCCTTAACCAATAACTAGTTATCTCTTTATGCCATGTAATTGGTCATACGGGCCGCCTTAACCAGTAACTAGTTAAGAGGGCATAAGATCTTGATTATAGTTCTAGTCTTGATTATTTAAAAGCGAATTATGTACATTTGTGTCATTCATGGTTATTATTAACCATACATGACTTTTGCCATGATTCACTACTAGAGAATAGGGCTTTTGCTACCGTATTTTCAGTTGCAAAACGGTCGCAATTGCCCTTTTGCCACCATTTTGCTACCAAAAAACTCGGTAGTAGAATCACACATGGCAATTGCCCTATTGCAACCGTTTTGCTACTGTATTATTTTTTGCTACCGTTTTGCTACCGTTTATTTGCCACCGTTTTGCCACCGCTTTTTGTCACCACCGTTTTGCCACCGCCTTTTGTCACCATTTTGCTACCGCTTTTTGTCACCACTTTGCTACCGGTTTTACCCTTTTTTTTCACCGTTTTGCTACCGCTTTTTGTCACCACTTTGCTACCGTTTTTGTCACCACTTTGCTATCATTTATAAAATTTCAAAATCAAAATTATAACCCAATTCCAAATCATTCAAATAACCCAAATACAAATCATTCAAATAACGAAATCCAAATATTCAAACAAAAATGTAATTGAGCTTCGAACAACCTATCAAATTCCAAAAGATTTGCAGTTTTACAAACAAAGATGCATAAAACAAGTGTATTATTCTCAAATTTCCACACGTCTACATATCTTTAGAGCTTGTAAGCAGAATGGCGAATATTTAGATAATACCACAATCCAAGACAAATTGCAATGCATGTTCCTCTAATTTGATGCTGCAGAAGCCATCTGGTAAAAAAATATCACATTAGAGTTTGGTGAAACATAATACGGATAACATATATATGGAAAACATTGATTATCTTAATTATATATTAATCAATAGTAGTAAAATAAGGCATCTCTTACCTCTTCAAACTTTCCACTCATACTAGGGGGACTGACAGATAAATATGCATATGCTATTAGCTCCAATGGCCAACCCGTACTTGTAAGGGAAAACATTGTGAACTGATACAAATTAAGGCAATAGATAAGCATAGCGTGTTGTAATTAAATACAGGTTAGCATAAAGGGAAAGGGTGGTAACTTCAAATGGGTCGAAATATGCTCAAAGTATACTTCATATGCATAAAATCTCCTGAAATTTTTTATAATATGGTTTTGTAATCATGTTTAACTTGTTGAATGTTTATGGAAAGTTTTTAAATCGACAAGCGGGTCAGCCAGCCACGACCTGTTTCGTCCCTAACAAACGAAACATGTTCTAACACAAAAGTTATTTTGACCCATTACTTGGCCCGTCCAACCTGCCCATACGCCACCTCATGAAAAACGACCAATTTGGCATATCTCAAGTATGCATCTAGTGCAAAAGATCAACCTTCTGATACTTAAAACAGCCCTTTTTGACCCGAACAAAAATATATTATAACTAGTCGACGGAAGAAGACAAGCAGAACATGGTTACTTAGTAAAATGCTATAATCGTAAGTTAATTACTTAATTACATTCTAGTTCTAGTAATTTGAAAAACAAAAAAAAAAGATGATTTAGAATAATACCCGATTCTGTTGCTTTTCCATCATCTCAGCCTGCAGATTATAACTTCAATTTTAGTAGTTGAACAAGGTTGTAGAGTTGGTACGGTTCTAAATTAATCTTTTTCATAAAAAAATAATAAGAAAAAAATGGGATTTTTTACCTTTCTTTTAAATTCTTGATTCTGTTCTTTCAATTTTGACATTTCAGCTTCCAGTTCCATAGTGTAGGCCTACAAAAAGCCGAAAAAAAAGTAATAAAGATAGAGCATTAGTAATGTTTACTTCACATTTAGGACAATTTAAACAAAAAATGGTACCTTAATGACACAAAAACAACACTAACCTGCTTACAAGCTCGTGATCTGGCAGCTGATTCACGGTTTTTTATCATTCGTCTCTGTCTCCGTTTAACAACCTTTTCAACCAGCATTGTTTTGGGAATTCGTCAAGTTAGTGAACAACCCGTTATCATTCAAATTATTCGCTACTTCAGTTTCTTCCCTTACAACTCCAGCTTTAACCATTCATTGCAGATTATTAACCAAATATTAAAAACAACAAAAAACAGGTCACATACGTTCCGGTTACATTATTGATCCTTTCAATTGCACATTCTCGAATCTATGATGCTTCCATGTACCTATCTAATTCTGCACGTGTCCTGAAATAATACAAATATGCTGTAGGAGAAAATACTAAGCATAGATGTAATTAGTTATAACAAACAATATATAAGAAAAAGGAAATTAATCAAACTAATCTACTAAAGATAAAAAGATAGCATGTGTAAAGCATATAATTTATAACCAACTATAAAATCATCCTTCTAATATCCCCACAAACCAACAGCTAAAAGGCCTATAGCTTGGAACATAAAGAGAATTTTCTCTAAAGTTTGACAAACGCTTGTAAAAACATCAGCAATATGATTATTGTTTATTTATAGTAATAAATTACCCTCGAGCTACCTTTTTCTCTAACAAATTAAAACCAACACTAACCAGGTTTTACGAAAATAAGCCTAATTTAAGAAAATATTGCAAAAAGTCTACCAACAGGTCTTTGACCAGTTATTATTTTACAAGTAAATTATCACAATCTTTAAATTGGTCAAACTTCAGCCTTTATCCGAGCTATCCATATGATTGTCATGATGACTGAATAGGATCTGCCAATGAACTGCAAGAAAGATATAAGCTAATGTGAGCCTATGATTATTAATTAAGGAATTCTATTTTATTAATGAGATAGGAAACATAGAAATATGTTTGATTATAACAAAAGAAGCCAATCAAAATATTTACCCAACCAAAAAAACAATGATATCAACTATATCTGTTCAGATTATTGGAATTTTACATTTATCTGTCCATTAGTACATTTTATAGGACTATGACCGCTATATCCTTCATTCCTTGTTTGCAAATTTTTCAAGAAGGATCTGGGTATTTTTAATATTATGATTTTTTTGTTGGGTATATAAGAAACCATCCCTAAATATTAACTCTCTAATTAGACAAAATGTCATTCAGGAATGCTGAAGTAGTTACTTACATGCCAGCGTCTTACAGTTCAGATGTCAGTCTTCACCAGCTTACTGTAGAGAACACGATCATCCCTCCCACTGTTGCTCTCTAGCAATGCACTTTGTACAAGTTCCTGAACAGACAAGAGTAAGAAATGAAGCGAACGCCGAACAGACTGATGAATCTACTCAAAAACACCTAACAGGCCAGAGCGAGTATCCTATATCAAATTCTATAAACTGTTAAACAGGGCCCCCGCGTGCAAACACTTAAGTCTCCTATATCAAATTTTATAACCTAAATTGACCTATTTACCACTATTGGGCTGAACAGACTATTAATAACCTAAATTGACAAGGGCTAAACAGACTATTTATCACCTTGACATCCCTGTGAGACATGCAGTTTCCCAATGAATGCAGGATCAGTCGTAAATCTTCAACCTGCATATAATAAATTTAAATTAAATTTTATTAAGACACTGTTTTTTTACGCAAAAAATGGTAAATATAAATTATTAACTCAAATTACCCTGATGTAGCCCACTCGGTTTCGGTCAAAAAATCTAAAAGCCTGTTACCAGAGCAAGTGCACATCAAAATCATAAATATTCATATATTTCAAAAATGAAATAAAGTAAAAATAGTTCATTAGAATGACATTTAAAAATGATATGCCTGCAGAAGTTTCTTGTCAAGGGCAACCGTAGTTTCTTTCTTCTTTTTGTCCACCTTTTGGTTCTCTTTTTTCTCTCCGGATTCACGGTTGTTTTAACATTCTCCTCTTGCTCGCTTTTGACTTTTTCATCCACTTTTTCAGATTTCACATCCATCTCAACTTTATCCACTCTGCCTTAAACTTGGTTTAAGATGGGAAAAAAAATCAAATTCAATATAAATAACTAATAAAAATGTTTAGAGCTTTAGATATGTTGAGATTCAAAGCTCAAGCAGAATAATCTAACTCAGTTCTTTACAATGTAACACGCTGCACAGTTATCAAACCATACTTTGCGGATTTAGTTCCATGTAACAGTAAACTCTCATTCAAGTGCCCTCATTTGACATGTTTACCATTTTTTAAGCAATTGCATACAATAGAAACACAGACAATAGAAAAACATTGATCATGAAAACTAGAATGCCTCAAGAGAATGGAAAACACACATAAAGAAGTAATGCAGGTGGTTAAGGAATCCACTAATATGTCCCTAACCTCATCACAAAAACCATCAGTTTCATAACCATTACGGTACTAGTTTGTAAAGTAAATTAGGTCTCTGGTAGAACAGTACACTCAATCTCAGCGTAATCAACACTTTGAACTGGTTTAAGATCACCCAAAAGTTAAATAATAATTATGCAAGTACACACCTGGAATCGCTCAAACAGCCGCGTCCTGTAATCATTAGGAACATCTCTCCAACTCTCATTCAACTGATCAAAATGCATATTAAACAGCTACGATTACAGTTTACAAAACCTAATTACAATCAGAACCAAAACAATCTACAAAATAATCCAAAAACCGCCATTGAAATAACTGATTAACAATATAACATATTATTGTTAATTTGATATAAATGATGCAACTATCAATAGCGTAAAACTAATTATATGTGCATCTCGAGTGTTGGTTACGAATTTAACAAACACAAAATCAATAAACAACACTTAAAATGCAAATCAAACAGCTACAATTACAATTCACAAAACCTAATAATAATAATAATAATAATAATAATAATAATAATAATAATAATAATAATAATAACAACAACAACAACAACAACATCGATCAATAAAATAATATTAATAAAAGGAAACTGAAATCGATAATTACGATGATCAGTTAATCACTCACTGAATTCATGTAATAATAACCTTCTGATTCACGATAATTAGTTAATCACTCAATAACATAATATTTTGGAATTTGTATCATCAATCGATGGCATGGTGGTTGTTTGCCCTGGTCCACGGATGTAACGATATCAGTGATGGAGGTTAGGGTTATCAGTGAATGGAGATGTAACGATATCAGTGATGGAGGTTAGGGTTACGGTTACGGTGATGGAGGATAGGTTATCAGTGATGGAGGTGATGGAACGATACAGTGATGAAGGTGATGGAACGATACAGTGATGGAGGATACAGTGATGAAGAAGAAGGTTATCAGTGATGAAGAAGAAGGTTATCAGTGATGGAGGTGAGGAACGATTTGTTTTAACTGTTTTTTTGGGAAAGTTTTGTAGAAATTTTTTTAAGTGTTTTTCTACCAATTTATTAACCCTTGCCACCATTTTGCTACCTTAAGTCATGAATTTTGCTACCGTGTTTTTCGGTAGCAAATTTTGGTGACAATTGCTAAATTTTGTAGTAGTGATTCATGCCTTGTAATTATTGTATTTATGTTAATCTTTAGTCAAGGTCAATAGCTTAGTCTTAGAAAGTTATTTCTTAGTCTTTGGTCAAGGTCAATAGCTTAGTCTTAGGAAGATATTTCTTAGTCTTTGGTCAAGGTAAATAGCTTGTTTCCCTCCTAAACTAAAGCTTCGAGTCTGTATATATTGTATGTCCTTCAATGAGAACATGGTACCTTTGATCCAATTCACTTTATTACCTATTACTCTATATGGTATCAAGAGCTTAAAGCTCCCCATTGAGCCAATCGATCCATCACAGCTTTCGACAGCCTTCTGTCCGCAACCTACACAATCCTTTCATCTTTTTTTTCTGATTTGCAGCCTCAATGGCTCCCTTTTTTGTTCATCAATCGAACTGTAACTACAATCAGAACCCTTGTTCCTCAGCCTTAAACCCCTCATTACAAAACCAACCCTCCTCGTGGTCAAACAAATCAACAACCCAAACTCAAAATAACCCGACCCACAACAGCCAAACAAACGATTTTTGTTATTTTTGCAACATACCCGGTCACGTAACAAACGTTTTTTTGTTATAACTCCGCCTCTCCCACTGTCACCTATGAATCATTTCTTCACAACATACCAAATCTTCCAAAGCCTTCAAACCCTACACAACCTCCCATCGATCCCACACCCCAACCCATACCTCCTACATACCCCTCTCCTGACCCTACACAACCTTCTGTTGCACCTACACAGCAGTTGCCTGATACTACACAACACTCGTCTGACCTTACACAGCCTTCTACTACACCTACAAAACATTCCCCTAACCCTACACAACTCTTGTCCTCTACACATTCCTCCACTATCCCTACACAGTCCTCATCTCCTACACAATCCTCCACTCCTACACAGCCTAATTCACCTACATGTAACGACCCTGGCTGACGTGGCCGGGTCGTCGGGTCGGGTGATCGGAGCTACGCAGCGGAATTCGGATAATAACAGTCTTTAGTCTTCCAGGATCCACGTCATCATTCTGTTGGGTTACCTGAACACATGTCAAAAATAGTTTCTGTCAACATAAAGTTGGTGAGGTCGTGTATTTTATAAAGTGAATGGCCAGTTCGTTTATCAATAATTCTTTTATATAAAACATTCTTTTATAAACATTCTTTTATAAACATGCTTTACATTTATAATTCTGAAGGGGAAAATATATTCTATATAACCAGCTCTATTATACATCCATTCGATTATATCCCAATTCTATCATATCGATTATAGTTCGTGCCATTCCTATCGATGGTACCACTCTGATTATGGTAAATACTTGTGCCTACTGGTTCCTGCCCTCTAGTCGGTGCAAGAAAGGAAATGGCGGATACCGTCAAGTACTGTCCTCGTTGTTTCTATGTCTCCGTCATACTTCTTTTGATATTCGTTTTATGTAAAGCAATTCTGGTTTTAATAAATGGCATGTATTCCCCCAAAAACACTTAATAAAACAGTAAAAGTGGGGAGTTCACGATACTCACCGATTTGCTTATAATCTTCAGCTAATCTTCTTATTACAATTATATGTCTTATATATATGGATACGTTTTACGCGTGGAACTCGTTAGATTGTAATACTTAGGATATATATATCATATATACAATTTATATATATATATAGAATCTGATATATATTAGATAGTCCTAAACTCGGGGTTTGGTCTTCCTAGGCAAAAAGAAATAAAGCTGGCCATTACAGCTTGGCACGCGAACCTAAAGAACTCTAGACACTTCTAAACCCGAGTCTAGTATATCGTTTTATATATCGAATCTTGTATATATAAACATATATATTTTATATATGTTTATTATTCTCTTATTATTATTATCAAGTCCGTACGTTATTCGTATTATATATATAATTCTTATAATTATAATAATCCTCGTCTAGTCCTTGGAACCGGGTTCTATTCCGGGTGTTGACCGAGTCACTGAGTCGACTCGGTAACGACTCTATTTCTCGATACGGTTAACGGTACCTCGCAATCAACATGATTATTATATGAATAACTTATCATTAATCAAATCATAAGATTATTAACCAATTAACCAAATAGAAATATTCTTACCCAATTAATAACCGGACACTCTCCGGGTTATTATCGAAATATGATCAGAGGTTAACCGGAAGGTTATATCGAACCCGGAATCGGACTCGTCTTCCGTATTTGGTACCCTATAACAATCAACATAACAACATGTTAATAATTATACTTAATGGTACTTGTTCATAATCACTTCACTTAGGGAAAACCCGATCAGTTATTATTTAGAATAAACGAAAGGCTTACAAATGGTTATCAAGAACCGCTCAACCAAAAGGATGGTTCGGTAGTAACCGAGTGGTTATGGATTCGTGGTTGGTTTAGCGGTACAACGAGTACAAGCCGGAAGTCGAAGGGTGGGTTCCGGGTTGGTTTCAGATCTGTAAATAGAAATGTATAAGGTTTCGATGACAATCATGGATATGATTATCGGTCAGATTCTATTGGTAGGTTATAAGAAACTCACGACAGTCACCATAACTCGGTGACTGTCTGGTCAAGGCCACAGAGACGCGACACAGAGATGGTCAAGGGTAGTAAATTTGGTTGGTTGATGTTGGATATCAGAAACAGAAGACGAAGGGGCTCATGACACAGAGGTGATACTTACCGGAGAAAGAAGAAGCTCGCTGGAGAAGATGGCCGGAGATGGAGCAGTGACCGGAGCAGCAGCAGAGGCGGCAACAGCCGCCATGGCTGTCCGGCGGTGGTGGTTCCGGCGGCCGAAGGTTGGTGGCCGGCTGGGTTTTCTAGATCAGAGGATGACACACACTTTGTGTGTATATATATGCAGCGAGAGAGAGAGTGGAACGAGATAAGAGAAGAAAGGGGTGGTTTATATAGATAATTAAAAATAGAGGGTGTTTGGCCACGGGGATAATTACTGGAACTCGGAATGTTTGGCAACGAGTATAAATGCTAAATAAAATCGTTTGACGGCGTTTTAATTAGCAGGTAAGGAGCGTTTAACCGAGATAATAAATCTCCAATAATTATTATCTATAAATTCGGTTAAAACGGTTGGTCGCGAGATTCGAATTGGAATATTTTATTCCATAATCGGGTGGTTGGGTCCGACCCGACCCGTTTAAGAGACCCGTAACACATCGGGGTGTTACAATTCTCCCCCCCTTAGGAAATTTCGTCCCCGAAATTTGAGTGATCTTGTCCTTTACATCCTTAATCTATAAGAATCTTATAATTTAGACTCGAACACTTATCAACGAGACATGATCCATTTTCGTGGATTGTGGTTAATTCGATTTTATATCAATCCAAGACTATAACTTATTAGAAACGTCAATCCGTAAGGCTACATCTTGATCAGATTTCTAATTACGTTTTAACCTTTCTTGCTATAGTCATATTAATTCAGATATATGGACTATATGTATTATTTCGATATAACTATTAAAGGTTCTCGGTATAGATTGATATTTTCTATATAAAGATTTTGAGATTCTAATCGTTTTTCTTCTGAAAGATTTATAAACTTTCAGTAAACATTTCTAGAGTCTTGAATTGTTACGATATTCCTCTCGTTTAATATTCGGTTTCAATTACAATGATGGATTCTATTTAGTTCTCAGGAGATAGATACGGAAGTCCCATCATTATAATGACTTGAATAGGATCCGAGCTACTACCTCCCTTATTCGAACGTTAGAATTTATCATCATTGTAATTCCGATTTTTAAAGAGTAGGAATATTTTCTGGAACTCTCGGATTATTAAACGTATCTTATCCGGATTTTAAAGGTACCGGAAAAGACTAATTCATTGATGATTGAGATTTCTCTTAAACCATCTATAATAATCTTACTGACTATTTCATTGATGATTAACTGCATTGTATCTAATTACATATTATTTGACTTTTCTCATTGTATTATCGTGAATGAGGTCTTTCACAATTCTACAGTCAATATATGTAACTTTATCTTTATAATCTCGGAATCTACTGGTAACAGTCGTTGCTACGATTCTTTGACTTAAGATTTTTATGGCAATGCATCAATTACTTTTTCTCAAAAACATGATTATCATTCGGGATTACTATACTTATTACATTAATTATTTCTATAAAATGCTTTCTTAATTCTATTTCGGGATTCGTTGACACTCGCGATAAAATATTCTATAATTTCTTTTCGTAAAATATTCTTTATAAAATTATAGTCGTTCTTCTTACGACTTATATTCTTTTCTGTTAATTTCTTTCTATATATATATATATATTTATTAATTTCTGTTGGCATATCGGATGCCTTCTAATAATATTTGGCATTTCGCTTGCCTTCTCGTGTTATCTGGCATTTCCAATGCCTTATTTATTATTATCCAGACATATCGGATGTCTGTTCGAATTATAATTCTTTTCATTTCTCGATTTATATTCTATTACCTCCAAGCGAATTCTGATAATCATTTATAGTAGGCACTATAAATATTTCTTTTCTATAATATACCTTTGCTTGGAATAATTCTTTCTTATATATAAATTCGATTAAAGTTTATATTATTGGTGTCAGGAAACACGTTCCGATAGACTTATATATAAGCAATATATCATATCTTCTTAATCCCATTTATTATAAGCAAGGCTTATTTCATTGGAATATTCATATAGATAATTCTTGCCAAAACAGTGATATCTTAATTTATCTCTCACGACCTTTAGTTCGGAACAGGAAATTCGTCATTCCTTGGCCGAAGAGTTTCGCTGGAAAAATGAGCATAATTCTATTCATTTTTCGTTTTCACGTCGATCATACCTTGCGAATCTCTACGCGATTCTGCTTGGTATTATTTCTTGTTATATTTGATATCAATTATTTTCTTTTGATAATTCGTGGGATTCTACCGTTCCGGTTTCTGAATCCATAAATTTTATATCTGTTATATTTTAAAGATTTAACAATTCTTTCATCACTTCTTATTTATGAATTTCAACTTGGTAACACTTAACCGTTTTACCAATTCGGTCGTATTATAACTCACGCGAGTTTTTATACAGAAGTGACTGAGAAGATTCTTTCATAGTATCATATATTCTTATAACGAATCCTGTGACTTGGCGGCAAATGTCCGGATATACCTTCTGTAAGGGTCCGGATATCATCTGCCCCGGAAATTGCACAGGGAATATGCACTATTTTTGGTTGGCAATCAAAATCAATAAATTGATTCATAGAATTTAACCAATCATTGGTTTTTATTCTGCAACATATTCTTAGTCGTATTCATGAAGGAATTTCAACTAGATTGCCAAGGATTTTGTCGTATTTTCTATATACGATACGCTGATAATTCAGATTCATATTTCTTCTTCTTATTACTTCTTATAGTTCTGTTTAATATGTTCGTGACCCAAACATATTATGATCTCGATAAACTCCTACTCGAATGTTCCTGTGCCTGTGGCATTCATAATTATGTTGCAATCATAATTACTATTCCACCTCACCTAACATTCCAGTATTTGTTTATTTTAATCACAATAGGTATGTGTCCTTCACACATTATTCTGACATTCTGTTATTTTCTCTTAGATTCGAAATTATATATTCTGGAAGGAAATATGTTGATATGAGTCTAACGAAGTAGATGGTCAATCGTTCAAGAATTTGTTCGTGTCATAAGATATTCAATATAACAATCCATTCTTCTTAATATCCTTGACTTATTCGAGTCGTAGGATTAAGATGGTAGTTATATTTTCTGTATAGTCGAGCGAATAGGAGTTCGATTTCTTTAGATAGAGTCCAATTAGTTTCGTCGCATGAATTCAAGATAATAATATTTCCGTTCAAAATATTATTTAACTTTGGGAAGGATCGATGATAATACTTATCGGAAATTTTCATTTATATACAAAGATAGATCTGTATTATTAGCGTAATATATAATACTCATTGTTCATATCGAAATAAAATATCAAAGGAAATATATAATCGGATATAATTATAAAATCGTGCCGAAATACTCTTAACTTATATACGGATACAAATTCGGTTAAAGATTTTCACAAAAAGGACACCAAAGGTGGAGTTTAATACGTTTTGGTAAAATAATACGGTCGTGGTTCTTTTGTATAAAAACTTTTAGAAATATCTTATAATAACAATACCGATTCGAGTTTCATAATAATATTTGTTTTAAAATTTACGATTCGAAAGAGTCATGGTAAAAACTTTCTTAATATCAGAATTCTTAAATTTTTAATAAACAAATTTCTTATTTCAGATTGGTAAAATAAATAGATTTCTCAAAATATTGAGATCAAAATTTTAAGGTTAAACGGATAAATTTGGATAAACCTGAGATAGATTCTGGGGTTTTTTCAAAAATTATCAATAATATTAATACTTAGTTTGATAATAAGAAAATTATAGTATGGACAGATTTTCTCGATCTTATAAATCAAATAGAATGTTTATTTAAAAGCGGGGGTATATATATTTTTATTAGAAATTGATATACTGATTGAGTATATAAAAATAATGACGACTAAAAATAAATTCAATAAACTTCAAAATTATATTGAAAATATTTAAAACATTTTAAATAATCGTGCAATATATTTGATCCCTGATTTAATAATTGAGGAAAATTCTTTAGAAACCTAATATTAACATGTCTCTAGTATATCAGAATTTTATAAAAATTTTCGGAATTTACGGTGTAAAAATAATATTCCTGGAAACTCGATCATAGGAATGTTCAAGTTGGCGCGTATATTTGTATTGGAATAACCGTGAGTTTAACGATCTGAATGATTACTGAGACTGGAATAATTCAATGAACTTATGTGAAGTTTCTTGAATCAAGATGAATGGTTTATATTTTATGATCTATATATTTTTCTTATATAAACATATATACTTTTTATAACTTCGTCATTTCTTATTTATATCGGAATTTATATACTGATTTCTTTTAATATATTTGGTTTCCGTTCTGTATTATTTTTCATTTCTTATAGCCTTAATATCCTGTAAGATTTCCCAGAAATTAAATGTGCATATAAATTCACAATTGTGTACAGAATTGTCAATTTACCCCACATAATCATTCTAGTAATATCCTGTAATGGATTCGTTCTGATTTCTAATATACTGCTATGATTCTCACCAACTTTATAATGGTTTTGACATTTAGGTACCCAAAAATTTACTCGCCTATTATTTTCTCTTAATATTTCTAATATCTTAATCATTTTTCTAAGCAAAATTTCTTTTTATAAATCATTCTGGTAGATCCTGGATTAATAAAGACTTCAAAACTGTTATTAAGCGCCGCTCTGATACCACCTGTAACGACCCTTGCTGACGTGGCCGGGTCGTCGGGTCGGGTGATCGGAGCTACGCAGCGGAATTCGGATAATAACAGTCTTTAGTCTTCCAGGATCCACGTCATCATTCTGTTGGGTTACCTGAATACATGTCAAAAATAGTTTCTGTCAACATAAAGTTGGTGAGGTCGTGTATTTTATAAAGTGAATGGCCAGTTCGTTTATCAATAATTCTTTTATATAAAACATTCTTTTATAAACATGCTTTACATTTATAATTCTGAAGGGGAAAATATATTCTATATAACAAGCTCTATTATACATCCATTCGATTATATCCCAATTCTATCATATCGATTATAGTTCGTGCCATTCCTATCGATGGTACCACTCTGATTATGGTAAATACTTGTGCCTACTGGTTCCTGCCCTCTAGTCGGTGCAAGAAAGGAAATGGCGGATACCGTCAAGTACTGTCCTCGTTGTTTCTATGTCCCCGTCATACTTCTTTTGATATTCGTTTTATGTAAAGCAATTCTGGTTTTAATAAATGGCATGTATTCCCCCAAAAACACTTAATAAAACAGTAAAAGTGGGGAGTTCACGATACTCACCGATTTGCTTATAATCTTCAGCTAATCTTCTTATTACAATTATATGTCTTATATATATGGATACGTTTTACGCGTGGAACTCGTTAGATTGTAATACTTAGGATATATATATCATATATACAATTTATATATATATAGAATCTGATATATATTAGATAGTCCTAAACTCGGGGTTTGGTCTTCCTAGGCAAAAAGAAATAAAGCTGGCCATTACAGCTTGGCACGCGAACCAAAAGAACTCTAGACACTTCTAAACCCGAGTCTAG
Source organism: Ambrosia trifida (assembly GCA_028751855.1). NCBI lineage: Eukaryota > Viridiplantae > Streptophyta > Magnoliopsida > Asterales > Asteraceae > Ambrosia > Ambrosia trifida. Next base: position 46,977,306 of record CM054124.1, read on the forward strand.
TATATCGTTTTATATATCGAATCTTGTATATATAAACATATATATTTTATATATGTTTATTATTCTCTTATTATTATTATCAAGTCCGTACGTTATTCGTATTATATATATAATTCTTATAATTATAATAATCCTCGTCTAGTCCTTGGAACCGGGTTCTATTCCGGGTGTTGACCGAGTCACTGAGTCGACTCGGTAACGACTCTATTTCTCGATACGGTTAACGGTACCTCGCAATCAACATGATTATTATATGAATAACTTATCATTAATCAAATCATAAGATTATTAACCAATTAACCAAATAGAAATATTCTTACCCAATTAATAACCGGACACTCTCCGGGTTATTATCGGAATATGATCAGAGGTTAACCGGAAGGTTATATCGAACCGGGTATCGGACTCGTCTTCCGTATTTGGTACCCTATAACAATCAACATAACAACATGTTAATAATTATATTTAATGGTACTTGTTCATAATCACTTCACTTAGGGAAAACCCGATCAGTTATTATTTAGAATAAACGAAAGGCTTACAAATGGTTATCAAGAACCGCTCAACCAAAAGGATGGTTCGGTAGTAACCGAGTGGTTATGGATTCGTGGTTGGTTTAGCGGTACAACGAGTACAAGCCGGAAGTCGAAGGGTGGGTTCCGAGTTGGTTTCAGATCTGTAAATAGAAAGGTATAAGGTTTCGATGACAATCATGGATATGATTATCGGTCAGATTCTATTGGTAGGTTATAAGAAACTCACGACAGTCACCATAACTCGGTGACTGTCTGGTCAAGGCCACAGAGACGCGACACAGAGATAGTCAAGGGTAGTAAATTTGGTTGGTTGATGTTGGATATCAGAAACAGAAGACGAAGGGGCTCATGACACAGAGGTGATACTTACCGGAGAAAGAAGAAGCTCGCTGGAGAAGATGGCCGGAGATGGAGCAGTGACCGGAGCAGCAGCAGAGGCGGCAACAGCCGCCATGGCTGTCCGGCGGTGGTGGTTCCGGCGGCCGAAGGTTGGTGGCCGGCTGGGTTTTCTAGATCAGAGGATGACACACACTTTGTGTGTATATATATATATATATATGCAGCGAGAGAGAGAGTGGAACGAGATAAGAGAAGAAAGGGGTGGTTTATATAGATAATTAAAAATAGAGGGTGTTTGGCCACGGGGATAATTACTGGAACTCGGAATGTTTGGCAACGAGTATAAATGCTAAAAATAATCGTTTGACGGCGTTTTAATTAGCAGGTAAGGAGCGTTTAACCGAGATAATAAATCTCCAATAATTATTATCTATAAATTCGGTTAAAACGGTTGGTCGCGAGATTCGAATTGGAATATTTTATTCCATAATCGGGTGGTTGGGTCCGACCCGACCCGTTTAAGAGACCCGTAACACATCGGGGTGTTACACTACACAACCTTCCAATGACTGTACCACCTCCTTATCTCAAACTCCTTCAACTAACCCTTCTCCTACCACCTCTACTCGCCCACAACGGTCTCGCAATCCTAACCCAAAATATTACATTTCCAACTTCATCAACTCCATCACACTTCACCCACTTCCCACATCCATTGAGCCCTCTACTCACATCCAAGCGATGAAAGATCCACAATAGCAACAAGCAATGGATCTTGAATACAACGCTCTTCTTTAAAACCATACGTGGGAGCTTGTCCCTCATACTACCCAAAATCCAATCGGATGCAAATGGGTATTCCGAACCAAACGAAAACCCGATGGAACTATTGATAAATTTAAAGCGCGCCTAGTCGCAAAAGTGTTTCATCAACAGTACGATAAGGACTATTTTGATACCTTTAGTCCAGTAACGAAACCTGTCACCATTCGTACTCTTCTTTCCATCGCACTCTCTCGAGGGTGGTCGTTACGCCAACTAGACGTCAATAATGCATTTCTACATGGCACCTTACATGAGGATGTGTACATGATTCAACCACCCGGATTTGCAAATTCGGCGTTTCCTAATCACATTTGCAAACCCAAGAAATCTCTCTACAGCCTTAAACAAGCCCCGCGGGCTTGGTACAATGAATTAACCACCTTCCTCATTAGCTTCGGTTTTAAAAAATGTCTCTCTGATGCGTCTCTTTTTGTCTACAACACAAATGGTAACACTTGCTACCTACTCGTCCACGTTGACGACATTGTCCTCACTGGAAACAATAATCCATTCATGGACATCTTTGTTCAAGCCATAAGCAAAAAAAAAAAATTCGATCAAAGACTTAGGCCCTCTACATCACTTTCTAGGAATCGAAGTCATTCTAACTCCTCATGGTCTATTCCTCTCCCAACACAGACACATTAAGGACATCTTAACCACTTTCAAAATGGATGGTGCCAAAGAGGTCCTCACCCCCTAAGCGTATCTGATCCGCTTATCCCCTCGGATGACTCTCCACCCGTTGACCCAACTCCTTATCGCAAACTTGTTGGCACACTTCAATACCTTGCCTTCACCCGCCCTGATATCTCTTTTGCTGTCAACAAACTCTCCCAGTTTATGCACCACCCAAAACAGTCACACTGGCAAGCTCTCAAACGGGTTCTCCGCTATTTGAAAAGAACATTGCACCATGGGTTATTATTAAATAAACAGTCCTCACTTGATTTACATGCTTTCTCGGATTCTGATTGGAGAGGCATATATGACGGAGGCAGATCTACTATAGGTTATATATATTATATCTTGGATCCAACATCATCTCTTGGCGTTCATCAAGACAAAAAACGGTCTCGCGCTCATCCACTGAAGCAGAATACAAAGCACTAGCAAACGCCGCAGCTGAAATCTTATGGGTTAAAAATCTTCTCCAAGAACTCGGTCTTCGCACGACACGTACACCATCTATTTTCTGTGACAACACCGGTGCCACCTATCTTTGTGCCAACCCGGTGTACCATTCCCGCATGAAACATGTGGCCCTCGACTACCACTTTGTTCGTGAACAAGTCAATGTTGGTCACTTAAAGGTCTTTCACATTAGCTCAAAGGATCAACTAGCTGATGTCCTGACCAAACCACTTCCACGATCACTGTTTCTTTCCTTTCGATCCAAGATTGGAGTCTCCAATGGAGCCTCCATCTTGCGGGGGCGTATTAACCATACATGACTTTTGCCATGATTCATGCCTTGTAATTATTGTATTTATGTTAGTCTTTGGTCAAGGTCAATAGCTTAGTCTTAGGAAGTTATTTCTTAGTCTTTGGTCAAGGTCAATAGCTTAGTCTTAGGAAGATATTTCTTAGTCTTTGGTGTCAATAGCTTGTTTCCCTCCTAAACTAAAGCTTCGAGTCTGTATATATTGTATGTCCTTCAATGAGAACATGATACCTTTGATCCAATTCACTCTATTACCTATTACTCTATAGTTATTATAAATTTATGGAACTTGAGAAATCGGATTGTTATTTGTTACAAACGGATAACTAGCTATGTGGGAAAGAGGTGATAACGAGACAAGATTCCTTAACCACAAATAGTGGTATATCTGAATTTATCAAATGTTCAAATAAGCCGTGAATGAATGTTGACATTTTTAATATTAGACCAAGCATTGATATTGTTTGTGTAACAGGGTAGAAAGTTTAACATTGTGTTAAATACATATGACATTAGTGTAACCCTCATGATATCACACAACAATCATATAAAGTATTACAATTCCTAGATTTTTCTTTGATATTTAAAAATATTAAATTATATCAAAAAATATTAAGAAAAGATGAGATTTATATTTCTTATATTTCAGAAATTCCGTGACTATTTTACAAAGGTGCACAAAGCCGGTTTCTTTTAGACATGGTTCCGGTTTCAAATCGGTTGTGGGTATGATCAAAGAGGTCGTGTTAGGTATGGAACCATGTATAAAAACCGGTTTTTCATTTTACATGATTCTAGGCATTTTTCGAGTCTGGTTCTAGTTAGAGATAAACAAATAGTTTTTCTTTTCCCAAACCGGTTTGACTTTGACCGGTTCTTATTTATACTGTTGAAACCGATCCGGTCCCCCCCCCCCCCCCCCGGTTTAGTCGTTTTTTGACACGATTTTGGTTACATTATGGGTCATATATACACCTTTTAAAATCATATAACCTACATAAAATTTAACTTGTATTAACTTTTGAAAAACAAGAAAATTGAAAATCAATACAAAGAGAACATATTTTTATTTGTGTTTATGACCAAAATTGGTTTTTTTTAGTTACATATGGTTTTGGGCCAAACTAGTTTGTGTATCGGTTCTGGTTTGGTTTGGCTAGTTTTAGCGTCAGTTTTTTTTACGAGTGTTCGATTCGGTTTGGATATGAGATTTTTTAGCACCAGTTAGCGGATTTTGGAACCGTTTTGCGTCGGTTAGCCAGTTTCAGGTCACGTATCGTTTGTTTTTTGTTCATCTCTAGTTCTAGTTGGAGGTGCAAAAAAAAAAAAACGGTTTTAGGAACCGAACCCCCTAAACCGACCCGGCCCAACCGGTTTGGGACAGTTATATTCCAAACCGGTTTAGGTTCCAGATCCAAACCCGCTTATCCCCCACTGATTCCCCTCTTTTCCTCTTCAACCCGAACCAAACCGGTTTTTTAACCGATCCGAACCATTTTTCAAACTGGTATGAAATAAAGGTATATTTTATTAAAAAATGCAATTTTTTATAACAAAATTATACAAAAGGGTTTCAATACATACAAATATATACCCATACACTTTAAATATTGTAAAAATCAATAAAAGTTGAACTTTACGTAAAAAAAAAACATTTTTGTCTTGTTTTTTTAAAATGCGTGCAAGAATTGGTTCATGAACCAAAACCGAAACTCAACCAGAACTGGCCTTTTAAACCGAAGAAACCAGTTCCAACCCAAAACCGGTTGGGAAAGGAACTGGTAATGGTAACGGCCGAAACCGGTTCAGGTTAGAAGGGAAAAAAAACACAAATGTGCACCTCTAGTCTCTAAACTTCTAGTCCGAGTAATAGTTCTCATTAGCCCATATAGTACAATCAATTATCAGCCCTCTACATTTCAAAGCCCAAACTGATTCAATCTTAAACTAAAACCACACATCACCCAACCACCCTACCCAACAGTCCCCAACACCCACTTGTACTCTCAACCGTCGTAAACCACCATGACCCAACCACAACCACAACCACCACCACCACCAGAACCATCACCACCATTCCTCCACCACCTACTCACCATCGACAAAGCCCTCTCCCTCTCTCTCTACACTCTCTTTCAACCAATTTTCCCTCGCTTTTTCCTCAAATTCCTCGAACTCTCCGGCGACGGCCGTCTCTTCTTCCCGATCATCTTCTCCGTTCTTCTCTCTCCTCTACCCACATCATCTCCGATCCTGTTCACCTTAGTCGTTAACCTTCTAATCGGAGCTGTTCTCGATCTAATAATAATCGGTTCCATCAAACACCTCGTCCGCCGCCCCCGCCCTGTCTACAACAAGCACATGTTTCTCACGTGCACATCCTACCCTCAATCTTAACTATTATTATTATTATTATTATTATTATTATTATTATTATTATTATTATTATTATTATTATTATTATTATAAAATTACTTAGTCTTAGGGGTGCAAACGAACCGAGCCCCAGCTTGAGCTCGTTTAGGTTATGAAAACTCGAGCTCGGCTTGATTCGAGCTTTGTTTCTAAAGCTCGAGCTCGGCGTATTTTTCCAAGCTAGAGCTCGGCTTGTTTGTTATTTATTTATTAATTTATATTAATTATAAAAATTATTTTTTATATAATTTAGCTATTTTTTCATAATTTCATCATTAATAATCATTATTATTTACCTGTATTGTTAATATATTCATTAAAATTATATATATAGTAGGCTCATTAAGGCTCGCGAGCCGGCATGAGCTTGATAACCGAAGCTCAGGCTCGAGCTCGTTTCCTAAACGAGCTTGTTTTTAGGCTCGGCGCGTTTCTAGCCTTTTTTTTGAAGCTGAGCTCGAGTAGCTCGTGATTAGCTCGGCTCGTTTGCACCTGTACTAGTTTTTATTAAACATGTTTTATCGTGTGTTATTATTAAACAGGTTTTATTGTGTCTTATTATTAAACAGGTTTGCAGTGGATCACTGGTCGTTCCCTAGTGGTCATGCTTCGAGAGTCTGTTTTATTGCTTCGGTGATTTACTTTTCGTCGGATTTGTTTACCGAGATTTTAGGTCAGTTGAAGGTTGATATGTTAGGGTTAGGGGAACTAGAACGTGTTAAGAGGTTGAATTATTTTGTTATTAGTTGGGCGTGTGCCACGTCGGTTTCTAGGGTTTTGCTTGGGCGGCATTACGTGTTTGATGTTGTTGCTGGTGCTGGATTGGGCGTTGTTAATTCGTTGTTCGTGTTGAACTATTTGAATTGTGAGTTTTTTAGCTCGATTATTTCGACGAAAATGATGTGGTGATTGTTGTTATTGTGTAGAATTTTTTATGAGATTGAAATTGATTGGAATAGAAAGATTAATAGCAATTTTGCAGAGATCTATTGCTCTGTTCTGTGTTGTATACAGTTTATATGACATTGAAATTGATTGCAATTGTGTTTACTACAGCTTATTCACAAATTTGCAGAGATATTATTGAATACATGATCATGTATTTATATTTGTTTTGTAGAATCAGATATATCATTTAGCCATGAGACACTCTTACGTATCAGACGTAGAGTCACGGCCAAAGGCCAAAGATTTGTGTATTTCATGGCTATATGCGTGGAATTCATAGTTAGCGACTTAATAGTGCTCGTTATTTCATGTTTAGCAGTGAAGTAGAGAAACAAAAAAATGCATGTTATTGAGTGGTGGAGATCAGGAAATTCAAAAATAATACGTGTTATAACACCAAACCTGAGGTATCGAGTAGTGGAGATGATGAACATATAAAAATAACACATGTTTTAAGATCAAACCTGAGGTATTGAGCAATGGAGATAGATAAAAAAAAATATATAAAAAAATTAAAATGTCGCTATTCATTGTTATATACTATATAGCAACATATGACATTATGACCTATACGCAATGTAGTGCGCTATAGCCGCTTTTGACAACTATGATGAAAATGTTATGTGGTAATTTGCAAATTGCAACCTTACTAGCTCAAAGTTGCAGAATCTTATCGTTTTAAGCTAGAGGTTATTTGGGTTTATCGAAGAGCAAATCTTGGAAATAAACATTTTCATATATAGCCAACTAGATTATACCTTGGGAGCGTCCCGGGTTGAGAAATTTAATATGATACATTAATTTTACATATGAAATAGACTGATATATAACTCTAATATTAATATCTAACCTAAAACAATGTATAACTCCAATGCTAACACCTAACCTAAAAGAATGTATAACTTCAATGTAACTCTAATATTAACACAGATTCTAAAGCCTAACAAATGTACAACTCTAACATACTAATATTGATACCTAACTTAAAACAACGTATAACTTTATTAACCTATTCGGCTCTGGTTGAAAAAAAAATCATATTTACTGATTTGAACACTTGCCTATACATAATTAATGATAACCCCACAAAAAATAGTCATTTTTTTCTCCGTTTTTTATATAGCACTATGGTACTCGTTAGAAAGATAATAAAACGCACGTTAATTTGGTGTAATTTTTTTCTTTAAAAAATCTTGTATATAAAAGATATTAATGTTTAAAAATTATGAGAGGAAATATGAGAGTGAAAAATCCAATTTTGTTTTTAAATTCTTTTTTTCCTAAAATATCTCAATGCCACATGAGATGACACATGGCATACTCAAAGAATAAAATGTCTCTTTGAGTGTCATGTCATTAAAATGGCTTTGGTTTATTAGTGCCTCCGTAGTGGAGCGTCATGGCCAAGCGTTTTGAATATTTTATTGCCCCATAGCGCCGGGCACACCGCCCCCGCCGGCGCTATGGGTTCGTTTTGGTAGCGCCCGTTGTGGATATGGCGAGCGTTGTGGCACAGATCGAGTTTTTTTTATTCAAACTTTATATATACAAACACACACACTGTTGAAGGTGGTGGCTGTGATGGTTGAAGGTGGTGGCTGACTGGCTGTGATGGTTGGAGATGAAGGTGAATGGTGATGATGGTTGAGGGGGTACGATGGTGATGATGGTTGAGGAGGGACGATGGTGATGATGGAGGTCAGGCGAAGGGGTGTACAGACACCGGCGGTAGCATTGTGGTAGGAAGGAGGGTGGTGGTGGGAGAGATGAAGGTGTGTTAGGTTTATAACTTGGAAGAAGACCCGATTAGTTTGTTAATTTGTGATTTTATAATAATAATAATAATAATAAACAATAAAAAACAATGATTACCCAATCATTTATAAAGCCTCATAACGCCCCTTCCCACTACACCCTCTTTTTCCATAACGCCCCATAACGCCCCTTCTATTACTTTATAATATTTTAATCCCCATAACGCCCTATAACGCCCCTCCACTACACATGACCTTATATGTATATATTAAGTGTCACATGTCTTCTTTTACTTGTGTATCAAAAGTACATGTCTAGCCATTAGCCAAAGATTCGCGTGTCTCACGAGTATGCGCTTGAATTTGTTCTGAAATGTGTTATTCTTTCAATGATGATCTGTTTGCAACTTCACTAGCTCAGTCTCTATGCTTAGAAAGTGCATTTTTGTGTCCAAGAACATAAATTTAACATGTTCTCATAATTAAACTAGACCATCACTAATAAAGAAAAGAATATGATTAATAAACACTATTGGTGAAGCAGCTATTGATCAATCCCAATAATGAACTAGACAATATCTATATAAATTATTAAACCCATGACCATTTGCAGACATGGTGTTGTGATGTTCAACATTTTTCAATTGAATATTAGTAATTATTTACAAGATGGGTTCTCAAGGCCTACCTTTTTATCATAAATGTTGGTTGCCATGCTGCAATTGATTTGATACATTGATTATCTTATAATGTTGATATTTAATGCATTTTTAACCTTCTGAGCTGTAAGTTATTGACCTAGATGCCTCTATGTTGGTTGTAAATAGAATATGCCAAGTATATGTGGGATCAGATCTTTGTGTCACATTTTATACTAAACAATATTTTTCTAGAAAGTACATGGTCACCGGTAGGCGAAAGATGGTTAACTTAACACTTAGCAAGTAGCTTAACTAATTGTAAACAACAACTACGATTGATGTTTTAGGTTTTGTGATTTTAGATGTATCACTCTCTTATCATATGTGGGTTTGAAAAATACCATCTTTGGCACCTTCTCACACACTGTGTAAGTTTCTTGGTGAAAATCCATTGAAATGATATATGAAGACGCCGAATACGTTTGAGTGCATTCTGCATTATCTTAATTCTAATATTAGTGATTAAAGAAGGATTAACTCTTTGTAAGATGGATGTTTTTTTCTAAAAAATCTGCATAAGTTTCTGGGTGAAAATCCTTTGAAATAATATATGAAGACCTTGAATTAGTTTGAGCTCATTCTGCCTTATCTTAGTTATATGTTAGAGATCCGCATAAGCAATTATACATAGTTCTTTAAAGATATAGTGGTAGAGAGAAAGAGAGTTAGTTATGCTGTTACGTAACTGTCTTATATATCAAAGTTAAATAAATAGGTACAAATGTACATGTGATAGAAAACCAATTTTAAGTTATGAATTGCGAGAACCATAATAACCACTTGCACTTAGCGTTTATCAAGTGGGAGAGAGAAAGAGATTCGGTTATGTGGTTACATAACCACCTCGTGTATCATACTTAAAACTCAAAGTTATAGGTACAGATAGTTATGTGGTTCTTATAGTTCTCTACTTAAATTTAGTTATGTATTGAACGTTTCTCTATATTTATTTATCTATTTCCTTACATATGTGTGTGTATATCAGTATATGTATATTTGTGTTCAGTAGATAACCAAATGTGTCCATCGATTTCTCTATAGCGTAACAATTGACCTCGAGGTGAATACTCATAAGAAACCGTCATTTCTTATCATTAATCGTCAAGTTCTTAGCAGGTCATCGGTATTATTCTTTCATTGCATTGTTGTCACAAAGGAAACATATCAACTTCCCATTCGCATTTCTTCGATAACTCTTTAATCAAATGTCGGAATGCTTCATATCTTCTTATCATCACATGTTGCTTGTAAGTTGTACCTAGCAGAAATGATTCTTATAATATTGTGTTATGTTGTTCAATCTGGAGACACTTTTTTATTTAAATGAGGTGTTAAAACTAATTTTGTTTTCTTTTATAAATTCAGTTGACATGTGGGGTGCTTTCATGGTGCACTTGAGGAGGGGCTAAATGAATCTTAGTTCCATTGTTCACATTTTTGGGTGTCCTACACTGGGTTCTAGGGTCAAGTGACCCGGAAGAATTTTTATTGTTATCTTAAAGGTTTTTTTTTTTTTTTTTATGTGTGATACACGAAGAGTAACCCCGATTGATCAATGATCACAATATTCAAAGAGTGAACTCGGTAAAGTCAATCATGGGTCCGCCATTAACCCTACGCCCCTACATAAATAAAGCCATATGCAAATCCTCTTTAATCTAAGATGTCCTACATAAACAGGATGTCCTTAAGTTCTTCTACATTATTTGACCATAAACTCTTGGTTGCTGGCATGTTTTATTTCAGATTTGTAGAGTGGTCCCTTATCTAATCCTAGTTAATTAGACCATCGGGTGTGGGGGCGGCAATATGCCTGGGACGGCTACACCGCCCCCGGGTTGTCATAGCCCCGTCATCGTCCATGACGGCTTCTCCTTGCCGATGGTGCCGGGCCTCCTTTGGTCAAAAATTGAACGTTGGAAAGAGGGTAACGGTCATTTTTGCAACGGTCATTTAAAAAAAACAAAAATTCCACTATAAATAAAACTTTCACCGCCCATTTTTTACACAATCTCACTCTCTAATATTTATAAACTCCCACAATATTTTTAACAACACTCATCATGCATCAGGGAACGGGAGCGGGTCGAAGCTTGAAAATTTGGTGGCCGAATTGCAAGCATTCAAACATACCTTTAATGAGACGCAAGCAGAAAAGGAAAAACTAAAGCAACGGAAAGTCGAGGAAAATATTCGGTTGAAAGAAGAAGCAAGACAATTAGAAGAATGAAAAATAATGACAAGTTGACAACCGACATAAATGCCTATCTCGAAGAAAACCGTGCCGTTTTGCGCAAAATGAAATAGAAGATCGCAAAAAAATGGAATCCGTGGTTTTTTTTTTCTTTTTATGAATTCATGTATTTTTTTTTAAAGTTTTTTAAGTGTTTTTTATGAAGTTGTGCAATCAATGGCGGAGGTATGTGTATCCAGACGTAGTCCCAGGACATCAGTCTTTTTTCAGTTATATATATACATGTATACATAGGTTTTTCGAGTGATATCAATGTTTTTTCAATGGTGACTACATTAGACCCACCCAATTCCAGTTAAATGAGCTCAACTCTAATTTGTAAGTAGATACAAATATAACTTTTTACAAGCTCACTCCACTATTGAGCCCATTACTAATTAAAAACCAAAAAAAAAGTGATAGTAACGTACCTGTGCGGCTGTGGCGTTGTGCCTCTAACCGAACCGACTAACGCTTCCATTCCTTCAAACCCTATCATCATGAACGATTCTTGCAATTGTTACATTGAATAAGCGTTCTTCCAATAAGTTTCGGTTGAAGATGTAATGCAACGTTTTCAAAAGATGAAAACTCGTGGAACAACTGTAAGTATTGTTTTTTTTTAATTCATATGACCATCGAATTTATAATATGCGTTTTTTTTTTTAATTTTTAATGACTATATTTTTTATTATTGTATCATATTTTTATTATGTGGTCAACCTTACCTGACCCGAACCATTAAACCGACCCACCCGAAAATTTTTATGTCCGGTTCTACCAAATTAGAACATCTAAAATAGTGACATCATTGGAAAAAATTCCTAGATCCGTCACTGTGTGCAATTTTAGGTTTATTAATATTAATATTGATTTTAGTTTTTTAAAACTAGATTATTAATTAATAAAAAACAGGTGAGAACCATCCTCCACATCCTTGAACCATTCTGTGGGGGGATGGACATGCCCCACGATAATATGGCAGGTGAGGTAGAGAATCATCCTTAAGGATGGGCCTCCTCCCCGCTCTATAGCCTTACATGAAGCATCAAATTTGTGGTAATAACCCTTGAATGATTTGCTATTTGAAATTGTGAATGGTCCCAAAACACTAGGTGTCTCTTGGAGATTGAATCCTTTTCTTTATTTGGATTTTAGCATTTTATGCATCATTTTCATGCTAACATATTTTTGGGCCACTGTAACCCTATATCGCGCGATTTAAAAGAGTTTGCCAGATGCCATTTTTTATATTTGTTTTTATGAACGGTGTTGAGATGGTACCACTGAAGATGCTTTAAATCACATTGATGATATATTTATATACGCAGGTGAAAGGTATTGAATTTTCTTCTTGGTGTTTAAGTTCCTTGTTGTGGACCATTTATTTACTCTCATATATACATACTGAGGGGCTGTTTGGTAAGGCTCTTAACGAGCCTCTGAATCATTCAGCGCTGAATTATTCAGCATTCAGCTCATTCGGCGCGTTTCTTTCAGCATCTTAATGGAATGGTTAAGACTGGAACCATTAAGAATTGGAATGTTGCTGAACCATTAATCACTGAATGAATCTATATTTACTTCCCCTACCAATGTGGGACAAGAAGACTATCCATTTAGATGTCCAACAAAACAGACTTAATGATTCAGCACTTAACCATTTAGATTTCTTAATGATTCAGCACTTAATCAGCAAAACAGCTCCTGACATAGGCACATAATACTGCATGCTGATTTTATTTCAAGGGGCAATTGTGAAAATAATAAGGTTTTCTTTTGGTCAAACTTTGACTAGGATATTAAAATGTGAATACATTCATTTGTTTAGATTTTATGAGTAGATTTTAGGAGAATGGTTTCAAAAAATGCGACTTGTAACACCCCAATCGATGGCGGAAACATCGAGGTGTCACGTAAGAATGAGTATACAGTAGCACATGGTATTCATGTTTTAATTGAAATTTATTTAAAGTGCAAATATCCAAAATTGAAAATACATAATAAGTCTTGAATGAAATTCTAATACATAAAAAAACAAGCAAAGCATAAACTTTAAATTTGTCTCCTCATGCTAACTCTCTAAACTTCAAGCATCATTATTTCCTGTTAAGTTGTAAAAATGGGGGGGGGGGGGGGGTCAACTTGTGACACCCGGCAAATTCTGATTAACAACGTTGTCTAGATTAAAGTCTACCTTAGCGAGTCACACGTATATTATACTTAACTGGGATAGTTGAGTCGTGTTACGGTTCGGGAACTGTTAGTTTGGTATAGAGGATCATTAGATGTTAGTCTAGAGGCTCATTAGATGTCGGTCCTTAACCAAGTGTACAAAGGGTGACGATTCGTAGAATCGTCAGAACATAGGGAACATACAAGTCTCGAGTCCCGGGAATTGGTGAACGAGTGTGAATATGTTTGTTTGCAAGTATTATGTGTTTACAATCATTATGTGACTTGTCGGTATGTGAAAAGGTGTTAACATATGTTAAAACGGAGTTTAACGCGCCAAATGTGCTGAACCAGACCCTATAGGCGAATAGGGGCTGTATTCGCCTATAGGGTAGGCGAGTAGGGTACCAAGAAGGGCGAATAGGCCCTATTCGCCTATACTAGGGGCGAATAGGATCCCTATTCGTCTGATGATGCTGCGTAATCGCCTATAACGTGTTGGACGACTAAAAACGCCTATAAATACAATACTTGACCTCCTAAACCTCATCATATCAACCCTAGTCGTCCCACAACTCGTCCCAACACACACACAACCTCTGGAACACGATTTTGGATCAAAACACAAGATTCCAAGCCTATTACATCAATCTATTACAAATCTAAGGTGTGGTTTTCATTCATGCAATCTTTAATAACGTTTTTATTAAATCCCTAATGGTCCAGACCTGTTTATAAACGTAAATGTCTTCTGAAATTCGTTATTAATCGTTGTTAATTGGATTCTAACTATCATGCTTGTTAAATGTGGGTTTATGATTAAAAGATAGGATTTTTATGATTCAAGAAGGATTGGTAACATGATATCAAGGTAGTTACAGATTAGTAATGATAGCATGTTGATGAAATCTGAGTAATTATTCATTAGGGTTAGGGTTATGCATGTTAATGTGATGTTTCATACTATATGTGTTGTTTTTGGGATACATGGTTGCATGCAGGGCTGATAGAACGAGATTAAACGAAGGGTTTTGATTGAAATATGTTTGATATAGTTGTTTGATTGATATTTGATGTTTACACACGTTCTGGATTGGATTTGGAGTGTTAAACGCGCGAAAAACCAGAACAGCTGTGCTATAGGCGAATAGGAGCCCTAATCCCCTATACTATAGGCGATTAGGGGGCTATTCGCCTGAAGGGGAGCCCTAATCGCCTATAGTATAGGCGAATAGGATCCTATTCCCCTTTACTTCATGCATTTACGATCCTAAATGCTAGTTAAGCCCTGAGTTGCATGCTTTATGACGTAATCGCCTATAAACTCATAATTTGCATATGAGATAGCCCTAATCGCCTATAGTATAGGCGATTAGCATTCCTAAATGCCTGTTGACCCACGTAATCACTAGTTGACTTTTCCTAATCGCCTGTACTGCTGCTGTAAGTATATTTTGACATTCCGAGACCCGATTTGACACCTAGGAACATGCTAGGAACCCCGTAACATATCTAATAACTTGGTAACATGTGTTCGGACTTATTTATGTGATACTTGAACTACGTGCTATAACTTGTTGGACTTTAACGTATGTTAAGTGTGTATTGCATGATTGTATGTTTGTGAGTGCAAGTATAACACGGGGAGTCTCGGGTCACCAATGGGATGTCGAGTCTTGTACTTTGGGTTAATTTAACAGTCATGGTGTTTTCAAACGAACTTGGTTATGGTCTGGACATCTAGGGACTAACTACCCTACGGGTTATTAGTCTAAGTACTTGTAACTGTCATATGTTAGGTCGCCGCTTTACGGGGCTAGCATAGCTTGCTGATATTATTCGTGTTTCGAAGTAACGCAACCTAAGGTGAGTTTACGGCCCCTCTTTTAACTGGTTTTACTTTTCGGGGGAGAAAACATGTGTTAAACTTATGTTTTGGTAACAACTGTCATACTATGGGTTTCTATGGTTTACTATACGATCTTTGGAAGTCCCGGGGGAAACCATGAATGTGCGGGTTAGCACAACGGGGAAATGTGAATAGATCTATTGGGAATGACCAACCCCGCTCGTCGGCTTGGAGGGCCGGGCGAGTGCATATTGTCTCAAACAGGAACATGTTTACTATTCAGGCACGACATCTGGTTTACGAGTTAGTAATGGTTTTCCAATCGTAGATGTAACAAAACATACGCCTAGCTAGCGTACCTTGGTTTGCAAATTGTTATAGTATGGACAGGTTGAACTTGGTACTTTGATTACAAAACCTGTAAACTCACCAGCATTTTTGTGCTGACGTAAACTCTTACATGTTTTCTCAGGTCGCTAAGGTAGCACTATGGAACTAGGGCGCACGCGTCTGCACGGCGTCTAGTTAGGATTGCATGGTTTTCAAACATTGAATAATGTGGTTTACTTTTGGATTATGTTTAATAACAAGCTTCCGCTGTAACTGGAGATTTAAACTATGTTTTTGAAATTGCATATGTTAATTTAGACTTGTTTACTGTGATCGTTGGTTTGGATCCTGGTTTGTCATGCGCCTCGCGGTAAAACTCCGCAAGTGGATTTTGAGGGTGTGACAGATTGGTATCAGAGCCAATGGTTATAGTGAACTAGGACTGCATGTAGAGTCTAGACTATAGCCGAGTCGCACAGACTAGACGATCACTTAGTACTGGATATTATGGTGGATTACGTATGGTCTTGTCGGGGTGTCTCTAAATCATCTGACCTTCCTATGTTACATCATCCGTTCTATCCTAGGTCGAGTTACTTGTTTTCTAGGCAGTGTGGTATATTGGGGTAAATCGTGTACTCTTGAGATTTGTCCAAGGCTCGGACATCTCCCTTTCATACTTCAATAGAAACACTTGCCATAAACTACCGTAGCATTACGGTGTATAGCTAAGAGTCTATGTTCGGTGATTTGAACTTTGAACCAGGAGAACACTTGGAGGACCATGTAGAGCGGTTTATCATTTTGGGTGCACACAAAATCATAAACCGAAATGCATGAAAGTCCTAGTGAGCTCTGGGTTTGAATGGATAGTCCTGAGTTGGATCTAGCTTTGATCTTGTAAATGCTAGTGGTTACCATTAGCTGCGAACTAAATTTTCTCGTTCTTTCTGTCAGAAATCATGTCTGGAGTACGAGGAGGACGTGGAGGTGGCCGCAATGGTGGACGTGGTGGTGGTCGCGGTGGTGGTGGTGGTCGTGGAGGTGTAAACCTATCACAGGAAGATCTGAACAACTTGCTACAAGCTGCCTTTCAGTTAGGGCACAATGGTGGTGGTAAGTTGATTGATCCACTTTTGCCTCATTAGTGAACCTTGTTTACATCCTTCGTGGTTTCTCATGCGTTTTTATTTCAGGTGGTCCTGTTAACCCACCCCCACCCATGTGTACCTACAAGATGTTTCGGGACTGTAAGCCCCAGGAATTCTCTGGCACTGAGGGTGCGGTGAGCTTGCTCAGGTGGCTGGAAAAGGTGGAGTCAGTGTTTCTGATGTGCAACTGTCTCCGAGAGGATCGAGTCAAGTATGCTGCTGCGTTATTCCAGGATGTTGCTTTGACCTGGTGGAATAACATCACCCAGAATATGGGTATAGGGGAGGCGTATGCTATGCCTTGGGAAAATTTTGTGCAACTACTGAAGCGAGAGTACTGTCCAAGGGAAGAAGTGCAGAAGTTAGAGCACGAGGTGTGGAACCTCAAGATGACTGGGTCCGAGATTGAAAAGTATACGGTAAGGCGTAATGAATTGGCAGTGCTGTGTCCTGATCTGCATGTGCCAGAATACCGGAGGATCGAACACTATATCTCGGGGCTAGTACCAGAAGTCGCAGGGTTGGTGGCTGCTAGAAATCATCCTACATACTCAGAGGTGGTCCGATCAGCTCACAGGATGACAAACTTGAAGGTGAATGAGGGTATCTTGCCTGCTAAGGGTTCGATTGTCAAGGCCCCGGAGAATAACAAGCGTAAGTGGGATAATGAGGGGAAAGGATCTGTGCCAGCACAACAGGGTAAGAGGTTCGATAGCGGGGGTTCTTCTTCTTCTAGTAACAAACAGGGTGGTTATGCGGGGAAATTACCTAAATGCAACAAGTGTGGACGTCATCATCAGGGGGACTGCGACCGTAATCGTTGTCATCGCTGTCAGCGACTGGGGCATTTTGCTAAAGACTGTCGGGCGACACTTCCATCGACCCAGGCCCCAACTACTAACTCGGCCCCTACTACTCAAGGAACTACGGGAAGACAGGGATGTTACAACTGTGGGGAGACTGGGCATTACAAGAAGGATTGCCCGAAACTGAAGCAGGGCGGGAACAACGGTAACGGGAACAACGGGGGCGGCGGCATGAATGCACGTGCCTTCGTCATTGGATCCGCTGAGGCTAGACAGGATCCTGACACAGTTACCGGTACGTTCCTTCTCAATAATCGCTCTGTTAGTGTTTTATTTGATTCCGGTGCCGATAAAAGTTTTATATCCATGGAAGTTAGTCGACTGCTAGATGTAGTACCCGTACCATTAGAGGCTAAGTATATATTTGAGTTGGCTGACGGTAAAAAGATTGAAGCTACTTATATCCTTCGGGAGTGTCAACTAGAGTTGTCGGGTTTGTCGACCTTATGCCGGTACCTTTGGGTAGTTTTGACGTTGTGGTAGGCATGGATTGGTTGTCTTTGTATCGCGCGGAGATCGTTTGTTACGAAAAGATTATTCGGATTCCTCTCCCTGATGGATAATTTCTTTCTGTGTACGGTATCAAGGGCGGTGCTCCGCTAAATCTCATCTCCAGCATGAAAGCCCTTAAGTATCTTCGAAAGGGTTACTCGGCCGTTTTGGCACTTTTATCTGTTTCCTCTACCGATGAGAAGAAGATCGACGATATTCCTGTTGTACGCGAGTTTCCTGATGTATTTCCTGATGATTTATCTGGTCTTCCTCCCCATCGTCAGGTTGAGTTCGGTATTGATCTTGTACCAGGGGCTGCTCCTATTGCTCGGGCCCCCTACCGTCTTGCACCTCCCGAGATGCAGGAATTGTCCAGTCAGTTACAGGAACTCTTGGACAAGGGTTTCATCAGACCAAGTTCTTCCCCTTGGGGAGCCCCGATTCTGTTCGTTAAGAAGAAGGATGGAAGTTTTCGATTGTGTGTGGATTATAGAGAATTGAACAAGGTGACCATTAAGAACCGTTATCCTCTTCCACGTATTGATGATCTATTCGACCAACTCCAGGGTTCTAGCTACTACTCTAAGATTGATTTGAGGTCCGGTTATCACCAGTTGCGCGTAAGGGAAGCTGACGTTGCAAAGACTGCCTTTCGTACACGTTATGGCCATTTCGAATTCTTGGTCATGCCGTTCGGTCTTACGAACGCACCGGCGGTTTTCATGGATTTGATGAACCGCGTTTGCAAACCATATCTTGACAAGTTCGTTATCGTGTTTATTGATGACATCCTGATTTACTCCAAGAACAAAACCGAACACGAGGAACACCTGCGTTTGGTTTTGGAACTCTTGCGACGGGAACAACTTTACGCAAAGTTCTCAAAGTGTAACTTTTGGTTACGCGAAGTTCAGTTCCTAGGACATGTGGTTAATGAACTAGGAATTCATGTCGATCCAGCTAAGATCGAAGCGATCAAGGACTGGGGAGCACCAAAGACGCCAACTGAGGTGCGGCAATTTCTAGGCCTTGCGGGCTACTATCGTCGTTTCATTATGGAGTTCTCGAAGATCGCTCAACCCCTGACCACTCTTACTCAGAAGGATAGAAAATTCGACTGGGGTGAACCACAAGAGTCGGCATTTCAAGAACTGAAGTCTAAACTTTGTTCTGCTCCTATTTTGTCCTTGCCTAAAGGCCCTGATGATTTCGTTGTTTACTGTGATGCTTCTATTCATGGTCTCGGTTGCGTGTTGATGCAACGCGAGAAAGTGATTGCGTATGCTTCTCGTCAACTCAAGGTGCACGAGAAGAACTACACCACCCATGACTTGGAGTTGGGTGCAGTGGTTTTCGCGTTGAAAATTTGGAGACATTACTTGTACGGTACCAAATGCACCATCTACACCGATCACAAGAGTCTTCAACATATTTTCGTCCAACAACATTTGAACATACGACAGCGACGTTGGATTGAACTCCTGAATGACTATGATTGCGCCATTAAGTACCATCCTGGCAAGGCGAATGTAGTAGCAGACGCCTTGAGCAGGAAGGAATCAATTAAACCTCGTCGCGTTCGGGCATTGCAACTCACTATTCATTCCTCTTTACCTGACCAACTCCGTTCTGCCCAATTAGAAGCTTTGAAGGAGGAAAACCTTAAAGCTGAGACTATGCACGGTGCCGACAAGCACCTCGAGCGAAGGCCTGATGGCCTGCACTACTTCGCAGAACGCATATGGGTTCCTTTATTCGGGGGACTTCGGGAGCTTGTCTTAGATGAGGCTCACAAGTCCCGGTATTCTATTCATCCTGGTTCGGATAAGATGTACCAAGATCTGAAGGTGCTTTACTGGTGGCCAAACATGAGGTCGGATATAGCCTCATACGTGAGCAAATGCTTGACCTGTGCTAAGGTCAAAGTGGAATACCAGAAACCGTCGGGTCTCTTGCAACAACCTGAAATTCCGGAGTGGAAATGGGAACGGATTACAATGGATTTTGTCACGCAACTACCTAAGTCACCGAGCGGGAATGATAAGATATGGGTGATTGTTGACCGATTGACGAAATCAGCCCATTTTCTCGCTATTAAGGAGACCGACACCATGGATCGTTTGGCTCGTCTTTATCTGAAGGAAGTTGTTTCTAAGCACGGGGTGCCGGTTTCTATTATTTCGGATCGTGACTCCCACTTTACTTCTCACTTCTGGAAATCTTTGCACAAGGCTTTGGGTACCCAGCTGGACATGAGTACCGCTTATCACCCACAGACTGACGGTCAGAGTGAACGCACGATTCAAACCTTAGAAGACATGCTGCGACCATGTGTGATCGATTTTGGCAAAGGTTGGGAAGCTCACTTACCGTTAGTAGAATTCTCTTACAACAACAGTTACCACACGAGCATCAAGGCAGCTCCGTTCGAAGCACTGTACGGGCGGAAATGCCGGTCTCCTCTTTGTTGGGCTGAGGTGGGTGAGAGTCAACTCACTGGGCCTGAGCTAGTGTACGAAACTTCGGAAAAGATCGTACAGATTCGTAACCGGTTGGCAGCGGCACGGGATCGGCAAAAGAGTTATGCTGATCAACGTCGCAAGCCAGTGGAATTCCAAGTTGATGACAAGGTACTTCTGAAAGTTTCACCGTGGAAGGGCGTCATACGCTTTGGGAAGCATGGCAAACTAAACCCTCGGATTGGATTAGGTTCGTCTGAAGTAGCAGGAAGCATAAGAATCTAGCAAAATACTAAACTTATGTTTTAGGAATCTTATAAGAAATGCATGAATTGATTGGCTATATGAAAACCAAATGAACTACTAAAACCTTATTAGAATTTCACACTACCTTAACGTACCTGTAAATTCATGATTACATTCCGGACCGCAATTACCAATTTACCTTACATTAGGGTTTTGTGTCCTTCTATGACTCTAAACACACATGTAAGTAATGCAAAATAACCTTGTGATTGAATCGTTTACAATGTATCCAAAAAATGAGTCCAACTGTTGAGTAGGAAAAAGACTTCTACCAGTCAATGAGTAAGAACCTCTACCGATTGTTGAGCAGGTGCGATAGCCTCTACCAGTCGTTGAGCAGGTTGTAGGGCCTCTACCGACTGTTGAGCAGGCATGATGACCTCTACCAATCGTTGAGTAGGTTATTTGGTACTCAACTAACTGTTGAGCAAGTACTTCATCCTCTACCAGTTGTTTGATTAAGTGTACCAATTATTTCACACATAAATTGCAAATTAATAATATGTACATGTAAGCAATCAAGTATCAAGTATAGCATGCGAGTTGTAATAGAGTTGCCCTAGACAAGGTTAATGACTCTAGGTGTGTCTATAGCAAATAGTTTATATTCCATGAATTCTAGTTTCAAATGTTCAAATATGGTAGATAATCGAATCCTCATGTATAACTAAGGATTAAGTTTGATGCAACACGCAATCAAGTTTCAATAATTTGGTTATCATGGGTAACTAGCTCATGTTTGAGAAGGTGAAGGATATGAAGTTAGTTCTTGGGGGAATGATGAAAAATCTCGAAACAGAATCAAGGTTGCGAGAGATAGTGAATGTGAAGATGGTTGATAAGGAGTTTATTTTATAGTAAGGAGATTATGTAGCAGTGTAACTTGTGGGGTTTGGATTAAAGATTATAATCAAGTGTATAAGAAAACATGATTGTGGTATATGCCAAATATTGTAAAAATTTGAACAAGTTGAAAATGAGTGAGTGTCGATGGAGAATTTAGAAACTAGATATTATTCCTATGGAAGAAAAAAAAAATCTTATTTTCAAAATTGGTTTTGTACATAAAGCAAAAGTTGTTAAATAGTACAAGCTAAGTAGGCTTTGATTAAAATATTCCCCTTAGTTGGAGATTTCAAACATGACATTAGGTTTTGAAGACAAAGTTCTATTAGTGATTTTTAATAGTTTAAAGCATTATATAGAAAATCGTTTGTTACGTCAATAAATAAACAATTGAATTTAAGTTCGAGGACATCTTTTGACAAAAAAATATGTACTTTGTAAAGTTACTAGGTAATGAAAATACAACAAGATTTAGAAATCTTTAGTTTGTGCTAAGGTATGAGGTTATAGTTTTTAAAAATAAGTAACATGTGGAGAAATGAAATAATATGATTTGGGTAGGGTGTTGAATATTTAAAAAGTGGCTAAGATGGTAAGGTGAAGTGTGATTGTGAAATCCATAGATGGTTATGAAATGAGATTGATTTAAGCTGTAAAATTTTGAGATTTTAGAGCTTAGTTTAAGGAAAGTGAGTGTAATCATTTATTCATTAATTAAAACGAATAAACGAAAACGTTGACTTATCAAAACTTCTAGATTCTAATAACATAATGAAGACATGCTTTAGCCTATAAGTGAACACTCATCCCGAGAATTCCCAGGTAGGCATCCGGGTCCCTCGTCTGATTGGGATATATGCGCAATGCCAGCCTAGACAGAAGACTCAGAATACAGGCGTTCACCCTTTCAGATTGCACGTGTTCGTTATTAAAATTCTAGAACTTCGACGAGATCTCAAGGTGGTTCAGGCTAAACCTGAGAATTGTCCTATTAGTCTAAGAGTAGGTCTTGTGATGGAGAGCAATCTTCTTGTGGGAATTGAAGTAGGGATAAGAAGTAGGATAGAGAATATAAACAAGTAAGGTTGCAAGTAAAAGGAGCAAGTACTGATTAAAATCCTATGGTTATAGACTAGATTATTTTTTTTTCTAATAACCTAATTCCCTATAATTATGGCTCTGATACCAATCTGTAACACCCCAACCGATGGCGGAAACATCGAGGTGTCACGTAAGAATGAGTATACAGTAGCACATGGTATTCATGTTTTAATTTAAATTTATTTAAAGTGCAAATATCCAAAATTAAAAATACATAATAAGTCTTGAATGAAATTCTAATACATAAAAAAAACAAGCAAAGCATAAACTTCAAATTTGTCTCCTCGTGCTAACTCTCTAGACTTCAAGCATCATTATTTCCTGTTGAGTTGTAAAAATGGGGAGGGGGGTCAACTAGAAGTTGGTGAGAATACATAAGCCATGTCAAGCAATTAAGTTTAAGAATAAAAGTTTAGCAATTCATATGTCTATCGTAAGTTTAAGTCTACATGAATAAACATGAAATGTTGAATCGACATAATCAAACCTCCGACTAGTTTAGGTCCATCCCGTCATCCACGGTTCACCTTAATAATATCTTGGAACGATAACAATCACCGCGCTCCCCATAAAAGATGGTCAACGAATCTAGGTGGGATTGTCAATCCAATAGATCTATTATTGAGTATCGCCGGCTTGGCCATAGCTAATGATTATGTAATGTTGAAACTTGTTGAAACTGTTGTTGTTGTCTAAATCATGAGGCATTAAAGTTTACAACTAGACATGTATGTAGAATTGCTTAAGTAATTGTTGCAAGTGTAAAGAATTGCATAAACATGGTTACGTAAACTCACATTGGCTAAGGTGAATTATCCTCTAAGTATTGTGAATGTATGCGAGGCGAATCCGAAAGACTCAACAACGTAGCTAGTCCAAATTGAAGAAAACGAAAAAGAAAGAATATCAAGCTTCCAATTCGCCAATTACAAGAGCTTATAATCAAAGCTTTAATTGTAGAAGTAATAGACTATAGAAGAAAGGTATGAGGGAAAGTTTAATCGGATTGAAACAATCGATTTAGAGGTGCAAAGTATAATGGGTCATAGGTGGGTTTTTATACTAGTTTTGGATTCAATTAGCCATTAAAATTTGTCAACACCATAAAGTAAGGTTTTATGATGAATTGACTATTTGACTAAGACTTTGACTGTTTGACTAAGACTTTGACTGTTGACTAAGACTTTGACCAGGACTCAAGGCTTTGATATATATATATATATATATATATATATATATATATATTTATTTATTTATTTTGAAACGAATTTATATCTTCCTTGTTTGAGATTATAAATGTAATTGAAAAAAAAATGATTAGCTTTAAATAAGAAATAAAAAATATCATTAGTTTGAATTAGAAAATAAAAACACCGTCTTATAAAATGACGATTTTATAAATAGAATTAGGATAGGACATATGTCATGATTGGAGATTTTTTTTTAAGTACAATGATAAAAGAACTTAGAAAAATAGAGTGCACGGATAAAGATAAGAATACTTAGAAATAAATTAGACTTTATATCATGGATCGGGAAATACTTTAATGCAAAATAAATGGGAAAATTCGTGAGGTTACACGACTCAGCCTCTAAGACACTCGAGACGATTGGAAAAACACCTAAGGACCTTGGATCAAAATTGGTCAAATATAGAGTATGGAGAAGGCCGGTATGCAAAAATGAATGAGAGTTTTAAGAGCAGCTCCAACGGGAGCTTTCAAAATAACAGGTGGAGGGTCAATTGGCATCCGGATTCGGATATTGCATTGGAGGAAGCATCCAAATTTCTAGACATGAGCCGGTGGGCGAAAGGTGTGCCATCACTCACATTTCTCTTGAACACATATATGTAACATATGTAATAAAATTAGTTTAATAATTTTTTTTTTTTTTTTTACAAATGTTGTTTGAAAGTGGACAAACCATAAGAGAAAATGAGTGTTTCAAATATAGGTAGGAGGTTACCATTATTGTTTTTAGAGTATATACCATTGTTACTTTGTTTTATTACATTGAAGTAGGACCACATGACTTTTGACTAAAAAAAGGTGATAATGTGAAGAAAATGAAGCTACTTTTGGAGTGTGTATTTATGACCCAATGTTGATTCATGATTGATGGTAGATAACATGGGCAGAGAGAGGTTCAGAAGAGCAAAAATTTGGACTGACACATTAAACCAGGAATTTAAATTAAATTAAATAAATTGTAGAGATAAAGAAGACAGATCAGCAGTCCCCACATGGGTCACTTCATTGCCATATTATATGATACATGCTAGGGATGAACATTCAAGCCCGAATACCGATCCCATCCCGTCCTGATCCCGATACCGTACCGAACCGAGGGGTTTCGGGATCGGTATCGGTATCCATATTTATGGATTTTCGGTTTCGGTATTATCGGTATCGGTACGGGATCGGTACGGTATCGGTATTTTAAGGCAAAATACCGATACCATACCGGTACCGAACCGATACCGTACCGTACCGTATGTGTTCGGTATCGGGATCGGTATTGGGTTTTTGGACTTTTCGGTATCGGTATTGTCGGGATCGGTATCGGTTCGGTACCGATCCCGTCCCGAGCTCATCCCTAATACATGCATATGATTAGAGTATAAACGAATACGAAGATTGCCTTATTCATATTTGTTTATTAAGGAAATAACGTGTTCACAAACTTTTTATGAATACTTATCGAACGAGATTTTTTGTTTGTGTTTGTTTATTAAGGAAATAACGTGTTCACAAACTGTTCATGAACGATTATCGAACGGGGTTTTTGTTCATGTTCGTTTGTCAAAGAAATGAACGTGTTCGTATTCATATGTCTTTATTTGTTAAATTTAGTTATCAGACAAAAAACAAACATATAAAAAAACACGAAGGAACGTAAATGACACAAACAGGCATTAATGAACAAAACCGAGCACATACTAACAAATATTAAATTCCAAAAATTTCATCACGAACGTTGTCCACCCAAAATATACTAATCTAATTACCCAAATATAATTGACATAATCTTGATCACATAATATCTCATATAAACACAAAATTATCATATTAAACTTGAAATACTCATTTAATCCACCTAAAATAACAATTAATTAAAATAGTTAGAGTAATATTAAAAATCTACCAATTGGAAAATTTAAAGTACATAAACTAAAAGTAAAAAAGTTAAAAACCCAAATGAACTATCGAACACAAACATAAACGAACACGTTACTGAACGTTCACGATCATAAATGAACGAACGCGACATCTGTTCATGATTGTTTGTTTAATTAAACAAACAAATTTCTTGTTTGTGTTTGTTCATTTATTAAATTAACGAACACAAACAAACTTCTCACCAAACATTTCACAAGTGGTTTGCTGAACGTTTGATTTGTTTACAGCCCTACATATGATGCTAGAGAAACTTAGGTGCTTGTATACTTTCTTAATTTTGTTAGCCTCTTTTTAGTTCTCCAGCCCATTTTTATTTAAAATATTTACTTGATGTTTTATATATGGTCATGTTAAAAGCAATCAACTTCGTGAATTTTACTCATGTGTATATATAGGGTTTTGAAGGGTAGGGTCCTACTCCTACCCTAAAATATTGGCCTCCACGGAGAAAAGATCATTCGAAATAGTTAAATACAAAAAGATAACATATCTTCACGAAGCTTCCTTCGCGGAATCAAGACCTTTGCGGAGCTCTATCCTCACAAGATCATACGTGGAGTGCAATCCACCCGCGCGAGACTCCGCGTCCAACTCAGCGATGGTCTCCTGCGAACAAGTCAAAGCCTAACGTCTGTCAGCCCTGCCCGCCACAACGACGCGCCAGCAGGGAGGGTGCAGCCCCCCTTATCCCCACTTGCTATAAAGATCCTCTTTGTGTCAGGTGTTACCTCAAACAACCTCCCAGAATGAGCAGGCTGACAGACTGACGCCGCCAGACATAGGCTGATGCAGACAGAAAGATCCGCCTCCATCCAATAATAGCTCGCCACGTGGACCAATGGCAGGGTGCTACCTCTTTCTCTCTCATGCATTTATTACATCCAGTTTGCTTTATCTTTTCCAGAGTTCATATCTAACTAGTTGGGCCGAAAAGAAGGCAAGCCCATAACTCGGGCACAAGCTCATCGTCGAGGTTATGGGTAAATGGTAACTGGCCCGTGTTACTCGTATAAATAGGAGGTCTCACCTCCATTGACCGGATTTCACTCTCTCAAGAATAAACTCCCACTTACCGGGCCAAACCACCATTTGATTATTTATACGGCCCTTTGATTATTTATAGATCACGGATCCAGCCATGGTGTGAAGCAAATGATTATATCTTGTAGCAAACACGAGTCACCACCCCCACATACCTCCTGTGAGGTAAGTACCACATAATTGTTACTTGTTGTTTCTTCAGGTTTAAGCGAGTGAAAGTAGATGTGCTAGTAAACGTAGATTCATGTATGTGACTTGTACTCAGGTATATATTCAAGGTTAAGTGAAGGGAGTAGATATGCAAGCAAAAGCAGGTACACAACACAACAATAATTACGTGCAAGGTTTTAAAGTATGGAATTGTGCCTCAAGGCGGTTTCTCTTCGCCTTACGAGGCATACGCCTCTAGGCGAATCGAAGCGTAAGTACGGGCAGAACCAAAATCCAGATATAAATATTATATATCTTATAAAATATTAAATATTAACTAATTTTATTATAAGATTCATCCAAATCCTAAAGCACACACATTAAAAAGATATGGAATACTTGAAATTGAAAAAAAAAAAGTCTAAAACATAAAAAAATAAATATCAAAAAGTCTTGAGGCTGTTGGAAAATCAGGCCCTTTGATCGAACACAAAACACACGAGATTGAACGAACTCGTTCGACTCTTTTTATTATCAACCAAAACCATCTATTTATACTAAGCTTATTCTAATCCTAACCAAACTGAAACTCTATTTAAATAATAAAATAAATCAAATAGATAAACCTATCTAATTAAACCAATAATTATACCTAACTAAATACAAAAGACTCATAAATAATTCACCAAGAATTATCTATAAACCGTCTTGATCTTTATCTCCTAATTCAAGATTAACGTCTTCATTCTCCCCCTTAATCTTGAATTAGACTCGTTTCTTCACATCCGCACCGTTGTTGACAACTTCAATTCCTTGAACAAGATTCATATTTCCCTCTTCCCGGGTCACCAGAACTACCTCGTTCTTGACCATCGATCAAAGAAAAAAACAAGCTCCCCGCTTCTTCTATTTTCTTCTTTCCTTGCTAGGCACGACAAGATTCAAAGCACTCCGCTTTGACGAATCTTTCTCCGTCTGTCTATCTGCAAATTCTGATCAAATACATCTGCCAAAAAGAACAACCTACACCGGTTTTTTCATTCGTATCCTTGGCGGGAAGGACCGAGTCTTGATCTTACCTGGATTGAAAGTTGTTAATGCTATGAAGTTTATCACCACTGAACCAATCACTGGATTACTGGTCACCATTGTCATCCCAAACGATACACCCTGTTATACCGGCTGACCTGAACCATCATTCACCACCAAAAATATCAACCACCAATAAAGACAATAACACCCTGTTATTCCGTCTTTTCGGTCGCCAAACGAATTCGGTAGCTCCTTGCTCTTTCGTTTCTCCCACGACACGCCCGTTGGTTTTTCCATTTTGATCAAACCTGCCGTTATCGAACTACCAAACTCAAACTCTATTTAAATAATAAAATAAACCAACTAGATAAACATATCTAATTAAACCAATAATTATCCCTAATTAAATACAAAAGACTCGTAAATAATTCACCAAAAATTATTTATAACCTGTCTTGATCTTTATCTCCTAATTCAAGATTAACGTCAGAGGCGCAGTTTTTGTTATCAACTAGGCCCAATGAGGCGCAGATACAAAATAACACCCTGAGACGCCTTAGAGCTTAGTGTGGGTGTAGTGGAGCGTCATAGGGGTGGGGATTATAATTATAACGCCCCATAACGCTCCTTACACCGCCCCCTTGGGCGTTATGGGGCATTATGGGGGAGAAACTTGATATATATATATATATATATATATATATATATATAACGGGCATTGATACTTATTAAATCAATTTTATACTATTTTTTTAATCAGTTTTTATACCCTCTTCTTCTACACCCAATCAAATAATAACATATCCGATCAAATAATAATATTTGAATCCCCATAACGCCCCTCACCCACTACACCATCTTTTCCCATAATGCCCATTCTATTACTTTATAATATTTTATTCTTTATAACACCCCATAACGCCCCTCCATTACACATGCTCTTAGACTCATTTTATTACCAAATGGCCTTAAGGTGCGTGCCTCTAACCTTTTTAAAACAATGGATATGCGTATCTTGTGCTTATATATGTGAAATAGCTTTCACATATCACATACTCAAAAAAAAAATAATACTTTCATAATTTTCTCTTCATCTAATCTATAACCAAGTTTTTATTCACCGGAATATTAATTTCTAGAAAAGGTTTTCTTAGATTGAACGCAGTGGAGTGCTATAGGGGGATTATAACGCCCTATAACGCCTCCAACACCGTCCCTTTGGGCGTTATGGGGCTTTATGGGGGGGGGGGGGCGTTTTATATATAACGGACGTTGTATTTTCCAAATCAATTTTATATTATTATATTTTAATCAGTTTTCATACCATCTTCTTCTACACCCAATCAAATAATAAGACATCCAATCAAATAATAATATTTTAATTCCCATAACGCCCCTCACCCACTACACCCTCTTTTCCCATAACACCACATAACGCCCCTTCTATTACTTTATAATATTTTAATCTCCATAACGCCCTATAACCCCCTCCACTACACATGACCTTATATTTATTTATTTTTAAACATTTTATTTGAATGGCTAATGTTACCTTCACTATATTTATAACAAATACACTATTGCTTAGATTTGAAAGAACGACCTCCTACTCTAAAAGTCATAAACCTCTACCAGTGTACTACTAGTCATGCGTTGGCATTTTTTAAAACATTATATTTGAGGACCGTCTTCTACATATATTGTTATTTTGATCACACGTTTAATAAATGGGGTCCTCCGGTTCAGACTAGTGTTAGAGATCTTACCTTCTTTTACTTTGGTAGTATATGCAAAGTAGTGGTAATGGAAGTTAGTAGCTGAAACAGAGGGGTCAGTACTCAGTACTATGTTTTTGCATGCATGGGTTGTCACTAGTCGGTAATACAAACTCAGTAAGGGTAATTCCGGCCACCACCTATTAACATATGGGTATTTTAGTAATTAATTATTATTGTATAAATAATAACCAGATTATCTCTCGTGAGCTTCACGGGTTGGACAAAAATAAAACAATTCTTTAATCTAAATCTATCATATAACATTTGTCGTTGTTTATTCAACAATATGGGTTCAAGAATCAACTGATTGTGATTGACTTTAAAAGAATCAGTTAAGGAAACTTCTTGTGAAATAAAACAATGAACAATAACAATAATGAAAGGCAACACCTTAGTGCATTTTGTGACGAAACTAGACATATTAGCTTATAGTTATTGGTTGCATGTGCTAAACATTGAAATAAGAATATGTAAAGAAGTATATATAAAAATCCAAACTGAAGCAACATGGGGTTGTATGAGTATGTGTATTTCTAAAGCAATGTTTGCACCTATAAGGTCAGAAAGTGTATGATCATTTTAAAGCAACATAAAGGGCTGTGTAGTAATTCTGGAAGTTATATATTTAGTATCATGTTAAATTAAAAGGTAGGATAAATTACAGAATTCGTCCTTTAGGTTTGACCCATTTTTCAGTGGTTGTCCTTTCGCGTTTCAATTGATGAGATTCATCCTTAACGATCTAAAATCTTATACCCACTGTCCTAAGGGCCTAACCCAGTTAAAAAATTTCAGCTAACTTTGGTCATGTGCCTTGCACATGAGAGTATTTCAGTAAAATCCTCTTATCTTCTTCCCCAATTTATAAATCATAAACCCTAACCCTAACACTTGATGGCAAGTGGTCCCGTTTTTCAGTGGCAAGGGTGAAAGACATAGGAGGAGAAGGAAGATGGTTGTCGTCGTCTTCAACCTTCCACGTTTCGCCATCGCCGTTGACTCGATCAAGTCAACCTTCACTTGTCTCTTTAATTTTCCTACTTCCGACCATCTCTAATGGTCTCGTTCTGTGAGTCGTAAATCCAACCATGAATAACACGAACACCTGGATTATTGTTCCTCTTCTTTGGTTGAGACTTCTGATTATCGAGCTTCATCTCAGACGTGGGTTCCTTATCGTCTACACTGATGATTTTCTTCTTCTTGTCGTTGGATATGGGAGGAGATAGGATTTGTTTGGAGTTAGGGCTTGCAGCAATCGCCATTTGTTGTGAGAGATTTGTTTGGATCTAGAGAGTTTGGTATAAAGGATTTATGAAAGTGTGTATTATTGAGAGATTTAATATAGTTCATGTAGGGTTTTGGAGGGAGGGAGGGAGGGATGAGGGTGAAATGTTTTCAATTATAGGTTTGGAATTAATGGAGGGAAAGTTTTCAGGATTGATGGCGGCACCTGTGAGTAAGTCAATCAGATGTTGGGTGGTGGTGGTGGTGGAGGAGGAGGAGGAGGAGGTTGAAGCTAGATATAGGGAGAGAGAGAAGTAAAATTACCAATTTACCCTCATGTGCAAGGCACATGACCAAAGTTAACTGAAATTTTTAACTGGGTTAGGCCCTTAGGACAGTGGGTGTAAGATTTTAGATCGTTAACGATGAATTTCATCAACTGAAAGGCGAAAGGACAACCACTGAAAAATGGGTCAAACCTAAAGGATGAATTTTGTAATTTATCCTAAAAAGTATTAAACTAATTAACGTAATCAAGCAACCAGAAAAAAAGCATTGTTTAAAAGAACGAAATAAATAATACAATTATACAAAATATTTTTATTATTATTTACAACTAAACCATGTATTATACAGGTTGAATGAATATAATTTTATATATTAAACAATAAAAATGTTACATCTTTAGAAACGCATGTATTAGACAGGTGGAATAAACAAGTGTCTTATACGGGTTGAATAAATATAATGTAGTTGGTTAAGATAAACAAACGTCAAGATATGTTTTTGAAAAAAAAAATGAACTATGACGTAATATCTACTTATTATAATATTTTACATTGTATTTTTTTAATATTAGGCTAGAAAATTTAATATGACACGAAGTTGGATCAACGAAATATCTTTGTCCTTTATTTAATATAAGGTTGGAAACTTGTGTTTCATACGGGTTATAACATTTTTTTTTGTTTTTTTATTATTAATTAAGTTAGAAAATTTAATATCTATATCTATATTTCTATACTACTATATAATACATTCTAAATGGACAACAAGGTAATTTGCTCTCTTTTAAGATGACATATGAAGAGTTTTATGCGTTACACCTAAAATGTCATGAAAAACTTTCCAATACTAGCTCTATTTGCAAAACTCACTTGTATGTCAATTCAATTGAAGGCATAATTTCACATTTAATGCACGTGTAATCGATATAACAATTGCAAGGTTAAGAACATCTAATGATAAACCTGTATAAATAAATTAAAAAAAAACATTAGTTTTACATATGGCTGCAAACGAACCGAACGAACACGAATAAGGCCTTGTTCGTGTTCGTTTGTTAAGAAAATTATGTGTTCACGAACACTTACCGAACGAGATTTTCTGTTCGTGTTCGTTTGTTAAGAAAACACTTATGTTCGTGTTCTTTTGTGTTCGTGTGTTAATTTTGTTCATGACCGCACACGAACACAAACGAACACTAATGAACACAAACAAGTGTTCATGAACGGAAACAAACACAAACGGACATATATTAACTTTTAAATAACATCGAATTCACATACATTAAGGCATCAGCTAGATCCACCCAAAATATAACCTAATTGTCCAAACATAGTTAGTACTGGAGAAGGGCGTTGGAGGTGGATGGCAGAGGGCGTTGGAGTTGGAGGGCATTAACACTGGAACGTGGAAACACCTAATAAACTTGGAAACAAAAAGTAGGTTTATTTATCTCATATAGTCATATATTTACCTCATATATATTAGTTGTTGGGTAAAATAAAAGAATATAAAAAAAGTATAAAAATTAAAAACCTCAATAAACTATCGAACACAAACGAATATAAACGAACACGTTACCAAACGTTCACGAACATAAACGAACGAACACGACTGTTCATGTTCGTTCGTTTAACTAAACGAACGGAATTTTTGTGTTCATGTTCGTTCATTTATTAAACGAACGAACACGAACAAACCTCCCACCGAACGGTTCATGAACTGTTCGCTAAAAGTTCAGTTCGTTTGCAGCCCTAGTTGTACTTGTACATACTAACTTTTTATTGTATAAGGAGTTGTAAACGGTAGAAATTAATAAACAAAATTAGTGACTTTTACCTTGTCCCACTCTCGAATCATTAGAAAAAACTGAAGCTAGAGCACATGAAATACTGAAAGTTACATGAGTTGTAAAAAAAAGCGTCAATGGAATTGAATAACAGTAAAATTAAAAATATTATTATAAATTGACCCATCAGACATGTAATTATGCACCCCATGACGTGAACAAATGAGCAAGTATATAAACGTATAAATATGAACAGAAATATAAATATTTAGACACCAGTTTCAAAAAAATATATATATAAATATAAAAAATTCAAGTTTCTAACGATTTAAATATACTTTTTATTATAAATCTTAAAACTATTTAATATATTAGTAAAACCAAAATAATTTACCCGTAAAGTGTCCATTACATTAATTTAGCCTAGATATAACCGTTTTTTTCTCAAACCAGTTCACGTTGAAAACATGTTTGAGTTCTTTTAAGAGGGAATAGAACTGGTTTTGGCTAAATCGGCACAGGCTAGAAACCAGGATGGGCTAAAATTAAACTAAACCTCCTAGAACCGACTAGCGTTGGAGGAAACTAAAGCATTTTTTAATTTTTACAATATTTTAGTTTTATGTTTTTTTATTAGTGTTATATTACTATTTTGTCTACATTTTCATTTAACTTTCATCTAAAATTAGTTTATCTCGCCGCATAGCGCGGGGTCACTTCCTAGTTACATGAAGTTGGATCAGTAAAATATTAAATGGTTATTAACAAGCAGAAATATAAAATGAATAACATATGTCCCAAATTATCTAAGTTACCTTATTAAGGAGGAGAGATGGGTAGAGTTGTCATAATAAACATAAGTTATATTTATTCTAACATATTTATGTACATATCTCACCATCATTATCATATGATCAAAAACCACTTCCCTTTTTAAAGAAATTAGATGTGAGCCTGAAACCACATAAATCAGATAAATATATGACAAAAACTTGAGATGCATCTGATATGATAAAACGCATTGTTTGTAGTTTAAAGTTACAAAATTCACATTACAAAACACTAGTTTTTAAATATACTAAAAGAAATGAGTACGGAAAAGTTTAGTAAAATCAAGTTTTTTCAAATGTTTACGAACTTTTATGCATGTCGTAATTGGCGAAGCTTGGTTTCGGAATTGGCGGAGCCAAACTCAATTTTTTTCGATCGGTAGTGGAAAATCGGCGGAGGCCGGACTCAACCCGGACTCAATTTACCTACGAAAATTGCAAATTTCCACTGCTGCGCCAAAAAACAGGGGGGCAGGGCCACCCCTAGCCCAAAATATACTTCGCCCTTGCATGTCGTAAGTAAGCTATAAAAAGGAGTGGGCAAGACCGACTAAGGGGGGACGGGGCGCCTACCGAATTGTCCACGGGTACCAAGTACTAGCACGGTATCACCGCCGCCATACACGCTGATAGTGGTCCCGTGGACCGTTTTGCTGGTGCTCTTTACCGTGCTGGTATCGTTGATTTGTTGGTTTTTATAAGATGCAAAATTTTCAGTTTAACCCCCCGTGTGTTTTGTGTTCTTTATTTTTTACCGTTTGTTTAATATGTATAACGTTTATTTATTTAGGTTTTGTATTAACCGTATGTTTATAATGTAAAGTAAATAAAAAAAACCTTGCACTAATAAATACTAAAAAATACATTAAAAACAAAGAAAAACACTTAAAGTTTGCGCAACATTCGCCATGCCTCGACATGGTCGAAAGCGTTGCCGTATCGAACCTCATACTCATATTGAGCGAATTCGATAGCCAACTCCTCGTCAAGCTCCGGATCGTCCGTCACTTGTTGCTCGTATTGGGTGGTCCACCTCTCACATTTGATGTTGAGGTCGCCCCACTTGAACTGGAGGTCGCGGACAGTCTTGGTTGTGTTGTGGCCAACGTGTTCAACGAAGTCGCTAAACACTCGAGCCCAAAACCCCTCGGGGGGGGGGGGGGGGGGGGAGGCCGACCCATCGTCGGGGGGGGGGGGGGGAGGGAGGAGTTGAATTTCGGGGTCGTTCGACGCATCCTTGTGGCAAACCACAAGGGTCATTTCTTCTTCTTCGGTCCACGGGTTCATTTTTTGTGTGTGTTTGGGTTTTTAAACCGTGGTAAATTGTGGCTTTTAACCCCACGGTTTGATCACTTTATATACAACGACGGTGGCACTATTAAGAATTAATTCGCTGACCGTTTAGGTGAGTTAATTCAATTTACTCGACGGTTTCCAAGATAAAAACTTAAATTTGGCTAACTGTTTGGTGGAACGGTTGAAATAGTAGAATTAAATGTTAAAACCGTGTAAAAATGTAAAAAAATAAAAAGTTTAGGTATGTAAATGAAAATAAATAAAAGAATCAGTGGAGCAGCCTACAAAAACGTGTTTCAGTAAAGTAAATCAGTTAAGTGATGTGGCAAAGCAGGATTGGTTAGAATCAGTTAAGGATAAATATAATTCTATAAGGGTCCCTTGAGGCCTAATAAATTGAAGGGCTTCGGGTCAAAACATGTAAAATAGATTCGGGTTAAAATGGGCCACTTAAAAATGTACCAATTTTATTTGTGTTAAAGAGAGTTATCACCAAAACTAGTTGGGGTTGAAACAGTCGCTTTTATGTTAATTTTGTTTTAATCAAAACATGTACAATTTATTAGTTAAGCCCAATTATTTAATTTTAACCAAATAACCAATTAAAGGCCCATTTAATTAAATAAAATTGTTTAATTGAAATAAAATATGACTGCCAGGGACGATTGGAAGAACTAAGACCATAAGTAGTGGTTCATGCTTCTTATGGGGTATTTTTCACCACATCATTAGTATAATGCCCTTCACACAAATGTGTAATGGTTAATGCCACTTAATGCCCTTTTTAATTATTCTTTTCCATATTTTTTATCCTATTTGGGCATTATACTAGAAATACCCCACCCTTATAATGCTTATATAATGCCCAAGGGGATGGTGTTGGGGGCATTATCATGCTTATTCATGCCCCTATAATACCCATTACACATGGTCTAAAGAGTCATAAAATCGTACGCTCAACACTTGAATACAGACAATCTGTGATTGTAATTTAAGGACGATTGACAATTACCTTCAGCGATTTGACAAATATACTGAAGAGATAGGAGTGGCCATTCTGAATATATGATTTATAAAAAGAATAATAAACTTACGAGCCGAGCTCGAGCTTTGTAAACAATGCTCGAACCGAGCTCAGTGGCAGATCCAGGAACTCATGATTTTTCAATTTTAACGGGTTCCTTTTGGTATTTTGTTTCCAAATCATACAAGCTTTTCACTAATTTTTTTTATCTTTTTTTTTTTTTTCCAAATTGAATGGGTTCTTGTGAACCCAAAAAAGTGGTCTGGATCAGTTACTAAACTCGAGCTCTCATCACTTAAAAGAGCTCATGTTTAGTCAAACTCGGCTCGACTCATTTACACCCAAAACTAAAAATTAAATAAATAATGAAATAAATAAGTTTGGCCATTATTGTTGGTATACACGTATTTGCATTTACATTATCCTCTCTTTATCGTATTTAACAAAATTAATGTAACAGGCACTAACAGCTGTCAGCCTGTTGCAGATGGATTCCTAGTAAGGGT
This sequence comes from Ambrosia trifida, assembly GCA_028751855.1. Taxonomy (NCBI): domain Eukaryota; kingdom Viridiplantae; phylum Streptophyta; class Magnoliopsida; order Asterales; family Asteraceae; genus Ambrosia; species Ambrosia trifida. The sequence goes on from CM054124.1 coordinate 47,014,216, forward strand.
ATGTTTGGAAAGGAGCTTCAAGCTTTTAAGAAAAAACTCCTACTCAATAGAAAAACCTTGTTTAGTTGAATGAGCTGGAAGCGTTTAGGTTAGGAGTAAAAGTTCTATAGTGAAAAGCTACTAGTACTAGCTTTTAAGAAAAAACTCTACTAGCTACAATCTTTTTTTTTTTTTTTTGAACCAAAACTTTCATTAAAAACAAAGAGGACCCCAAGACGAGGCCTCCACGCACATTACATCATATACAATGGGTAATTACCCCAATCGTTCCAAACCACATCTTTAAAACTAGCCCTATGTTTAAACCAACAATACGAAGAAGTCTTAATTCCCGCGACTATATCCACCGATTTATGCCTAGACTTATGGAAGATGATATTATTTCGCTCCAACCAAATCTTCCAGCAAGTAATCATCACAATGCCTCTCAAGATCTTCTTCTCCCATTTAGTCTTGCTAGCCATGAAATCCATTTGCATCAAATCAGATAAAGAAATAAAATCCGCCCTTTTAATACGGCACCAATCCTTTATTTTAGACCAAACGCCCTTAATAAAACCACACTCCACCATCAAATGTTCCGCAGATTCATACGCAAAATCGCAGAAAGGACATCTAGTATCTATAATATTTACCCTCCTGATCATCAGCTGTAAACGAGTCGGGAGCCGGTCTAATTCCAGCCGCCAGAAGAATATGTTAATCTTTCCTGGAACCCAATGTTCCCATCTGCAGAAACGCGCAGGAGGCGCAGACTGATTCTGACCCAGCCACTGTTTAACTGCAGCAACGGAGAAGCGGCCGCTGCTATGTTGATTCCAAACCCACTGGTCTTTATTCTCAGTCAACTTAACCTGTGAAATAACTGACTGAACGTCTTGAGCCTCCGAAATAGTGACAACTGAATCCGTATTAAACACCCACGAAGTCGCCAATCCAAGTCTATCTCCAACCTGTTTAAATCGGTCCGCTACCACAACATTTTTGTTTTGATCTTGAGCAAATAAAAAAGGCCATCTGTCCCTAAAAGAGACATTCCCAAACCAAACATCCTTCCAGAACAGAATTTTCTCGCCATTACCAATTTTACCCCTTAGACAATTAGCGAAAGACTGACCATTAACCTCCAAACCGTCTAATAGTCTAACCACATTCTTCCAGCATCCCGTATAACTATTCTTCAAGGGGAGAAAGCGCCAGCGATTCTTGCCACCATGTATGCTCAAAATAACATTACGCCATAAACCATTATCCTCGGACTTAAAGCGAAAAGCCCATTTAGCAAGAAGAGCCGTGTTGACATCATGTAATCTAGCGACACCCAACCCACCATCCTTCTTAGTTCTAGTAACAACCTCCCAAGACACCCAGTAAATACCTCTACCATCCTTACAACCAGACCACAAGAATTTGCGCATTATTTTTTCAATATTCTCCACCACTGCCATAGGAGCTTTGAACACAGAAAAATAATAAGCCGGGAGCGCTGATAGAACAGATTTAACTAACGTTAAACGGCCCCCGATAGAGAGAAGTTTCGACTTCCAAGTACTCAATCTATTCCGAATTATCTCCATCACCGGCTCCCAGTTTGAAATCCGATTCATGTTCGCCCCCACCTTAACGCCCAGGTACGTGAACGGGAGGTTGCCGACTCTACACCCCAAGATACTGGCGAAATCCACTACCTCGTCTGCACCAACGTCCAAACCAAAAACCACCGATTTATGCAAGTTAATCTTCAAACCTGAACATAAATAAAAAATACGAAGTAACCGGTTAGTATTCTTCAGATTTTCTTTATTCCAAGCGCCCACAATCAAAGCGTCGTCCGCGTATAATAAGTGGGATAATACCGGACCCCCACTCGCAATTTTGACACCCTCCATAAGACCCAAACAAATAGCCTTTCTAAGCATACAATCCAGCGCCTCCATGACAATTAAGAATAAAAAAGGAGAGAGTGGATCCCCTTGTCTTATCCCCTTTTGACAATCAAATTCAAAAGTTGGAGCACCATTCACGAGAACCGCTGAGCGAGCAGAAACTAAAATACCTTTAACCCACAAAACCCATCTCTCTGGAAATCCCATTTGAGATAAGATAGAAATTAGAAAATCCCAGCTAACATTGTCGTACGCCTTCTCAAAATCAATCTTCAACAGAAACATTTGATTATTATTTCGCTTATTCCACCCAATAAGCTCATTCAAAACCATAGGCCCATCTAGGATATTCCTATCCTTAATAAAAGCAGACTGTGTCTCTGAAATCACCTTCCCAATAACCGCCTTCAGTCTGTTAGCCATAACTTTAGAAATAATTTTGCTAATCACCCCAATTAAGTTAATCGGCCTATACTCTTTCAATCCCACCGGGGTCTTTGTTTTAGCAATCAATGTAATAAACGAAGTACTGCAAACCTTACTGATGGAACCGTGATGAAAAAAATACTCGAACACCTGCAAGAAATCGCTTTCCAAGAAACTCCAAAAATGAGTGATGAACCTGAAATTAAAGCCGTCAGGCCCCGGGGCCTTATCAGGACCACATTCAAACGCAGCAGATTTGATCTCTTCTTTAGAAAAAGGAGCAATCAAACTATCAATACACTCCACCGGGACCTGTTTCAAATTATCACAAAATAGAGAAGGCCTAGAGCTGAAATCTTTTTTAAAAAGATTTCTATAAAAACGAAACACAAATACCCATTTTATTTTAAAAATAAAATAAAAACATTTTTTACAAACTTTTAATTATGCCCATTTTGGTAATTTTACACATTTTTATTAAAAGCTCCAGCTACTCTGCCAAACACCAAAATGTATTTAAAAAGCTTCCGGCTACCGGCTTGCAGCTACCAGCCACCAGCTAGTTTTGCCAAACATACCCTAAGTGTAATGTCGTCACCGGGCGAGCTGCGTTGAATAGCATCCCTACGGCCGTCGAGCTAAGGAGAAGGCAGATTCATGTTGCAGACACCACATGCCCGTTATGTGCCTCCGATGAAGAGTCAATCGACCACATCTTTACATCTTGTTGGTATGCGGCCCATCTTTGGCAATTTATCAGTTCTTGGTGCAAAATCTCGAGCATTTTCGCGTTTTCGTTCCGTGACCTATTAGACATTCACAATCATGTTGGGCGACATGGTAGAGCCAAGGAGGTGTTCAAAAGGATCGTGATCATTGGCTGTTGGAGCTTGTGGATGGCCCGCAACGGGCTTAGAATTTCGAACAAGTCGGTTCATGTATATGATATTGTGTCCGAAGTGAAGTCTTTGGGCTTTGGGTTTTTTTTTTTTTTTTTTGTAAATGGAGGTAAAGGTGAGCCCGTTTCTTGGGCGGAGTGATGTAAATTTGAGGGTATGTAGTTGGTTGTAGTGTGAGCCCCGTTTTATAGCACCCGTTTGCGTTTTGTTTAATGAAGTTAAGCTTTCAAAAAAAAAAAAAAACAAACAAACAAACAGTTGTCAGCCTATCAAGTATCAAATAGCTTTATGAAAAAGTGTGTTATACGCAATTTTTTTTTTGAATGGTAACTTTCATTAACAAACCGGCCCAACCCGAAAACCGGGAGGCAAACAACTACAAACACTTATACAATATCATATTTACACCAATCTACCCAAGACAAATTCTTCAACTTAGCTCTAGTTCTAACCCAAAGGAAACCAAGTGTCTTAATTTCGCTAATAATCTCTTCCACCTTAGCCGGTTTACCTTCGAACTTCAACTTATACCTCGCTCTCCATAATGCCCAACAGCTGAGAATGATAATACCTTGGAACACCTCTTTCATTTTACCACTCAAGCCCACATGATCATGAAGCTCCACCAAGTCACTGAATGAAAAAACGAAGAATCTATGCACCCGAGTTCAAACACAAATATGGTTCCAAACGTGCGCAGCAAACCAACAAGAGGTGAACAAATGGTCTATCGATTCATTGTCATTACCGCACATAGTACACGCTGCATCAACATCCGTAATTTTTCTTCTTCTCAGAGCGTTGGCAGTCGGAATCTTGAACATCTCCGCACGCCAAGCAAACACATTACACTTTAACGGTAACATTTACATCACTTTAGAACGTAATTGTTGCTGTAATCGGCCTCACAATAGATCAGACGCATCACCGAGCTCACGTTGAACACCCCCGATTTATCCCCGAGCCATTTCCATTCATCCCTCCTTCTGGATAGTGCTACCAAACCCGAAACATTGGACAAAAAATCCATCTCAGCCGATTCCTTATCACCAACCAGCAGCCTGCTCCAATTCTAATGAAAACCCAGCCTCGAGGCCAACCTAGCAGCCACCACTCTATCCTTCACCCTGCATCTCTTGTCCTTCTCTAATCGGAATAAGTTCGGACACAAGTCTTTCACGAATCACTACTCAACCAAGGGTCCAACCAAAACGCGATACTTACCCATCCCCAACCCTTCCCTTAAAGAACCGCTTCAAAGGAACATTATAGATAACAGCCCTGGAAATCACCTTCACAATATTATTCCAAACATCGCTCATGGCCCGATTAGAAGGGATGAAATCCCAACATCTACCTATATTGTGCAGCGCCTCAATCACCTTGGTCCACAAACTACTCTTCTCCGCTTTGAACCTCCATCCCCATTTATCCCCGAGCCATTTCTATTCATCCCTCCTTCTGGACAGTGACACCAAGACCAACACACTAGAAAAAAAATCCATCTCAACCCTTTCCTCGTCACCAGCCAGCGACCTGCTCCAATTCCAATAAAAACCCAACCCCGAGGCCAACCCAGCAGTCACTACTTAGATTTGAGATTTTTTTAAGGCCCAACAAATTCCGGGGAAAACCCGATAGCCTATCCACCGGTAGGCATGGCGGTGAAATTACCGGTAAAACCCGTCTGACTCAAGAATCGAATCTAGGATCCCCTGGGTTTTCTATCATTGACCACCAATGTCTCGACCACTACACTGCACTGGTATTGACATTAGATTTGAGATTTAGTTTCTTAAAGCACGGATGAGAATTATTCATTTAAACACGCTAAGAAAATAATTAGCTTTTTGTTGTTTAATAAAGATGCCTAATCTCTAAGCTTTTAAGTAAATGAATTTAACTGTGTTTAGGCTATACTAAAACTAATATATAATTTACTAGGTTATTTACTCGTGCGACACATGACTGTAATATAAAAAAAACTTATATCAGGTTTAAATATACAAGTGACTGAGGATACATATTAATGAAAATAATTGAGAATCTTAATATCTAATATAATTTCTAAATAATACAAGGAATCCATAAATCTTTAAATACCTTTTTATATACAACATTTGTTGTTTTATTTATAACCACGCTATCTGTATCTAATATTAATAATTTAACATTGGCTATGCTTTTTATTCTTGATAAAGAGCTGTAAAATTGGCCATGACTCAAAAATGAGTATTTAAAATTCAAATCAACTCTTGATAGTGATTATTTTTTCTCTTGTTATCGTCATTGTGAATCATGCATAATGGAAATTGTTTTTTATCAAAGTTGGAACATAATTTTCTTATTCAACTTAAAAAATAATAAGACCATCAAATAAGAAAAATGATATTTTCTGGAAATGATAATAGAATTTCGAAAATGACAAAAACATAAACAATTGTTCAAAAATTAGAACATAATTTAGAAATAATTCAAATTTGAAAACATTTAATTATTTGTCAATGATCATCAAAAAGTAAATTGTTAGAACATTCACATTTGGTCCATCACATCCCATCAATCAAATTACACTAAAAATAACTATAAGTCATTAAATTTTATCTCTTATTTTCAAATCAATAATACTTTTTTATATTTTTAATCATTCTCTTTTCTCTTTCCCCACTCACAATTACTTTCAAAAAAAATATATATATATATATATATATATATATATATAGGGGTAAACAGTGTCTCCCAAATATACAAATGAACGGTAACTTTTTCTCTCTCATCTACTCACAACCCATCAAACTATTTTTTAAAATATGGAAAGCTCACTCACATAATATTGTGGACCAAATGTGAATGCTCTTACAAACTAACTTCCTACAACACACATACAACAACATTTTGAGTATGTAAACAACGAATTATTTTTCTTTAATTACAAGTTGTTACAAATTGATCCATTACAAACAAATAGAATACAAAGTAAAAAATTTAGGATATATCAATTTCGAATTCAAATTGAATATTGGTAATTTGTCTGAAAATATATAAAGTTCGGTAAAAAGATAATAAATATTTGAAAATTAAAAACAAAAAACATTTTTTTTTACTTGGATGTAAACAAAAAGTTAGTTACAATGTTAATCGATGACTTGGTATGAGCAGTCATATTTTGATCAGATGATCTTGTAGAGATAATTTGATTTATTTAAAGTTGGTTTGACTTTCAAGTTTCAAAAACTAATTATGTAATTTTAGAGTATTATAAAAATCTTTTTAGTTTTAGAATTATAAATAGTTTTTACAAATGATTAATTATATTTGAAATGGTATTTTGCGTGAGAAGGGTAATAAGGTTTATGATCCTTAGATGACTTTAATAAATGGTTTGGATTAATTGGATGGCATTTTCGTAATTAGTGTTATATTTTTGTTAATAAATTAGATGCTCTAGGGGCATTGTTGTAAAATCTACACCCACATTTAATTGAGAGTCTTTAAAAGATGGAAACATATCTATTCATCATTGAATTTTCGTTCCTCTCTCTCTTTCTCTCTCTCTCTCTCTCTTTCACGATTTCTTTCTTTCTCTCTCTATCTCACAACAAAACCTACAAGATCATCTATACATGTAATCAAAAAACTTTAAGGGGCTGTTTGGTAGCCTCTTAATGAGGCTCTTAACCATTCAGTGCTGAATGATTCAGCATTTAGCGCGTTTGTTTCAACCTCTGAATGGAATGGTTAAGGCTGAATCATTAAGACTTGGGATGTTGCTGAACCATTAAGCACTGAATCATTAAGCACTGAACTAGGCTGAATCTTAATGAAACTCTCATACCAATGTTGGACAAGAAAACTAACCATTAAGAGGTCCAACTTAATGATTCAGCACTTAACCATACAAACCTCTTAACCATTCAGACCTCTTAATAATTCAGCACTTAATCAACCAAACAGCCTCTAAATCAAAAGGAGGGATTAAGCTATGGTGTTTAAGATTCAAAGTAATCACGATTTCATTCAAGTCAACATGTTTTCAGACAAGAGGATGAATAAGCTTACTGAAGACGATTTGGGTTTTATAGTAATGTGGGTTATTGTGTTTTTGATCTAAAAAACCCTCTCATTTTTTGGGTGTTTTGTGATAGTCGTTTTGTATTTGATCTAAAAAACCCTCTCGTTTATTGTTGAATATAAAACACACTAGTTGTTGAATATAAAACACTCTCGTTGATGATCCGCGATGATATGTTTTGTGTTGTTGATTTCTAGGGTTTTATAGTAATTTGGGTGTTTCGTGATAGTCGTTTTGTATTTGATTTAAAAAAAAACCCTCTCGTTTTTTGTTAAATATAAAACACACTGGTTGTTGAATATAAAACACTCTCATTCGATGAACTGCACTGGTATGTTTTGTGTTGATATCTAGGGTTTTATAGTAATTTGGGTGTTTTGTGATAGTTGTTTTGTACTTGATCTAAAAAACCCTCTCGTTTTTTTGTTGAATATAAAACACACTAATTGTTGAATATAAAACACTAATTTTAATAAGAACAAAATTGGTTGTTAAAATTTGTTTTGGGATTTAATAGGATATTAAACACATTGTGCAAGATGAAGATAAAACACAAAAATTGGGTAAACACAATTGTGTAAGATTTAGTTCGTAGTCAAAGTTGCAGTAGCATTAGGATTAGGTGTTGTATGGGATGAGAATCTTTATGCAGGTTACCACTATCATCACTAGACTCCAAATACCATTAACCAACAAAACAAAAAGAAAAGAAACTTTATAATTGAAAATATAAAAAGAAAACCTCAAAAAGGTCGAATAGGGATTGTAAAGCAACTCTCTTTTTCTCTTGTCTCTTTCTCTCTATATATGTGTGTATATATATATATTCCTATTTTTATGCTCTCTTACCTCTCTTACCATGATTATGATTTAATAGTATGTCAAAATTACTAAATTGCCCAAAGACTATATGCCACGTGTCGTAACCAGAAGCTTTCTCACCCTTCTCACACATTTCGGTCTTTGTACAGGACCTAAACATATATATATATATATATATATATATATATAAGATGTTTGTCTTAAAATATTAATTTATCAATTATTAAAACACAAGTATGGAAATAATTTAAATACGGAATGAACGAGACTTATTAAACAAAGAAACAATACATTTATTGTTTGAATAATAAAATTAGAGACTTCATGAGAGAGTAACATGTATCTCTCATGTGTTTTCTTTTATTAAGATAGATAGAAGATCGATGTGTTTTAGCACACAACACATTTGTGGCATGATTAATCCGTTTATAACCTAGGATCTCGTTACGACCCATTTAACCTCTTCGCAACATTATTACAATCATTCACAACCCAATAATTTGTTTAACTCGTTTATATAACGAATTAAACGAGTTATGATAATATCTTTAATACAAATAAATACATAGATTATGTTCGGTTTTATCAATTATTCTCAACAATTATTGATAAAATTCGTGTAGCAAAGCAAATTATTTCCAACAATATATTAAAATTATTTTTTATTCTATTAATTTTCATTTATTGCAAAAGTTTAATAGATGGTCTATTCAACGTTTAGGTAGAAAATGACATTTTATTGCAATGTCTAACTATTTTTTAATTTATTATAATTAATATCAAATTATTAAATATATTAAATGTTTTTAATATATATATATATATATATATATATATATATATAGGGTTAGGATACTTTGAAAACTCGTGTGAGTTACGAGAACCATAGGAACTTTTGTGGACTATTGATCTTCTCAATCAAATGGTTGAGATTAAATCTTGAGATGTTTTGTCAGCACATGGTAATTAGTTTCTATTATGAATATTTTAATATAATAAAGTACATTAAGGGGTGTTTTGGTAAAAACACAATGGAAAGAGAAATAATAAATATAATATTATACTAATTTTTTATTTAATTATTCAAAATATCAAAATTTTTATTATATATTATTTTTTTAAATCGTTTAAATTTTTATAACACATAATCAGATAAATATTTATTTTACACCAGTGTAAAAACCAACAAAAAACATCTACCAACAAAAACATCTATACATTTACACAACTGCAAAAATGCCCCACAAATATCAACAAAAACATCTATACATTCGAATTACACCATTGTAAAAACCAAAACATCTATAAATTCATGTACTATATCCGTTACACCAATGTAAACAAACAAAAAAGTTGCCTAAAAACAACAAAAACACCAATGTAAAACATAGTTACACCAAAAATATACACAACCTACATCTAAAAACTAACTCTACAAAAATCTTGTCCACTAACTCAAACAATTACACCAGTGTAAATTTTCTAAAATAATAATAATAATAATAATAATAATAATAATAATAATAATAATAATAATAATAATAATAATAATAATAATAATATGTAACCATTCATCTTTACCATCCTTCTTCATCATCAAATCATCTTCAAAAAATACCACCGCCACTGTGAACGCCACCTCCATTCATCCTTAGATAAAAGATCATCCTTACAAAGGTCCATCAAAAACACCACCTCTAACAGATCTGTGTTTTAACAATACCTAAGTCATTATTTCAACAAAAATAAAAAAATGCACAGAAAATAATAATAATAATAATAATAATAACAGGGAAAAAATTAATAAAATAATAATAATATTACCTGTGAAGGTCGGAAACCACCCTCAGCCACCACCACCCCTCCAAACCACCACTCAAACCACCCCCCGAAACCACCCTCAGCCACCACCACCTTTAAAACCACAGCCACCACCTCCGTCAACCACCCTCAGCCACCACCATCCCTCAAACCCACAGCCACCACCACCCCTGAAACCCACAACCACCACCGAACCAGCCCGTCATTTTCATCATCATCACCATCGAACCCCCATCTTCAAAACCCCCTGCAAAAAAACCCTCTCCCACCTATCGTCTTCAACCCGTCTTCAAAACCCTCCCCATCATCATCACCATCGAACCATCCCTCAAACCCACAGCCACCATCAACATCAGATCCACCCCCCAAAACCCAAAAAACACATCAGATCCACCCCCAAAAAAACCAAAAAACCATCAGATCCACCACTCACCACCATTAACACCGTCACCACCTACCCACCGTCACCACCTCCCCTGTTTCGAACCCACCTACCCACCACACCGTTACCATCAACACCGTCACCACCTACCCACCGTCACCGCCTACCCACCGTCACCACCTACCCACCGTCACCACCATCGAAGGGTGTGTGTGTGTTAGAGAGAGAGAGAGAGAGAGACGTTTGTGTTTGTGTGTGTGTTTAGAGGGAGAAAGGTTTGTGTGTGTGTGAGAGAGAGAGAGTATGAGAGTTATTATGATAATTTTTTAAAAACAAATCTGCATTTTTAATAAAAAAAGGTATGGGGTGGGGTGGGGTGGGGTAGGGGATATGGTATTTGACACAAATTCCCTTCAATAAAAAAAACCTTTACTAGCCTATGTGTCATAATATTATTGGACTAAGGGAGTTTTCAAGTTCTCGCAACTCAGATGAGTTTTCAAAATATCCGGATCCTATATATATATATATATATATATATATATATATATATATATATATATATATATATATATATATATATATATAGTGAAGAGTTCAAATGAGAAAAATTATTTTGTAAGAAGAAAAAGAACAAATTCTAACCAATAGAAATCTTTCATTTAATAATTATATTAAATGTTAAATTGATTATTAATTTTTTTGTATCCCTTATACTAGTTAAATAAATGAAACTCATAATTCATTTTAAAATATATTTTCCAAAGGAAACCTTATTTAGAGTGAAAGATAATTTCTATATGTCCAGGATATATATTGGATTATTTTTTATATGTGTAGGATAAACGTATGATAATCTCGATATGTGTAGGATGAAATTTTATATGTAGTGTAGGACAAATTTTCATAATATGTAGGATAAAGTGTTAATCACTAATTAATTAGAGATCTGATAATTAATTTAAGAATGGTTAAACTATTTAATGTTTTACCATTATGTAACTTTTTTTTTCACACATTAAGTTTCTTCTTATTAGTGAAGTGTTTAAATGAGAATAAAATATCTTGTAAGAAGAAATTTTAACCAATAGAAATCTCCCATTTAATAAAAATGTTTAATGCTAAATAAATTTATAATTTTTGTAACACCCTTAAACTAGTTAACTAAATGAAATTCATAATTGATTTTTAAATATATTTTTCAAAGCAAAACTAATTTAGAGTGAATGATAATTTCGATATGTGTAGGATATACATAGGATGATTTTTTATATGTGTGTAGGATAAATGTATGATAATTTTGATATGTGTAGGATAAACATGTGGTAGTTTCGATATATGTAGGATCATTTTGATATGTGCAGGACAAATTTTGATAACGTGTAGGATAAAGTGTTAATGACTAATTATATATATATATATATATATATATATATGTGTGTGTGTGTGTGTGTGTGTGTGGAGAGTTCAAATGAGAACAAATTTTCTTGTAAAAAGAAAAAGGAAGAAATTTAAACCAATAGATATTTTATTTAATAGTTGTATTTAATGTTAAATAAATTTCTAAGTTTTTGTAACTCTCATAAACTAGTTAAATAAATGAAATGATAATTCTTTTTTCAAATATATATATATATATATATATATATATATATATTTAAAGCAAAGATAATTTATTGTGAAGGATAAATTTCGGTACGTATAGGGTAAATGTAGGATGAAATTTCTACATGTGTAGATAAACCTAATGATATTTGATATGTGTAAGATAAAAGTATGATAATATCAATGTGTAGGATGAATCTTGATATGTGTATGATAAGTTTTGTTGTGTGTAAGATCATGGGTGGACCGAAAGCCGTCCCAAGTAGGGCGGGCGCCTATCTTTAAAAAAATTAATTAGTGCTATATTTACGTGAAAATCCCGAGCGCCCCCATGAAATTTTGACGTTGCCCCCATGATGACTTAGTAGGAAAATTGAAGAAAGAGATAAGAAAAAGTTAGAAGATAATGGGTTTTGGGATGTGATGGAGCAAACAAGAAGCAGAGAGATAGGCATTCAAGAAACGGTTGACCGGAACCAGATTATCATTCCAATTTAAAGGCTTGAACAAGTTTTAGATTATAGATTCCTTATCTCGGTTTTGCTTAATTTTGGTTTTCGCATGGAACTAGAGAGAGCTCATATTACTTTCTTATGAAAGAAGGGAGATGAATGATTATTTAATTGTTAGAATTGTAGGATCAGAATAGAGTCTGATGAAGATTTGCATTTGGGGAACGGAAGGGTACTCTTGCCAGTGCCATCTTTGTAGTATCGAGGCAGGACCACAAATAAGGGGCATCGCCCATACAATCCACTAATACAGGGTTTAAGTGTTTTTGTGATTTTATAAATCTTTAATTTAAATTAAGTGAGTAGTAATTATAAATTTCAAACCGATAAAATATTTGAGTACATAAACTAAGCAATAAAAAGGTTTGTATACGTGATCTGAGTTTTGTTGATGCATTATATACTATTAATTTACAAACTAAATGAATAGTAAACTTAATATTATTTTATTCATATTATTTTATTTAAAAACATTATTATATTATATATTATATTATATACTATTAATACAAATAATATAATATTATGTAATTTCATTATTATTTTATTCATATTATTTTATTTAAAAACTTTATTATATTATATACTATTAATATAAATAACATAATATTATGTAATTTCGTTACAGATTTCATGTGTTACCTTATGTATAGATTTCTTTAGTTTTTTATAACGTTTACAACCAAAATGGAATCTCGATTGTATAATTCATTGATTGATCAACACCTCATCTAAATCTCGATTGTAAAACGCGCAACGCGCGTAATTTTATACAAGTAGTTACATTAATTTAGGATATAAATTTATATAAAATTTCATAGGGTAAATTCATATTTGGTTCATTCTTTAATGTATAAGCATATATCTATACACATTAAATTACTTTATGTAATATAATAATTATTATTAACTTAATATTTTATTGAATCGTAATAGGAATTTACACGATATAGATGTACTTGTTATATTGAAAAAGACTTGTTTAGGAATGTCTCTCTAGATAATTGGTTAGAGTTTAAAAAAATGAAAACCTATAGAGAACAACTTTAGATATATTATATTTTCATTATGCATCTGAAAAGACGTCTGGCGTATTTTTATTTATTATATTAACTATAGTTTTATTATCTTTTTTAACATGATCTGACCCTACCTAACCCGAACCAGATGGAAAACATTATTAGATAGCTACAAACAAACAACTCCTAAAAAAATTTCGCACCCCATGAAAATATTTTCTGGGTTCACCACTGTGTAAGATAAAATATTTAAAACTAATTAATTGGATAATTAATGTTAAATGACTTAAGTATTTAATATTATTTATTCTTTTTCTTCTCAAATGATCTTTCCACATATATATATATATATATATATATATATATATATTATGGGTGAGGTTCCTGTACAAAAACTATTTTTCGTGAGAAGTGTGAGAAGGATTAAAAATTGATATGTAGGCATCATTTTTTGAACTTAGTCATGATGTTTTGGATTATTTTGCCTAGAAAAACACCAAACATAACAATTAAGAACCGAAAACAATGTATTTTAGGCTTAAAACATAAAACACCATGCTAAGAACATTAAACAGTGTGTTTTAAGTGTTAAGTAGTGTGTTTTAGCTGTTTTTTAAATTTAATAACTATAATACATTGGATTGTGTTTTAGATTGTTGTGTTTGGTGTTTTTCAAGTTAAAACAACCTAAAACATCATTCCTAAATCCAAAACATGATGCCTACATGTCAATTCTTAATCCTTCTCACACTTCTCATGAAATATGTCTTTTGTACAGGAACCTAAACTATATATATATATATATATATATATATATATATATATATATATATATATAGAAGAAAGAAGTTACAGAATGGTTAAGCATTAAATAGTTTAACTCTTTTTACATTAATTATCATCTATCTAATTAATTAATTAGTCATTAACACTTTATCCTACACATTATCAAAATTTGTTCCACACATACAAAAATTTATCATACATATATCGAAATTATCATATGTTTATCCTACACATATCGGGATTATCATATTTTTATTCTACACATGTAAAATTGATCCTACATATATCCTACACATGTCGAAATTATCCTTCACTCTAAATAAGGTCTGATTTGAAAAAATATATTTTAAAAATGAATTATGAGTTTCATTTATTTAACTAGTTTAGAGGTGTTATAAAAAATAATAATCAATTTAACATTCAATACAATTATTAAATGAAAGCTTCTTATTTGTTAGAATTTCTTCTTCTTCTTCTTATAAAACATTTTCTTCTCAGTTGAACTCTCCACTATATATACATATATATATATATATATATATATGGCAAGGATTAATAGAAAACCTTAAAAATTTGAGTAAACTCTAGAAAACCACTAGAAAAACCTACTTCCCAAACTTTTTTTTTGAAAATTATAAAGCATGTAATATACATGTTTTTAAGAGTTCTGAGCCAAAAAAATAAAAAAAGCGTCGATCGTTTTTTTTTCAAAATAAATAAGTATTGCATCTTAACATAAGTTACCTGTGTAAATATATGCTAACATATGTTACGATGCAAAACTTATTTATTTAAAAAAAACGAACGACACTTTTTTGATTTTTTTTTTTGCTTAAAACTTTTAAAAACAAGTATATTACATGCCCTCAAATTTTCAAATAAAAAAAAAAGCTCGGGAAGTAGGGTTTTCTAGGGTTTACTAAAAAAAGGTGGGTTTTCTACCGATACTTAGCCCCCCCCCCCCTCTCTCTCTCTCTCTATATATATATATATATATATATATATATATATATATATAGGGGCAGGATCAAATACAAAGTAATACACACGTGCGAAGGATGCGATGGATCACCTTGTACATGATAATTACTTAATGATAATTACGTAATGCCTTCATGAACATAAAAAAACATTACGTAATTATCATTACGTAATTATCATGTACAAAGTGCATGATAATTACGTAATGATAATTACGTAATGCTTTCATGAACATAAAAAACATTGCGTAATTATCATGTACAAAGTTCTTTCGCATCCTTCGCACGTTTCTTTTACTTTGGAGAATAACCGCCCCTATATATATATATATATATATGTATATATATATGTATATATATATATATTAAGTTTGGTGGTTATAACTTATAAGGCAGGTTGGTGGCCACATATTTGCATTTAGATTATCTTCTTTGTTTTGGACGTTTGACAACATTTTATAACAACTCATATAACTTTTCATCTAAAACCTAAAAATAACACCTTAAAAAAATAATCAAATTTCATTTCATCAATATAACCAGTTTAATAAATACATTTGGTCATGTTTTGTGTTCATTTTTCTAATTTCTTTTTTTTGGAAGGTGTGTTTCAGCGGAGAATCCAAACGACGCACAACCCCTCAACCCCAGTTCGAATCCAGGCCAAACGCGGGTGTTGAATTTTTCACCCCTTAGTGCGAGTGGGGGGACTCGAACCTAAGACCAAACCCGGGCGGGAACCTCCATAAGAAGTAAACCCTCCCACCTCCGACCAGCTGTGCTGGACATCATTGGCCATTTTTCTAATTTGTTAACTAAACGGTTTGTACACGGGTTATAATAATATTGGATGATTCTCAACCTTTTATACAACTTAAAATTTTACAACTAATGTGTTTAACACATGCACTAACACGTTTATGACATATTTTACCCGTTTACAAATTTATTACAAACCATTTGCAACCTCCTCAGTTGCTTATGACCCTTTAACTAGTTTTACAACTTCATTTCGCCATACATCCCTGATTTTGTTTGAGCCGACAACTCGTTGAACTAGTAATTAGATATGGTCCCACTTTGCCTAATTTTGTGGTTTGACGTTGTATTGTTGAAACCATGTGATGATTCATGTACCATGGTCACTAAAATAAGTATTGTATTTGAGTTGCAATATAATTAAACTGAGATTCATCGATCCATTTGAAAATAAAATTTAAAATTTTACTATTTAAGTGTTTAATCTACTAACACATGTATGACTTCACGACTCATTAAACTAGCTAGATAAATGAGTTAAAATGAAAATGCACATAACAATGAAAATAAGAAAAGTTAAAAGATGGTGATTATGATATGGTCTTGTTTTACTTGTTTTTTTATGGTTTGAAGTTGAATTGATGACAACTATGTGATGATACCGTACGGTGGTCAACGGTTGTTGCAAAGCATAATTAGGTGGTGGAGTAACCAGCTGTAAGGTTGGTAGAGAAGGATAATGCGTCCGATAATTGGTGGTGGTAGGGCACTATCATTTTCGTCTTATGAAATCACATTAATATGTTTCTATTATACAAGGATTTAATTTGAAATTGAATGGCTATTTGGTATGAGTTTAGTGGTAATTTTAGAGGCCATTTGTATTGTATTGTATGTAACGTATTTTGGTGTAACTTATTTTGTCCAAGTAGTTCTTTCGCTTAATGGGCTCTGAGCAGTTTCTTGTGATGGTTATTGTATGAATAAAATTATTAAACGTAGATTTTTGTCATGATCTTCCATAGTAATTATGGAGTATTTAATAACTCTCTTTTAACGGGCTGAAAATTAAATGTCATAATTAATTTATTTTAAATCATTTAATAACTCTCTTTAATTTTTCTTTTTAATTTTTAAATCTTTTAATATAATATAAATTTTAAATTTTTTTTGAAGGCGAATTTTCTATGTTGTGGCAGAGATCATCACAACCCCCCAGAAGGGGAGTCCCCTAGCCACTCTCCAATGGTCAGACTATGTTGTCTTAACCGGGTTTACACTGACACGTGAGTGGCAGGCCCACAAGCGAGTCGAGGCTGCGCATAAGGGGCACTAAGGCTTCCACCCGGAAATTTTTCCGCCACCTGCCACTTGACAGATGTTTCACCCTCCACAAGAGGCAAGCATCTCTGGAGTAAATGCACGGTAGTAGAAAACCGGGGGGCCATCATAATTGAACCCGACCCCTCCAAAGAGGGCAGGCCCAACCATTACTTGGCAAATATATCCCACCAAAGTGAATACAATGGGGATCGAACCTGGCTCTCACAAGGAGAAACGAAGCCTACCAACCACTGCGCCACTATGTTCGGATATATAAATTTTAAATACTACGGTGTTATGTTGGTTATTTTTGAAAGAGAAATCAAAAATGCTGATTTTCTTTTAAGTGGTTTTTCAATTCAGAATTAGGGTGACGTCGCAATTTGTTGCCAGTCTATTTGTCATCCTATTGAAAATTTGCCTCTTTATTAATGAAAGTATTGGTTTGGTTAAAAAAATAGCAACCCAGCAATAAAATGTATACCAAGGTCTTGTCTTCTTGATATTTTAATGGTTTGGTTTTGACGGTTTGTATTAAAATTTTAAAACGGCGAAGATTGTTCAATATTATAATAAGTATGCATAACTATATATTCTGAAAATGGACACTAATAACTTCAACTACACCTTCCAACAAAACATATTTTCTGTACAAGAGTTGGAAACGTACATACTTTAACTATGTAGTATGATGATGTGGGTACTTGACTTTCATGCTTAATCCACACTTAAGAAAATAAAAGAAATAAGCAAGAGCTAAGAAGCTAGTGAATCCCCTAAAGTCGAGAAGTTAAGAAGCTAGGAACTCTCAAGCTCCAGCTTCTTAGCATCTTGCTAAGTAGAGTAGTCTACATAAACTTAGTCAGAAAAGTCAAACAGATATGACTTCTGCACTCTGACCCATGAAGACTCCTAGTAACTCTATCAGCAGACCTGGGAGAAAGGAAAATTGTGTTTTACATGTAGATGCATATTTCATATATGTGTTTGTAACTTTCGGATTGTCAAAGTCAATTGTGTTGCATTGTAAAGTTCGTATTTGTGTTTAATGTTTTGGTTCGGGTGTTCGAGAGTTCGAACCATAGCAGAAAGATTTGGTTCGTGTTTTTGATAGGTCGAAGGGACTGGTTCGGACCATCAAGAGGTCGAACCAAATCCTCTATATATAGGTGTAACAATGTGATGGTTATTCAGTTATGTCATTAGGTGTGTGCGTGTTCTAGAGAGTCCAAAGCTTGTCCAGTTACACCTTAAACTGTGTGTTTTCATGTAATCACTTTTGTAAGAGTTATTTTTATATTAATAATTATAAAAAAAGCTTTAAAATGAAATCTCTTGCGTATTGATCCGTATTTTTATCATATTTCATGATCATTCTGTCACACCCCAACCGATGGCGGAATACATCGGGGCGAGACTTGGGATAGATTGTTCAAAGACTTCATGCCACTAGAATTCGTGACAATATGATTTAAAGATAAAATTTCATTCATAGCATAATTATCGTCTAAAAAGATAACAGAATACAAATTGTTTTCATGAAAAGAGAAATACGACATCAAAATATAGAACTTAAACTAGCGTAAGTTTCTAGTCCAATCCTAAGTAGATTTCTTGAATATCTTGCATCAAACATTTCCTACAACATGTATAAAATATCCGTCAACACATAAAGCATTGGTGAGCATACTAGTTTTAGTTTACATACATAGTATTTTAGAATGGTTTACTCAAATCTCATACTATAGCATTGCACATACCTATCATACAAAAGACATAACTCAAACCCGCGAGTACCACAGCGTATACCTAACATATTCATGTTAGGCCGTTTAAATCTTAACAATGACCCATAAAGGGGGCGGTGTGCTGGTCCTATAGCGCTATACATGTTAAGTGGGCTAATAATAGTTAATGATTTATGTCTAAGTATCTAAGAATCATAAGCACAGCAAGTAGCATATAAGTATGTTTAATAGATTGAGCATGTGTGTTTATGAAAGCATTAGTGTGTTTTGCATATGATACATGTTTACACCCCAAAAGTGATAAAGAGTAAAAAGGGGACAAGTATGAACTCACCTTTGGGTGCGTTTAGTAAGGCTCCAAAGACGAGTCTTGGATGGTTAGTTCCTTAGCCTTGGTTAACTAGGATTAGAGAATAAAGGGTCTTAGGTTCGAGTTTAGATTATAGATTCACGAGAGTCATGCAAGCCTTTTAGGCAAACCAAGCACAAATTGCCTTTAGGGCAATCCGGATGGTCATGAGAGTCAAGTAGTGCCTTTAAGGCTAACCAAAACACAAACCACCATAAAGGTGATTCGGATGGTCAAGAGAGTCAAGTATTGGTAAGGTAGGGATGTATCCACAAACCTTCCAAGTTATTAGATTAGTAGAGTTTTGAAAGTATACATTTTAGTATTTACATAATATAACTATAGGGTTAAAGTAGTGTATGGTGACTTAGTTTGGAAGAGCCTTGGCTTTCCTTTGTCAACCATTAACCATAGCACAAGTCCATTAAGTTGTTGGTGAACTTGGTTGGTATCACTTCAACTAACCTTCTAGTACATAAAAACAATAGAAGATGAACCACCTTTGAGGCCTCATTTTGGTGTCCTACTCATATTTATTTGCCATAGCAAACAAGAGCAAGGTCCTAGAGGTTTCCCCAAGGGGTTAGAAGAAGATGAGAAATGAAGAAAGAAAAGGGAAGTGAGAGTTTAAAATGAGAAAACTCACTTAGAAGCGGTCTTCCATCACTTAGGATTTCTTGAAGAATTTAGATGTTTAGAGAGGATTTGAGATTGAGCAAGTGATTAAGGTGTAGGGAGGGGTTGTATTTATAGATGGGTTAAGGTGGTTGGGTATTAAATAAAGTTAATAGGATGGTTGGAAGGAGTTTAGGTGGGGTTAAGTTTAATTATAGTGGTGATGGTTCATACTATTTGTTATCTGCTAGACATCGAATGAAAATAAAAATAAAAACAATCACAGACAATACTTAAATGGATGTTGTTGTTGTTAGTTGTTGTAAATGTCACAAAAGACATAATAATTCACGTTTTTTTTTTAAACTAAGACTATTATTATAATAAGTATATATATTAATAAATAAATATATATTAAGATCTTAACTAAATGAGTTTCTTGTTATGGTGCCTAAATTGAATAGGGTAAATTATAATGACGACTCGTCACGAATTGGTAAGAGTAACATAAAAGAAGCGAATAAAGGCGGACTTGGAATTTGTTAAGTAAATAATTTAAAATACATGAAAAGTAAAAATTACGCGATGTTACACATTAGGGTTTCCGCACCTAGTGTAACAGTACTCGTGTTGATTAAACGTTGATTGTGTGAAAACCGATCCTACATTACACTAACGGGCAAAGCCACTTGCATGAGCTAAGAAAGAGAGTTAACACTTACCAGATAAAGAATGTAGGCTCCGCTATGGAAGCTCCTTAGACGGGAACTCTCAGCCTATAAAAGGAGAACACTTGAAAACTTATTCTTCGTTAACACTCCACTTTCACTCTCATACTCTTACTTATTAACTCATAAAGTATACATACTTATTCTCACATCAGAGTCCGAACAACCCTCTCCTACGTTGAGACTAACAATGTTGTTCATCTGTGCAGATCATTAGAAAACTCAATATAGGCGAAGTCTCAAATCCTCATCTGGTAATTTTTATTGTTGTTTAAAGTTCATATCCTGTCTACTATAAAAACTGTAAAACTATTTTACTAAAACCGACGAAACCACTGAAGTAGCCTACAAGTTCAACCTTCATTCAATAAAACCGACAAAAAGGCTAACAAGGGGAGATGATGTGGAGCCCCTTCACGCCACCAAAACCACTCCGTATGTGGCGTAGGGCAAGTTGGGTAGAGATCTCCATGGGCGTGGGGCAAAAGGTGAGGATGAGATGAATGGTTGTGATTGATTCTTGAGTTATGGGTGATTTTTGTTCGATCGGTTGGTTAAAAAATAAAAAACACTTTCACGTCACTATCGCCCCATGGTTTAAGCTTTATTTTTTTTATGTTTTGATGTATTTTTATTAATGTTTAATATTAATGAATTATGTTTATGTTTTTTATTTAATTTATTTTTATTATTTTTAAAACACACGGTTTAAATTATAAAAAAAATAACAAAAGAGTGATAAAGCTGACACTTATAATAAAAAAAATTGAATTATATTAAATCAAAAATAAAAAAAATATGGTTACAAGCCCATTAGATAGAATCAGAAAACAGTTCACGTGACCCATACCAATACTGATGACGACGGTATTACCGTGCTGGTTGTGAAGTACCCGTGACCTTTTCTGGTAACGCCCCATTCCCTTAGGTAGTATGGATTTCTAATTTCTAAAAGTACGGAAAATTGAAAGAAACAAAAAATTGATTAGACCTAATGGAAAATTGAACACATCAATGACAGGATTGATTTATAAGTATCTTGTTATCATCATTTTTTTTTACTAAAAATAATGGCAAATAATGTATCCGACACAATTTCTATGGAAATGACGCTAATACTTTAATTTTATAAATAAAAATTATAACATTATGAATTAATGATTACAATTTGTTTTTTTAACGGCAATCACTTTATATCTGCATATAAAGAGCCAGCCAGAAGCTAGAAAATTACACCAAAATCCGAAAAACAAACACCAAATTACACGTACAAGCTAACATTGAAATCAGCCCAATCGGCCCATGACACAGGTCACTACTGCTACGACCACTGCTACTGCTCCTCAGGGGAGGCAGGGATGTTATCACTGTGGAGAGACTGGACACTTCAAACGGGATTGTCCCAAGTTGAAGCAAGGCGAAGGTGGCGGTCGAACTGTTCCGGCTCGAGCTTATGTCATCGGTGCTAGGGAGAACCAGGAGGATCCTGATACTGTTACTCGTGAGTATTCTTTTCTTGACTCCCGTTATACTCATATTTATTTCCATTTACATTGTTTGGCGTTTCGTATTCACCATGTGCATTAAGTCCGGTACTTGGTCATCGTTTTGCATTCATGGGTCTGGTGTAGGTCCTTTGGAGATGCTACTTGGACGGTACCGGTGTGTTATTTATACCGATCACAGTAGTCTCTAGTAGGCCTTCGACCAGGAGGGTTCACTGTTTTGTATTCGCTTTGGGGAGGGTGGTTCCCCGGCATAAAGTATATATTGATATCATCTTTCATTCGTGATTATCATTTCGTTTGCTTTCTGGGAAACATTACTTGGGTTAGGTCGACACTCATCGCTGTCGAAGAGTAAATCTCGGGGCGAGATTCCTTTCAACAGGGGGATGATGTGACGACCGGCTCTCTTTGACTTCGGGATATTTTCGGGACGAAAATTCTTTCAACAAGGGGATGATGTGACACCCGGCACGTTTAGGTTAACATTTTATAAAATTCATAAGTCTACCTTAGCGAAAAACGTTTTCAAACATACTTAACTAGGTAAGTTGAGTCGTTACGATGGTTCCGGGAATCATCGAGAGTCGTTACAATGATCCACGGGATCATTGGGAGTCGGTCCATAACCACGTGAACACGAATAGGTGATCTGTAGAATCGTCGGGTTTAACGCATACACGTAAATCTCGGGTCCCGGGAATTGGTGATCGGGCGGGAACGTGTTATTTATCGTGCATTATATGTTGGTAATCATTATGTGACTTGTCGGTATGTGAAAACGTGTTTATATATGTTAAAATAGGGTTTAACGCGCCAAAAACTCGGGTATTTAGGCTATAGGCGAGTAGGAAGCCCCTTGGGGTGATTAGGGGCTAAATGCTAGTTGTTACTAGTGATTAGGGGCTAAATGCTAGTTGTTACTAGTGAGTAGGGCTAAATGCTAGTTGTTACTAGTGATTAGGGGCTAAATGCTAGTTGTTACTAGTGAGTAGGGCTAAATGCTAGTTGTTACTAGTGAATAGGGCCTAAATGCTAGTGTTACTAGCGAGTAGGGCTAAATGCTAGTTGTTACTAGCGAATAGGATCCTACTCGCCAATAACATCTGCGTACTCGCCTACACTGCAGGTCACGACTAAAAACGCCTATAAATACCACCCTTATGTTTCAAAACATCATTTGTGAAACCCTAATACACCCCAAAGCCACCCCACACCTTATCCAACCTCTGCAACTCGTTTTTGAGCAAGAAATCATATTTTCAAGTCTTACAACCCATAATCTCACCATTTCAAGGTGTGTTCTTCATCCCAAACCTTTATAATAGTATTGTTTTGATCCCTAAAGGTCCAGACCTGATTTATAAACGTTTGTGTCTTTGAAAACTTATTAAAATCGGTTTCAAAACAAACCCACACATCTATACTTGTTTTATGAGATGTATTCATGCAAGATAGGATCTTTATCGGCTAAACATGATTGTTCTTGTGTTATTGATATGTTTCTGATCTAGATAAGTTAACATGATGATAATCTAGGGATTTGAAGGTTCATAGATGTGTAATATTGATATTAGGCGTTTTGACCCGTTTGGGCGATTATGGTGGATTGATGATGATATGTTGTGTTTTGTTGATTGTTTGAGGATAGGGTTTGCTCTAGGATGATGCTAGAACAGTAGGATAATGTCGGGTAACGTCGTTATGTGATGAAATCTGAGTATTTGCTATTTAGGGTAAGTTTTACATGTTGATGTGATGCTTACATGCAAGATATGCTATTTTGGGAAAACCGCGTGCATTCGGGACGGCTAGGGTGATGATAAATTAGGGGTTTTTTCTTGAAATAGTTGGGTTAATGTTTTGGGTTGGATATTGGGTGTTTTTACATGTTTCGGATCTGATTTGGAGAGTTTGACGCGCGGAAACGCACTACAGATGTGCAGAGGCGAATAGGAACCTACTCGCATGAAGCTTCATGCGAATAGGCTCCTAATCACCTGATGTTCATGCAAATACAACCCTATTCGCCTCTAGCACTAGCGAGTACAATCCTAAATGCCACTTTTACTAGTGATTACAATCCTAAATGCTAGTTTGATTCCTAATCGCGTGTAATGCTGCTGTATGTATATTTTAACATCCCGAAACACGGATTGACACCTAGAAACATGTTAGGAACCCCAGGACATGTCTAATGACTTGGTAACACGTGTTCGGACTTTGTTATGCGTTAATTGGGCGTTATGCTAGATAGGGTGAATGTTTGCGCATGCTAAGTGTTTAATTGCATAAGTTGCATGATATCTTGCTTTTGGCTAACACGTGGGATGTCGGGTCACCAATGGGATGCCGGGTATTGTCTGGGTTGGTCGGTTTAACGTTTAAACATGTTTTCAACATACACGGTCACGGTCTGGACAACTTGGGGACTGATTAGCCTTCGGGGTAGTAGTCATCACACTTATGTAAACTCATTGATAGGTCGTCACTAAGTTGGGTCATCATACACGTGTTGGGATTCTAAATATCCGAAGGCGCACTCTAAGGTGAGTTTCACGGCCCCACTCTTTTACTGGTTTTATATTTTCGGGGGAGAAAACATGTTGTGTTCTTTAAACGTGTTTCAACTATGTTTTCATAAAAGGCGATTCAACTAAGTTTTCATAAAAGGTGTGTCAACTACGTTTGGGTATTCATGATATCATTGGGTTTGGAGTATTCATTATGTTTTCACGTATTCATTATGTTACTATGCGATCTTTGGAAGTCCCGGGGAGAACCATGAATGTGCGGGGATGCACAACGGGGGAAATGTGGATAGCGCTATTTGGGCTTGACCCGCCCCACTCGTCGACTGGAGGTCGGACGGGTGCATGTTGTCTCTTAGGTATTCAGTATTCAGTATGAAGTATTCAGTATTCCGTATTCATTCGGGCACGTATTCAGTATTCACAGTATTCGAGTCCAGTAATGGTTTTCCAATCGCAGTAGTAACAGGTATTCATATGTTTTGCATGCATGTGGTCTGGATTGACCATGGTTATTCCGTTGGAGTCGATTCATACTTGGATTTTCACTTGGAGTTGGTATACATTTGGAGTCGGTATTCATTAAAAACCTGTGAACTCACCGGCATTATTTGCTGACGTTTTTAGCATGTTTGTCTCAGGTTGCTAAGGTAGCAGCTGTCGATAGGCGCACGGAGTCTCACGGCGTCTAGGATTCATGTGCATCTCATTTAGTATTTTCAGACTTTCGTACTTTTGATTTAGTGTTGTAATAAAGTTTTACGCTTCCGCAGCGATGGGTCATTTATGAAAACTTAATGGTTCGTTTATGTCATTTTTACGCTTCATATAGTGTCGTTTATTGTGACCGTTGACTTGGATCTTGGTATGTCACGCGCCTCGCGGTAAAACCCCGCACGTGGAAATTTGAGTGTGTGACACAAATAGCTCTTATCGAAGTTTACTTTAAGTCCCGACGTCAAGAAGAAACATTGAAGGAACCTATTTAAACTCCGAACGTTATTTTTAGACCACTCCCCGATGAAAATAGCATCATCCGCATAAGAAAGATGTGTCAAAAGAGGCCCGCCATTCGGGAGTTGAAGCCCGTGAAATAAACCCAAAGACACCGCTTGATTCATAAACATATTCATAACCTCCATGACAAGAAGAAACAAAAACAAGGAAAGCGGGTCGCCTTGTCTAAGGCCTCTTTTGTAAGGGAATTGTCATGAGGGAGAGTTGTTGACTAAGACCGACCCATTCCTGGAAGACAAACAACCCTTAATCCAATCAATCCACTTCGGAGGGAAATTCATGTACCCCAAGGCTTTAAATAAGAACTTCCAATTCACGGAGGTTGGTCGTATAGGTCCGCGTCCTTCTCCACCTCATGAAAAATAACAAGCAAGAGCCCTCTCATTTTCATTGCCTGAGCGTTATTTAAGGGCATCATTGAACAAATCATCAACTTATTAATGCGAAACAATGGGTTGATTTTGTTTGACCGTTTGACAACGGTCATTTAAAAAACGTACTTTCTAAAAAAAACCTTTATAGAACCTTTATAGATAGATATACACACATACATATTTCAAATAAACATCACCACATACTCTCATATCATCAAATCCTTTCAAAATGTCTCTATATTTTTAAAGAAAAATGTCATCACACTCTGACTCTCCATCCAACATTGAAACGCTCGATGACTTGCTTATAATTGCGGCACAGAAGACGGTTCAACTTTGAAACGCTAAGGTAGACTGAGTAGTTGATAAAAAGTTACTAACCTGAGTTTGCCGGGTGTCACATCATCCCCCTGTTGAAAGAATTTTCGTCCCAAAAATTGCTCAAAGCCGAAAAGGAAGAGACGAAAAGGAAGAATTTTTTTTTGGTTGCTACAACAACGAGGGCCTTTGTTGTTGTGAAATATGTCCTTAACCCGGTTCCATGCTTGTAAAGCAGTCGATGGTTCTTCAAGATCACGAGAAGATAGTCTTCGGACATGGTGTTGCATATCTATTGAAGCATACAACATCAATCTTCATCCATTCAGTGTATTTTGGGTCATCTTCAAACGTTGGTTCGATGAAGATGTGGTCAATGACCTTGTATCTACGAGCATGAAGGTGAAAAAGCTTCACCCACGCAGAATACGTGACCTTGATGTCGTCCACAACACGGACTTTCTTATGGATATCAGTGACAATGTACACCGGGTGAAGCGGGACATGCTATTTTGTGGGTGTAGGGGTATCGGCTTTGCCTCCCATAGTGTGGGAAGATAAAGAGAATTAGGTTCGGTGAAAAAAAGGGGGAAGGGTCGGCGCTGTTACAGCAAAAAAAGGGTCGAAAACCTGAAGAAGAAGAGGAAAAGGGCCGCGACTGCTTTAGGGTTTCAAAGCGGGTATTGTTCTGATACCATGTGA
This sequence comes from Ambrosia trifida, assembly GCA_028751855.1. NCBI lineage: Eukaryota > Viridiplantae > Streptophyta > Magnoliopsida > Asterales > Asteraceae > Ambrosia > Ambrosia trifida. The sequence continues at coordinate 47,041,395 of CM054124.1, forward strand.
TTTGCAATGGTTTGATGATCTTTCGTTATTCACAAAGGTGTATAAATACAACTTTTGAGGATATACAATAGGAAACTATATCTCCACAAATCAAGGGAGATCACAATACCATAAATACAATAAAAATAAATATATATTCTGCTAATACGATCAACCATTCAATTGGACAATTATCATTTTCATTAATTGAGGAATTGAGGTTCCATGAATTAATGTGCATAAATTGAATTTGTTTGAGAAGTTAGATGGTTTAGAAATCATCAATTAATTTGGCATGAATCGGGGAAAAACAAGACCCTTGGGTTTCTTGAGCTTTTGAAGGAATTTAAGTGAAGAAGAAGATTAAATGGTATGGGTGAAATCCCTTATATGTCCCTCAAGTGTCATAAAAGTTTGTTGTATTGTCAATTTTAATCCCTCTAAAATGGATTCAATTGTATTGTATATTATGCTTCAAGATTTGTATACATGACAAAATTACAATCTTGTACACTTTTGATACGTAATAAGGTTATACAGATATATCAATTTACTTTAATTAATTAAAGTTGTAATTTGGATTTTACCTAATTTTAACGTTATTTTACTAATTTGGTGAAAATAACGTTAAAAATGACGGACGGTGAATTATGCATCATGTGGTGGCGTCTATATCCAAAAGACAAGGGGGTACAAGCACCAATCGGGTTTGTCCCGATTGCTAAGTGTTATGTGCCTTATGTCAAAAGCTTGATACAAAACCATCATCGAACCGGAGATCTCACTGGAAGCAACCTCTCTATTCCCACAGGTAGAGGTAAGGTTGTCTACATCTTACTCTCCTCAAATCTTACCTTAACTTTTACTATTGATAGGATTAATTGACGATGTTTACCTTTTAATCAAACAATACGAATTATGCTTATCATATACTAGTCGTGAATACAATGCCCTACTTAGTTTAACTATAAAAGTAAATAAATAGTCTTTTCCATAACAAACAAGAATCATTAATGATCATGAAGAATATTTTTTTTGTGAAGGACAGAAAATGTCAATAGATTATCCCCACAAACTTTGATGATCTGAAAACACATAAGTCTTTACAGGAGCCTTCACTTTTCTTTGATGCCACTAATTGGACGCAATTTTTAGTCACCGACACCTCCCAATTAACAGGACACTTTCAAGTTAACTATTTATAAAACTAACTCATGTATACTTAAATTGTTTATATATTAAACTTAAGACTTTGGATTATTTTAATAACGAATCAATGATTTTATATGATTAGTGAAGTTTTATAAAAGTGCTAATAAGAAAGTCTTACATAGGCACATTAATCACTTGTTTTAAACTTAGGTAGCGTTCTTTTCATGAAATAAAATGGAATCTAGATAAAATTGGAATGTATATTTTATTCTTATGTTTTCTTCGTTTCAACGAAAGAATGAATTGTAATTGAACAGTAACATGTGTAAAAGAATCTTTATTTCAATTCCATCTATATTTCATTCTATCTGTGAAATGAAAACGTCTAAATTCCAAATCAAATTACTGTTCCAGGACAAATTCCAATTCTAATTCAATTACCTTATATGAAACAAACGCCTTAGTATATTAGTCAGTTGTCAATGGAAAATCTCCTTGCATCCGTAACCTACAAAAATGTTAATAGTCTTTTTTTTTTTAAATTTTATTCAGTTTATATAAAATTGTAAGAAAATTATTATTGACTGGAATAATCCTCTTCCAAAATAAGACGTCTTGCGATATATTTTATAAATTTTGAAAACACCACATGTTGGTACAAGTCTATGATGTTTGTTTGGACATTGACATAATTTAGCAAATGCTTAGCTTTGATCAAAGTATATATCCATTCATTTATATCCGGAAAATTAGATTGTAATAATCTCATCTTTGTGTTGTTGGACAATAATAATCCTACCTAAGTTTATTTTTCCCACCTTTTAATTTATTTTTTCTCATTGTACCTGCCATTAAGTCACATTAACGCCGTTAGCTGAAACTCAAAATTTTAGGCGATTGTTCACTGGATTTGAAATAGGGAATCGAGACAATGATAGTGGTATGTTCAATTGCCGAATGAACATGATTTGCTAGTTTAATTGTCGGTTCTGGTCATCCCCTCCGACAAGAACATTAACCTGAAACCTATCAAACCATGCTCGTTTCTGCAATGAACATACCAATATCATCGTCTCGATTCCCTCTTTCAGATCCGGTGAACAATCACCTAGAATTTTGAGTTTCAGCTAACGACGTTAGTGTGACTTAACGGCGGGTGCAATGACAAAAAATAAATTAAAAGGTGGGACTTGTATGAAGAATAAACTTAAGTGGGATTATTATTGACCAACAACACAAAGGTGGAATTATTACAATCCAATTTTCCTTTATATCCAAGAAAGTCAAAGATATGCTTTTAAGATGCTCTAAAACGATTCATACGACCGTAGAAACTTTCGGAAGCAACCGATCACTCATAAACAATGCCTAAGGTGAAAAAAAAAATAAACAGAAAAATAAGTAAGGGGAAGACGGTTGACCATGTGGTCACTTATTATGAGATTTGTCTCTTTCCATGTAAGTTTAGTACTTCAATACACATGTTGGTGGATACAAGCCTAGTATACAACATTGAAACCTTACTTGGTATAATTCAATCCATAGCATAAAGCAATTTGCATGGTCTGAGAAGGGTGAGCTATAGGTATACTTTAAGTCTATCCTACGAAAACAGAGACTGTTTCAAGTGAGGCTCCTGGTTTCAAAGACATATCTAAACATAAGAGTCAAATAAAAACATATATAGGCATATAGCTACTAGCTACTCAAAGAACAACATGAAAACACATTGTACTAAAAATATTCTTAGTAAGTTATTAAACAATGTTGGAAAAATGTAATAATGACAATTAGCATATCAAATAGACACCCGAGCACGTAATAACCACGCACATATAAACATATAGGTCAAATAATACCATTAATATATGGTACGTATATATTTGTATAATATGTTCCATTAACTAGTATATCCGAAAGAAAAATAACAAAATGACAACAAGATCACTGTATAGTAGATCGACCATCAAAGGGGGCCATAGTAGTTTGGGCAGCTACACGATAAGCTTGTAAAGCGACCTTGTCAGCTCTAGATAAAACTTATGAGGAAGATGAGTAATCTGCATTAAACATACTCGAAGCTAACAATGAAATATGATACTTAGTACATCCAAAAGAAAAAGAACAAAAAGACAACAAGATCACTGTATAGTAGATCAACCATCAAAGGGGGCCATAGTAGTTTGGGTAGCTAAACGATGAGCTTGTAAAGCGACCTTGTCAGCTCTAGATAAAACTTATGAGGAACATGAGTAATCTGCATTAAACATACTGGAAGCTAACAATGAAATATGATACTTGAAATATGATACTTTGTACATCCGAAAGAAAAAGAACAAAAAGACAACAAGATCATAATATAGTAGATCAACCATCAAAGGGGGCCATATTAGTTTGGCCAGCTACACGATGAGCTTGTAAAGTGACCTTATTAGCTCTAAATAAAACTTATGATGAAGATGAGTAATCTACATTAAATATACTTGAAGCTAACAATGAAATATGATACTAACTCAAAAGTATGGCTATACAAAATAAAATTTACTTATAATGCCAAATCTTTATAAAAAAAATTATATTCAGTTTTTCTTTTGGTTAAATAACATTGTTATATATATAGTGGAGAGTTTAAATGAGAAGAAAAAGTATTATAAGAAGAAAAAGAACAAATTTAAACCAATAGGAATCCTCTATATAATAATTGTACTTAATGTTAAATAAATGATTAATTTTTGTAACCTCTCTAAACTAGTTAAATTAATGAAACTCATAATTCGATTTCAAAATATATTTTTTTCATATCAATCCTAATTTACAATGAAGGATAATTTGATATGTGTAGAACAAATGTAGGTTGAATTTCTATATGTGTAGGATTAACATATGATAATCTCGATATGTGTGGGATAAACGTGTGATAATTTTGATATATGTAGGATGAATTTTTATATGTGTAAACCAAAATCTGATAATATGTATGATAATGTGTTAATGACTAATTAATTAAAAAATAACAATTAATGTAATAAGAGTTAAAGTATTTAATGTTTCATTTATTATTTTTGTTCTCACATTAATTTTCTTTTCATTTGATCATCCATATATATATATATATATATATATATATATATATATATATATATATATATATATATATATCGACCATGCTAAGGCATGAATATAACCTAGCAAGCAATGGCGGATCTTCATACGGGCCTGACCAGGCCCCGACCCACCCAGCATTTTCGCTTCGTAGTGTAAATTTTACCAAAAATTTTTAAAAAATTTTATAAGTATTAAGTCCGGCCTTACCAGATTGAGTCCGACCCGACCAGGTTTTTTGTTCAAGATCCGTCACTGCTAGCAAGTCATGTAGTTTTAGTTAGACATTCCTTGTAAAATGAAAAATGTTAATTTTCTTAGAAAAGCCTGTAGCTTATATTAGTACGTTGAATGTAATAGTTATTAGTTAGTAATTTAGGGGTGAGGAAACCTTAACTGTTAACCAAAATTAACCGATAACTGAACCGTAACGAAACCAAATTAATCAATAACCGATATTAACTGACGGTTACTATAAGTCCCAAAATAACACGATATCAAGTAACACAACGGATTGGCGGAATCAAAACGTTGTGTGATTCAAGAAACAAGATGAAACAATTATTAAACTTCTCTATTGCATACGATTATGATAAATCGTCTGATACAAAGAGAGTGTTCTTGATGAACCAAAACCGCTAACCTAATTATGAATATAAAACATCTATTTATACTAGGTTTCCCACATTGGCCCACATGGCCTAGCCCAAGCCCAACCAAGAACTTATGAGTTCTCAGCCCAAACACCTAAAAACTAACCGAGAACCTAAGTGTTCTCGATTCCAAATATCATAAGTAAAATATTAATCACCAATACTTATTTGATAGCGTCGGTCTCAATATTCTAGACCCAATAATCTCCCCCTAGACTGATTCTATCAAATGGTCTTCATAATTTCAATGTAGCATTGTGATCTCCCCCTAGATTGTTGCTAGGGTGTTGATGTTGTTTTTTTTGTTAAAAGTCTTCTTTTCTGTACTCTCAAACTCAGGCATTTTTCTTCTTCTCTGGGAGTAGAATCCATATTTGGATGATCATCAGCATTTGCTTGAACTCTTGCTAAAAGAGGATGTGAGAGGAGGATTCTCATAACTCTTTTCTTTTTCAATCTTTGTCTTTCAAGCAGGATCACAGGTACTACTTCATGTGTACTTTCATTGTCAAAGGATTGCATCATATCAAGTTCTTTTGACTTAGGTACATCTTCTTGTCACGATGCTTCATGCTTGTCAGCAACTGGAAATCATTCTTCATCAACACCTGTTTTCTTTTTCAAATCGAATTCCGCACATTCTCATAATTTTGTAAGCAAACATTTAAATATAACAGAGAATCCAGTATACTCATGAACACCTAGTACTTCCGAGTACTTTTACACAAATTCAAAAATTCGGATTTCTTTTACTGTGGATGATCGGTCAAATCTTCAAGAATGGTTGATTTTATAAAACTAAAACTAAAATAAAAATAAACTCAAAAGCAAAACAATAAGAATCAAAATAAATGAAAAACAAATTGAAATAAAAATAACTAAACATTTTTTTTCGAGGGATTGAATCACTGTGATTTAGCCTCAGGGACACTTATCAACACGAATCTATTCCAGTCGGTCCGAGCAATTGCCAGTATATTTGTCCACATAAACTTATTGCCTTAGACCTTATTTGACTTTCCGTGATCAATTTATCATGCTTTGGTGTATTTATTATGAACGCTCAAGCAAGTCACAATCAAATCCCGGAATTATATACAGTACACTCTATCATGCAAGCAGTTTCCCTACCACATATTTTCACGGTGTCTGTTCTAGAATTCTAAAACCTTAACTGGGACTTGGTTGAGAAGAGAAAAAAATAAATCATTAAGAAATAGAGTGGTATAATATACAAATCAATTTGATTTCTTAAATGATATAGGTTTTGGTGTTTTGGGCTCTAGAGGGCCTCTTTTGTTGTGCACATTGGCATCTTTTTGGGCTCATTGGCCTCTTTTGGAGTTTAAATCTATAGTGCGACAATGTACAACTAGGTCAGCATATATCTGGATGCAGCAGAAGCTGACATTGCCATAGCATCCCCAGGTCTTTGCTTACACAAAACAAAGGAGATACATGAGTTTTTTAGAAAAGGTTTTAGACCTAGAACACAGTGTGTATCGGGACGTCACACAAGCATTCAAATAAAAAATGTACCAATTCCAAGTGACGTTTCCTACTGAGGCCATATGTTATCTTTAAGTGTGTCACAAGATCAACCAATTTTCCAGTCGTCAGGACCAAGCCTACCGACACATCACCCTAGAGCGTGACCATTTCAATACTGGTCTTACGTGTGTCAACCTTTTTCACAACTGATACAACAAAAACTCTTTTTGTAGTTTTCTCTTTTTTCACATGTTTTTTCATTTTTCTCATTTTCTCTCCTATCTCCCCTTAAATTTTGTACATAAATAAAATAAAATACTATTTTTGTATTTTCCTTGAATATCTCTCCTCTCCCCCTAAAATTTGTGCATAAATAAAGGGAAAAGACAAATTTATGTATAAAATTTACCTAAAAATAAGAAAATCTTTTTGTTCTTTTCTATAACCATTCTCAAATAACGACCAATCAATCTTTTTCAAAGTTTGTGTATCAAATTTAAATGTACCTACCATGCTGACCTTACCTCCCTTATCTCCTTTGAAGGAAACATACTCTGTGTTAAAAGATGTAGAGGTATGTAACAGAGAGATGTCACCTAACATATGCTTGGAACAACCACTACCAACATACAAGCGGTTATTGATAATCCTCCTTGGCTGTCCCTGCATGAATAAGGAGATTAGTTAAACATTGGTACCCAGGCCATCGCGGGGGTTAGGCACTCCTGAAGCATCTATGTAAGACACCTCCTTCAAGCACATGTCCTTATTCTCATTTGGATCAGTTGTTGCTGCCGCCTTTGCTTTCCAAACTTGCTTAGGCTTAAGAACCGGTTTTCCTACTTTCGGAGTAGCAGCTTTCGGTTTCTTAGGTTGTTTAGACTTCTGTGGTTGAACAACCTTCCGTTTGCTCTTGGCAGCATTCCAGTCTCCATCAGACGGTTTGACTTTGGAATTCGCATTCTTCCTTGCCTTAGGTTTTTCAACCTTCATTGGCTGAGAGTAGAAGTTTTCCCTAGGCATAACCTTCTGATATTGTCTGTAACAGGGCACATAAGGACGATGTACGCAGTTTCTTGCAATGTGACCGGGTCTTCCACAGTTATAGCATAAGGAGCAAGTCCCGGTCTGTTAGATCCCACTAAAGAATATGAGTGATGAGATCCGTTTGATGATTTGTTTGTAGGCTTCTTACTTTTTCTGCTCTGCTTAGAAGATCTTGAACACCCGTATGAACAAGATTGTCTTTGCGATGTTGACTGTCTTTGAGCTTTCTGTTTGACTTCAGGAACCTGTTGATGAGAGTTAGCACAAGTATTTTTTCTATGTGGTGGCACGTATTTATCAATCGTGCCATTAACAGATAGCTCAGAAACAGTCTTTTTTACATATGGTTCAGCATCTGCAGATAAATTAGATTGTTTCATAGAAATATTTGCATTATTAGTGCAAACAACATCATCCCCTTCAACCTTAACCTCTACCTTAACTTCATCTGTACATGAGGTAGAAGCATCAGTAACATTCACACATTTAAAATCAGGGACTGTTGGCTTTACCACACATGTGCCAACAGTCTTTGAATCAACAACATTTTCTGAGTCAGATTCATCTGAATTTTCTGACTTGCTAGAGGATCTTGAGCAACTGTATTGATAGATTTTGAAATACTTTTAAACAACATCGATTCAATTGATCCCATTGAAAATAAAAAGATTTTATTGAAGATATGTCATCATTGACATTGTCAGAGTTGTTATTTTTAGATTTAACATGGTTGCTCATTTCATTGCTTTCTGGTTTAACGAACTTAGCAATAGGAACGTCACTAAGTGGAGCAACATACTTAGATTGTTTCCTGTGCCCTCTGGTTCAGCAATCTTAATTGGCACAGACTTAACCAGCTCTACCACTAACCCCTTTGGTTCTATTATCTTTATAGGAACACTCTTTGCGGGTTCAACTACCAATCCCTTCCCATATTCCATATTTTTCTCATTATCTATTTCCTCATCCGAAAGAGGCAACTCGGTGTAGTTGTGATTGTAGGGAGGTGCAAATTCTACAAAATCTATACCAGCTCCTTTGTTTTCCCTAAACTTGAGTTTTGAACTTATCATTTTCTCAACACGCTCACTAGAACAATCAAATTTTCTAAAATGGAAATCGGGATTTTCAAATTTTGATTTCAAAGAATCTAGCTCAACACTAAGTTCATCAATAACTTTCTTCTGATGCATTACATGGCAAGTTTTATTGATTAAATCATTATTGTATTGAACGATATCCTTTTCTAAGGATTCTACTCTAAGTTTATAGGCAGAGGTTCGGCTATTAAGACAAGAAATCTTTCCTTTTAGCTCATCGTTTTCTCTTACTAACTCAGAGTTATATCCTACGTAATATTTAGCCTTTTCAGCACAAGATTAGAGCATAGATCAGAAAATACCTCATGCGAAGCATGTTTGATATATCGTACCAGCACAGGAACCTGATACTCAACAGGTTTTTTGAACAACAGGAGCGGGTGTCGAAACAGTAGCAGGTGTGCAACGTGGCTGAGCAGCAACATTAAGATTTTGCACCTTTTGCTTGTCATCCGAATCACAAGCTTTGATGATGGAGATGAGTCCTGACATAGACAGATGTTGAAGATCCCCCGTCTTCTTGATCATGGCAACATTTGTATCCCAATTCTTTGGAAGAGCATTTAACAATTTCTTATTTACCTCAAAATTATTCAAAGTTATGTTTGCGGTCTTCATTTCAGTTACTAGAGATACGAATCTCGTAATTTGATTTTCAATGGTTTCACCAAGAATGCAACTGAATTGATTGAACTTATGCCACAGCATGTCCCTTCGACTTTGCGTCATGTCATCATTGCATTCATAAAATTCAATCAGAGAATCCCACAATGCTTTGGCAGATTTAGTCTCTCTATATTTTGAGATTATCTCTGGTGCTAAACCCATAGTCAATGTGTTAAGAGCCTTTTCATCAAGCTTGACTTGGTCCCAATCTTCATCTGTATATTCGGATTCAGCTTTAAGTAGTGTAATACCCTTCTCTTCGTAAGTAATTAGGGTAGGACCTCTGCAAATAGCTCTCCAAACTTTAGCATCCTTTTCTTTAACATGTTGAATGAACCTATATTTCCATTCAGCAAAAGACTCCCCTAACATTAACATGGGAACCCGAGTACTTGTTGCATTCATAACTAGGATCAAAACCGAGAACTATCTTCAAATTCGAATATGTTGCCTGAACCGGGTCCATGCTGGTACGGTGGAGACTACGACGTTCGCCCGAAAACCGTACTGCCTCCACACAAGTTTCCCCGCTGGAGTAACAGCCAGATAAAAACCAGGCCAACTCAGATTCGAACATGCGCAACTAATGGCTTACAAGTTTTTCTCTTCATTGCCTAGGTGTCCCCAAATATAACTAGTAGGATCAAACTCAAGCCTCTCAAAACAAACTTGAGCCGCCTAGCATCTTAGCTACAAGTGGAAGACGAATGATATTGACATCTGTAATTGTACAATAAATAAATAAATAATCATATAATTTAGTTCAGAATAGTGAAAGAAAATAGTAAATTCAATGATATATACACAACACCAATGCGTATGGATCTGCATGTACCTCTGTTTCTCTCTCATCTACACCATCTAGAGAGAGAGAGAGAGAGAGAGACACTTTCACAGACAATGAAGCCTCTCCTCCTATATTAATAATAATAATAATATTAATTAATCTTACTTCTACCCAACTTTCTTCAATGACCGTCATCTCCAATCCACACACATTCACACACCACTTTAACATATCTTCAGGTACCACCTCATCTCATCTCACTTCAATCCAACTTAATCGATTCCTCATTGATCATTCATTTTGTATGTTTACAAATCAGATTATTCTAATTCATGTTTAATCAAGTATTGTTTGTGCGTTTTATTATTCGATTCATTTATCCATTGATCTGGATTTAGTTTTTTGATTCCGTGAGTTTGTGATTGTTAGGTTTTGATTATTATTATTATTATTATTATTATTATTATTATTATTATTATGCAGATGGCAATTTGATCGGTGAAACCTAAGGGAATTTATTCAAATTTATTCAAATTCGTTGAAATTTATTCACTCGCAGATTGACGAAATGCGAGTGAAGGAGATGCATCCGCTCTGTTGCATAACGCTAGAGAGTTCAGCGATCGGTGATAACTCACCGAAGCTAGCAAGTGCATTATCGAGGTCTTGTTCGGTTAATGCGATTGGTTTTGGATCTACTGGATCTGATTCTGGTGATGGAAGTAGTGGATACGCTGGTGTTTTGTATAAATGGACTAATTATGGTAAAGGATGGAGATCTAGATGGTTTGTTTTGCGTAACGGTGTGTTGTCGTATTCCAAGATTCATCGGACCGAAAATCTGTTCACTAGTGATGATGTTAGGTTTATTGGTGATGTGTCTTTGGGCAGGCTTAAACGGCTTAATAGTTGTGGAAGTAGGCGTGGTAAGCATCCGAAAACGATTGGAAGTGTTCATCTGAAGGTAATGAATTGATACAAATACGAAACAACGTATATGAAAAATAGGCGAAATAATCTGATTTGAAGTTGAATCTGTATTATACTATGATGTTTAGGGTTTATGAATTTGGTATGTGAAAGAAAAAAAAAATGATGGATGTAATGGGGTCACATCAAGAGGGCCACATATTTTGTTACTAACCAATACAATGGTTGAGCCTCTGTATAACCAAGGCCTACACTCCTTTATCTAATACTGTGACAGTAGCACAACATTTTGTGCTTATTTGATCAAAATCTGAACTGGGTTTTTGCGTTGTCGTTGTATTTCATACCCTCGTTTCGTTTGGATCTTGTCTTGTGGTGGATTTCTTTGGCCTGTCTCTTTCATATGACCCAGTTGTTACCATGAGTAGACTACATAGTTATTTAGATTTATCCAGATGTAAGTGTTTTAGGTCTTTAAACAGGATTATTGTGCATTATTTCAGTTTCTTTTTGACTACTTTATCTTGAGTTTGTTATGGGTTTGATGAGTTGGAAAATGATTGAATTAATATGCTGAGTTGATGGGTGAAAATGATTTAAAGATTATGACTTTTTATCAAACAAGCTTATGATTGAAGAAAAAGTTTAAACTGACCACACAAAAGATTTGTTTGGACATTCTTCTAGTCATATTATTAGTTAATCTGTCTATCTTGTTTAAATCTATGTTGCGCATCGTGTTCTCCACCTGTTTGTTCATTATTCTGTCCGATTGCGTTCGAGGGTTTGTATCCAACTGGAAAGAAGTGCACATTAATGGAAATTTTGGAAATTTATACAAAAACACTAAAGAACAAATTTCACTTGAAAATTATCTGGTAATGTTGATTTATTAATGCAGATCTCGTCATTTCGAGAAAGCAGATCGGATAGTAGACGGTTTTATATATTTACTGCTACAAAGACACTTCATTTGAGGTGTAGTTTAAAGGAAGAAAGAGTTGCTTGGATAGAAGCTTTGGCCTCTGCTAGAAACCTGTTTTCTCTAAAAAGATTGAATGATAAATTACCAATTATACCCACTGATATATCACTCTCAACTGAAAAATTAAAGCAACGTCTACTCGAAGAAGGCACCAGTGAGGCGCTAATCAAGGATTGTGAGCAGATTATGCTCTCGGAGTTTTCAGAAATTCAAGGGCAAGTTAAAATTCTTTGTGAAGAACGCTCGAATTTACTTGACACCTTGAGGCAGCTAGAGGTATTTTTCTTCTAGTTTTGGGATTAAATCGGCAACTTGATTTATATATATATTAATTATTTGTGAATTTATCAGGCTGCAAATATTGAAACGGAAGCTTCTGGAGTTCCTGCAAGTGGGTATCAGTTGACACAACATGAGTTTTCAGATCTTCAACACTCGAAATATAGTGGTAAGTCATGATTCCTTCTTTAGTTGCGTTGCTCACTTTTATGAATTATGAACATAAGTTGATGAATATTCAGAATGGAGTACAACTGAATCGTCTGATGATGTGGAGAAACAAGATATTGAAGAAGCTTCAGAAGACGAAGAAACATACTTTTTCGACACAAAAGATCATTTTCCTGGTGTTATAAACCAATCTGATGTAGTGGATGAAATAAATACCGAAAACATGCAATTCGAAAGAAGAAAAAAGCTTCCTGACCCCGTTGAAAAAGAAAAGGGGGTCAGTCTGTGGTCAATGATTAAAGACAATGTTGGCAAGGATCTCACACGTGTATGTCTACCCGTTTATTTCAACGAGCCCATCTCATCCCTCCAAAAATGTTTTGAAGATCTTGAGTACTCTTATCTTCTGGATCGTGCATATCAGGATGGAAAAGAGGTATAACTTGTAATGTATTTGATATTATTGCATATGCTTATACATGGAAATGTGCTTGGAATTAAATTGAATTTGTTGTTCTAGGGCAACAGTCTCCAAAGACTCTTAAATGTTGCAGCGTTTGCGGTTTCTGGGTATGCTTCATCTGAAGGAAGGCATTGTAAACCATTCAATCCTTTATTAGGTGAAACTTATGAAGCTGACTACCCTGAGAAAGGAGTTCGCTTCTTTTCAGAGAAGGTCAGTTAATATTAATGTGTTTCTGCAGCATTAACAATCAGATAACCGAATGCTTTAGCTACTGAGATTTTTTATTATTTAAGAATCTAATAGGTAAACTGACAAAAATGTTTCACGAAATGGGAATAAAAGTCTCAAATAAAATAAATAATTAGGTAATAATAGTTTATCCTTTAGCTGATCAGTTTTATTTTAAACTGTTATTGGACCCCTTAAATATTAGTGTTACTAGAAGAGAATCACTAAACATTGATTATAGCAGTGTCAAATCCTAAAGATCAGATAATTAATCCCAGACCACAAATTCAAACTCCCCTTAATTAGATTAGCTTTTTGCAATAATCTATATGGTAGAATATGAGCATGATACGTTTAGGCGCTCATATTGAACCACAATCCAATCTTAATTTGTAACGCGCTGCTATTTATAATCATGGCAGGTTAGTCACCATCCCACCCTGATAGCTTGTCATTGTGAAGGTAGAGGATGGAAATTTTGGGGAGATAGCAACATAAGAACCAAATTTTGGGGAAGATCGATTCAGCTTGACCCAGTTGGAGTTTTGACCCTAGAATTTGATGACGGCGAGGTTTTTCAATGGAGTAAGGTACTTGAAGCACTTAAATTTCATTTCTTCATTTCTACATAGTTTATATCTGTTCATCTGCTGTTGTCAGGTCACCACCAGCATTTATAACCTTATTTTGGGGAAAGTATATTGTGATCATCATGGACTGATGCATATACGTGGTAATCGGGAGTTATCTTGCAAGCTCAGGTTTAAAGAACAGTCTATTCTTGAAAGAAATCCTCGCCAGGTTAATATGATAAAAATGGATGATTTTGTTTTGTTGACATAAAGGAGTAATTAATTGATGTTATTTATGGATGCTTAATTTGAATAGGTACATGGGTTCATTGAAGATACAAATGGTAAAAAACATGCCACATTATTTGGTAAATGGGATGACAGCGTGTATTATATAAACGGAGAGGGGACTGGCAAGACAAAGGATATGATTGATGAAAATTTGCTGTGGAAAAGGACTTTGCCTCCTGCCAATCTTACTCGTTACAATTTAACTTCGTTTGCTATCACTTTAAATGAGTTAACACCAGGACTCAAGGTAGATTAACACATTGAATGTTTTTTTCACACACACACACACACGCACACACACATCAGTGTGTGTATTTGATCAAAGTTTGTAGCCGTGACTGATCGTGGGTGTTTGGGTATTGATGAAGGAGAAACTTCCACCGACGGATTCAAGACTTAGGCCAGACCAAAGGCATTTGGAGAATGGCGAATATGACATGGCAAATGCTGAGAAGCTACGACTGGAAACAAGACAGAGAATGGTATGCATCTCAATTTTATTCTTTTTTTATTTTAATACCTTTATTCGTTTTTAATGTATGATTTAATTATGAAGTATTATAGTGTTATACGATTGTATACTAACCTATGCTTAACAATACTCATCTTGTAGTCAAGAAAATTACAAGAAAATGGATGGAAACCAAGATGGTTTGAAAAAGATGGTGAAAATGGGACCTATAAATACGTAGGTGGATACTGGGAAAAAAGAGATGCACAGGATTGGGAAGATTGCCCAAATATATTTGGTGAATTCCGTGAAGACGTTGTTAATAACTCTATAGTTGGAACCTGAATTCTTTAAGGTAACAAGACTTTATTTTCTTTCTTTATGACAATGGTTAGATTAATATCATAATATCATACCTCAACACATGTTTGGTATATTAAAATCCCTAAACTTTGTCAAAAATACATAAAAAGTCTCACAACCTGGATTTGGTAATATTAAAGCCCCAAAACTTGACTAGTTTTAGGGGTACCAAGTAATGATCTTAGTGTTTTTTTTTTTTTTTTTTTTTTTTTTTTTTTTTTTTTTTTTTTCCCCACAAGTATGGCCATTATAGGCCAAGTTTGGTGACTTTAAATGCTAAGGTTGGGTTGAGGGTTTTTTTTTTTTTTTCGTTTTTTTTTACAAGTTTTGGTACTTTAACAAGAAAATATGATTGTTTTTTATGGTATTTACCGATCAATAACCCAAACAATTACGAATGTAGTACCAACGACACCATCTTGACTTTTCAGATGAACGGCCCGACCCGCATGGTGAACCTTAGGCTAGTTCTCTGAGATTTTTATTATGACGATATGAAGAGTTTGAGTGCTTGGGTTTGCAAATGGAGATGTGAGCCCACGACGCGTACTCCTTGTAATTTCATATACAGTGTAGCTGACATATTAACAAATTAATTTAGATGAGTCTACTCTTGTATTGTTTTTGATGATAGAAATAAATGAAAAAAAAGCCCCAAATTGTTCAAAGGAATTGTTCAGATACTAGGTTCCAAGAACTTGTTAGAGAAGAATGTATTTAGGAAAATTGTCAAAAACAAATACTTTTATTGTTAAAGTTTTGTGAATGCAAGTCTACCCATTTTTCAGTAACTGTTGCACCTTTTTTCTGCATGTTTTATGTTGTGAAGAAATTTATTGTGTCGAGTAGTCTGCAAGTTTGATTTGTTTTCAATATGTAAAAGACGGTATTGCATTACATAAGTTGAGTGATACGATGGTTCTGTTAACATGTTGCTGTATTCAATATGTAACAGACTGTATTTGCATTAGATGCGTAGAACGATACGATGGATTGGGTAACATGTACAAACTGTATTGAATTAGATGGGTTGAGCAATATGATGGTTTGATTAAGCTGATCATGGTTCTATTAAACTGTCCAAATTCAGGACAAAGAAGTCCTGCATTTGATATTAACACTACTTACATTGACTTACCAGTATCTTTGTGAATCCTTTTCTAAACTAAAATGACATTTTTTTTTGGGCATTTTAAGGAACAAATAAACATTTGCTAGCATAGCATATAAGCAAACGCATCTTTTATTTTATTTGCTTAAAACTCAAAACTTTGTGACTAGAATCATGACCCACGACAAAAAGAAATCATTTTATTCGCCAACGCCCATTCTAGACTAGTTTATTCCTATGCGATCACTTCGCGTTTTTAATTAAACTAATGTAAAGTTATGCATCATATGGGGACTTTGCTATCCTCATGTGACTTAATTAAATACAATTAATATTAAATTGCACTAAAATAATTAACTATATATATTAATTACGTACAGAATTACCTGATTTTTGTCGAATATAACAGGTTCTTCATCATTCATTCATTATGAGCCCCTTCCTGTTCTATACCGGATTACTCCATTCTTCATACTTTTCGGTGTTTGTGTTACCCGGTTCTCAGTGATACTCGAGCCGATAAACTCTCACCTAAATCTATTTCTTTCATCTTTATTGGTTAATGGTTATGCTTCTTCTCATCTTGGATTTCTTATTCTCCTACTCCTATTTCCACTCCTTTGTCCATTCCCCTTGGTTCTACATTTCTTACTTCTTCATTTCTGCTTCTCCTCATCTTTATACTTCTTCGTCTCCTTCTGTTTCTTCATTTACTTTTCCACATCCTCCTTCTCCTCATCCTACGGTCACACATTCTTGTGATCACGTACGACAACCTCGCCAGCTTCCTGATTATGTTGAAGTTGTTTCGCGCCACGCGAGTGATCCGGGGAAGTGTTGTGACTGTTTTGTAATTCGCGGGTTGCGAAGAAAGGTTATTAGGAGTTATCAATGTGAGATTTGCCTAAGAGTTTTACGTGTTTTATCTTTTTAGCCTAATTAAGCAACCTTTTAGTAGCGTTAGATAGTTCGGCTTTGCAATGGTGTTATCAAGATAACTTTTGGTTTTATTTGATGCAACTTGAAATATTTTTTCTTCATCTTAAGTACCAAACCAACCAATTAAGTTGGGCTAGACAGTTTGGGCAATGCCAAAGGGCGTACAGTACACAATGATACCAAGGTGTTTGTTAAGGTGTAATCCCTCTGTTTTTTTAAACGCTAACAAAGTCGTTACGGGCTCTTGTGGGAATCTCTTTATGACGAATTCAGGATACCCACTAGGCACTCAGTCCTCCAGGTCCACCAATCGGTAAAAACTGATATCCTTCAAGACTCGAACTTGTGACTGTTAGGCCACAAGTCACCTATCATTAGGCTTCCATACCACTCCACAGAAGATTTTTTTTTTGAACGGCAAATTTCTACTCCTTGTGAGACTTGAACCCATGACCTCTCCTTTAAGTGTTCTTAGAAGCTTTGCTTATGCCATTTGGCCACCAACCCCAATGGCACTCCTCCACAGAAGATAGATGGGTAGTAGGTGTAATCCGTCCTAGGTGGTGAAGGTTCCACTCTCATTTTAGGCTTTGGAATAGTTTAGGGATGTGTTACTTTGCTGTTTAAAAAGAAAAAAAAATGATAGTTTGGATATATTAATAGATTAGTATAGGAATTGTAAATTGTGTATTATTCACTTAATGTTACAATGATATTTATATACAAAGAATAATAAATGAAAGGAGATAATTATGCACATATATGAGGAAAGAGTTGAATATAATGAATAAGGCTTTATTCTCTCTTTGACAGCTTTGACTAGCTTAATTAGAGGATCGGTTTCTTATACGCCCCCGCAAGATGGAGGATCCGTCGGATACGCCAATCTTGGACCGATTCCGTAGAAAAGGCGCTCGTGTTAACGGTTTAGTGAGCATGTCTGCTAGTTGATCTGGAGAGCTAATATGAAGGACTCGTAACTGACCAGCCGCAATTTGTTCCCTAACGAAGTGATAGTCAAGTGCTATATGTTTCATCCTTGAATGGTAGACCGGGTTTGCACAGAGATAGGTAGCACCTGTGTTGTCGCAGAACAATGTTGGGGTTGTAGACAGCTGAAGGCCAAGTTCCTGTAATAAATTCTTTGTTCATGTAATTTCAGCAGCTGCGTTTGCTAAGGCTTTATATTCGGCTTCAGTAGACGACCTTGAGACTGACTTTTGGCGAGTAGACTTCCAAGAAATGATGTTTGTGCCTAGGTAGAGCATGTAGGCAGTGGTGGACCGACCAGCATCGTGTACACCGCCCCAGTCCGAATCTGAGAAGGCCGAGAGATTAAGAGAGGAATTTCGGTTTAGGAAAAGGCCATGATGAATGGTTCCTTTTAGATAACGAAGGACCCGTTTAAGAGCTTGCCAATGTGTTTGACGCGGATGATGCATGAACTGAGAGAGTTTGTTAATGGCAAAGGAGATATCTGGCCGAGTGAATGCTAGATATTGAAGAGATCCTACAAGTTTTCGATATGGTGTAGCATCAACTGTAGGAGATGAGTCAGAAATGGATAGTGGTTCAGTGGCACTAAGTGGAGTAGTAACATCTTTTGCTCCATCCATTTTGAATTGTTGTAGTATGTCTTGGATATAGCGATGTTGAGATAGAAAAAGACCACTTGGGGTGGGGATAACTTCAACACCCAGAAAGTGATGAAGCATGCCAAGATCTTTGATAGAAAATTTTGAACTTAGTTCTTTTATAAAGTGATCAAGAAATTGGGTGTTGTTGCCCGTGAGAACTATATCATCTACATAAACCATAAAGTAGCATGTGATGTTTTGGTGTTGGTAGATGAAAAGCGAGGCATCGGCTCGGGATTTACGAAATCCAAAGCGAAGAAGAAAATTGGCAAGTTCAATATACCAGGCACACGGTGCTTGTTTTAATCCGTATAAGGATTTTTTTAACTTGCAGATGTGGTTAGGGAATTGAGGGTTCACATAGCCTGGTGGCTGAATCATGAAAACATCTTCATGAAGTGTTCCATGGAGAAATGCGTTATTAACATCTAATTGACGCAAGGGCCAATTTTTGCTAAGTGCAATAGAAAGAATTGTCCGAATGGTGATTGGTTTGGTAACAGGACTGAATGTGTCAAAGTAATCCTTACCATGTTGTTGAAGGAACCCTTTCGCCACAAGACGAGCTTTGTATTTTGCAATTGACCCGTCCGGGTGTCTTTTAATGCAAAAAACCCATTTGCAGCCAATCGGTGAACAGTTTTTAGCAGGGACTAGATCCCAAGTTTGATTTTGGAGAAGAGCATTGAATTCTGAGTCCATAGCAGCCCGCCAAAGCGGAGCCTTGGATGCTTGGGTGTGAGTGGTGGGTTCAAGAGTGGGTGGTAATGGATGGAGAGTGGTATTGTTGATAGTGTGTGGGTTAAAATATTTGGGATTTGGTTTTCGATTTCTCTTTGGTCGAGTGGAAGGTGGAGTTGGAGTTGGCATATGTTTAGATGAGGGTGAAGTGTTTGTGGAAGAGGCAGATTGGTTAATATTGGCTGTGGGAGAGAGAGGAGAATTTTTGGTGGGTTCGGCGGTAGAGGCTGGTGGAGTGGGTGTCGTGGGGTCGGGTGAAGTAGGGTTGTGGGAGGTTTCGGGGTTGGGAAGTGTTGTGGTGTTTGAGGTAGTGGTAGGTGTAGCACTGGAATGAGAGTTGTGGGATGAAGTTGAATGGTCATCATGGTTGCTAGGAGGTGCAAGTGATGAGGAAGAGTTTATTGGTTGATGCAAAGTATTTGAGTTAGAGGGTATAGTAGATTGTGAGGCAGTGTCAGAAGGGTTTGTGGGAGTAGTTGAGTTTGGTATAGAAGAGAACTTCTTTGTGCAGACATGGGGAATAAAGGAAGCAGTGGTAGGTAAAGAAGTTGGGGTGGTACCTTTAGTATGGAATGGGAATATGTGATTAATAAACTCTACATGCCATGAATGATATAGACGACGAGACATAGGATCATAGCACTTAAAGGCGGATTTAGAGGATGAGTAGCCAAGAAAAATGCATTTTGATGAGCGAAGATGGAGTTTGGATTTGGCATATGGGCGTAGCCATGGAAAACACAAACAACCGAAAGGTTTGAGTTTGGTGTAGGTTGGTGAGGTATTGTAAAGTTTTTCAAAGGGTGTCATGTAATTTAGAATTTTTGTGGGAAGGCGATTTATGAGATACACCGCGGTTTGGAAGGCGTGGGACCAAAAAGAGAGAGGTAGATTGGCATGATGAAGGAGAGACAATCCTGTTTCAACAATGTGTCGATGACGACGCTCTGCTACTCCATTTTGTTCCGGAGTATGTGGAGGAGAGGTAAAATGTGAAATGCCATTTTGTTGAAGGTATGAAGCAAGACCGGTGTACTCCCCTCCATTGTCCGAAAAAAGTGACACTAATGGTGTGCGAAAATTTTTTTCAACTAGTGTTTTAAATTGTGGAAATAATATAGAGGCGTCAGATTTCTTTTTAATAGGATATAGCCAAGTATATTTTGAGTAGAAGTCAACAAAAATCACATAGTATGAAAAACCATCATTAGAGGTTTGAACCGGCCCCCAAACATCCGAGTAAACAAGTTCAAGAGGTTTGGATGCGGTAAAGGAATTATCACCAAATGGTAATTTATGACTTTTATTTAAAGAGCAAGCATCACAATGAAATAAAGTATTGGACATATTATTGTAAGCAAATTCTAATTTATTTAGTAGGCGTTTTAGGACTTGAATTGACGGGTGTCCAAATTTGTGATGCCACGAAAGAAGGGAGGTTGATGTCTTGGTACTTGAGTTGACTTGCTTGAGGGATGGATGAGTAGTGGATGTAGCATAGTAAACATCATTAATGTTCACTCCCCGCATTAGGCGCGCCCCCGTGCGAAGATCCTTAACCACAAAATGAAAGGGAACAAATTCAACGGAAACTTGATTAGTTTTGCAAAGCTTGGCAACCGAAATAAGATAATTGCGAAGTTTAGGAACGAGCAAAATATTATTTAGTTTTAGAGAGCGAGACGGAGTGGGAATAGATGATTGACCAATATGAGAGATGGGAAGAGTATTACCGTTACCTAGAACGATCTCATCGGGCCCCCCGTATTCGGAGAGGTTGTACATCACGGTGCGGTCGGGTGCAGCATGGTCAGAGGCACTAGAGTCAAACATGAGTGAGGAGGAAGAGCTTGCCATAGAGGAGTTGACTTGCGGGTTTGAGGTTGACTTGGCGACCGCAATGTTGTTCCTTTGTAGAAAACGAGCAAGCTTCATGCAATCCTTGGTATCATGCCCTGAAATATTACAGAATTGACAAAAAATATTGTTACGCATGAGACGTCCATTGTTTGAACCATTAGTAGAGCCATTATTTGGGTAAGGCCCATGATTGTTTCTGGGCCCAGGCTGATTGGGCCTATTTTGGTAGCTGGCTTCATTGGAGGTCCGATTATTAAACCTATTAGGTTGCATGTGAGTAGCATTAACGGTAGAGATGAGAGGTGGCTGTGGAGTTGGCTGTGCGGCGGTTTCTTTGAGCCACCGTTCATGATCAATGAGCTGAGCAAATAATTCCGAGAAGGTGATCGGTGTGGGTCGGGTCTTCAGTGCAGCAGCCAGATTTCTATAGTCATCATTTAATTGATTTGTGATGTGAACAATGAGATCTTCATCATCAACCGGGCGTTGTGCCAAAGCAAGCTCATCAGCAATAGCCTTCATTTCGTGGAGAAATTCGGCCACCGGTTTTGTTCCTTGAGGGTTCTTGGAGAGTCTTGCTTTGAGAGAGATGATGCGGGACCTGGACTCTCCGGCAAAGCAGTCGGTCAGTCGTTGGAAGACCTGCCGAGAGGTGGTTGCTGAGGTGACGATGGGCTGAATGGTTTCCGCACAGCTTCCGAGCAGAGCTCCAAGGAGAATCTGGTCTTGCCGGTACCAGATGCGATAAGTCGGGTTTGGCTTATCTTGCAGAATCTTCGGTGGTGGTTCAGTAGGACCATCAACATACTGATCAAGTTCGAGGCCGATCAATGTGGACAGTACCTGTTTTCTCCAAGTTGGAAAGTTATGAGAGGTAAGCTTGATTGGAAAGTGGGTGTGTGTTGTGATTTCAATAATTTTGGTGTCAGCCATAGTTGTTGACGGGAAAGAAAAAAGGGGATAACAGGGTTGTGGATCGGATTGGCTCAGAGGAGCTTTGCAAGCTCTGATACCATATAGGAATTGTAAACTGTGTATTATTCACTGAATGTTACAATGATATTTATATACAAAGAATAATAAATGAAAGGAGATAATTATGCACATATATGAGGAAAGAGTTGAATATAATGAATAAGGCTTTATTCTCTCTTTGACAGCTTTGACTAGCTTAATTAGAGGATCGGTTCCTTATAATTAGTACCTCCGATCCCGATGCATTTAGGGTGGCGGGAGTCGTCCTATTTTCTCAAAATTTTCTCGAATGCCACATTAGCATTCCCTCATTTTCCCCATAGGTCCCCAAAACTAAAATATCTCAACTTTTTTTTTTATCGGCGAACAATTGTGTGGCAACCACCCTTGTAGGGCGCCGTGCCCAAGAATCGACTACTCGACCTCCAGCAGCCCCCGCCTTCTCCCGATGCGCGGAAACCCGAGCCCCACCCGCCCGAAGGCACGACAGTGTTATAGAACTCGGTAAAACCTCGCCGCCCGTCAGATTCGAACCAGCGCCACCCGTATTCGATCTTCACCCGGATACCAAACCATAATGTTGGAAGTGGGAATTGAACCCTTGATCACCTAAGTGAACATAAGGCCTCTCCACCACTCCACCACTATGGATGGATAAAATATCTCAACTTTTATTCAAAATTTTATACATCAATGTATTTGGAAAGTTTATAGGGTGTTTGGATTCCTTTTCTAAGGTAGTTTTGAGCAGAAGTGCTTATTAACTTATGAATTTTTAAAAAGGAGTTTATAAAAAAGTGTTTGGATTAGCTTTTGTGGTGGAAAAAGTCAATAAGTCAATAATTTGTTTTTTAAAAAGTGTTTGGTTTAGCTATGCTATATGGGACAGAGTGTTGGGCCATCAAGAAGACTCAAGCCCGAAAGATGGATGTAGCAGAAATGAGGATGCTTAGGTGGATGTGTGGGTACACAAGGCTCGACCGAATAAGAAATGAGTTTGTTAGGGAAAGGTTAGGTTTGGCTAAGATTTCAGAGAAGATAAAGGAGGGGAGACTGAGATGGTTTGGGCATGTGAGGAGGAGGCAGACGTCAGCGACAGTTAGAGCAGTGGAAGCACTGAATATTGAGGGTAGGAGGAGTAGAGGTAGACCCAAGTTAACCTGGGATAAGCGTATTGAACAGGATTTGATAGAGTCGCACCTCTCTGAGGACATGGTCCAAGATAGGAGTTCGTGAAGACGTAGAATTAAGGCTAGTGATTCTTAGGGACTGTCCTTTTTTTCTCGTTGGGCTAGTTTGTGTTGGTAACCATGCTTGCATATAGGTTGTGTATTCATGTTTCACACTTTCTTGATTGTTGGTACTTGGTAGTGTTTACCTTATATATATCCAGTTTCTCCTGTTTAGAGCCGGGGGTCTCCTTGGAAGCAGCCTCTCTATCCCTAGGGATGGGGGTAAGGTTTGCCTACATCCCACCCCTCCCAGACCCTACCAATAGTTTTCTATTGGTGGGATTTACTGGGTATGGTTGTTGTTGTTGTAATCAAAAGCCAAAAGCCAGGATTTCTGACTTTTTGAAAACAGCTTTTCCACTCTTACTAAAGCCAAAACCAAAAGTGCTTTTGTTTTACACAAACATCTTTATGACTTATTGGCTTCTTGAACAAGTCAATAAGGAGTTTTGAAACTCAATCCTAAACACAATATAACCAAAACCAACATTATGTTATATAGAAATAATTGAAAATAGAATTGGCTTTATGTAAATTAGTGATATTAAAGCTACGCATTGCGACTGGTGCACATGTGGGAAAAATTTTGTGAGAGATCGGTTTGGTTTGGTGTCGGTAAGATACCAGCACGACACTGGCACACATTGTACAAATAAAATATATCAAGTATATTAAAACGTGTATACATCCATATGTATTGTAGGTTTGAGTTTGTTATGCTTATCTAGTCTCACACGTGCTAAGCAGCAGCATCATCATCATACTTAGTAAATCTCACTAATAGCAAAACTAATGTAGTAGGGTCTGAGGAGATAAGATGTAGACAACCTTACCTTTACCCCGTAAGCATAGAGAGGCTGCTTCTAGTAGACCCCTAATTCGATAGTAGTTTTGCATCAAGCTCTGAACATAAGGCACATAAAACTCAGCACTCGTGACAGAGGTCGATTCGTGCATGTACCCTTTGCCTTTTGGCTATCAATGCCACCACCTGATGCATGATTAAGCGACTGCCGCTCTTAACATTATTTTCACGAAACTAGTAAAATAACGTTAAAATTAGTGCAATTTCACACGTGCTAAACAAAATAATCTAAATCAACATGTAAACTAATTAAAATGTTATGAAAACTGGACCGGTAACCGAACCAACCAACTGCATTACCGGTTCACTGGTCGTACCGATCAGATCGGATAGATCGAATTCAAAAGCCGTTAATGCTCATAGATAATACAAAATTTATAAAATATATAAAATTACATGTTCATATACTTATCTAGTTGTGTACTTATGCTTGTTAAATTATATGTCTTAGTTAAATTATATAATTTAACCCACTTATCTTAAAACAAAATCAAACTAATAGCTCATTTCAAACTATGGCACATCGATATCCCATCCAAAAAAATTTAGCCTAAAATATTTAGATCATTGAAATTTTGAAACCTCAAAACTTAATCCAGTTTCGTTTCCATTTGATTTGATTTTCACTTAATCTAGATTCAGACTTAATAACATACATCCCTAGTCTTAACCAAGGAAACCATAAACAACTAAAAAGATCTGGACACCAATAAACCCCCTCTTTATTTAGAAGATAGATATGGGCTCCTTTTGTATATACATATCCAAACATGATATAACAACAAATGGGTAGAACAAGCATTATAAATTTTTACCAAAAGGGACATCTAAATAAACAAAAGATTCAAAATTATGCATGGCCAACAAAGTCATCTTCTTCCAACTCAATACCTTCTTCAGCAAGCCTATGCTCCTTGTAGACATACCACCTTGCTCCCACAAGAAATAACACCAAGTTCAAAACACTTAAAATTGCAAGTAACCAATAGAAGTTGTAAAGCTTCCCTTGGTTCAAGTTATCAGCTAACCATGGCTTCTTATCTCCAGTAATCTTGTGCACTATTGTTACTAAAAGAGAGCTAAAGAAGAACCCTAGTGATAATGTGCTTAAAAACAATCCAGTGCTCATTGTTTTCATCCCTTTTGGGCACTCCCTTAAAAAGAAATCAAGTTGTCCCATGTAAGTAAATGCCTCACCGGACCCGACTAGTAAAAACTGTGGGACCAACCAAAAGACAGTAAGTGGGACAGGCTTAGATGAATCATCTACTAGACCATGTGAACGAGCCACATTTAGTCGTTTGATCTCGGTTAAGGCAGCTGCAACCATGGCTAAAATGGATAGGACTAGCCCTACTCCTATGCGTTGGAGAGGGCTTAGCCCTTGCGGGTGTTTGAGGAACCGTTTGGCAATTGGGGCGATGATTCGGTCATAAATTGGGACAGTCAAAAGAATGCTTCCAACAAAGAAAACTGTAAGGGATGCTGCTGGGATTTGGAAAGATTTTCCAATGTGTCTATTCATTGTAGTAGCTTGTGACACTGAAAATGTTGTCATTTGGGCATATATAGTCCAAAACATTATTGTGGTAGCCCAAATTGGCAGCATTCTGATCACCATTTTTACTTCTTCAGCATCAGTTAAAGTTGCAAGACGCCATTTATCTACCATAACCATTGATTCATATGATCTTTCAGTATCTTTTATTGCTGCCTTGTCAAGGAAACTGCAAAAAATAGCAAGAACCATCAATAGTCAAAACAATATTTAACTTAAGGCCAAAATTATCTTGAGATGTGTCATCCTTCGCATCCATGTCTAAATCTCTTGAATATGAAAAAAGAAAATAACATATAGAAAGTGATTCCCATTCATTAATGAAATGTGAAACAACACACATAGTAGGGTTAGAAATTGGCATAATTAATCATATGTGAATGTGTTGGAAAACTAATGCTAATTAAAGGTGGTTTTCTACGCATTTTGACATACATATTGCAGTTGGAAACTACCTAGTTATATCTAGTAGCAATATATTTGCACCCAATATATACCTAGGGTCATGTTTTGAGTAATCATTTGTAGGTTCTCATGCAGGTATCTTGAATCTCCGTTTATGATCATAGATTGTTAAAAATTAACTACTAGTATTCCCATTATCTAACACCTCAACCCAAAGCCAACTAAAAAAACTCAAATAAAATTCTAACCATTTAATTTTTTTAAAACATAATTATGTTGTATAATATGTTAAATCTTGATGCGGTTGAATGGGTATGATACTGGTTTTAGGTAAACGAGTATCCTAAAAATCTTTTACAACTAATACCCGAATACTCGTCATATTACCCATCTCAAATGTTTTAAGTTTCATGTTTCAGATTAGGTTTAGGATTTCTTTTTCAAAGGATGTGCAAACCAAAATAAAGGATAAGCAAGTGAGTTTTAGGGACCTTTTGAGGTGCAAGGATGAATATGAGCAAGGGCAATTAAGAGAGATATAGAAAAGCCAAGGGGGAAGCGAAGAAAGTAGTAACAGAAGCAAAGAATACAGCCTATAATTGGTGTAAGAAAGTCTAGAAACAAAAGAGGGAGAGTATGATATGTTTCGGATCTCCAAAACTAGGGAGTGTAGGAAGCAAGATCTAGGAGTGGTGAAGTTTATAAAGGGAGACGATGAACTTGTTTTGGTAAAGGATCAGGAAATTCAGTTGAGATGGCAAACCTACTTTCACAATCTTTTCAACGGTGCGAGGGCTTACCCACAAGAAAATGATAGCACCACTACTCAAAGGAGACAACGGAATAACTACTATTGTCGCCGTGTCACACGTGGAGAGGTGAGGATAACACTTAGAAAGATGGGAAGGGCAAAGGCAGTTGGTCCAGACAACATACCAATCAATGGCTAACTACTTTGTTTAATCTTATATTCAAATCTGGAAGCATGCCAGATCAATGGAGGAGTAGTATTGTAGTACCTGTATATAAGAACAAAGGAGATGCTCAATGTTATGGGAACTATAGAGGGATTAAACTAGTAGGCCATACTATGAAATTATGGGATAGGTAATCGAGACAAGACTTAGAAAAGAAACCCATGTTACAGTAACCAATTTGGTTTCATGCTAGGACGGTCAACTATGGAAGTAATACAAATTCTAAGGAGATTGATGGAAAGGTGTAGAGAGAGGAATCGAGATCTACATATGGTGTTCAACAACCTTGAAAGGGCATATAATAGTGTGCCACATGGATTGATTTGGGATAGTTTGGAAAGTAGAGAAATTCCTAGAAACTACATAGATATAATTAGAGATATGTATGTTAGGACTAAAACTAGTGTTCATACACCTATAGGAGATTATGATTTCTTCCTTGTTGAGGTAGGACTCCATTAAGGGTCTGCGTTGAGTCCTTTTCTGTTTACTGTTGTCCTAGATGAGTTGTCTAAGTCGATCCAAGAGGCAGTCCTGTGGTGCAGGCTTTTTGCAGACGATATTTTGTTAGTTACGGAAAGTAAACAGAGCCTGAATGCGAGGCTAGAAGAGTTACGAGTAGCTTTAGAAGGAAAAGGTTTAAGGATTGGTCGATCTAAAACTGAGTACCTTTACTGTGAGTTCAGTGGTGTAAGCGAGGAAGAGGACACTCAAATTACCATTGAGGGGAAAATAGTTCCAAAGGTGTCTAAATTTAAGTATTTAGGTTCTTTCGTACAAAGGGATGGGGAAATAGATAGTGACATAGCCCATCACGTTCAAGTTGGATGATGTAGGTGGGGAGCTGCCACTTGGGTTTTGTGCGACAAGAGGTTCCTGACTAAATTAAAAGGAAAATTTTATAAGGTTGTGATCAGACATGCTATGTTATATGGAACAAAGTGCTTTGCCATTAAGAAGATACATAGATGCATGTAAGCTGGAGGTAACGGAGATGATGATGTTGAGGTGGATGTGTGGGCATACTAGATTAGGTAGGATAAAAAATGAGGTTTTTAGAAATAAGTTGGAGGTAGCTAGTATATTGGATGCGATAAGGGATGGGAGACTGAGATGGTTTGGGCATGTAAAAAGGAGACATGTGTCAGCAACAGTTAGAACAATAGAAAGTCTTACTGTTGAGGGGGAAGGAGTAGAGGCAGGCCGAAACTTACATGGGATGAGTGAGTTAAAAAGGATTTGCTAGATTTGCATCTCTCCGAGGACATGGTTGAGGATAGGAGTTTGTGGAGATGTAGGATTAAGGTTAAGGACCTGTAGGGGGTGTTATCTTGGGTTAGTGTCTTGTCGTAGGAGCACAATTTATTTATTTTTTTCTAGTTTTGTTTGGTAACTTGTGTAAGTTATCATTTAACTATGTAGGGATATGATGTATTATTTTTATTATATTTATGGGTATATTATTTACCTAGTTGTGTGTTGTACGTATCCTAACTCTCAAATCTGGGTTGTCTTAGGAGTCGGGAGTCTCATTGGAAGCAACATCTCTATCATATGGGATAGAGGTAAGGCGTTCTTACATCTTACCCTATCCAAACCCTACTAATAGTTTTTATAGCTATAAGTGGGATTATACTAGGTAAGATTGATTGATTAATTGATTTTCAAAGGTAACAAACACACCAATTTCAAGTTAACTATTAGAAGGGAATATTTTAATATTTATAAGATCTAAAGTGATGATAGAAAACACTTGAGAAAGTATATGATAGAAAGTTCCTTAACATAGGAAGTGTAGGAAGCCAGAATATGATGACATCTGTAAACCATAGTTAGGGTTAATAAACTCAATCCTGGTTGATTAAAAGGGTAGTCTTTTTTGTTTCTTTAACCTCTGATTCAAATACAATTCTGATTCAAATACAATTCACATTCAAAATCTAATATAGCAATATTTATTTCAATTACGACGCAATTATATTCGATATCCGATTGAATAAATTAACGACACTCTAGTAAATAACAATAGTTGTCGATAATAATGTGATACTCTGTTCTTTCATTCATTTTCATAACCTTTGAGTGATTTAGTTTTACATGTTGATTATATCTGATTACTGAAAAACAATGATCATGGAGGTATTGTAGAGAATGAATAAGAAGAAGATTTTTGATGATCAGTAAGATGATGAATAAGGAGAAGACATATGGATTGCGTTTTTATTGATTTTGATTACTCAGTAATTGTACAAGTGCGTCTATTTAAAAATGCACGTTTAATTAAAGACTAAAATGAAAAACGCACATTTTATTTTAGTGGAATATAAATGTGCGTTTATTTTGAAAGTGGCAATTAAATAAACGCACCTTTACTATAGTGGAATATAAATGTGCATTTATTAAAAATCCTAGGTTTCTTCCTCGAAACGCTCATACTCTGTTTTAGCCTTAATACTCTATTTCTTTTCACAACCATCAAACATCACAACATCTCCCACATGAACCCTTCACACATCTTGAGTTTCAACAATCACTTGAGCATACCCTTTATCAACAGCTGCATTCTCCACCCTAAACAAAGTCCTAGCACCCTATATCAAGAAAGACTCATTACAAGTATAATGTCTATGGTTCCCCCTTAACCCACCTGGCTTCATCTCACCTACATGAATAGAAGCACAAACCAATGCACCCAGGGGTGGACCTAGTAGCTTACTAGGGGTCGCGCCCGTTGCTCCTGAAAAACACCCGCGTAGTGGAAAAAAATATTTTGTTTTACGATTTTTCAAAAATGTTACTACTGAAATAGAATTTACGTTGCTACTAAAATTTAATATACGTTACTACTAAATGAAATTATACGTTACCACGTTACGTTACGCAAAAAAATATTTACCGAACTCGAAAAAATTAACTAATCTAATACCTATCCTACAATACTAACCCAATAATATACATGTAATCTTAACCTAATAGGCCAATAACCCAACTACCAAAGCCCACCATTTTCCCTAACCCAAGTCCAAAGACCAATGCCCACCCTTTTGGTTAGTTGATTTGTGAAAAAATAAAATAAAATAAAACACCCAGCACAGCATCCAGCAAAGAATCTGAATTTTCATTTTAAGAAGCTTGAATTTGTGTTTTATATGCACTTGTTAGATGATATTCTAGGCCTCACAAATGGTTTATCAAAACATCTTCAAAAAAAAGAGTCAAGATTTGTTAGAAGCGGCTAAATTGATAAACGGAACGAAGCGAGCATTGAATAATTTAAGACAAAACGGGTTTGATGGAATGTTGCAAAGGTGACATCTTTTTGTGAAAAAAATAAGATTGAGATGGTAGAAATGTCGGAAAGTTATGGTAATCAAAGAAACCGTAAGAATGTCGTTACTAACCGACATCATTTTGAAGTTGAAGTTTTTAATACGGTTTTGGATTTGCAAATTCAAGAACTTGAAAGTCGATTCAGTGAGGTATCAACAACTTTGATAGATAATATGTCGGGTTTAAATCCTTGTGATTCGTTTTCTAAGTTTGACATACCTAAGATCCTAGCATTTTGTGAGATGTATCCGAATGATTTTAGTGAAGAGGAAAGATGATGTCTTTCGGGTGATCTTTCGGTATTTTATCACACATTAAAGGAAGATGAAAAATTTGCAAAACTAAATGGAATGTGTGATCTTGCTCGTGTAATGGTGGAAACCGAAAAACATAAAACTTTTCCTTTGGTTTATCGGGTGTTGAAGTTAGCATTAGTTTTGTCGGTTGCAACCGCAACCATTGAGAGGTGTTTTTCTAAGATGAAGCTTATCAAGACGGATTTACGCAATAGAATGGGTGAGGACTATTTGAACAATGCTTTGATTTGCGCGGTTGAAAGAGAGACTTTTGATAAAGTCAAAGAAGATGACGTAATGGCTCGATTTCAATCTTTCAAGAACCGAAGGGGCGAAATCTATTAGGTATGTGTCTAAAATTATCTATAATCATGTTGTTATCTCTATTTCCTTTACATTGTATGAAACTATGGCGAAATTTTTTTTTTTGAACGTTGCTACTGAAAAATATTTCTAGATCCGCCACTGAATGCACCCCTAATATCCCTGAACCCAAAGCTATTGAAACATGGTCTAAAAGCCAGCCACGTGTCTTTGGTTGTTGAAGAGGGTCTAATAAGGTTGGCTTCATGGTCTTGATTGTTGGTGATTGAAAATCTTATATTTGTCATTTGTGGGGATTATTGGTGGAATATGAGGGAAACTCATGTTAAGATTAGGAAGATGGATAGGAGAATAGGGAAGGCTTGTGCTTTTTTCAAAAACAGTTTGAGTCTTGATACCTTGAATCTAGGGTTCTTGATTGGAAAGAGGGGTTGGGTTCTTGGGTGT
Source organism: Ambrosia trifida (assembly GCA_028751855.1). Taxonomy (NCBI): domain Eukaryota; kingdom Viridiplantae; phylum Streptophyta; class Magnoliopsida; order Asterales; family Asteraceae; genus Ambrosia; species Ambrosia trifida. The sequence continues at coordinate 47,072,805 of CM054124.1, forward strand.
GGATTGGGATTGGGAGTTCTGTGGTGGTGATTAATAAACAAGGAAATTGTTAATCAACTAAGGTGTGTTTTTTTTTTTAATTTAAGGTGCCTTTTTTTTAATTTTTTTATAAGGTACGTTTTTTTATTTATATAAGGTGTGTTTTTATATTAAGACACATAAAAGACGTACGTTTGTATCGACTTACAGACATCTGAGACGCACATCTATTTTTGTCATCATCTTTCTTTCTCTTGCATCATTTGTTATCCTAATTGTTTTACGTTTAAATGTTCTTCATCAATAAAATCAAAAGTTCTTTTCAACGATAACGAACGTTTATACATTTTATCTTCTTCATTTACGTTCAGTAGTAACCATGCTTTGTTTTTCGTTTTTTTGAATGATTCTCTGTAATCGGTGTTTTTTTTTTTTTTTTTTTTTTTTGTATATTTGATTATCTGTTCTTCATTAACATTTAGTAATCGTCAGAAAGGAAGTTTCAATTTAGGTGCTTTTAAGAAAATTTTTTGAATATGTTTATTGCCAGATTCCTAATCTACCCTTGGTTTGTTTCAGCCGACATTAATTAAGTTTGTAAATTACGATCTTGGCACCACTTACATCTAATGGATATAGATCATTCCTACACTTTTTACGTTATATGTTAATAACACTTTGTACGTTATCTCTTCTCGAAAACACTTAATATACACGTCCCACAATTGAAGACTTAGGTTAAAGAAAGTTTTTCTTGGAATAAACATAAGATTTGTATGTTTTCGAAGATGGTGCATATATGGCATAATCTCATCTCTATAGATTTCGTTTTCCGAGTCTAATTAGTACTTATCCTCTTGTTTCACTAGTAGGAGACAAAAGGGCGTAATAATCTACAAGTCTTTGGGGTGAGGCCCGGTTAGGGTTACAAGATAGAAATATTTGGTTTCCACGTTACTCGTTATATAGCACCAAGATTGATTGATGACAGATTGTTTAGGACCTCATGATCTTGATCTTTGTCTTCTTGCACAACCAAAACACATGCATCCACTTTGTTTTATTTGTTGCACATGTGTACGTGTTTTTTAAAGTAATTTCAAATTATGTTAAGCATTAACTTAAGATTGTTCAACTTTTTTGTTTTTAACACCTTAAATTACAGTAAATCCATTGGCGGAGCCTAAAGATTGTCCAACTAATAGAGCCAAATTAGTTGGATGTTACTAAATTCAATCTATGATCAGTTTCCTGATAATAACCCATACTGATAGATAATTATGCGAACATTAATATTTTTTACTTTTACTATACGGAAAAGTAAACCGGTTTGTCTTGCTTATTAAAAGTTAGCAGCTTCATTGGTCATATTACTAGTATAGAAAATATATTGGGTACAAAATACCTTAACATAGGAAGTGTAAGAAACCACATAATAATGACATCTGTAAACTATAGTTAGGGTTAATAAACTCTATCCGGGTTGATTATAAGGGTAGTTTGGACATTTTGTTTTTTCAACCCCGGATTCAAATACAGGATCAAATATATATAGTAATTCTGTTTTCAATTACGACGTAATCATATTCGATTGAAGAAATTAACGACATGATCTGTATTTGATTTTTTTTTATTAAAACAAGTTTTGCAATTTAGTTTCCAGTAATTAACAAAAATGTTTTGATCATGTTTATGCAGATTTAAACATATCAGATGATGATTCAAAAATAGATCTCGATAATCCTGTATTTCTATGGTATTAGTCATTATGCTCTGTTTTTTAAATCATTTTTAAATGTTTTTCACAATTGATAATGGGAGATTTAGTTTTTTTTTTTGTTGATTATATCTTATTACAGCAAAACAACGATCAAGGTAGCATCCATTTTTAGATTTTTATGGGCGCGCTTTATGATTTTATGGGAAATTACAGAAAACAACGATCAAGGTAGCATGCGTTTTTTGATTTTTTATGGGTGCATTTTATGATTTTATGGGTGCGTTTTTTGTTTTTATGGGTGCGTTTTTTAGTTTTTTTGTAGCTCTGTTTAGTAACTAAACAGAGCATACATGCGTTCGTAAAAGTTTTTTACAATGATAACACACATTTTTACATTTCATCTTATTCATTTAGTTTAATAAACATGCTTTGTTTTTATTTTTTGTAATGATTATCTGTAATCAATTTTTTTTGTATAATTGATTGATGGAATTATACATAATGGTCAAAAAAGGAAGTTTAATTTAGGTGCTTTTAAGGAAAAAAAATTAAAATTGTTTATTGTTAGATTCCCTAATGTACCCCTGGTTTATTTTACGCAAGATTAATTAGGTTTCTAAATTACGATTTTGCCACCGTCTATATTTAATGGCTGATAGTGCTTTCTACACTTTTTATATTAATGACGGTTTATACGTTATCTCTCATCTATAAATTATCCTTTATATATTATTATCGACCAATAGATTTTAATTGTAATTATTAAAATTCAATTTGGCAGTAATAAAATTGAAAGTAACTTTTACCAACACTTATGAATTTATATGATGGGTTGATCTTAAATACAATTTCTCATATGGTAATTTTAGGTATTTATTGAAGGTATTCCTAGCTACAGAATGCTAATATAATAATATAACATCGACAAAGATCTCGTTATATTATAAGTGATTACCAGACTTTCTAGGCAAATAACTAGTATTCTCTAAGATCAAGGCATCTTGACAGTATTGATCGAAAACCCATGTTATTAAAAAATGTTTGTAGTTTTAAAATTTAACCCGCTAGATACCAATAATCTTGATAATAACCAAGAAAGATTTGTGGATATTTGGGTTTCTGCTTTTCTATTCACTGTATTCACCGACTACCACTATATGCATGAATTTATTCAGTCGGAGAGAGATTCAAATGATTCAAAAATATTTTGAAAGGTTAAAAAAATAACGTGAATCTGTGTTTTATATACGACTTTTATTATAGTATTATATTGACATATTGTTAATCATCATCATGTTTCAATAGGCACGTATTAAATAAATGAGTGTTTTTTCTATTATTTTTTTAAAGGCATAGTTAAATGGTGAAATCCTAGTCTTAAGTCTTAACAACCTCCGTGTTACAGGTTCGAGTCCTCCCACACGCCGGGCCCTTTCAACCTTAATGAGTATAACTTTTTCGATGGACGAAAATTGAAGTTATGACCAACCCCGGACGGAAACTCTCTTATGTCTCTTATTTATTTTACTGATGTATAATTGTAATTCCAATCATTAGAAAACTAATAGTCTAATAGTTGTAATACTATTACACTTGTAACTTCAGGTTTTTTATGCTCTAAAAATTATAATTTCGATAGCTTTGTATCAATTAATTGTACAAGTGTTTTTTTTTATTTTTTTTTTATTTATAAACACTAGAATGTTAATTACTAGTTTTCTTTTTCACTGATAGTCACCCTATTATTGGTTTGGCACCTTAAGGTTTATTATTCCTATTTACTATTACTATTAATGCTACTTAATTATACTATTATTATTAATTATTAATAACGATCATTTAAAAGTTTATCAAGTTTTTTTTAACAACAAAACATCTATATAGAGAGAGAGAGCCAGCAAGCCACTGGAAAGCAACAACATAGACAACGAAAAAACAACACAACCAAAAAGAAAATGACCACTCCCTAAAGTTATTGAATAAAATTGCATTGATTGTTGTTAATAAAGCCGTCCAGTGTATTTAATATCTGTGACAGATATGTCAAGCGTTCAAAAATTTTTAAAAACTTTAGTTGCTATGAAATTAAATGAATAATATCTGTAAAGTCCATGTGAAGACAAAAATTATTTATACAAATTATAGTGAATTATTGGTGTTTTATTCTAGTTGATTGAGTTAGGGCCAATAGATGGAACCCACAATTTTAGTTAGCAAATCAAGACACGGGACTAATCATTAATCCACCTTGTTTGAAAAACATGTGACCTATAGAAAAGATAAGTATTAAAAAAAAAATTGTTGTTAAAAAAAAAGATATGAGTGCTAGCTATACATGTATGTGTTTGTGCTTTCCATGTGTCTTTTGTAAAGAATCATAATAATATATGATTGCCTTTTGTAACACACTTAAAACATGTATATGTGTTTGTGCTATCCATGTGTTACATACATGTAGTTTAGGCTACTGGGTAAGCAGACATGAAAAACCCCATGTCTCAGTGCCACGTAGGCTGCCACATCACTAAGGTGGTGTCTCACCATTCTTGAGACATGGGTGGGGTGTGCAGACATGAAAAACCCCATGTCTCAAGCATTTAAAAAAATAAAAAATAAAACTAGCCATTACCTTTTGGATTTAAGAAAAAAAAAAGGAAAAAACCCCATTGGTGCGTCCCAAATGTCTTGAGAAGGACGGGGGAGACGGGGGAGGTTGGGACGGGGGCTGGGACGGCGAAGTGGGGAGGTGTAGCAATGGGGACGGGGCAAAAATCAAGAGACGGGGGCTAGCCCACGTCTGTTCACCGAACAGTCTTAGTAGACTGTCAAAAATGTTATTTTTATTTGTTTAGTAGACTCTAATTAATTCAATGAAGGAGAAAAGAAATAAATAATAAAAAAAAAAAAAACTTACCGAAATTGCTTGCTATGAGGCAACTTCTGCTTGTTTTTTATGCTATCAACTCCTGTAATTTCAACATCATCCACATTAAACAACAATGAAGGATCCGATGGAAGCTCCATATGCCTCTTGGTCCAAGCCGCGACGAAAACCGACGCTATTTGTGTTAACGGGCTACCCACAAGCTTCTTGAACCGGTACCTTTTTGTGCCCGACAAGAAGATCACCCACCCGATAACAATAGCACAAGCAATGATCCCATATCCCCAAGGCCTACCTACATGGTCCTGGATATAAACCAAGACTGTAACCGCCCCAAGTGACCCAATACTTATGAAGAAAAAGAACCAATTAAAGAACCTAGCCATTTGGGTCTTTTCCTCCTTATCCGTCTCATCAAATTGATCTGACCCGAAACCTGAAACACTAGATTTGAGTCCACCCGTCCCAAGGGCGGTCAGGTAGAGTGCCACATAGAGAAAGGTCACTTGTGTCATGGTGGCAGCGGCGCAGTTATCACCGTTGGGTGCACACTTTGGTGGTTGTAGGCTCGGAATGGCGGTTGAGATGGCCAAGATTGTCACACCCTAAATGTTATTACAAAAATGATTACAAGTTAAAATTAAACTAAAAACCTAACCTACAAGTTCTTACAAAAATGAAACACATAAATGTGTAAATCATACCTAAGTTTTTTTTTTATTTAAATTTAAAAAGAACCTAGGTATACTAAATATAGAAAACTATTGGACCATCTTCAATATATTATCTAAAAATGGACAAAAGATAGTACTTACCATAGCTTGAACAGCAGCGAATAGGGCAATGGTTAGATACCTAGAGACATCATAAAAATATGTTGTGTTAACATAGACTTTTACAATATAATTAATGGACACATGAGAAAATTAGATGATTACCGTCCAAGGAAAGTATCGGCCACAAAACCGCCAAGAAGACATAACATGAAAGAGGTACCTAAGAAATTGGTGACAGTATTCGCGGAACTAGCATTTCCAAAATGCATAGTTCCAGTCAAATACGTCACCAAATTCACTGCGATACCTAAAGTCGCTAACCTTTCACATGCCTCTACCCCTGAAAACATATTCAAATCAGATAATCTAAGCCTTAAATAATTAATTAATTATATTATATGAAACGAAAAAGCATGACACCATTTAAAGTGCTTCAAATTAGCAACAACTTTGTACCTTTATAATGAAATAACTAGATACATAATATGATAAAGATAGAAAGGGTGGTCATGGACCTAGAATCATGGCGGCACTGACCCAACCTCCGGTGGTTGCACGGTGGACCGGACGGCCCTTGTAGTCCCAGGCATCAGGTAGAGTTTTTGTCACATGTAATTCAGGGAGAGCCATATTATATGTTATGATATATGGTTTTAAAAAAAATAATAAAGGGTAGGTTATAGGATTTGAAGATGGTAAAAGATGAAAGATGTATGTGATGGTTAAGATTCCATGAATTTTGGAGAGGGGCTAAGAGCCTTTTATAGCCGGGGCTATATGATTAATATTATTTATATAATACTAGCTGATTACCCCGGGACCCTTCCGGGGTTGAAAAATCTAATTTTACGTGATAACCTATTGCAAATGACTCAAGTTAACTAACCGCAAAATCTCTCAATCATTGCATGTTCATAGTATTCTAATCAGTAATAACTCATATTCCCTAATCTAAAACCTAATCAGTAATCATCTAAAGAATCACTTATGTAAGCTGCAACTATTAAAAAACTTATCACATCTCTCTAATTTCTCACATTCTAATTGCTCTTATAATTCCTAACCTAATCAACTAAACAAGCACTTAAGTTGGAAGTTGTAATCATTGTATCTCATTATGCCACGTGGCATAATCAAGAGATGGTTGAGGCCACCATTGAACGCCACGTCAGCAACTATCAATTCTTTCCGGGAGCGTCCCGGGGTTGAAAAATATAATCATTCTAATAATACTAATACTAATAGTAATAATTATTACTCTTGTAATTAAATAAATAAAAAAATAACCTTGCTATAAGGTGACACCATGTGTTGCAGTGTTTCGCGATTCTTTCTTCTAACTTCTCTTGATGAAGTATACATAGTAAAATTCCAATGATAACATGGTGATTGGGCTGATTTTCAACATCGTAGATAAGAACTTGGTTTAAAAGAAAAAACATGATTAATGAATTACATGAACACTTTGTGTGTTTTTTTCCTGTATAAACGAAACCCCACAAAAAATAGTCGATTTTTCTCCGTTTTTTATATAGGACTATGGTACTCGTTGGAAAGATAATAAAACACTCGTTAATTTGGTGTAATTTTTTTCTTTAAAAAATCTTGTATATAAAAGATATAAACGTTTAAAAATTATGGGAGGAAACATGAGAGAGAAAATTTTAAATTTATTTTTAAATTCTCTTTTTTCTAAAATAACTCAATTTAATTTAGGGTTTTTATGTTTATCTTTTTTTTTTTTAATTAAAAAAGGAAATAGTTCAAAAACACTAAAATCTTTCAATTATGATGTCACGTGGCACTCTCAAGGGAAGATTGAGGCCTCCATTGTACGCCACGTCAGCATATACGTTTTCTTTTATATCTATTAATATATATAAAAGAATTGAACATTGCTGACGTGGCGTGCAATTGTGCCTTCAACCTCTCCATGAAACTGCCACGTGGCATCATAATTGAAAGATTTTAGTGTTTTTGATTTATTTCCTTTTTTAATTAAAAAAAAAGATAAACATAAAACCCCAAATTTATCTCTCTATCTCTCAATTCTCAATTACTAAAATTAAATTGAATTATTTTAGAAAAAAAAAATTTAAAAACAAATTAAAATGTTTCTCTTATGTTCCTCCCATAATTTTTAAACGTTAATATCTTTTATATTCGAGATTTTTTAAATAAAAAAATTACACCAAATTAACGAGCGTTTTATTATCTTTCCAATGAGTACCATAGTGCTATATAAAAAACGGAGAAAAAAACGATTATTTTTTGTGGGGTTATGTTCATACAGAAAAAAAAAAACACAAAGTGTTCAGGTTATTCATTAATCATGTTTTTTTTTTTTTAAATCAGGTTCTTATCTACGATGTTGAAATTCAGCCCAATCGACATGCTATCATTGGAATTTCACTCTTCTAAAGATGGATTGGTATACTTCATCAAGAGAAGCTAAGAGAAAGAATCGCGCAACACTGCAACACATGGTGTCACCTTATAGCAAGGTTATATTTTTATTTATTTAATTACAAGAGTAATAATTATTACTATTAGTATTAATATTATTAGAATGGTTATATTTTTCAAACCCAATCATGAATTCTACATCTATATAAGTCAAAGTGAAATTGTAACATATTTTAAATTACGTGAAGATGATTATATGTTGAAGGTTATCCTTTAATACTGTATTATGTTTAATATGGTTTATGCTTTTTATTTTTTTAACTCTTTAAATAAATGTTTTTTTAACTAAGATTGATTATGTTTAAGTTATTTACTCTTTTCGTGATTTGAGTTTTCTTCTTTTATCATTTTTTTATTAAATCATATTAAAATTTTCAACCCCGGGACCTTCCCGGGGTAATCAGCTAGTATATAGATAGATAATATACTGTTTTTACTATATTTTATTCACTGTTAACTTTGATAATTATTTTTTAAAAGAAACTATTTTCTATCAAGAAACAGGTGCAAGGCAATCGGTATGACTGTATTTTGCAAGTGGAGAGCTCACCGGCCTTGTGTGTCCAGTCCATATCATTGAAATTAATCAACCAAAAAACAAACAAAGAAGAAATATTGAAAAAAAAAGGCAATTATTGTGTTACTGAATCTTGAATGCAAGAGTGGATAAGTAAATTAGATGGAGAGAATTGATTAACCATCTATTTCTTTGTTTTGACTAAATTTATACTATGTTCCCATTCACTCCTATAGTTTAACGGAATCGTTTATTCCTAGCTAGTTGGAAATAGCAACCGTCGGTGAGGTTCTATGTGATATCGGGCGTGGGTAAAGACTTCACTAATGTATCAACTCCTTACATTACGGATGGATTAAGTGATTAACGTCCAATACTATTAACGGATCACCTTTACATTACGGATGGATTAACGTCCAATACTACTAATGGATCACTGATGAACTATTTGTTGACTCACAACTAACCAACAAACTTTCCAGACAAATCTTCTACTGACAAATCTTTGAAGTATTTGGTTCGTTGTTGATAGGTATTTAATTTTAATATAATTAAACAAATCTTCTCCTAGAGCATTTATTTGAAATGCTTCCATGTAGCCTCTAGCTTCCAGGTACCATTTAAGCTTCTTTACTCAACTTATCCATGCAAAACCCTTCACGTTGGCCGAAGAATTTCAATTAGAAAATCGGTACTTTCAATCAAAACCTTCTATATGTGGTATGTGCAAAACATTCCACACAGACCCGTAAATATTACCACAAAATCACTAACTTTACCACCTGTGATTGCATTTAGGAATTTACCAAAGAAATCCACAAAACATAAAATTTTTATCCCCCATTCCTTTGGTAAATTCTCTAACCCTCAACAAATTCCCTCTAAAAAGCATCATTTGGTTGAGTGTCATCTGACCAAATTTCCTCCTCAGAGCGAAATTGTTTGTCTTCAAGTTACGGAAATATTATTTTTTTTTGTTTGGTATAGTCATATCAAATTAGGAACACCGTACTACTATACTCTTTGGTTCTCGTGATTACTCCACAATCTTCATCACTATGTTTCATTATCATCATCACAAACTGATCGTAAGCAAGCCTGAATGATCACATGACATAGTAATAACACGAAACAAATGTCTTCAAGTAACATTTTGAGACATGATATAAACACGCAACCATATGATTTCATTATCCAAAACTGTTACAAATCCGAAAGAAAAAGAGTTTACATTGTCTATGATCAGCAGGAGATCAAGCATGACCTCTCCTATCTATACTTGATCAAAGCATGTCCATACTTTAACACCCACACGCATGAACCTTTCTTATATAGGTCGTCCCATTCGCATGGGCATTTCACCATTTGTTCATTTAATTGGTCCATACCAGGTGAATGACATACATTACCTGGTCCCTTTTCTAGGCGAATGGAGCCATTTTTTTAAACCATTAGGTGATTAATGCCTCCTCTGATTCGTATATGCCCCTACTAATCAGTCAGACTCAACCATAGTCTATTCACCCAATATAACAAAGATACAATAATGCACTAACAATTTTCCATAAACACAAATGAGGGATATGTGATCACATTTATAAAACCGTCATATATTCACATTGCACTTTAGTTCCAAGGCCACTAATCCCAACAAATTAGTTTCAACCATTCAACATCATATTTTATTTATGACACAATCGATTAAAAAAGTAAAGGGAGAGATCACTTAAGAGTTAAACCCATTCAAAAAAAAAATAAAATTAAAAAGAGTTAAACACATAGAGAAGTTCTTTTTTTTAACTTTTTTTAAGGCTTAGTTAAGTGGAAATCCTTATACAACCCTAACTTAGCGGTCCTAAGTTTGAATCCCTACACACACACCGATGTCCTCTTTGCCTAAGCTCAAACTGTCACGGGGATTTTTTTGTGGTGTGCATAGATCGAACATGTGACCTACCCCCAAGATGCAAACCCTAAGGGAAAACCCACCTTATCTCAAACCAGCTAGGCTAGAAATCATTGGGTTTTTTTTAACTAAGGAAGCGGGAACGTTCTCCACTATATGTTGCGGATTCAAGGTATTTTCTCCTTCTAGATTTTAATATAACATTACATCTTTTTTTATAATTATTAAAACCAAATTGTATATATAGACCTACATAGTGAATCAAATAGTAAAAGCGTGATAACTTTACGAGAAAACTCTTTTAGACTTATTATATTATTGGTTTCATATGTTATCAAACAATTAATATATGTTTGAAGGACAAAATCAAGCTGACTAATAGCGTGTCTGAGTGTTCTTCTTTTAAATGCATAGATGTCCTAAGTGGGTCTTAAAACGCATCCATGGGCCTGCCTATGAATGTTGATATTTGACCTTAGTGTCAATTTGATTCCTGCAACCTTTTCTGTTGTCCCACCCGTTTAAAGGAAGATAGTAGCCTCTTAAAGGTTGATATATTACTAGTGGGGTGTCCACCTGTGGCGGCGTGAATTATAACATCTCAATAGGTGATTTTAAGTGTATGTACAAGCTGTTGTTTACCTGTTTAGTTCAGGTAGGTCTTCAGCCATTCCATAACCAAAACCAATACTTTTGATTAAAGATATTTCAAATACCATTGGATTAAGTTATTTCAGTTTAGTTAATCGGTTAAGAACATTGGGTACAACTAGTTTTCGATTAAAATCAAATATTTATTTGAGATGAAAATATTAACATGAGTTGAAGTACTCAAGAAGTAGAATTCATTATTATTAATTTAATTTTTTTTGTTATTGTCCACTCTTTTTTAAAGTCTTTTATAAGCAAGATTATAAACAATGTTATCTCAACCTTTCGATGTGAGATAGATTTTCATATAAAAATTCTCAATAGGCTGATTTGATTAAATTAAAAGAACACAACACGTTCAAAAGAAAACTGATTTTAAACCAACAAATATAATTCCATGTGAACATGCGTAATGATCCATGTAATGATAAAGAGATTTATTGTAACTAATACCATGGATCACATAGGTTGACATCAAATGATCTATCTCCTTTAATTTTGTCAACGTTTTATGCAATATATTATTTCTTTGTATTACTCAATGTATAGCCTAAATGTTAATTATTTCCTAAGATGAAATTTATATTTATATTTATAACATATCTTAAATATTTTGTTTTCTACATAAGTGGTAAAAGGATAATGGTATTAATAAAGATTATAATTTGTAAAATATTAAATTCACCCCCAAATTTCAAAATATGCATTTGTTTTTATAAAAAAAATATATACTCTTAATTTCACATGATATATGATTGGTTTCATTAACTAATTACTCGCTGACTTTAATATATACTACTGTTAGTTCAAGCTACAACATGAATTAAAGTATAGTGGCAGACAAGAATAAAGATAGTGTAAACAAAACCAGTGAATATATATATATATATATATATATATATATATATATATATATATATATATATATATATATGTGTGTGTGTCATTTGCATATCCTCTTCGACTACAGAGTTATATAACAACATTCTACTCACGTCTTATGCAATCTATATTTTCTTATATTTTGAAATTTGACAATTGACAAAGCTGCTATAACTTAACCACAATTACATGAATATTATTTAGTACCTTTGTTTTAAAAGTTTAATTGTTTATAATACAACAAAAAATGCATATAATAACCCATAAAGCTGGTGAGTTCACAGTTAAAAGTAACCAAAAGTTAAAATAGAAATCAAACACTAGTTTCAAACGTATGTCAAGGGTACCTAACCCATGCTAAGTAACTAAACATGTGGTACCGAAAACTGATAGAAAGTTTGCCTTTCACCAAAGTCTATCAACAATGGTAAATATGTGGTCAAAAGTTCACACCCGTGACACAAGCACGGTGTGAGGCTGCTGCACAACCTAATAGCGCTATCAACTAGTACCTCGTTCGCCTACATCGACTAATTCGGTATATAAGTATGGACTTTGAATGATAGAGTTTCGTTTAGTTAACTAAGGACATAAAATGTACGAAAACTAGTGAAGTAGATTCACATTTGGAATCAAAGTGGTCCCCTTCAGGGATAAAGTGGTCCATCCTTGGGATACATGCTTTTGAGAAAAAGTACTGAAACTCACCTTAGGTTACGTTGACCTTATATCCGAACTCTAAAAACGTAATAGTGAACCGCTAATGACTCCCTATTATAAGTGTTATCTACGAGTACAAGTGTATATGTAATGCACAACAAAACCCGTTTTGTCCATGACATCTAATGTTGTGAAAAGTTTATGTGACACAAGTGTAACCACATGCAACAAGTGACCCGACTATCCTTTGGTGAATAATAAGTTTTCATGTTGTTAAATGCATCATATATGATTCACATAAGCTTACATTCATATACGTACCACATACTAGTCAAGAAAACCCCCAACTACGCAATATTCAAAGTTTCCCTAATTTGCTTTTTCAAGGCAGATTATAAGCTATCAAAACAAATTTTTATAAAATATCAAATCAACACATTAGACTCCCAAATATTTACTAAACATTCCTATTGTTCACTAGACATGATATTATTTTTATTTCGTGACCAAAGCTTATTGAAAAATTATGAAAAAATCATTTATTACATCAAGGTAGTTTAGTTGAGCTGTTTGTCTCAATTTAAGCCGAAAATTACTAAAAATCACATGTTTAACTTTTTAAGGTGAATCCAATTGGAAAAGTTCACAAACTCATATATATGTAACTACAGACCAAATTTCATGGTACGTGTAATGATTTGTAAAACTCGAGTTATGACATTTTAAAGTTGACCTAAATTTTTCATCCGAAATCAGATTTAACACTAGTTCATATAAATTCACAAACAATTTTTTTTTTTGAACGCCTAATTTCCTACCCTATTTTGTACACTCTTTTATTACACCCCATTTTCATTCCCTTTTAAATATGCCATTTTTTTTGCTTCTTATGAGGCTTGAATTCCAAACCTCCTCTTTGAAAACCCAACACCTTTACCACCACACCACAAGAGGTGATGCACAAACAATTACTAAATCACGTAAAAAAACACAGGTATTTGTATTTTCTGAAAACCTTACATCATGAACAACATTCATATATTAAAATCAATCAATTCAAGTATCTAAGGATCATGTTATGATCCATACAAGTTAACACATCAAAGTTCTTCACTTTTTAAAACATGCATGAACTCATTATTTACATACCCTAGATTCATAATACAACCCAACAACATCATAATTGTCACATCCTCAAATTCCACGTGCGGGGTTTTACCGCGAGGCGCGTGACACACCAGGATCTCAGTCAACGATCACAATAAACATACAACAAACATGCATTCATAAATATATTTAAAACCAAAATATCATGCTTTGAGCCGTAAACCAGTAGCGGAAGCATTTCTTGTTTACAACCAAAAGACATATCATTGTTTACAAAACATTGTTTAATATGCTTCAAAATATTAGACGCTGTGCATGACTCCGTGCGCCTAGTCCATTGACTGCTATCTTAGCGACCTGAGAAAACATGCCAAAAATGTCAACATATAATGCTGGTGAGTTCACATGTTTTCTTTTATAAAAGTGTTGTCACAAGTTCACAAAGATCATTCCCGTTAATACTATGTCATAAGAACGTTAGCTAGACGTTAAGTGTTTTTACTACTACGGTTGGGAACCCATTACTAAACATGAACCAAAAGATGATACCAGCCCAGATGACTGGGCTACCGATGCCTCGGTAACCCGATAGGTAGAGACAATATGCACCCGCCCGGCCCCGCCGTCGAGTGGGGTTTGTGAGGCCCAATAGATCTATCCACATTTCCCTCGTTGTGCGTTCCAGCACATTCATGGTTTCCCCCTGGGACTTTCCATAAAAGCCGTATAGTAACATAAAGTACCCATAGTATAACATGACCTTTAAATAGTTCGTACGAAGCATGTTTCTCCCCCGAAAGCAAAACAGTAAAAGTGAGGCTGTGAAACTCACCTTAGGTTGCGTTACTTGAAAACAGTTACGTAATTATGTTATAATAGTCCCAAATAGCGGCGACCTATCATAAGATGTATGTAAGTACCCGGACTAATAACCCGCAGGTTAACTAGTCCCCGAATGTCCAGACCATAACCATAAACGTTTGAAAACACCTTTGACTGTTAAACCGACCATACCAGACAAGACCCGACATCCCATTGGTGACCCGACATCCCACGTGTTAGGAAATACAAGACATCATGCAACATATGCAATTAAACACTTAATATGTGCAAGAGTTCGCCTGGTCTAGCACAATGTACAATTAACGCATAAACAGGTCCGAACACGTGTTACTAAGTCATTGGGTGTATCCCGGGGTTCCTATCATGTTCCTAGGTGTCAAATCATGTTCCGGGATGTCAAAATGCGTTTATGACAGCAGTACACGCGATTAGGAAATTAGCATGCAATTAGGAAAAGTCAACATGTGATTGGGGATGGTCAACAGGCAATTGTGAGGCTAATCGCCTACCTTAGCATGCGATTGAGGGGCTAATCGCATGCTAAGAGGGCTAATCGCCTACCTTAGCATGCGATTAGGAAAGCTAATCGCCTGCTAAGGAGGCTAATCGCCTGCAGCTGCTGCGCGACGCAATTTCGCGCGTTTAACCCTCCAAATCAGATCCGAACACTACAACAAAAATAGGTTTTTAGTACACACAAAAGTGTCCTATAATGTTATGTTATAGGACCTTTTATTTAATAGGACCAATGGTAAAAGCGTTTCATGTAAAGGGGTCGTAATAAGTTCCAAAACTTAAAAAGCGTCCTAATATCTCAAATAAGATTATGAAACCAATTCCATAGTCGTATAATATGTCTATGAACAACTCCTAACAAAAACATATTAGGACACTTTTACAATGTTCTAACATATGCTTACCTACTTTTAATTTTTTAATACACATACAAGCGTCCTTAAAAATTAATTTATAGGACCCTTATGATGTAACATTATAGGTACTTTAGTACCAAGAAAGGGGTCCTAATATCCTAAATAAGATTATGAAACCAATTTTATGGTCACATAATATGTCTATGAACAACTCATATAACGTCCTAATAAAAGCATACTCGGACACTTTTACAATGTTATGACAAGTTTAATAGGACAAAATTCAATCTTCAATATGTTTATTTGTAATTATAAAGTCACTCAAAATTCCTATTTAAAATATTCATACAAATACAAATCAAACTAAACGTTTATATAACTTCAACTAACACAATATTACAATAAGCTTCAAATGTATCCTCAATGCCACATAGAACTTTGTCATTACAAGCAAAAACAATGGATCCCTTATCAAACCTCCATGAGATGATAAGGCCCCGTCTAATACCATCCGAATCCTGTTCATGTTCATGCATCTTCAGAATCCTGTTCATGTTCATGCATCTTCACATCAATGTTTTAGTTAAGTGCTAGTTCCTAAAACAAGCATGAATAAACCTGTGCGTATCAGCTAAAAAAATTGAAATCATAGACTCTGCCACATATTTCATGATCAATTTTTTTTTCTTGAGTAAATGGATCAAAATTATCACCTCTATGCAATAAGATTAATAAGATATGTACAAACACATGCTACACTCAAATGTGTAGGTTCTGTATTGTATACATGTACTTATTTGTACCTAGTTCCTTGTGACATGTTAACCTTAAAAATATGAGGTAAAACAATAAAGAACTTTTTAATGTAATGTCCAGATCTTTCATATGATGTCACTAAAATTTCAATAGTTAAAAGGAGATCATCTTGAAACTGTATATCACTAACATTTCAAAAATAAAATAACACTAAATTCACCTTGTCATGTATTCCTTTAAAATTTATCTTTGCTGCTCGACCTGTTGTTTCATCAGCTTATTTGCAATCATCAATCAACACCTGATTGCCAAACACACAATAAAGCATATATAAATGAAGGCAATGCTACATTAAAATTACTTACCTCATGTCCCATCAATTGTCATGTAGTTTTGCATAAAGTCACCTAATATATACATTTAAAACATTAATTCAAATAATATCAGGATTTTTCAAAAGTACACAAAAGCATCCATTTCAAAAGATCATAATCAATTCATAAATATCATGCCATCTAATAAAGAATCACAGGAAAAAAGGTCATGCCATATGGAGCTACTCTAGTAGAATTATGTTCCTTTATACTCGTTCTTTAAAAGACCCAAAATACAAAATCAAAGTCTATTAATTTCCAAAGTTCAAACTGTTGAACACCTTTTGTTATAAAACAAATACTTCTATTCATATTTTAGAGGTCATGTCTATCTAATTGAGTTTAAGGCCCATTTTATCATAAAATTTCATGGATTGTGACATTGACCAAGTCTGAAAGCAATCTAGAAAACATGATACATCAAAACAAGTCTACGCAATGCACTTAAAATTCAGAAGTAGACAAGGAGGGGGCAAACAAGCCGAGTCTGAGCTCAACCAGGCTCAAGATAGTTTATTATATGAAAGCTCGAGCTCGTGCTTTGTTCCTAAATCTCAAACTCGGCTCGTTTATTATTTATTAATTAAATTATATTAATTATAATTATTATTTTATATACAATTTAGTTATCTTTCATAATTTTATAAATTTTCATTAATATTATTTAAATATATATTTAACATATTAATTAAAAATTATATAAACAGTTGGCTTATTTAGGCTAGCGAGTCGGCTTAAGCTCGATAAGCAACACTCGGGCTCAGGCTCGTTTCCTTAACGAGCGTGTTTTTAGGCTCGGGCTCAAGCTCGTTTAAACTTGTCTCATTTCAGGCTTTTGCTCGTTTGCACCCTATAAACAGCCAAAAGTATCACTACCAGCTGTATAGCAGCATACTTATGAATTTTTTAATTCAAAATTTTTAAATGGTATGATATCAAATCCAATAATCGGGCGTTCAAAAAAAATTATATCCAATAATTCTTTATAATAAATAGTTGAAAATTCACCAACAAGTAAACACAAAGATCGACTCCTCAAGTATAACTCTTTCATTAAAAAATGTAAATTTTCAAGGCAACAATTGTCAACATACCTACAAATGACAGAACAATTAAAAAAACACAAGCATATACTTTCGGATTCGTGCATGGTGTGTAGTCCTATAAATCGCAATGCGTTTAGGAAGGAAAATTATAAGTCAATTGAGAATACTGGTAGAAAAGTCAAAACATACCGAGATCAATGGCGAACTTTATGAGAGAAGAGCACCAGATTCTAATAAAGAGTTAATCGGTGAAGACCTGTAGATGGGGAACTTTATGAGATGGATGTTGAGAATAAGCTACAGAAATAGATTATGGTATTAGAGCTATCGATTTGTTTTTATTTTTTGGCTCCCCTTAATTGCTATCGTTCAAAACATCAAAATAATTGAGCGCCTAAATTTTCCCTTAAAAATTTTAAACTTTTAGTTTCAGCAGGGGTGAAGCGGGAACCAATATTGGGATGGGGAATGTCTTTTTGAGAAAATATTAAAACATATTGTACAAAACAAAATGATTATAAAACATAAAATGTATAAATAAAATGACTTATAAATTAACATACTATATCAACTTAATTTAAAATATACTTAAGTTTAATAAAATAAAATATACTTACATATCATGGTTGATTAAGATTGCCAACATGTTGTCTTGAAACTCAATTTGGGAATCAAACGATGAAATGCAATATTTAGGTGGTGTTTGTAATTTGTAAAAAGCTTTGTGGGAGCGCGATCTTCTTATGCGTCGCACAGACCACTCGTAGACATGAGTTTATGCAAAGTGTTTGTTTTCTCGCAGACATTTCATTAAAAAAACTTTATGCAAGCTCTTCTTGGTGCAGACATGACCCAACCGCTTCTAAGATCTTATAATGTCCGGAGATGGTTAAACACCACTACCCACCGTCCACCATCACCACCGTCCACCACCTACCACCACCATCAACCACCACCCACCGTTTACCGCCTACCACCATCGTTTACCACCACCCTCCGCCTACAGCCACCGTCCACCACCACCCACCATCTACCACAACCACAACCACAACCACAACCACCACCTTTCACCACCACCCACCGCCTACCACCACCGTCAACCACCACCCACCGCCTACCACCACCATCCACCACCACCCACCATCTACCACAACCACCACCTTCCTCCACCGCCACCGCCACCGCCACCGTCCACCATCACCCACCTTCTACCATCACCATCGCCTAACACCACCACCGTCCACCATCACCCACCGTCTACCATCACCACCACCACCGTCCACCACCACCTTCCACCACCGCCACCGTCCACCACTATCCGCCACCACCCACCACCACCGCCGTCCACCACCACTATAAATGTTAAAGTTATAAAACCCAAGTGTCTTGTTAAATTATGTTATAATAAAACTCTAGCGAATAAGCGTCTTACAAAAATAATGTTTTACGACTCAAATATTAAGTGTCGTATTACGGTGTATTATAATAACACCACTATGATTAAGCGTCATATAAAGGTTAAAGTTATAAGACCCGAGTGTTAAGTGTCATATTAAGATATGTTATAATAAAACTCTAGCGAATAACCGTCATGTAAAACTGATGTTTTATGACTCAAATATCATGTGTCCTATTACGGTGTATTATAATAACACCACAATGATTAAGCGTCCTATAAAGGTTAAAGTTATAAGACCCAAGTGTTTAGTGTCTTATTAAGTTATGTTATAATAAAACTCTAGCGAATAACCGTCCTATAAAACTGATGTTTTATGACTCAAATATCATGTGTCCTATTACGGTGTATTATAATAACACCACAATGATTAAGCGTCCTATAAAGGTTAAAGGTATAAAACTCGTGTGTCAAGTGTCCTATTAAGTTATGTTTTGATATGACTTCCACCAGAAAGGGTCCTATAACATCAAACATTTATGACTTAACTACAAAGTGTCGTATTAAGTTATGTTATAATGGGACACCTACAACTAAATGTCTTATAAACTACTTTATTAGGATCTACATTTTAAGTGTCTTATTAAGTTGTATGATAATAGGACCCCAAAAAATCATCCATCTCATTAAATAGTTTTTTAGGACACCGGTTTAGTAGCGTGTATTATAAAAGGACCCCAAAAGTTCATTCGTCCTATTAAATAGTTTTTAGGACCCTATTTTACAAGCGTCCCACACAAAAGGTCCTTAAAAGCCATTTTTGTTGTAGTGGAAACATGTGTAAACACCCAAAATCAAAACTAAACTATTAACCAACCCTCTCCAAGAAAAAACCCCCCCAATTTATCTCTGCTCTAAAGGGCTCGGTGCGATTATTTCCAAAAACGGCAAAATACTAGGTTTCATTAACTAACCTTATCTTTCCTTAAATGGAAACAATCAGATTTCATCTCCTACAAGTTTGCAAATCAACATTTGTTTGTTTTAACACCTCCCTAGTGTAAATCCTAACAACATTCCATCATTAATCATACCATAATCATCCTAGATCTCCAAGAATCATTCAAATGGGTCAAAATACACATTTTCATCAAAACACAACAACAATAGCTCAAACTCTTAGATAATCATCCTAATAACCCCTACATAACAGAAGTACAACCATTTCATGGAAACATTCATGTTATAAACACCAAGAAGATCAACATATGCATGTAAACTTCACATATAGCAAGTATTATGGTGTAGACTTGTTTTAGAACTCTTTTCAAAGGGTTTTAAAGACACAAACTTAGCAAAACAAGGTCTGGACTTTTGGGGAACCAAAACAACAACTTTACAAAGGTTAGGGATGAAGAACACACCTTAGATTTTATCAAAGAAAGGTGTGTAAGCTTGGAAATGGTGATTTTTGTAGCAAAACAAGTTCTAGAGGTGTTCTAGGGTGTGTGGGTGGCTTAGGATCAGTTAGGGTTGCTCTAAGGGTGTTTGGGGAGTTAAGGGTTCTATTTATAGGTGTTTCTAGTCGTTTAAAACACGTCAGGCGATTGTGCAGCATTATCAGGCGATTAGGGCTGCTAATCGCCTACCCTATTGGCGATTAGGGCTCTAATCGCCTACCCAAACCTCCTAATCGCCTACCCTATAGGCGATTAGGGCTAATCACCTCCTATCAGCATGCAATTAGGGCTAATCACCTCCTAATATCATGCAATTAGGGCTAATCACCTATAATGTCATGCAATTAGGGCTAATCACCTATAATGTCATGCAATTAGGGCTAATCACCTATAATGTCATGCAATTGCGTGTAATCATCGTTTTAATGTATGTAAACACGTATACACATACCGAAAAGTCACATAATAATTATAAACACATAATACATGAAAACAAACACGTTCACACTCGTTCACCAATTCCCGGGACTCGAGACTTGCGTGTGTGTGCTAAACCCGGTGATTCCACGAATCACCAATCCTTGTACACATGGTTATGGACCGACTCCCGATGATCCCGCGGATCATTGTAACGACTCCCGATGACTCCCTAGAATCATCATAACGACCCGACTGATCTAGTTAAGTATGTAATAAGTATGACTCGCTAAGGTAGACTTACTAGTTTAGTCAACATTACTAACCTGAGTTTGCCGGGTGTCACAATAATCATGCAATACTACATATATAACACGTTAATCAGATTTAAACTCTCAAGATTCATCATAAATATCAACCATAATTAACCCTAGATCATTAACAACCTACACATGCAACTTTTCATGCACAATCCATAAAATAATCATAAAATCATGTTTAATTATCATGTTAATCTTTATTAAAAACTCATATTAACGTTTTTAGACTTTACATTAGTTTTGGACAAATTAGGTTTTGATGTTTCAAAACAAGATTAAGAGGATTAACACGTAAAAGAATGATTGTTATACCCCAAGCTCTTCGATTAATCGATCCTATCACGACGTAAGCTCCTAGGATGATGATCTTAAGCCAAAGCAGAGGTTTGGAGTTGAGTTTTTCATAAAAGAGGCTAGGGTTTCGAGTTTTAGGCGTGTGATTATGAAAAATTGGGTTTAAAGTCGATTATATAACAAATTTCACGATTTTGGCTAATTAGACATCCCCTCGCGCTACGCGGGGAATTCGGCCTTTCTCCCCGCGCCTCACGGCGCCCATTTTAATGAGGTTTGGGATTGGTTTGGGCCTTCGGGCGTGGGCCAAGTCTTTTTATTATATATATATTTTTTGTTTTGCTTTGTTATTATTTGGGCTTTGTATATAATGTCTAATACCACAAATAATCAAGCCAGTATTGTGTGACCTAAATTACCTTCTCGGTTCGTCGGGTGCCGGTTACGGGGTTGGTAACACGTTTCACTTAAATAAACGGACTTGCACATAAATTCACATTTAAATACACGAAAGCACGTAATTGCAATTAATATCAACTGAAGTACTCCACAATTATTTGTTAGGTTATTTCACCAACGTTTGGGTCATTTACTCGTACATGCGATCTGGTAATTCTCCGAATGGCCGTTTATGCAGTTATTAACCTATAACTGTGTACGGTTCAACTCACTTAACTAACCCTAGTCAAGTAAAATGCTACGAATGTATGTATAAGTTAACTAGAGTTTAGTTAAAGTGTTAACTTGAAAATGTTGGGTATCGCACCATCAATGTGTTAAATCTGAACCGGACCGACTGGTTAGGCAGGGGACCGCAATTCATACCGGTTCGATTCGATGGAAATGACCGCTTTTGCAGGGGACCGCCAGGCCTGACCGATGACCGGTGGTTGTACCTGAAAATTGGCACTATCTGGTGGTTAGAGTGTGGCTCAAACTATTAAATTAAATAGTTTGGTTTTCACATTATATATAAAGAAAAAGAAAAATGTAAAATAAGAGGTTTTTGTTGGAGTGGTGTCCACCTCCACATCAGCCACTCACGCCCTGATTACCACAACATTGCCGCTAAAGTGGGGTGCCAACATCCTCTTACCATTCTCTTGGTAAGGTCCAATCCTAGTTTCTTTTTTTTTTCTTTTTTTTTTTTTGTATTTGCGAGGAGCACCCTTCAACTAGCCAAACTAAACTTGCAGATTGTTTTGTGCTTGATTGTTGTTGGTCGCGATTAACCTCTTAGTAAAAAAAAATCCTTTCTCTTGTGTATGATGTTACAATCTTCTTATGATCCAAACATGATTGTTTGCTGACCTGAAATCCTTGGTAACTCAAAAGTTCATTTGACTTATCATCGCGAAGTACAATATCAACAAGGGACTCTGCATATGACCATACGTTACTTTGAAAGCAATTCACCATGAAACCCTATACACAACACTTAAGTGAGCGGTAGTAACAAGATAGGAAATACTTGATTTGAAGCAATAATTAGTAGACTATGTAGGAAATAGGTACACTTTTAAAAAAGAGTTAACAACCATTTTCGTCCATGAGGTTTGGTCAATTTTGCTGTTGCTGTTCTCATCCATTTTTTTTTTTTTGCAACTGGACACTTGACATTTGGATTTTGCTGCTATTTTCGTCCATTTTGCTAACTCCTTTAATTGAGGGGCAATTTAGTCATTTTATATATTTGTTTATGTTTTCTAACACTTTTCATCCCTTTTTTTCTTTAAAATAAAAAATATTATAATTAATTATAAACACCCCCAACCCACTCCGATATATCCCCCTTCAATCTCTCCCTCTCTACCTCACTACAACTACCACTACCATACCTTCCGACCACCGTCAAACACCACCGGAAATCACCCCTACATCACTGCCACCAGCCAGATCTACAACGTATCTGTGTGTAACATAAACAACCATGCCACTGTCACCCACGCCACCAAGACCACCACCGAACCACCTGAATGGCTGCAACCAAGAACACCGGAACCACCTGAAAGACAAAGATCAAGACCACCTGAACCTCCTCCCGAACCACCTAAACCTCCTCCCGAACCACCTAAAAGGCCCAAACCAAGACCACCGTGTCCTCCCAAAAGACCGAAAGTCACCACTTCAGTCACTTAATACATTCGTTGTCACACCAAGCTCCGTCACTTATGCAAATCGGAGAACCTCAATAAACCACCGATGCAACACCTACTCACCTCTGTCGTCGAAGGTTAAATCGACCGTCGCCACACCAAGCTCCATCACCTGTACAGGTCGAAGAACAGCAATAAACCACCGACCAAACACCTTCGACACCTTTGTCGAATGTTTAAATCCACCACTATCGGTATTTATACTCTATTTCTCTTCTCACTATCCTCCTCTTTCTTCATCCCGATTCTCTCTCTAAGTTTCTCTCACAGTCTCTAATTATCAGTAGAGGGGGGTGGGCCGGCCCTAAGCATGGATCAGCTGGTCACCGGCTCAGGGCCCGACCCTCAAATGGGCCCGAATGCTTTTTAAAAATTCACACACACACAGACACACACACAGACACACATATATATATATATATTAAATTGTATATTTAGGATATATATTTATGTTCTATACATTTAAATTTTGTTAGTGAAGTTGAAAAAACAATGCTAATTTAATGTAGAGATCTCAAGTTCAATCATTGGCTTTAGCACCCACCATATTCATTTTTTTAATTAATTCCTCTTTACAAAATTTTGGGCCCAAATTTTTTTCCGCCTAAGGCCCAAATTTTTTTTTTGTATTTTCGGAGACGGCCCTGGTGTGTGTGCTCTGTGTGTGTGGAGGTTTTTTAAAAGGGTGAGTGGTGTGTGTGGGTTATGTGTCAAAAGAGGGTGGGTAGTGACAGGTTGAAGCGGGAAGCAAAGTGGAATTTGTCAAGTTAGGGGCGTCAAGTTAGGGGCTTGTTGTTGTGTGGGTTGTATGGGTTGGAGTGCACGTGTTTGTATTTTTTTTATCAAAAGGGTATTTGGTCAAAACGCATGTGACTAACATAATAAATAAACGGAGTTAGCAAAATGGACGAAAATAGCAGCAAAATGCAAACATTAAGTGTCCAGTTGCAAAAAAAAAAATTGATAAGACCAACAAAACTAACCAAACCTCAGGGACGAAAATGGTTGCTAACTCTTTAAAAATACATATAATAAAATTATAATAACGATACTTTCGTTATTCGTGGAAAATATACAAGTATGATCCGATTTACAAAACTAAATAAAATAAATTATAAATTACAAATTATATTCACTACGATTACTAATCTATATCTATATCTATATCTATATATCTATATATATCTATAACTTATAATAAAAGAATTGAGTTTGTATGAGGTGGCATTCAATGACATGTGCCATATGGTATCATGTGAAGCTTTCTTTTAAATTTATTTATTTTGTATTTTAAATAAAATTTATATCTATATTATCTTAAAATTTTAAATATGTTAATTAATATATTTTCCTTATTTTCCTCACATTTTTTAAATGTTAGTGAACTATTAATTATTTTAAAATTTCAAATATGTTAATTAATATTTTTATCTTTATTTTTTTTCTTATTTTCCGCTCACAATTTTTAAACGTTAGTAACTTTTATGTATGACATTTTTTTGAAAAAAAATTACACCAAATTAACGATCGCTTTATTATCTTTCCAACGAGCACCATATATATACTGCTATACAAAAACGAAAAAAATGTTTTTTTAGTGAGTTTTTGTTCATGCAGAAAAAAAAACACAATGTATTTAGGTAATTTCTTAATCATATATACGCAAGTCACTAATCATGTTATGATAGTATATACGTTTTCGAACCTACTATTACATATATGAATTGCCCATGTTCATGTGTTATAACGATATGCTTAGCATTAAAAGAGGTTGAGATTTTTTAATCTGCTGGGAACGCAGCATGAGAACCCCTTTTGATAGTATAAACATTAGAACAACTTTCTTTAACATTAAAAGAGGTCGAGACTGTTTACTTCTTTTATCCTTTTTTATTAAGTAATATTAGATTTTTTAACACCGGGACACTCCCGGGGTAATCAGCTAGTACATATAATAAACCAAAACCATTTTAATGACATGGCACTTAAAGAGACATTCTCTTCCTTGAGTGTGCCATGTGTCATCCCATGTGGCATTGAGATATTTTAGGAATAAAAGAATTTAAAAACAAAATTGGATTTTTCACTTTCATATTTCCTCCCATAATTTTTAAACGTTAATATCTTTTATATACGAGATTTTTTAAAGAAAAAAATTACACCAAATTAACGAGCGTTTTATTATCTTTCCAACGAGTACCATAGTGCTATATAAAAAACGGAGGAAAAAATGACTATTTTTTGTGGGGTTTTGTTCATACAGGAAAAAAACACAAAGTGTTTAGGTAAATCATTAATTATGTATAGTCAAGTCACTAATTATGTTCAAATCAGTAAATATGATTATTTTTGTCAACCAGAGCCGAATAGGTTAATAGAGTTATACGTTGTTTTAAGTTAGGTATCAATATTAGTATGTTAGAGTTGTACATTTGTTTAGGCTTTAGGATAGGTGTTAATATTAGAGTTACATTGAAGTTCTACATTCTTTTAGGTTAGGTGTTAGCATTGGAGTTGTACATTGTTTTAGGTTAGATATTAATATTAGAGTTATATATCAGTCTATTTCATATGTAAAATTGATTTATCATATTAAATTTCTCAACCCGGGACGCTCCCGGGGTATAATCTATTATATAATAAACCAAAGCATTTTAATGACATGTCATAATATTATGCAATCTCTCTTTTGAGAGATGCCACATAGGATGTGATGTGGCAACTCTAGACCAATTAAAAAAAGGAATAACTATGGTTTAAATATGATTTAACATAATATATTAAATACCTAATTTACTAAATGTAAATATTAAAACTTTATTATTTTCTCTCTCATGTTTTCTCTCATAACTTTTAAATGTTAATATCTTTTATATACGAGATTTTTTAAAGAAA
The DNA here is from genome assembly GCA_028751855.1 of Ambrosia trifida. Classification (NCBI taxonomy): domain Eukaryota; kingdom Viridiplantae; phylum Streptophyta; class Magnoliopsida; order Asterales; family Asteraceae; genus Ambrosia; species Ambrosia trifida. Next base: position 47,099,182 of record CM054124.1, read on the forward strand.
AAAATTACACCAAATTAACGAGCGTTTTATTATCTTTCCAACGAGTACCATAGTGCTATATAAAAAACGGAGAAAAAAAATGACTAATTTTTGTAACCCGACAGGTATTGTGTCAAGTTTGGAATTAGTTTAAAAAAAATTGTGGGTTTGGGTCGGGCCTGGGATTAGGTGATACCCGACCCAATTACCTTTTTTTTTTATATTAGAATATGATAACTTATGTCAGAGATTTGTTTAAAATAATAATAATAATAATAATAATAATAATATTCATTAATCATATATTGGCAGATGCCATTTTTATAGTTTAGATACTTTTAATTTTATTCACTTTACTTAGATTTCTCAACCCGGGACGCTCCCGAGGTATAAAATAGTTTATTTATATGTAAACTAAATCCATTATTTTTTAAATAAAAACCAACTAATCTATTGGTTTTTTATAGGGGTACAAAGGAGCCGAGCAGCTCGCGAGGTATTTGAGCTTTAGCCTAAAACAAAACTCGTTTATTAATCGAGCCCGAGGTTGAGGCTTGCATGTGAAGCTCGTTAGGCTCATCGAGACTTAGTGAAATATTAGTTTTAATATTTAATAAAATTTACCCATCATTTAAGGTTGTTTACTAAACGAGCTCGAGCCGAGCTTTATTTATCGAGCTCGCAAGCCTTTACTTATATCATTTTTATTTTAATATATTAACTAATAGATAGTAAATGAGCCAAACTCCATGTTAAAAAATTTCCAACGTGCCGAACTCGAGCTTTGAAAAAAAACTCCAACCGAGCCAAGCTTGAGCTGGAGCTTTCATAAATTTTCCGAGCTTGAGCCTAGTCAAGATCAGGCTCGGCTCGTTTGGCCCTAGTTTTTTATAATGTTGGTGTTAGTTGAAGAAGAGGAGGATTGGGAGTTGGATTTTCAAGATTAATGATTTCAAGATGTACCTTAATTGATGAGATTCTCCTCAATAAGCACATTAATATTAGTCCCCAAGATCGAATCTTAAAGGAATATGATTTGGCATGCAATATCATTTAGAGTATCAATGAGATAGTTGGAGAGGGGTACTGATATATATTTGGTATTTGGTTTAATCCTCATCGAGTTTGTCACACTTAAAAGTCGTCGTGGTCGTTTTTGGATTACTTTTGTGTGGACTTGTGATTTAGGACACATTTTTAAGATTTTTTTTATTATTCAGAATATAATATCACATGGGCGGGCCCTTGTTAAAAAAAGTCATAAAGTTGGACTTTAAAACTAAGGGAAACGACATAATCATCGGAGCTGTGATTAAAATGTGCCATGTGAGGATAAAGTTTTCATCATCTTCCTCAATTCATACCCTTCCTATTGATTTGTGAACCCCTTACCCCAAACTACTTTTTTTAAGTGTTAACAAATCAATATCTCGACTATTCGGGGCACCCACTATTGTGAAAGCACCCATACGTCCTTGGGTGAAGACACGTGTTAGGTGTCCGCTCGAAAGTAGTGTTAGGTAGTTAGAACCCACCTAGTCACTAGATCCGGGGAAAACCCGACCTCCACTTGTCCAAAGGGGAAACACTGAAGAATTAGTAAAACTTGGGTGGGATCTGGAATCGATCTTGAGACCTTTAAATCCCAAATCATATCCATCACTTCCCATGTCACTCCATCACATGGGTGGGGCACCCCCAACTAGTGCCAACTTAATTGTCACAATAGCTTCCAAACGTCTTTTAGTAGTTCAATAACATTCAGATTTTTACTACAACGCTTCACCATTTTTCAAACACCCACTTTTATATCAACATATTAAAAATAATGTATTAACACTGCCTCTCATTCATGTTACCATCACATTAGTGTTTTTCATTTAATCTCTAACCATCCCTACACTAGTGAAATGCCCATCTTTTGCAACCATAGCTAGCCATATCTCAACCTTCGTTGTCACACCTTCAAATTCCACTGTAGGGTTTATACCGCGAGGCGCATGAAACATCAGGATCCATAGCCATTAGTTACAAGAATGACTCTAAATGCCAAAACCATTTATTTCGTTATCAAAATACAGTTTACTGTTTAATTCAAAAAGTTTATAAGGGACAACTAGAGCAGCAAATACAAACCCAAAGACTGGGCCCTTGACAACTGGACTCTACCGACTCCACCAAAGAATAAGCCCAATCCTGAAATAAGCCCAGCAAGCCTTTATTATCAGTAGCCCAGCTACCATCCAGCTAATGCAAGCCCAGCACCAATAACCCCAATAACCTGAAACAAAACCTTATGCAAAATATTAGAGCAAACATAAACACACCACTTTTATTATCTAAGTCTTTATAAAACCTTTTAAGTAATAATCTGAATTATATAAAAATCTATATCTATACATATAATAAACCAAAGCCATTTTAATGACAGGGCACTCAAAGAGGCATTCTCTTCTTTGAGTGTGTCATGTGTCATCCCATGTGGCATTGAGATATTTTAGGAAAAAAATAATTTAAAAACAAAATTGGATTTTTCATCCTCATGTTTCCTCCCATAATTTTTAAACGTTAATATCTATAATATACGAGTTTTTTTAAAGAAAAAAATTACACCAAATTAACGAGCGTTTTATTATCTTTCCAACGAGTACCATAGTGCTATATAAAAAACGGAGAAATTTTTTTGTGGGGTTTTGTTCATACAGAAAAAAAAAACACAAATTGTTCAAGTAAATCATTAATCATGTATAGACAAGTCACTAATTATGTTTAAATCAGTAAATATGAATTTTTTTCAACCAGAGCCGAATAGGTTAATAGAGTTATACGTTGTTTTAAGTTAGGTATCAATATTAATATGTTAGAGTTGTACATTTGTTTAGTCTTTAGGATATGTGTTAATATTAGAGTTACATTAAAGTTCTATATTCTTTTAGATTGGGTGTTAGCATTGGAGTTGTACATTGTTAATTTGTTTTAGGTTAGATATTAATATTAGAGTTATACATCAGTCTATTTCATATGTAAAATTGATGTATCATATTAAATTTCTCAACCCGGGACGCTCCCTGGGTATAATCTAGTATATCATATTTTTAACAAATATATTGATTAAGGTTGTGTCAATTTCTCGTGAGGCCATCCACTACAAGGACGAACAATCAACATATGGAAAAGAATGAAGTGCTCCGTACGTACGGTTGCTTAATATTGATAACTTATTAACATCAAATTAATTATATAGGATCTTCATATACTTTTTCTTACAAAATAACAAAACATGTTAACTAAAGAAAAATGATCATATGTTATATCATTGCTAGTTATAAAAAGTGTCCACGTTTTAGGCCACGAGGTATACTTTAACCCCTTTAATTATAACTAGGTGACAAATCACCAATTTTCCCTATTTCACTCTTCCTCAACCAAAGGAAATAGTTTGATCCCATTAACTTCACCCAACCATATATTTTAGTGGTTTTCGGTTTAGAAAAAAAGAATCTAATTAATGTAAACTTTTAACATTCGGTTAACATGTTGACAAATTTTTTTAACACCCCTTAACACAATGAGAGAGTGGTGTGCAATGCAATTTAACATGCCAACTCACCTTTAACGTCCTACATGTTAGAGTACACCACATGACCTTAATTACTTACTATGTTATTAAAATAAAAAAAATGCGAGTATCTAACTTAACAATAAATTATTAATATTGTGACAAAATTGTTGTACAAATTTGAATATATCAACCTTAAAGTTATGATAACAGTTGTATAAACCATGTTGAACAACAGCCAAAAAATTGTCGTGGTTGTTAAAGGCTAGAAACGAAGGCTATTTATTGACTATGTGATATGTAATGAAATAACTCGATAACTAGCTTTTAAAACCCGATAACCTAATTTGGGATTCTTATAAAAACAAGAAACCCACATGGCATGCTTTTGCTGTAAAAGAAGAAAAAGAAATGCAAGGGTGTGAGAATACAGCCCGCAATTTAAGAGTGACAGCAAAGGGATATTATATTTTTATATATTTATTATACATGTAGCGGTAGGGCTGTAAACGAAACAAACGAACACGAACATGACCTTGTTCATGTTTGTTTGTTAAGGAAATAAGTAAATAACATGTTCATGAACGCTTAACGAACGAGATTTCTTGTTCGTGTTTGTTAAGGAAATAAGGCGTTCACGAACTGTTCATCAACAATTATCGAACGAGGTTTTTGTTTGTGTTAGCTTGTTAAGGAAATGAATGTGTTCGTGATCATTTGACTTTATTTGTTAAATTTAGGTATTGGACAAAAGCAAACACAAAAAAAAAAAACATCAATGAACGTAGACGAACACAAACATACATTAATGAACAAAACCAAGCACAAACTAACACGTATTGAATTCTGAAAATTTCATCACGAACATTATCCACCAAAAAATATACTAATCTAATTACCTCAATATACTTGACATAATCTTGATCACATAATATCTCATAAAAACACAAAATTATCATATTAAACTTGAACTATCGAACACAAACAAATATAACCGAACACGTTACCAAATGTTCACGAACATAAATGAATGAATGCGACCTCTGTTCATGTTTGTTTGTTTAACTAAGCGAATAAAATTTCGTGTTTGTGTTTGTTCATTTATTAAACGAACGAACACGAACGAACTTCCCGCCGAAAATTTCACGAACTGTTCGCCGAACGTTTGGTTTGTTTACAACCCTATGTAGCGGCAATGCCGAACTAATGATATATTCTACGTGGAGTTAACTACACAAATATTCTTTGTGGTTTAGCACGAATCACAGGTTTAGGTATTAAGTTTTTTAGTAAGAAAATTAGGGCTTGTGATTTCAATTTTTAACGAGTTTAGGTATTAAGGGCATGTTTGGATAAACTTATTTTAGGCAAAAAGGACTTTTTGTTAAAAGGACTTATTAACTTATGACTTTTTAAAAAGAAGTTTTTAAAAAAGTGTTTGGATTAGCTTATGTGGTGGGGAAAAACAATAAGTTGATAAGTTAGTTTGTAAAAAAATGTTTGGTTTAACTTATTAAGGTAAAATGACAAAAAAGGGTAAAAGGAGGGAAGATGTAAGGATATAATAAGGGCATGAAGGTAAATAACCATCAATAAGTTATAAGGAGGTTCAAAAAGTCACTCCTCCCTTACTTTTCCAAAACAACTTATCATAGGCTTCCAAAAAGTTAAAACAAAAAGTCCTTTTCCTTTTGCCAAACACTTTTTGTAACTTATTAACTTTTTGAAAAAGTTATAAGTTATAAGGAGGTGGAAATAAGGAGAGCCAAACATGCTCTAATACTAATTTTTGTTAGCTTTTCTATTAAATTTAAGTAGAAGGACTAAAATACCCTCTAAGAGGCTATTAATAACATTTTATCTTTCTTTTATCAATATAGGGACCATTTCTATAATTGATTACTAGTGGGAATGCCCGCGCGTTGCAGCGGGTGTGTATTTTATGTCATCGTACTTGTTTTGGGGTTTGTGGTGATGGCGTTTGTGGGCGATTCGTTATGGTGACCTAAAGCCATCCAAGTTTGTTGCCGTTAACGTATGTACATTTATAGTTTTCAAACCAAGAGATAATTTTTATTGAGTGGGTTAATCGGGGGTCTTTCTATTCAAAGCTTGGGGGGGGGGGGGGCACCAAAACTTGTCCAACATCAGTGTGTTTACTCTACGGTCGAACCGTGTCTTCGTTTTAGACTATAAGGAGTGGGGTGGGGGGGGGGGGGGGAGGGGGATGAAGCGCCATGTGGCACTTTTGACTTATAACATATAAGGTTACGATATCTAATACGAACCAACCCATTAAGGGTTCCAAACATTTTCGTTCCATAATACTTGCGCGATGTGGGGGTGGCACAAATTTACAACACAGACGAGTTGTCACTAAGCATGTTGTATGCGTTTCTATAAATTTGAGTGCGATAACTTTTTTATTAATTGGTTGAAAATAGGGACTTGGATATTAGCACTGTCGAGCATCACAAAGGTGAAATCATGACCATCATAACCAATTGTTGGCATAAGTGATAAGGACCAAAAATTGCAAAACTATTGCCAAATGTTACCAACAGTCTTTAAGAACCGGACGCTAAAAAGAAAATATTAAATGAGACATATCGACTCCATCAGTATTTAGGTATCGTGAGTAGATATTTCTGTCACCCTACTCACTTGGCACTCTCAACTCTCAGTTTTAGACTATAAGGAGTGGGGTGGGGGGGGGGGGGGGGGGGGAGGGGGATGAAGCGCCATGTGGCACTTTTGGGTCTCACGTAGGGGAGATAAAAATTGTGGGGAGTGGAAGGGGGGAAGAAATATTATTATTATTATTATTATTATTATTATTATTATTATTATTATTATGTGTGTGTGTGTGTTAAAGTTAAAAAAGAAAAAAAAATCAGCCAATCAAAACAAAAATAAAGTGCCTCACGCCAAGCTAATTCTCCTCGCCTCCCCCTTCCCGCCCCTCTTCCAAGCCCACCCGGGGCGATGTTCCCCCCTTCCCGCCCCTCTTCCAAGCCCACTCTGTGTGGTCTTATAGTTTACCTTGTCAAGTGAATTAGTCATGGTCATTATCAATAGAAGAAAATAGAGATCTTGTTAGACCACAATGTATCAGAATTGAAATCCAAATAGTCACTAATACATTCAGTTTATAGGCATTATGTGTTTTATACATGCTATATAAAAAAGATGGGCCAAATCCACTAAAACAGTGAAAGAAGAGTACTTCAGATTAACAAAGGCAAGTGGATTTGCTATTAAATAACAAAAAATTAGGCTTAGAAACAGAGTCTAGAGTCTACCAAGGGATAAAATGTGTCATTTAATAGGTAACGTTTTAATTTAAAATTAGGGTAACTGACGAAAGTGAACCCATCCTTTATAAGGATGACTATTTTTTTTATCGGCGTACTTCACCCGGGTAAGTCGTTTGCCAACGAACCTACCCAACCCGGTTCGACTCCCCGTGCATACAGGCTTTTCAAGCCCTCACCCAAAGGCTTCACATGTTTTGCATACCCCGTGAATCGAACTCGAGAATTAGTCATCTTTCTCTTCTTATAAAGATGACTAATTGATCAAGTAAACATATCTCGCTTATGAAGTGAAGACCTGTTCCCCAGCCTTTACAATGACAACTAAATGATCTAACTGTTCAGCTAAACATATCAAAGACATTTTGTTCATGCCGGTCATGTTCACCATCACAAATTCATCTTGAAGTCTTCTAAGTATAAGAGTGTTGAGATTTTCCTCACTTTCATAACCTTTAAACTCTCTCGCCTTGACCTAAGAAAAGATAGCACCAGGCAGTGTGGGACTAACATCTTGCGTAGACAACGTGCCATAGAATGGGGCGTGGCAATGTTCACTACCAAACTTTACATGGTACCAACTACCACGTGAGAAAGCAGCTTGTAAAATGAGTACCCGCAAAGGGTTTTGTTGAACACTTTGCTACTTTGATATCATATTACTTTTTATGCAACATATACTTGTAACTTCTGTTTCTAGAACGGCTTTATTCACTCGACTACATTAGTCCAAACATAAACAAGAAGGATTAAATCGGTGCTGAATAACAATAATATTATTTCAAATTGTTGTGTGTTTTTATTGCCAACAAAACTTTTATCAAATAACATTGCTACAATGATTTGAGTTGTAGGAAATAAGATAAAGTGATTTCATACGTGTCTACTCAACCACAACCAACAAGTCTCCTGCTTTGCAGAAGCAATGCTTTCCCTCTGCTCCCAGATCCACCTGTTACATGGGTATTTTCGACATTTCAACTATATTAATTTAATAAATTTAAAATTTGTTTTCCTCTTATATATATATATATATTTTTTGTGTGGAGGCGGGAATCGGGATTACGATTTACGAGTGCACAAATAGAACTTCGACTTAGTGAGAGAGTATTTACCTCATACGCGTTAACATCAGAGAAAAGAACCTGCAGAAGAAGCAAAACCCATGTCAAATGAATAATGAGAACACCACCACTACAAGGTGTCCTTGACATTGCTACTTCCATCATTCCATGACATCTTATATTAGAAAAACTACTGTATATACCAAGCATGAACTTTGAACATAAGCTCACTCAAGAGTTAAGAAACTGGCCAATTAAAAATGTATTAACCTACCTTTTCCCCAGCCTGTAAGTCCCCTGCCTCGTTACCAACAGCAAGAATCTGGTACAGACATACAGATTATGTTAGATACACAAATATAATGTAATTACATTACAAGCAAACTGCAGGCATCCTACCTTGAAGTAGAAATACAAATCATATGAGAAATAAAACTATTACTCACCTCTCCCATAAGATAACGTTCAAAGTTGACGGCTGATTTGGGCAACAAAACTCCCCCGGCAGATTTCTGATTGTAGAAAGTAAACACAAAGAGGAAGATAAAGTACAAGTGTCTAAATTATTTTACATTTAGGGTGTAGCATAAAATTGTAGCTCAAAGAACGATTAAGTTAGACAAATGACTGAATGAGTGTTGTTGTACCTTTCAACATCTTTTGTGTTTTCTTTTATAGACCCATGGGTTAGAAACAACTTGTTAGTCCCTTGAGTTCCTTCCCCTTAAATGAAAATTACACCAACAATAAAGGGCCAATAAAGTAACAACCAATAATATAAATGTGAGGGTAGGGATGTAATATGTTTTGAGGATGTGAGGTAGGAGAGCATAGTAAAATTACATTGATATCCTTCCAAGTGTCTTAATGTTCCACAAAGTTCCAATTATACCCTTGTGATATAAGCTTAATTTACTTGTACATGTTGCTATAATAGTTGGATGATGTACAAAATTACTATGTTGTACATCACTCTTCCTTTATAATGTATTATAGATAAACCATAAATTAAAACTCACCGGCACCATCTCTTACCTTTCCCCACTTACATACACAATCGCCGCCCACCCCCTTCATACGACGCCACCACCAAAACTGCCATTTGAACAATTCGTCATACGAAAGAATTTTGATTGAAAAAGAATTTTGTTCCCCTCCCCTATCGGCCTATCCCCTTGTCCGGCAACACCTTGCCACCACTCATGAATGATTTCGTAGCACTCCCATAACATACAATTAATTAAAATCACAAATTGAAAACAAAAAACAGTAATAAATCAAGAACATTTATCAAAACCATCTAGGGGATTTATATAAAAATATTGTTAGCATTGGTCATTACACTATTCATTAAAACCCCCACTTGAAAATTTGATTCAATTGTTAATTTTCACAACGAGAGAATCGCTTGGTTGGTTCATGTGCTTTCCAAATTTTGCACTCTTGGTCCTAGTGGTTAACTAATTACAAGATTGGTATCTAGGTTTAACAAAAGTACACTCGATTGATCCCCATGACTAACAACTGTTAGCTTTTCTAGTTAAGTCTTCCCACGTGCTTCCTACGTGGGGGTATTATCGTCTTTTCCTGTTACCCCATCTCCCTAAAACCTTTTTTTATTTATAATAAATACCCCATTCTTCTTCCACCACCTCCACCTTCACAAACACCATCACCTCCACCTTCACAAACCATTACCACCGTCTGCACAAACACCATCGTCACCTATCACCACCTTCCCATTCTTCTGTACCCGACTCCTTTTGCTTCCCTAAACGGCCACTATCTCCAACCTTTCCTTAATTCACCACATCACTAAACTTTATCTCTACCATAACCCTTCTAACACCAAACAAACAAAATAAATCCACACATACCCACTAACAGATATAGGTATGGAACCAGCAAAAGCCCTAATAGACGCAATTGGAACCAGCATAAGCCCTAACAAACACAATCAGTTCAACATGTTTGGTGATCCAAACGCAATTGGTTGTGTTGTGTTGTGGTGATCCAGACGCAATTGGAACCAGCAAAAGCCCTAACAGACACAATTGGCTATGTTGTGTAGTGGTGAGGGGTCTGGAAATGCTGTTGTTGGTTCAAGGATTGGTGGTGTGTTGAGATGGTGGGTTGGGTCTAGGAAGATGGCGGTGGAGGAGATGCAGGTCGGCAGAGGAGATGTAGGTCGGCGGTGGTGCGTTGGGATGGTGGGCTGGGTGATGGTTGTGGTGGCAGAAGAAGATGGCGGAGGAGATGCAGGTAGGTTTTGGGAGATGATGGTGGTTTAAGGAAGAAGAAGAAGGGGGTGGGGTGGGGATGTTTAATATTATCTTTTTTATTTATGTTCTTAAATTGCTTTTTTTTTTGTATAATTGAGGGTAAAAATGTAATTTACCTGTTTTTAACGGAGGAAATTAACGACAGTTAGAGGTAAGGACCACACGAGTGCACTTTTGTTAAACCTAGATACTAATCTTGTAATTAGTTAACTACTAGGACAAAAAGTGCAAAATTTGGAAAGCACAAGGACCAACCATGCGATTCTCTCTTCCCACAACCCTAGAACACATTTTGATAATAGATGGTTGTTAACTCTTGTCACCGGTCGTACAACTTTCCTGACACCATCGCACCTTTCCTCCGATTCATCCTCTTCATGTATGTCACCCTCGATATTGTTGTTGAAGAGATCAACGAGAATGAACTTGTTTCAACAGCCCCATATATATAAATTGTGTGTTCTTTTTTTGTGGAGTAGTAAAGGGGTGAGACCTAAAACGATCGGCCGGTGACGGGTGATGGTAGATAAATCGACATTAAGTGGAAAATGCTTAATGGTGTTGTAAAACTAGGCCAAAATCCAGTAAGAATGGTACTCATCCGGCTTGTGTGAGAAAATGGGGGGGGGGGGGGCGGTATGTTCGGTTGGTTATTAACCTCTTTAATAATTTTAGAGTAATTACATAAATGTTCTATGGGTAAAAATAGATTAACTACACAATTAGCACTTGTGTTATAAAAGGGTATCATCTTTATTTAACAAAAGAACTAACCAACGATGAGAAATAAAATCTTTTTGTTCTTTTTGAAATGAAATAAAACCTATTTTTGTCAGAGACACCGGTGAAAGGATCATATCACCTAGAAACTAGACTGCAACACAGTGTTACTAATATTTTGATAAACTGTTAAAGCATAATGTAGTTCAAGGCGATTACTAGCATTGTTTATCCACTTAAACAAAAGTACACACACGTCTTTAAAACCTTATTCTTTGATATGTCTTTTAGTGTATTATACTATAGAAAACTATGTGTCCCACAACATGACATACCCCCACGATCAAAGTATGTACAAAGCTTCGTTGTAACGAGTGGTTATACTGTTATCATCCGTGTATTTACGAGATCAAGAACATTGGTGATAAGGTCAACATAAAATAAAGTCCAAGGCGATTATCAGTATTGTTTTATCCACTTAAACAATAGTACACACACGTCTTCGATGCCTTATTTTCTGATATTTGTTTTAGTGTATTATAGGGTAGAAAATTGTCTATCCCACAACATGACATACTCCCGCGATCAATGTATGCACAAAGCTTTGTCGTAACGAGTGATTATATTGTTTTCATCCATATATTTACAAGATCAAGAACATTGGTGATCATGTCAGTAGTATCTGCAACAAAGAGACCAATTTGTTTTCGATCAGAGTTCAGACAAATACTGTATGATTGGTACAAAATTTTGCTTTAGGCATTTTTGGGGTAGTCATCAGCATTATGAGAGTTTTGGAAATATCCATTTCTTTTCTCTTTTAGGATATCCCGGTTGTGCCTAGGTTAACATATATCTAGATGCAACAGAAAGGCAGCCATGACATACCTAAATGGACCAATAATATAAGGATTCGAAACCTTAGATTTCGACAATTTATCAACACAAGATTTAAGACCATATTATCATACGCTGATGTTGTGTTACCCCACATTACATAGTCTGTTATGATTATATAATTATATTTTAGATTGAGTATGTTGGGTAGTTTTGCCTACCGGTATATCAAATGTTGGAGTTTTAGTCACACTTAGCTTTAAATTTTCTGTGCAATTTTAAGTGTGATAATCCAGCAACTGATGTACTATCATCTCTTTTATTTTACACTGTGACGACTAGTTTTTTTGGAAAAACAAAAATAAAACTTCCTTACTTTTGGAACCTGAAAAGTTATTTGGGATTTCTCATCCTATTGAGTTTGACTAAAAGTTCAAAATGAGTCATCTCAAATGATTTTGTGTAAAGGCAAGCTTCATGTTATTTGGTGTCCACTTTCTCAAGATGAATTAATTTCTTTTCATTTGCATCCCGTATGAAATGATGCATTATGGAAATGTGTTTCGTTTCGCTAAAATTTTGGGATTTTTAGTGACAGAGATAGCCGCCTCATTGTCTATCATGATAGGAGTGTGAATGAATTTCAAACCGTAGTCCCGTGTCTGTTGTTGGATCCACATAACATATGAGCCGTAAATACTGCGCTTTTACATATTCTGCTTCACACGTGGAAATAGTTACAAAGGTATGTTTCTTGCAATGGCATGACACAAGTTCCCATCCCCCCCCCCCCCCCCCAATAACTAACATTCGTCGGTTGTAGATTTTCTGTTCTGATTGCAGCCACCATAATCAGAATAGGTATAAGAAATTAAGTCCATGTCCCTCCCCCCCCCCCCCAATAACTAACATTCGTCGGTTGTAGATTTTCTGTTCTGATTGCAGCCAACATAATCAGAATAGGTATAAGAAATTAAGTCCATGTCCCTATCTGAAAGATAGTAGATACCAAGCTTAGGTATCCATTTTAGATACCATAGGATTCACTTAATTACCTTCATGTGTGACTCCTTAGGACGTGCTTAAAATCTGGCACAAAGACATAATGCACTAATGATGTCTGGTCTTGAGGCCACCTGGTACATTAAGGACCTGATGATAGCTCGATATTCAGTAAGATACACATTCTTTTCACTTACGTAATCTGTACCAAGATTGTGGTTTTCCTGAATGGGTGTCACTTAAGTAGAACAATCATGCATCTTGAAACGAGTTAAAATGTCATGCGTGTACTTAGTTTAATAAACACACAACCCATCTTCCTTCTGATCTACTTGTAATCCCTGAAAGAATTTGAGTTCACCCATTGTACTCATCTTGAACTTCTTCTTTATAACCATCTCGAAATTTGTACATATACTTTCTTTTTTTTACCCAAAAATGATAGCATCCACGTATACTGTTCCCAGCAAAAAAATCATGACCCCGTCTTTGGATGAGAAGTGTATTGCCAATCTTGCCTCTCTCAAACCCATGATCTAAAAGATGAGTTGACATTGTCTAGTACCATGCCCTAGGCACCTGATGTAACCCCTAAAGTGCTTTATCCAATTTATCGATACGATTTGGGTATTCTGGATTAGTAAACCCAGGAGGTTGTTGAACACACACCAATTCTTGAACATTCCAATACATAACACGCTCTTCACTTCGAGTTGGTACACTTCAAAGCCCTTGTAGGAACCAAAATCCAAAAATAAGCGAATTGCCTCCAACCTTACTGCTGCAAACACCTTAGTGAAATCTATTCCTGCTTGTTGAGTGAACCCTTTGACAACCACCCTTGCTTTTTTTTTTTTTTTGGAAATGATCTCCAAATCATCTCTTTTGCACTTAAACACCCATTTGGTGCCTATTGCTTTTTATCCTTCAGGAAGATCAACTAACTCCACAACTTTCAACTTCATAAACTGATCCAACTCCTCTTGCATAGACCCTACCCATAAATTGTCTTTGAGACCCATCTTAATGTTATTGGGCTCGACATGTGAGATAAAAACACTATACAAACATTTATTCATTACGCCTGACTATTTGATCTGTACATATTTGCATGTTTCCTCTGCTACACTTCTCCTTATTTGAACCCTTGCAGTGGTATCACCAAGAAGATATTCAACCGGGTGATCTTTATTTGCTCTAGTTGAAGCAAAAGTGTCAAACTGGTACTTTATCCTCTAAATTTGATCCAAATCCCCCTCAGCACTTGGAGTGGCAAAGTATTAACAAATTCATCCCATTCTTCCTTTTTATTTTTGGGGTTGGTGTCTTTACATGTACAGAAGTAGTAACACTGGATCTTGAGGCAGACAAATTTTCATTATCTGATTTATACATCTCCTCTATCAGTTCTGGTGTGTCTACATTAAAATAGGACTGAACTGATGTTCTATGCCTTTGCAAAGACAACAAACGTTTAGTGTATGATTCATGGATTATGAGCCATTATCGCTTCTATTATCTTGAGTCTCCTTTCAAGGAGATCCTGCACTTGTGCAAAGAAATTCATAAGCTGTTTAGATATTTCATACATTGTACCTAAGAAAAACACCCATGAAAACGTGAGAAATCATCTGTGACTACAAGACAATAAAATAGTAATACCAATGTTCCTTACATTAAAAAAATTAATAAACTATAATAGTCTCATCATTCAATGCAAAATGACAAAAATGCACATCAATTCTAACATTGAACTAACTCTCGTTAGGGGGAAGGACTTGATTGACCAATTTTTGAAATGACGGGGACTCATGGGATCTAAATTGAGAATCAGAGACTCAACCAACAGAATGGATATAACCACACGAACTTAAATTATATTTTTAACTCTTTATGTTTTTATAGTCGGACACTAAGGAAGATTAAAAGAATACAAGATGAGTGTAAATGGCTTGTTTTGAACTCAAAACTTCTTGCATATAGGCATTGTATACAACCTAATTGGCTTAAGTTAATAATCAATAATCAGTTTATCATGTAGGGATAATAGCTTGTTCTAGAACAAGGTTTTAGATTTGCCACAACTCACAACTCATAAGCAATGTTTTTCAAAAGAAAAACTACAAAAATTGAAATTTAATCATCCTGGACGAACCAAATAAAATGAAACTCCTATATTTACACTCAAAAAGCCAAAATATACCGGCTCTATCTAGCAAAAATCTAGTGACGTGACTCTGTGAAATATTTCTTTCAATAGACATAAAATTGATCAAAGGTAGAGCATCCACTATTAACAAGGGCGGGACCTAGTGTATAACTAGGTGCCGCGTCCGTTGCTGCTCAACTTCGCGCGCATAGTGAAAAATTAGTGGAAAATTTGTGTTTTTTTTACGAAATTTGGAAAACGTTGCTACTAAAATGAAAAAAAAATGAAAAACGTTACTACTGAAATTCATTTCTAGATCCGCACTGACTATTAACATACAACCAGTTGATAATTCTCCTCCGCAACTCAAAACCAACAAAAGTAGTTAATTATAAAGGGGGACCTAAGCCGTCACCGCCCTCTTTAGTACAGTTAGATACCGGTACAGTACCGAGCTCATCCCTACTCATACTTCCTCATGGTTTATGAGTTCTATCTTCTTTTAATCACCATATGTACCATGCCTGATGCCTCCTATAGTTTAGAGAAAAGAGCACACAACACCACCCATTTGCCTGATATCTGTCATATATAATTTAAAATTAACATAGAAAAGCCCACATGGATCTTTAAAACTTCTTATTCCCACCAATTCGAATAAAATTTAACAACAAAAAGCTGGAGGTTACTGATTCATATCATCTATAAATACCATACAACACTTCATTAGTTTCACACCTCAAAACTAGCCTAGTACTTCTCTTTTCTCAATAGTTAAAACTAAGCTACATTTCACTTCACCTCCTAATATCATCAAAATGGCTTCAAGGGCTTTGAAAACAACTGCTTCTCTGCTCACTCTCAACCTTCTCTTCTTCACTATGGTAACTTCAGATCCAACACCAGCACCTACTTGCTCCGTAGACGGTCTCAAGTTCGGTGCATGTGCCGGCTTGCTAAATAACTTGTTGGGTGGCGCGGATGTAGGAAACCTGCCAACCTTGCCTTGTTGCGGCCTCTTCTTCGGCCTTGTGAACCTTGAGGCTGCAACATGCGTTTGCAATGCGATTAAAGCTAATGTCTTGGGTGTTGGTGTCGATACATCGCTTGGGTTAAGCGTGTTGCTTAACAGTTGTGGAAAGCAGGTCCCTACTGGTTTTGAATGTTGAGGGAACACTTCAGGTTTTGCTAGTGGTTTGATGTTTTTTGGTTCATGTTATATCTTCCTTTGATATTCATTTGTTTCGGAATTTTGGGTTATGTTTTGTTGTGATTGTACCTTGTTATTTGGGATCTTAATTTGTCACAGTTTTTGCGATCAGTGTTATTAATTCACTTATTTGTATTGAGGTATTCTATTCCAAGAATGAAGATGCATGTTTTCTTTAACAAATTCGTTTCGTTTGGTGGGTTCGTCTTTATCAAATGATTGGAAATGGCTGCCATATCTATACATTTGTAAACTTGAAAAAAATGTATTTCTATTGAAATAAAAGAATAACAGTTGAACATGTGAACCCAATCCCGACCTGTATTATTGTTGTCACGTCAAGTCGGAGACACTTAAAATTGTGTCGTGTTTTGGATCAATCCGTTTAATGTGCATTTGGGAAAATAAGTAAAATAGAGACTTATCTAATTACCATTTAAACAACGGAAAACTCGAGCAAAAATAAACGGTTTTTTTATAGGGGAATTGAATTTAATAACCAAAATTATTTAAAATTGATCGTAGGCACCCCAAACTAAAAAATTGACCATATGTAACCTTTACTATTAACCATTTGGATTTTGACACCCAATATGGATTAAGTCACTAAAAAAATAAGTTGTAAGAATACGTGCTTACATAACATAACATTACGTAATTCGTATACACGCTATATTTAGTAACAAATATAATGTTATGCGAATATGTACTAGTACGTAATTACATAATTTGCATTTTATTCATAAACAAGTATAAGGTTACGTGATTTTGTATTAGCACGCAATTACATAATATGCAATTTATTCGAATACAAGCATAACGTTACGTGATTTTGTACAACGCATAATCACATAACACTATGTGACTAAATTATTACGTGATTACCGGTGGCGAAACTTGGTTCTGAAATCAGTGGGGCCGGACTCAATTTTTTTCGATCGGTAGTGGCTCGAAGATCAAATCGGTGGGGGCCAGGGCCCTCTCGGGCCCTCAAGAAACTTCGTCTCTGGTGATTACATTATTTTGAATACCCAATACCAAATTACGTGATTTTGATAATAATATTATCTAAATACTCACTAACTGATTACGTAATTACGTACTAGTGATAAAATTACGTAATGTTACAAAATCACGTAACGTTATAAAAAAATTAGGTATGAGAAATCACTCAAGGATTGCTTCCTAATTTAGCATGTTCATATACATATATGAAAAAACGCATGCATTGTTCCCTAAAGATCACGCATCCACCCTCCAAAGGTATCCCATCTTAAAAATCACATACGTTATAAAAAATTTACTAGTAATATGCGTAAATTACATGGGTTTAATTTGGGTTTGTGTAGACGAGAAACACAAATGGTTCAACCCCAAAATTAGAGTACTTAAATAACACATAATATGTTTTTTTGAACGTTGACTTTCATTAAAACACACGTGGAAGTCCTCAAAACAATGACAAACACCCGAAAAAACTACAACATGTAAAAAAGACTAATACACCAGTCCTCCAAAGGAGGTCTTTGAATTGAGACATATTCTTTAACCACAAAAACGAAAGAGATTTTATACTACCAACCACAAAATTAACCTTAGGCACCCCCCTGAAAGTCTTCTCGTTTCTAGCTTTCCAAATCAACCAAAGCGTCACCATAACAATACAATGAACGATCTTCTTTCCCCACTTTCCTCCTGAAGCATGTTTATATAATAAAAGAAGATCTCTTGTGTGAAAAATAAACACTGTATCCAATCCACACCATTTCCATATACTAGCCCACACTCCATACGAGAACCCACAACCAGTAAAGATGTAATCCGATGTTTCAAGATCAACTTCACAAAGTTTTCACCGATCATTAGGAACAAACACATTTCTTTTGCTAAGAGCTTCCATAGTGGGGATCTTGTCCATTTCTGTCCGCCAAGCAAAGATATGAAACTTCAAAGGGACCCACGCAACCCATTTAAGCTTGAAAGAATCGGCATTGTCCCTGTTAATCTTTACCTTATATTTTACCTCAGCAACAGAAAAGAATGGAAAGCCAGCCCACTCCCAACTATCCTTTTCAGACGACAAATGGGCCTGGCACAACAAAGATGAGAGCGTTGACCATTCTTGAACCTCTAACAAACTCATGGGCTGAGTATAATCAACAGGAGACCATGTCTCGTTGTTCCTGCACTCACTAACCAACGACCTTTTACTACTAGCTGCTCGATAAAGGAGATGAAATTTGTTCATCAGGGGAACATCTATCAACCAAGAGTCCTCCCAGAACCGAATACAACATTCATCTCCTAGCTTCCCTTTCAAGAGCTCAAGAAAATATTTATCCCCACATTTAAATCTTTCGCAATTCTTAATGATAACTGACCAAAAACCCCCTTTACCTGAGATACGAGGAAGACCCGACCATCTAGTTCTGCCATTATGACTAGACATGATGATGAGTTTCCACATAGCCCCTTCCTCCACTCGAAAACGCCATGCCCATTTCGAAAGTAAGGCATCATTGACGTCTTTTAACCGGCTAATACCCAAGCCCCCTTTACTTCTATCACACGTAACCTTCTCCTAAGAAACCCAATGAAGTTTGTTTCTTTCACTCGTAGCAGACCAAAGAAACCGTTTCATTAGACTTTCTAACTAATCAATCACTCCAACCGGGCCTTGTATAAAGAGAAAAAATAAATAGGAAGGCTTTGAAGCACCGATTTAAGCAAAGTAAGTCTCCCTCCAATAGAAAGGAGTCTCGCCTTCCATGTAGAGAGTCTAGACTCAAAACTTCAAAAGTTTTCCGCCAACTATTAATTCTATTCATGTTAGCCCCAACCAACACACCCAAGTAATCAAAGGGGAAAGATCCTACACGACAACCCACAACAGAGGCCAAAGACACCACCTCTTCATTCGAAACCCCCGTGCCATAAAGAAAAGACTTGAGAATATTAATTTTGAGGCCCGAACAATGATGAAAATCCTAAGGATCCTCGCCGCAATCATAATATTGTTAGAAGACCAATTCCCCATTAAAAGAGCATCATCCGCGAAAAATAAATGAGAAATAACCAGACCGTTTTTTGATAAAGTCACCCCCTCAAATACGCCTAACTTGATTGCTTTGTTGAACAAACAAGTCAAAGCTTCCATCACCATCAAAAATAAAAACGGCGAAATCGGAACACCTTGACGTAAACCTTTATGACATTGATACTCAAAAGTGGGCGACCCATTAACAAGAACCGCCGACCTCGCCGAAGCCAAAGTACCCTTTATCCACAAACGCCACTTCTCCGGGAGACCCATTTGCTCCATGATAGATAAAAGAAAAGACCAATTGACATTATCATACGCCTTTTCAAAATCTATCTTCATAAAGAAAACGCTTTTAACCCTTCTTTTGCACCAAGAAACAATTTCATTAACCATGAGAGGACCATCTAGGATATTCCTCTCACTAAGAAAACCTGATTGATTATCAGAAATAATAGACCCTATCACCTTCTTAAGTCTAACAGACAAGACTTTAGAGATAGCTTTACTAATAATTCCCATCAATGTTATTGGTCTAAAATCTTTTAGACCGAGAGGATTCTTAATCTTCGGAACAAGC
The DNA here is from genome assembly GCA_028751855.1 of Ambrosia trifida. NCBI lineage: Eukaryota > Viridiplantae > Streptophyta > Magnoliopsida > Asterales > Asteraceae > Ambrosia > Ambrosia trifida. Next base: position 47,118,918 of record CM054124.1, read on the forward strand.
GTAATAAAAGAAGAACCACACCCTCTGTTGATAGTACCAGTCTCAAAGAATTCCGAAAAAATCTTCATAAAATCATCTTCTATGAGGCTCCAAAAGTGACGAATGAAACTAAAATTAAACTCGTCAGGGCCCGGGGCTTTATCCTTACCACACTCAAACACCGCATTTTTGACTTCTTCTTTGGAAAACGGAACAATAAGGGCGTCCACCAGGTTCACAGGTATTTTCTTCGGATAATCGCATATAAGGTTAGGCCTGGTTGGAACCTTTTCTTTGAAGTGACTACTAAAGAACCTCAACACCTCCCTTTTAACCAATTTAGGCTTAGACACCCACTCACCATTCACCATTAGACCATGGATAGTGTTAGACGCCTTTCTACCATTGATGATACTATGAAAGTAGGCCGTTTTGTCATCCCCGTTGTAGGATCGAATAACGCGAAATCCAACAATCACGGGGTTTATACTAGAGGTGCGGAATCCCTCTAATATGCTTTAATAACAGATACGATAATGAAACAATGACAAATGAGTAATCACAACACACACACGGGTCAAAAGATTATCGATTAATCACTAAAAACAGAGCACGAGTGTTTACAGAGATCAAATCAGACCTTACAGACCTTGGGAGGGTGTTTGGAGAGTGTGTGAGGCAAGAACTAATGATTAGGGCAATGATTGGGCCTATTTATACCTCCCGGGTACGAACAGCAGCATATATGCGATCAGCAGGTTCATGTTAGGCGATTATGGCTAATCGCCTATAAACAAGGACCAATCGTGTGAACAGTGACGCGATTAGGGCCCTAATCGCGTGTCACTATTTGCTACTCGCATGCAGCCTCCCGAACACTCCAAAACGCGTACAAACGTCTCCAAACACCCCGAAACACGTCCAAACAACTGATATACTAGCCTAGGGACATCATGTACTAACAGACTCCCCCTTGGACCAGGCTAGTATACGTACAGACTTAATCAAAAGACAACGTTTATATCAATAGCAAACAACTTTACAGACTTGATAAACATAAACGAATACAACTAAACAAAATAACAAGCAGCATCATCCGTCTTCAACTTTAGCTTGACGTTGTCTTGACCCTTGAGATTCTTGACCAATCGCATCCTGCATGAACTTTGTTGGCGTAGCAAAACTGGATCACCCTTTGAAACTTCAAGGCTTGATCGGCTTCAGCTGGTAAGTGCATGATCGGATGTTGGTACAACGTCTCCACGTCCTTCTCTGAGCAATTTATCAACCACATAGGATCCCAAATCCTTATCTTTCTGCACGGGTTCGGACTGTGTGACACCCGGCAAATTCTGGTTAACAGCGTTGTTTAGATGAAAGTCTACCTTAGCGAGTCACGCGTATATTGTACTTAACTGGGTTAGTTAAGTCGGGTTATGGTTCGGGAACTATTGGTTAGTCTAGAAGATCATTGGATGTTGGTCTAGAGGTTCGTTAGATGTCAGTCCTTAACCAAGTGTACAAACGGTGACGATTTGTAGGATCGTCAGGGCATACGGAACGTACGAGTCTCGAGTCCCGGGAATTGGTGAACGAGTGTAAATATGTGTATTTACTTGTGTTATGTGTTTACAATCATTATGTGACTTGTCGGTACGTGAATATGCATTAACATATGTTAAAACGGGGTTTAACGCGCAAAACGCACAAAACCAACCCCTATAGGCGAGTAGGAGGCCTAATCACCTATAGGGGAGGCGAGTAGGGAACCCTAAGGGCGAGTAGGACCCTACTCGTGTATAGGTAGGGGCGAATAGGCCCAATTGCCTGAACAATCAGGCGATTAGGATTCCTAATCGCCTGAAACTGCTGCATACTCGCTAGTAACGGGCTGGACGACTAAAAACGACTATAAATACCATACTTAACCTCCTAAACTTCATTATACCAACCCTAGTCGTCCCATAACCCGCCCCAACACATAAACAACCTCTGGAAGGCGATTTTTGATCAAAACTCAAGGTTTCAAGCTTGAATCATCATATTTTCATAATCCTAAGGTTTGATTTTCATCCATAACTCTTTATAAACGTTTTTAATCAATCCCTAATGGTCCAGACCTGTTCTTAAACGAAAAAGCTTTCTGAAAATCGTCAATAAGGGTTGTTAATCGGATTATAACTAATATGCATGCATTATGGGTGTGTATGATTAGAAAGCTAGGGTTTTTATGATTCATGATGATGATTTGATATGTTATTATGATAGATCAGTATTGATATTGATAGTATGATGATAGGAATCTCAGTAATTGGATATTAGGGTTATGATTACGCGTGTTAGTATGATGTTGCATGCTATGTGAATGGTGTTTGGATTACTTGGTTGCATGTAGGACTAATTATACGAGGTTAAACGAAGGATTTTGGGTTAAACATGTTTAGGATAGTGTTTGGGATGATATTGGGTGGTTACACACGTTCTGGATCTGATTTGGAGCGTTAAACGCGCGAAAAACCGGAACAGCAAGGTTACAGGCGAGTAGCATTCCTAATCGCCTATGTTATAGGCGAGTAGGGTGCTAATCGCCTATAACACAGGCGAGTAGAGGCCTACTCGTGTGAATGATCAGGTGATTAGCCCTAATTGCCTATAAGTTCATGTGAATAGCCCTAATTGCCTATAAGTTCATGTGAATAGCCCTAATTGCCTATAAGTTCATGTGAATAGCCCTAATTGCTAGTTAGTTCATGTGAGTAGCTCCTAATTGCCTATAATATAGGCGAGTAGGGTTTCTAATTGCTAGTTGACCAACCTAATTGCTAGTTGACTTTTCCTAATCGCGTGTACTGCTGCTGTAAGTGTAAATTAGCATTCCGAGACCCGATTTAACATGTAGTAACATACTAGGAACCCCGTATCATGTCTAATAACTTGGTAACATATATTTGGATGTAATTCGGTGATACGTGAACGATGTGCTATAACTTGTTGTGCGTTAACGTATGTTAAGTGTAATTGCGTTATTGTATGTTTTGGAGCGTAAACATAACACGGGGAGTCTCGGGTCACCAATGGGATGTCGAGTCTTGTACTTTGGGTCAGTTAAACAGTCACGGTGTTTTCAAACGAACTTGGTTATGGTCTGGACATCTAGGGACTAATTAACCTGCGGGTTATTAGTCTAAGTACTTGTAACTGTCGTATGTTAGGTCGCCGCTTTACGGGACTAGCATAGCAGCTGAGTTTACTCGGGTTAAGGAGTAACGCAACTTAAGGTGAGTTTACGGCCCCTCTTTTAAACTGGTTTTATACTTTCGGGGGAGAAAACATGTGTTAAAACGATTATTTGGTAACTACTGTCATACTATGGGTTTCTATTGTGTACTACACGATCTTTGGAAGTCCCGGGGGGAACCATGAATGTGCGGGTTTGCACAACGGGGAAATGTGAATAGCGCTATTGGGAGTGACCAACCCCGCTCGTCGACTTGGAGGGTCGGCGGGTGCATATTGTCTCAAACAGGAACAACAGGAACAACAGGAACTACATCGGGCATACTTTTGGTATTCGCGTTAGTAATGGTTTTCCAATCGTGGTAGTAACAAAACGTACGCCTAGCTAGCGTATACTGGTTTTCGATTATTATAGTATGGACAGGTGGACTTGGTACTTGGATACAAAACCTGTAAACTCACCAGCATTTTTGTGCTGACGTAAACTTTTACATGTTTTCTCAGGTCGCTAAGGTAGCACGACTGGACTAGGGCGCACGCGTCTGCACGGCGTCTAACTAGGGTTGCATGGTCTTTTGAACGTTGAACTATTGTTTCATGGTTGAGATACTGTTTTTGAATAAGCTTCCGCTGTAAACGGGATTTTTAAACTATGTTTTGAAATTGCATTTATATTCATTTAGACTTGTTTATTGTGATCGTTGGTTTGGATCCTGGTTTGTCATGCGCCTCGCGGTAAAACTCCGCAAGTGGATTTTGAGGGTGTGACAGACTGTTGCTCAAGACAATCACTGCTTCAGTGGTTGCTGCATCATAGTGCCAATAATACAGCTTCGAGGTAAAGTCTTGTTCAACTGGAATAATGGGAATCCTTGAAACGCATTTCGGTGGCTTGATCTTATGCTCCCAGATAGGCTTTAAGGTGAAAGGATGAATCTTGTCTGTCTGATACGATCTGGGATACTGAGGCATCAACTCTTTCCATCCCTCTGAGCTCTCTCGCTTCAGCTTTGTGTAAAAACCCTTAAGAGAGGCAGATTTCTCTTCATACAGCGGATAGTTGAGACGAACTAAGTCACGAATGTACCAGAATGGCAGGCTCAGAGTGTCTTTGAAATCCTCAAAGTACAATACACCTTCTTGCCATTTAACCCCGAGCATTCTGGTCTGACTCACATACGCCCAGCTTATCACATTGCCAGACATCTTCGACAGTCTTTTCTTGAAGATGGATGCTCGCTCAACTGGCCTTTTCTTCTCTTCGGGTTTGAACCATTGGGGATACCGCTCTCTGATCTTGTCATGTCGTATCTTTACTGCATCAGGAACTTCAGTAGAGTCGGATTTCAACTTTTCTTCAGCCTCACGTATCATCTCTTCGTCAATGTTTGGAATTCCAGCGCCCGAGTCATTTACAACATACTCAGGGGTCGGCACGCTGGTTCCTTCTTCGAGATCCACTTCATTGCACTCAGGATGCATCTCAGGAGGAACACTTTGACTTGCATTGGAAGATTCTCCAGATGCAAAGCCATATACTTTGGTCATGTCCTCTGTCGTCATCTCAGGTGGAATCTCTCCTTCTTCCAGATCGTACTCAGGCATGGCAGGGGGTGGGAGCAAGTTGCCTTCGTCATCGTATGCAAAGTAACAGTTCAGAGGCTCCACGTCTTCAACAAGAACTATCGCTTTCTTCTTTACTTTATCGCGTAGTTCTTGAATCTTGCTTCTCATAGGTGCTGGCTCCCCCTGAGCAGAAGAAGCTGCCTTGGGATCATTGCCTCTGCGATCGTGACTTTTCTTCGTTCGTCCCGATGCAGACCCACCAGTTGATCCACCCCCGCCTGTGGCTCCGGGATCACCACCATCACCCTTACCATCATTGTCATCATCGTCATCAGACTCATCATCATCCTCTTCATCATCATCGTCTTCTTCACTATCCTCATCATCATCATCAGCAGCAGTACTAGCTCCAGCTTCCGAACCACCAGTAAGTCTAGGTTGAGTTCCAGTCAACGCATTCAACCTAGTCCTTAGCCTTGTGTTTTGCTTCTTATATTTGGTGATTCGACGCTCGTTGTTCACATTTGCGAGCTGGAGATCACGGTTAGACTGAATCAGCTGCTGATGTGATTCCATGAGCTGCTGTTGTGATTCCATGATCTGCCTGTTCGACTCCAAGAGTTGCTGATTAGATAAAGTAAGAGCGTCGACAGTGGTTCTCAGCTCAGTGTTAGCAGTGATAGTGTCTCCAATCAGTTCCAACATCGCCGTCTCATTTTCTTCTATGTTGGAGTTTTTGCTCTTCATTTCGGCCATTTCCCGTGTTTGGGCGGCCACTATAGCAGTAAGTTCGTTGATTTGGCGCTGGAGTTGTTCGTTGGTTGTTGGAGTCGAAGATGAGGATTGGCTCGAAGGTCTAGCAGCTGTCGATCTTGCTGCTTCTTTCAACATTCGGATTCTGTCACCTATCGGATTAGCGGCCAACTGTGAACCTGTCGCTTCAACGGTAACTGAGACTGGCTCAGTGAAGATTACCGATGAAGGCATTGACATAGTCACACTCGCAGGCATAGCTGCACTGAAAGAGAGTGGGACAGACGATGTTGCCGCTGTTGTTGTATCTGTTGCTGCTGTTGTTGTTGCTGATACAGAAGAGGAAGCAGGAAGGCCAAAAGTGTCTGGGAGTTTCATACGCCTTCCCCTCAATTTCTTAGGCGTCTTCTCAGTATCAGCTGCCTTTTCTGACATTCTCTTTTGACCCCTACTAACCTTCGTCGCTTTTCTCTTTTGTCTTTTCTGAGGAGGCGGAGTGCTAAGTTCAGCATCAATATCTGCAACAAGATCACCACTAACCGGAGTAAACGTGGGATCTCTTGCAAGCTCTCTCGCCGCAGCCGTGCGGGCTCTATCCTCCTCAAGTGAAAGTACATCGGGCGATTCATCTTCGGTACGCTCTGAGTCGTCATCTTCATCATCAACATCTTCAATGTTAACCGGGCCCTCGTCAATCTTGGCTTTGCCTTTGCCTGAACTGGACGGTTCATCTATATTCAGCAAATCAGTATCAAGCATATCATCATCTTGTCTTGCTTCAGTATCACCCATATTGCCCGGTTCATTGGGTCCCAAAGCAACAGTGGGTCTCCCAATGTTATCATCATCCTTGAATACCTGTCTGTGAATCTGAATATCGTCCTCTGACTCACTGTCGTCATGCCTCCATCTATTACCTGGAGGTGCCACATAGTTGTCTCTCATTAGGTTGGCAAACAATCTACGACTTGGAGGATATTCGGACTTTGGCTTGTTCGTGTACTGTAACATTCTCTTCATCTCAACTTCATTAATTCTCTTTATATTAATCAGCTCTTCTACCCGTTTCACCATGTTCGGGATCTGATTGTCAAGGATCATCTGCAGAAAGCGAGGATAAACAATAAAGGCATTCTCTTTTGGCTTTCGCAGAATCACTTCCTTGAGGTGATGCATAATCATCCCAGAGAAGTTGAACGGCTTGTTCAACGTCAATGCGACTATCGCTGATGCCAAAATGTCTTTAATTGCATCGAACGTTCCTTTGCGAGGTCCGAGACACTTTAGCACCACGTGCGTCAGATACTTCATTTCTGGAGGAAGACACCCCTTTTGTAGCATCTCCTGCGCACGAACATCACCCGTATACTTCATCCGTAGGAATCCACCTCATATCAAAATGGAATCGAAAACGATAGGATCGTCTTTATCATCTCCAAATATGAGAATCTCGCGAATCATGTCTTCAGTGATAAGAACCTCCTTTCGTTGCACCGAGCTTCTGATAGTAGCTGGAATTGTGCTGACGTCGACTCTAGCATTCTGATAGAATTCCTGGAGAATGTTCTTGTAAGCCGCATAGTCTGTAGATATGGCATAATATATCTTTGAGCGCTTCAAGTACTCGATGATGCCTTCAAAACGCTTGCATTCCGGCTTCTTTACAGGTCCGAGAAAGGCAAGACAGTTGTGCTTGGCCGAAGTACCGTATTGCATGATTCTGCAAGTTAAACACACCATAAAACATCAAAGACCGATCAAGGATATGAAAAACGGACAAAAACGGACAAGGTTTGACTAAAGTTGGTCAACAGAAGCATAAGGGCGATTAGGCTTGTAATCGCATGCTATGGGGCACAATCAGGGTCTAATCGCTTGATCCAAACACACGATTAGTATACAAACGCGTGACTATTCATGCGATTAGCTGATGAAGGTGACCAATCGTGTTACTGTTCACACGATTAGGAAGCCTAATCGCGTGACAGTTGAAGTTTGAACCCAATCTTATCAAAAATTTGTTATGGTTCGTTTTGTGTCTATTCTTGGTTGAATTGGTACCTATAACAACCCAACAATAAAACCCCTTTGATAATTATCGTTTTCAGATCAAAACAAGGGTTCAATTTGGGCGTTTTAAAAACTAGGGTTCTTATGGTTTGAATTTGGGGTTTTCTATTCTAGGATGTTATAGATCAAAAACTTGACATAGAAAGATCCTAGAACACCCGATTAAGAAACCCTCATCAAGAAACAACATCAAACATGTCTCTATAAGGCTTCCCGATCAAAAGCACAAGGTCTAGGGTTTCGGCCCTTTGATCACAGATTAAGCCCTCAACAACACGTTGTTATGATCTGAAAAAGTGATATGTTCTTACCTTGATGATGTAGGACAATAATCTAGGATCAAAAATAAACGGGCAAGAGTTTGTTTAGGGATCGGGTTGAGAGGGAACGAGGATAACAGTGGAGATGTTTGAAAATAATGAGATGAATATTCCTAAGTGTCCCTTTTATACCTGTTCATAATCGTATGTTCTTGTATGCGAGTAGGTGCCTGATCGCGTGAAGAAAGTAGCGAGTATGGCTAATCGCCCTCAAAAACACACGAGTAGTCACATAATACACTATGATGACAATAAGCAAGCGAGTATGGCTACTCGCGTATATAACCACACGAGTAGGCTGAGTTACACACGATTACGTCATACTCGCTAGCTAAGATACGCGATTACGGCTACTCGCCTAAGCATATATGCGAGTAGGCTTCTAAATGCATAAATCTTTCACACAATTTACCAAATTGCCCCTGCAGCACCATTTGACACACTTTTGACCCGTTTAGGTTCAAAACATGCGTTTTTCAACCCGATTTGACACGCGACTCAGATGATGACTCAGATACTTGAAAAATCTTCATTTTCCACCCTTGTACTTGATAAAAATACGGTTTTGACCCGGCAAAACACAAGTTTCCAATTAGTTGTCCATTTATTTTTCGGCGTTTTATTTTTGAAGAAGTAAGATTACAATGGATTAGGATTCCAACATCGGCAATCAAGAATGATTAACTAAGCTAAACAAGCATAAATAAAATAAAACGGGAGATCAACTAACTGTACACTAACATATTTTTGCGAGTTTCAACGGTTAGGGAATCATATCAGTGTACGGACATTACTAGAATCCTTATATTTTCAGTTTTCGCCTAAATTACCAATAAGCATCCTACAACGACTGTCGATATTGTTGTCCACCTAAACTCAAAATCAAGTTTTATCGCTAGGCACATTAGATACGTTTAAGGTAATATTAAGGCTGAGATACAAGGTGTTCCCCGCCACGCGACACATTCCCGTATCAAGTCATGCACAAAGCTTCCTCGTAACCGGTGAGTAAGCTGTTGTCATCCGTATTTTACAAGGAGTGGACTCAGTGGTGATCAGGTCTGCAGAAACGCTGCAACAGAGAGACCAGTGAGATCCAAACCAGGGTACAAGTCAAATACCGTATATTTGATTTTTCACGGTACGATGCTTTAGGTATATGATTTGATACCTTAGAGCGAATTCTCATTGAGAATAGGGTTTTGGCATATATGAATCTTTTTGCTCTTTTAGGATTCCCGGACGTCTCCTGATCAGAATTTATTCTATTTTTTTTTTGTTTTGTTTTTTTTTTTCAGGAAATGACATAGGGGTGTCTCAGTCGTAGGCTGCGACCCCAACGTACGACACGTGTGCCATTCCTAATTATTCTGAGAGACGTCCAGTTCACCCCGGATGTATCAACCTCTTAAAGACCATGAAACCTCGGATTTTGGCATGCTATCAAACGAGATTTCGGTACCAAGACCATATGCCAACGCACGTTGATCCACACAAGATTCAGAGGATTTAGGTTTATATCACCGTGCCGAACTTGGAAATGATTTTGAGCCTACCGACACATCATTGTAGAGGCTACCTATCAGTTCCAATATTTTTAAGATGATAAGGGTCCAGACAGTCCGACTGATTGGTTAATATCATCTTCCCATTTTCACCAAAGAAACTCATTTTTGCATTTTTCAATTTTTTTTGATTTTGGAATTTTCTATTTTTTTTTAATTTTTGCATTTTCTGAATGTTTTTGTATTTTTCTGAAATTTTCTCCCCCTAAAAATCTAAAAATTTGCGAAAAGACAATATTTTTGGATTTTTCTGATTTTTGAAAGAAAAAATATTTACAAAAACGATTACCGATGAGGATCTAATCCTGCTTAACTTTAATGCTGTTTAAGATTAACAAGTACTCAAAACGAGGACCGTCAAAAGCTTTGGTGAATAAATCGGCACGTTGGTAGTCTGTGTGGATTTTTACCATATCGATAAGTTTCTTTTCATAGCAATCGCGTATGAAATGATACTTAACCAAGATATGTTTCGCCTTGGAATGGTTAACTGAGTCTTTAGCAAGAGCTATAGCGGACTCATTATCACAGTGAATGGGAGTATTAAGAAATTTCAAACCGTAGTCTCTCATTTGTTGCTGTATCCAAAGAACCTGGGAGCAGCAGCTCGATGCTGCTACATATTCCGACTCGCAGGTGGATAAGGCGACTGAGGCTTGCTTCTTGCACTGCCACGAGACTAGTCTTGGTCCCAAAAACTGGCATCCAGCCGATGTGGATTTTAAGTCTGTCTTGCATCCGCCATAGTCAGCATCACTAAATGCGATGAGGTCAAACTTATCGTCACTAAATGCGATAAGATCCTCTTCACAGCAACCAGGTGTGACTGTTTCGGCCTTGACTGGTATCTTGATAGTAAGCATGTCGCGAACATTATATCAGGTCTTGATGCAGTGAGGTACATGAGTGAGCCTATCATAGCTCGATAGAGAAAAGGATCAACGGTTTGTCCTTTCTCGTCAGGCCCAATCCCGTGATTGGTCTGAATCGGTGTGCCTACTGGAGTAGAGTCTTCCATCTGGAACCGGCTCAAGATGTCAGCAACGTATTTTGTCTGGTGGATGAAGATCCCCGACTCTTGTTGTTCTACTTGTAGACCGAGGAAGAATTGCATCTCCCCCATCGAGCTCATCTCAAATTTGTCCTGCATAAGTTTTTCGAATTCCCTGCACATGACATCATTAGTAGATCCAAAAATAATATCATCAACATAAACTTGTACCAGAAGACGATCACCACCCTTTTCCTTGGTGAATAAGGTGCAGTCCACGAGTCCACGTTTGAACCCGTTGGATATCAGATAGTTGCTAAGCATTTGGTACCATTCACGCGGTGCCTGATGGAGTCCGTACAACGCTTTGTTCAATTTGTAGACCTTTTCGCGATGCAGCGGATCCTCAAAACCCGGTGGCTGAGCAACATACACCTCTTCCTTCACGACACCATACAGAAAAGCACTTTTCACGTCCATTTGATACACCTTAAACCGTTTGTACGAAGCATAAGCTAAGAACATCCGGATAGCTTCAAGGCGCGCAACTGGAGCGTATACTTCGTTGTAATCTATTCCTTCGATTTGACGGAAGCCGAGGACAACTAATCGAGCCTTGTTTCTTATAATCACCCCGCGGTCATCCCGTTTACACTTGTAGACCCACTTTGTTCCAATCTTTTTCGAGCCTGGAGGTAAGTCAACTAAGTCCCACACTCCTAGCTTTTGGAACTGCTGAAGTTCGGCTTGCATAGCTTCAATCCATGGTTCTTCCCTTAGTGCCTCTTGCACAGTTCTTGGTTCAGTTTGAGAAACATACAAGGCGAAGGACCAATCGTTCTGATGACCTGCTTTTCTGATTTCCGAATAGAGTGCCAGAGTACCTGTATTGTCACTTGAACTAGCATTTCTGAGCTGACTGCGCGTCATGACTCTGCTAGTCGGATTACCAATCACATTTTGCATCGGATGAGTGTCGTGAATCCGAGATTCCGGATGTGCCGGCACTGGATCATCCGAATGCAAATTAAGGTTCTCCAAACCTTGAGATAGATTTGTCTCAGCTGCGCTTGAACTAGAGGGAGCAGCGGGTTGCATATTAAAACCGGAGAGATCAATCCGAAGACCTATCCCTGGAGCTGCTGAAGAAGAAGGACCAGCTTGATTGTTTCCTGTCGGATTAACTGGAGCTGTAGTGGTAGATTTACCATTTCCAGCTTGTTCCTCAGTGAGAGTTTCATGAGACTCTGCAAAATCGTCGTCGGAAGATGAAGATTCGAGAACCTCTGCAGACGCTTCCTGAAAAACTTCCTCAACTTCTGCTGCTGCGGTTTTATCGGGGGGGGGGGGGGGGGCGTGGATGCAGAAGCATCAGATGGAGCAGGCGCAGGTGCATTAACCACGATCGGACGCATTAGCGGAGAGCTAGCTGCGTTTTCACATTCGTAATACATTTGCGCTACAGCATCATCCACCAAATTCTCCACGTTGAATGAATCAAATAGACTCTTATAGTCGAACAACCAATCAGGTCCAACACCAGGTGCATTGGCAGTATAACGCTGAACATCGACATTAAGCCAATCTTCAACGTTGTTGGTTCTTTTGTTGTACACTCTTTTGTTGGGAGTGCTGTAACCAACAAAGAAACCTTCTTCTGCCTTTGCACCAAACTTCCCATCGGGATGTATCATGGTGCATGGAGCTCCGAAAGGTTCCAGAAACTCTAAGTTCGGTTTCCTTCGGTTCAGAAGCTCGTAAGAGGTTTTTCCAAGCTTCTTTACTGTTAGAACCCTATTCAGAGTATAACACGCGCAGTGAACTGCCTCGTTCCAGAAGATCACAGGCAAGTTCGAGTCTGCGAGCATAGTTCTGGCTGCCTCAATAAGAGTCCGATTCTTTCTTTCTGCAACCCCGTTTTGCTGAGGAGTGTATGGCGCTGTGAATTCATGATGAATACCTTTTTTTGCACATAACGCCTCCATAGCGTGATTCTTGAACTCTGTTCCGTTATCGCTTCTGATCCTACGGATCTTTAGCTGATATATATTTTCCAATTTAGTAAACAGATTCTTCAAGTAATCAAAAGTTTCACTCTTGTGTTTCATGCACACAACCCAAGAAAACCTAGAATAATCATCCGTAACCACTAAGCAGTATGAGTCACCGTTCTTGCTCTTTCGATTGACTGGGCCAAACAGGTCCATGTGCAGTCGTTCGAGAGGTAGACTAACTGAGTTTGTCTTCTTAGGCTTGTGAGACTTTCTTTTCTGCTTCCCTTTCTTGCATGAGACACAGACATCGTTTAAATGAAAATTTTTAACAGAAACACCTTCCACTAGTTGGTTCTGGACCAGATGGTTCATTTTCCTCAAGTGGATGTGCCCCATTCGTCTGTGCCACATTATCGATTCCTTCTCTGTCGCCTTTGACAGAAAACAAGTGACCTGACCTTTTGCAGTCATTGCTCGGCTCATATCCAGGACGTATAAGTTGTTGACCCTGGGAGCTGAGATCATGACCCACTCTTTCGGTATTTTGAATCCAGGCTTCAGAATGAAACATGCGTTGTCATCAAAGAACACAGTGAACTTCTTGTCACATATCTGCGAAACGCTCAGCAAGTTGTGGTCTATCTGTTTAACAAAGCTTATCTTTTCAAAGCTTACTATACCGTTGCTCATACTTCCTTCCTTTGTTATATAACCCCCTTTATTACCAGCAAAGGCAACATACCCCCCATTGATATTCTTTATGTCAAAAAGCAGGGATAAATCGCCTGTCATGTGCCCTGAAGCTCCACTATCAACAATCCATAGGCTGCTGATAAGGCCCTGTGGAACTCCCTGCACAAACATTTAAAGTTCAGTGGTTAAGGGGGACCCAAGCCTTCACGGTCTTGGGTCTACCAACTTCATCTAACATCGGAAAGTCAACCCATCTCCCATTTGGTGTTGGAGTTGTTTTCGATGGTACAGCAGTGCCTTTTCCAGCAGATGACTCTCCTCCTTTGGTTGGTGACTTGGGTCTCCAAATCTGTTCAGGTTTCTTTGGCTTGGGCTTCTTCTTTGCCTGTGGGCTAGAAGGTCCAGCCTTGGATTCCTTTGGAGGAACAGATTTTGGATCCACTTCAGAATTAACTGTGCGTGGAGCAGCTTTGGGGTTGCCCTGCGGTTTAGCTGCAGCCTTTGCTGGTGGCTTAGGCGCTGCTTCAACCTTTGGAGGAACAGTGCTCCCCCTCAGCTGTGGACCCCTGCCATCAACTGGCTTTTGGTTCATAGCAATTTTGTTGCGGTTATCATAAACAACCTGCTTTCCCTTTTGTTTCTCTGAGAGTTTAGGAGAAACCGGTTGCTTGGATTTGCTAGAACTGGGAGGATCATCCACTTTGATCCTTTCTCGTCTCAATTCAGGGCACGCAGCAACTAAATGCCCACGTTCCCCGCACTTGTGACAGGATCTATATTCTTCAAACTTAGGAGATTCAGGTTTGATCTCCTTTTTGTTTCTTTTGTTAGATGGAACGGCAAATGAGTTTTTATGTTTTGGATCCTCAAGACATCTTCTTTGCTGATCGACTTGAGGATCATCATTTCTTTCAGTGCCGCTCGATCTAACGAACTCAGTTACATGCTTTTTCGGACCGTTTCTTTGAGCTTGATTTTGAGGATTAACGGTGTTCGACTTTTGATTTTTCTTATTGTTTTCATTTTGCTGATTTCCCTGATCCTTTCTACCCTTACCCTTACCCTTGTTTTTACTCCAGGTTTCCTTTTCTACGGTAATGACAGATTCTTGCCAAATTTTGGCAACAAGACCAGGGGCGATACATCTGAGAGGGACTTCCTCATCAGCATGCACCCTTTCAGACCCTTTTAACTTATAAAACACCTTAATCCTCCTACCATCCTCGGTTTGCACTTTCGGTTCCAGTTCACTCAAGGTTTCAGTGGTAATGATATGATTCTCAAGAGGAACATCTATAGTTTTGACCGGTGCATACCTAGGAGGTTCATCGAGCTCATCATCCGAAGTGTCAGTGTCATATACACTGATATCATCAGGTTTCTCACACAAATTGACAGCTTTAGCAGGAGTAGCAACCTTAGTGACTTCAGCAGGTTTAGCTGCTTCAGTAACCTTGGCCGCCTCTGCAGCTTTTGCTGCCTCGGCTGCCACGTCCACAAGTTCCTCCTTCGGCAAGACATCAAAATTGTGATTTTCGAATCTCACCGGAGGTGGACATTGAGAGTATTTGGGACTGGTGGAGAAGCCTTCCTTGTCAGAGTGTTCAACTATGTGATCAAGGACATACTTGCAGTTTAAATAACTCTCAAGCTTTTTCCTGATCTTTTCATAGTCACAGTTAACAATGGCCAATTGTTTCTTAGTGTCTTCGACCTCATTGATGTAATTATTTATAGCAATCTGTTTGTTAGCTAAGGTTTTTGACAGTTCAGAAACATCCTTTTTATAATTTTCAATTGCACTAAGAAAATTTTTCTCCTTTTGTCTCAAGGAATCAATTGACCTTTGCAACGGACCAACATCAGCTTTTAAATTCAGATTTTCTTCAGTTAATTCTTTAATTCTGAATTTCAACTGATTACACTCTACACAATCTGATTTTGAATCAGAAGAAGAACTTACCTTGTTCGACGATTCAGTAATGGCCATCAATGCATAATGAGCTGCTGTCTTCTGAGCTCCAAAGAATTCGCCGTAGTTCTTCTCCGAGCAGTCAGCATCCACAAGAAACGATCTTTTACCGATCAATGCATCTGCTTCAGCTAACAGATCCTCCAAATCTTCTCCACTATCAGAATCGCACTCCGAGTCACAGTCAGACACCTCGGTTTCAGAAGTGATGATGTCAGACTGACTCGAAGTTTCTTCAACTTCGGCTGGTGCTTCAGACGCTTGTTGAGCAAAACAGGCTGCACCACCTTGAGGAGCTTCATCTCCGATGATCAGATGGTTCCAGTTATAGCCTTCATCAGCTTGAATAACCATGGCTTGACCTTGATTGTTGTTTGCAGGCGGCCTCTGGTTCTGATTCTGGTTGTTGACTAGAACAATAGCACGCTCAGTATTAGGTTGACCCTGAGCATGCTGCCTCTGATTCTGATTAGCTCTGTTGTTGTTGAAGGGATTCCGATGTCCTTGCTGCTTAGGTCGGTCACATTCCCTTGCAAAATGCCCTTTTGTACCACAGTTGTAGCATGTGACCTTTGTTTTGTCAAACCTAAACTTGGTGTTATTATTGATCAAGACATCTCTCCTTCCCGTCCTGTCCATGTATTCCTTTGCCCTTCTCACCACGCTCGCGAAGTGCCATTGTATGTCGATCAGATCCATGTCGTCCTTATCAATCTGTGAGTAATCCTCCTGTGTAAGATGAGGATTCCCGATCTGTCCAGCAACCAGTCCACTATAGGAGTTTACCAAAGTCGACAGTAGAGCCATGTGTTCTTGAGCTAGCTCTATAGTCACCTTTCCTAAACCCGCAGTGTTCAGCTGCTCTGGGACTGTATTGGTCTGATAGCCGCCTTGATTAGAACTAGAAGCACCTCCATATCCACCATAACTTGTAGTTGGAGCCCCGCCAAAACCTGCAGAAGGGGGTCCACTAAAGTTTGCAGTTGCCTGCGCTGGTGCTGCAAGATGAGAAAACGGGTTAACACCAAACTGGTTAGCATTATAATTCAAAGGATACGGGTTTGGTCCAAAAGGATATGTAGGAGGAGGCACATCAGCTGGGGGACCATAATTGTCGAAAGCATAAACTGGGTCCGGATTAACCACAAAAGCAGTTTGTGGTTTGGTACCACCCACACTGGTGTCCTGAAGAGGATTCCCATAATAGATGCTGGGATTCTGTGGAATGAGCGCCTTGTTTTCCCTCCTGATCTCCTCTATCTCCTTGTTCTCCAGCTCGGTAATGAACTCGTTGATGGAGAGAGTCTGATATGCATTGTTTGACTTTAGAATATCCAACCATTGATGCCAGTGAGGAGGTAGCGCCTCAGCAAATCTTTCTACAAGGTCCGCAGATGAATATAAGACCCCGTACTGATACATTTCTGACATCAGATGGTAGTATCTAGCCGTCAAATCCCTCAGAGATTCGTTCCCTATAGCATTGAAGTTCTCGAACTCCTTCTTGAGCTGATCCATTTTAACCTTTCGCGTCTTCATATTACCCTCATTTCGCTCAGCCAAGGCTAGCCAAAGCATCTGTGATGTTGTGCACTGAGCGAATTGATGAAGGATGTCCTTTGGAAGAGCTTGCTTCAATGCCGCCCTCGCCTTCTTCTCATAGTTGTATTTCTTTCTCTGATCTTCATTCATGTCTTCAATTGAGATCGGAGTAGTGGAGTTCTCAACTAAAGGCCGACTGTACCCTGTCTCGATAGCTGACCATACAAGACCATCGATGCCCTCGACATACGTCTGAAATCTGCCCTTCCAACCGTGGTAGTCGGACATGTACTGCAGCTTCGGTGCCCTGTTAGAACTACCCGTCTCTAAGTCACTCATGAGTACGGAAGACAGATGATTTGTCTGAGAGTTTGCAGCAGCCGCGAGTGCCCACGGATTCGTGTTCACCATTTGCTGTTGAGCAGCTAGCGCCCACGGATTGATTCCGGCAACATTTGCTTGCATTTGCGATTGCTGCATCCGTTGCGCGTTTCGTTCTGCTGAGAACTGCCAAGGGTTCGTGGGTACGTTAGATTGATTGTTCATTTGTTGATTATACTGAGGTCTCGGTTGACTCAGATGTCCCCACGGGTTCGCCATATGTTAAGGTATGATAATAGTCCGATACTTAGTCAAATTTTATGTTCCAGAACCTTTCAGGCGATTAGGTTTATAATTGTATAAGTTATAGGCGATTATATGACTGATCGTGTAAACAGTAGAGCAATTAGGGCTGATCGCTAGTTTTTATATGCGATTAGGGTTTTGGACTGACGTGAGTAGGGTAGGCGATTAGGGCTAATCGCTATTAAGCAATTAGGCCTAATCGTATGAAGGAACAGGCGATTTAGTGCTAATCGCGTATAATTGAAGGCGATTAGGGGCTGATCGCTAGTAAAACCCTAATCGTGTGAAATGTTTAGGCGAGTAGGACTGTGTAATCGCCTGATCTGATCTGTAGCCGCACTTTTGCTCAAAAATCACCTATTTTGCCTCAAAATCTTATCTAAAACATTATATTTTGATCCCAAACGATTAGACAAGTTACCAAAACAGTTTTAGAGCAAACCCTAATCAAAAACACTTGTTTTTAACCGTAAACACACACCAAGATATTGAAAAAGATGGGTTTTTGACAAAAACTCAAAGTTTCAAAATAAGAACAGGTTTTTGCTTAAAAATCTGAACTTTTACACCAAAAACAACCTGTTTTTGCTCGTTTTTGTTATTAAAACACCCGTGATAAGAGCCTCGGCTCTGATACCACTTGTAGGATCGAATAACGCGAAATCCAACAATCACGGGGTTTATACTAGAGGTGCGGAATCCCTCTAATATGCTTTAATAACAGATACGATAATGAAACAATGACAAATGAGTAATCACAACACACACACGGGTCAAAAGATTATCGATTAATCACTAAAAACAGAGCACGAGTGTTTACAGAGATCAAATCAGACCTTACAGACCTTGGGAGGGTGTTTGGAGAGTGTGTGAGGCAAGAACTAATGATTAGGGCAATGATTGGGCCTATTTATACCTCCCGGGTACGTACAGCAGCATATATGCGATCAGCAGGTTCATGTTAGGCGATTATGGCTAATCGCCTATAAACAAGGACCAATCGCGTGAACAGTGACGCGATTAGGGCCCTAATCGCGTGTCACTATTTGCTAATCGCATGCAGCATCCCGAACACTCCAAAACGCGTACAAACGTCTCCAAACACCCCGAAACACGTCCAAACAACTGATATACTAGCCTAGGGACATCATGTACTAACACCCGTGCTTGGCCCAATTCACCCGAGACTTCTGTAAAAGGTCCTTAGCATGAAATAATTCACATTCCTTAATACCCTTCTTACATTCTAGCCAAACCCACTCTTCCTCCTCTAATAAATCCCTTTGTTCCATATCGGATTCAATCCGCTCTAAATCATCCTTCAAAGTTTTGAGCTCCTCTCATTCCTTAATATCTAATTGTTTCTTCCAATCCATTAAAACCAACTTCCAAAATCTAAGTTTTGAGGACAACACTAAGTCTGCCGCCCCTGTCATATGAAAATCCTTTAATGTCTTGGACACCACCGTTTCGCAACTCTCTCTATCCGGCCAAGAATTGAACCATCTGAAAGGACGGGAACCAAAATTCTCATTCACCACCGTTAAGATCAACGGACTATGATCAGACAAGTGCCTCAGTAACACACGTAAACAAGCCTCAGGCCACCGATTAAAGAAATCCGAACAAACCAAGACTATCAATTTTACTAAATTTGAATGTAGAGCCTTTCTTAGACAAACATGTGAACATACTCCCTTTCATACCATATTCAAGGAGACCCGCTGAATCAATGAAGAAATTAAACTCGTCTGCATCGGACTGATTAAAAAAAGAATTTTTCCGATCTTCACTGAACCAAACTGTATTAAAATCCCCTAGCAAACACCAATACCCAGAACTGCTACTTATGATATTCGAAATATACTCCTATAAAGGACGCTTCTCAATTAGCTTATGTGGAGCATAAATATTAAGTATATTTACCAAGGACCCATCTTCTTTCAAATACCCTTTGACCAGGATAAAGTTCTGGTGTATAAAGGAAGAAACTTTAGTAAACTTATTAGGATCCCAAAAAGACACCAAGCCACCCGACCGACCCCTAGCTTCCACATATTCCACCTCCACTACCGAATTACCCCAAAACTTAGAATAATCAAATCCAGACATATCACTGAATTGAGTTTCCTAAAGAGCAACAAAAGAAACTTCGTTTTCCCATTTCAATCTTTTAACCTAGGAATCTTTACCATTAACCTCCAAACCCCTAATATTCAACGAAAGTAAATTCATACCGTCACCTTTTGTAAACCTTCTTTCAATATAATACCGCTAACCAGGTCTGCTTTATCTTGCAATTGAGCTCCCAAAGAGACTCCGAGTTTAATAGTTTCCTCCACTTCTGTAACAGCGACCAGAGGATCCTGTGTTACAGGATTGCACGCGACGATTTCATGAAGTTCTTGGTTAGGCTCCACAGAAAAATCGTCACCAATTGCCCTAGATCCACCTTCATCCTCCATATCTCCCAACAGTTGGTCAAAAGGTTTTAATAAAGCCGACGATTGACGTTCGAAATTAACTCCAGAATTAACTTGGTCCTGGTGATTAGAGCCTAAATTCTGAACAATAGGTGAAACAGTCAACCTTTTTTGGGCTAAAACTTCAACCGGATCCATCGGCCCAATAAGAGAATTTAAATCAAACGGGTCCCCACTGTTGGACTTGCTCCCGTTCTTCTTTTTATTTGGGCCTGAGTATGAATTGGACCCACTTCCTGATCTTTTAAATCGGATCTTCTTCTTCTTCTTTGATAATACAAAAAAACCCCCTTGTTCTTTGGTCTATGGTCACATGCAATTCCTGAGCCTAAAGACTCTCCCTCTTCAAAAGACTTTCCTTGTGTAACTCCCAAGTCAACCGAAATATCCGCTGGACATTTATCATCATAATTTTGACAGACAGAATTCAAGGAACCATCCCTAAAGATCTCGGGGGTTACCATAAAATTCTCCTTCTCATTAATGATTTCCTTCTTTCCACCTTCGGTGATTGGAACCTCGTTTTCCGGCAAAGAGACCGGCGGAGCTTCAAGCTCCTCTGAAGCTGCCTCCGATTCTGAATCCGAGTCAACGATGTTATCCTCCTCCATTGCTGAATCAGAGTCACTGCTTTCATGGACCTTTTTAACTTCAACGAAATCAGGGACCTAATCGCCTTGTTCCTCCAACACCCAAATCCAAAACTTACGATTCTTCCAGTTCAATGTAATCTCTTCTGATACCCTCTTACCATCACCGACTAGAACACCGATGTATTCAAAGGATAAGTCCTGGTCCCTTTCAGAAATATTTGCTTTGTGAACGATCGTTCCAAACATACCTCCAATCAAATAAAAAACTTCATTAGAACAAAGATGTAAAGGAACACCCTGAATCTTTAACCAGGCTATTCTTTCAAAACCAAAAGATTGGCCTTCCCAAAAGCAAATGGAAGAAAAACAATCCTTCATTATGATAGCCGCATCATGAACCAACAGAGCCTTCTCATTATCTTCAAAAGAAATAAGCACGTCTAAGCCGCCTAGATACTGGACAAAATCGAATCCACGGTAGATAGTGTTCAAGGTTGCATAAATGTTCTTCACAGCCTTGACATTCACCATTTTCGCCACAAGTGCTTTCCCATGCAAAGCAGAGAAAGCGTTAACTTGGCCATCAATGGTTAACGACTTCCCCACGAGCAGATCTTTAAACGTTTTGGAACCAGACACAAATGACCCCAGATTGGTCCCCTGTTTCCCCTCACCCTCTTTATTGTGTATATTATTATCATTAGCAGGAAATGTCTCTCGCCCTCTTTTGTGAATATATTATTATCGTTATTATGAAAAAACCTCTCTCCATGAGAACCGATCTCTCCATCTTCAAACACAAATCGAGCAATATTGAACCAAAGTTTAAACTCACCCATACAAATTCCACGTAGATTTCTTAGTAATTCCGTCTTGTCTTTAACATCCAACATAGAAATAAAACCAAAACGATTGCCACTCCTATCACGTTTTCTTGCGATATAAAGATCAAAGATCTGCCCAAACGGTCTCACTTGGGTCGCTAAATCAGATCCACTACATCCCTCAGGGAGATTAGACATAAAAAGTTTGGTGATGCGAGCTTGAATATTATCAGGGATAGGCACTCTCCGGCGCCGGTGTTCCATGGAGAGCGTTTTTCTTCTTAGTTACACATAATATGTTTACGTAATAAAGGTCACATTAAAACACAACAGTACATTAAAAATAATAATGTTAAATTAAAATTAAACTAACCTAATTTAAACATTAAAAACAAAACAAACCTAATCTAAGGTCTCCCAGATCATTTGTCACGTCGATACGTGAGGAAACTCACTGTGACGAAACTCGTATTCGATTTTAGTGAGTTCAACCTCCTCGTGTTTGGGGGTGGGGGTGGGGGCTTGTTTCAATGTTGTTTGGTGGACACTCTCGAAACGTTGACACTTGATTCGTAAGTCAGTCCATTTTCAGTTTAGTGAGTTGATACTTCGGGTTGAACCACCGACCAAGTCTTTGAATTCATGTAGTACGTACGGCCTAATCGACCCTCGACATAGAGAGTTGTTGTTTATCTCGGCCCACTCCGTACATAGGACCATTTCTTCCTCTTCGGACCAACGAGTCATGGTTTATCACAAGATTTTGGGGTATTCTGTGTTATGAGGACGGTGTTGAAGACGGTTTGATGTGTGGTATTTAAAACAGTAGAGAGAAAAGGGTTTATATAGGTATATTTGAATTTAATTTGTTAAATTTAAATAAATGGTAATTTTTCAAATAAAAAAAATATTAATATTTACATACCGTTGTCAAACGGGTCCACAAGCCCTTTGAATTAATTGGCCCAATCAAATCTCTCAATGTTAACCGTTAGGTGTTGCTCCACGCCGATGGAAATCTACACCGGATGTGCCCGACGCCTAGGTCCACGCTGGGTGGACAGCTGGCATGGAAGAGCTTCACACCCCTTTTTCACGCCACCACATCGTTTAGCCATAGGATTTCTTATTGGATGAGTTTTAAGGGGTTTTAAAGAATAAATGTTTTTTTGATGTGTCAACTGACTAGGCATGTTTTTATATGTTTTTAGCCCTACTAGTGGTGGATGGTCTTACGACTTAGACTATATGGTGTGGTGCCCTTTTCCCCAACTCCCCTAAACCAAGAAAATGGTTTCCCACTCCTTCCCCTTCCCCCTTCCTTTAGAAATAAAATAAAATAAAAAATATATAACCAATCACAGAGCTCGGTGAAGCTGTGGATTTTCCACCGAAGATGTCGAAAACATTTTGGGGGTGCAGGGTGTTTTCCCCCCTTCGGTGGCCACTGCCACCTCACATCCGCGAGGTGTTTGCCGACCCCACACCAAAGAGTCTTAGCTTCAGGAATCGTTAGAAACTTGCGAGCCTGTCTTGAAACCGCAAATGAGTGTCATTTCAGAGAAAAAACTTACCAAAACAAAGACTTCATATTTCTTGAACGTAACACATGGACACCTCTTTACCCTCAGTTTCACAAATTTTAACTCTTATCGAATACGATAAAATATACCATTTGCAAACAACCAACATATAAATTTTAAAACGTTGACGTAAAAAAGCTTCTCCGTTAAAATTTTAAACTTATGTGGGTCATTATGCCTATATGGTTTAAAAGTAGGCTACTATAAAAGCAAATTTGCAACATGGGCCTACATAGGTTGTATTGTTATTTTTGATCCGCAATGAACTCCCGTGCTAGCCACCGGAACCCAGCGATGTAACCATGGTCGATTCCTTGACCGCGACAATCCGCTACCTCACCCGATGTGCGGGAATTAGATTGAATCTGTAAACCCTCCCCCCTC
Organism: Ambrosia trifida; assembly: GCA_028751855.1. NCBI lineage: Eukaryota > Viridiplantae > Streptophyta > Magnoliopsida > Asterales > Asteraceae > Ambrosia > Ambrosia trifida. The sequence goes on from CM054124.1 coordinate 47,142,094, forward strand.
CCCCCCCCCCCCCCCCCCCCAAAAAAAAAAAAAAAAAAATCAGACTCAAACCCTTGTCAATCCGGATTCTGTCTTCACCTAGTGCTGGTGAGCTATAAACTCATTGGCACATAGGTTGTATTAGTGTAATCGGTTTTATTGTGTTATTCAGTTAAAATTGAATTCTATGTATATGTATAAAACGAATTCGGTTATCGAATCAAATAACCGAATAAGAATTCGGTTTTGGTCTAGTTCAGTGTTCAGTTTTTGCGACTTCAAACAAAATAATAAACACGCCTAAACTGCGACAACTTTTACTATCTACCGGCCTCTAGCATAACTTAACTTTGTTCTCCCTTGTAACCCCCCCCCAAAATCGCTATTAACCATAAAGAAAAGATGATTTAGCTTTACACCTTTATTATTGACAGATTATGTTAACCAATTTCATTATATAAAATGCCGATAATACAAAATGGTTAGTGCTTTACTGGTATCTAAATGATTTTCTCTAGGAGGGATCGTCAGTTAAAGTCTTGTTCAGTTGAAAATGTTATGCGTGAGTCGGGCCTTTTACAATGGTACGCCTTCGGGCGGTGAGTTTGCCCTGGTATTGGTGACGGACCAAGTCACCAACATTGTTGCGATCACAGACATATTAGTCTTGTCTATGTGTGTATCCGAGTGGCCGGGCTTTGTTTAATATTTAACAATACGATGCTAAGTACAATAAACAGTAAGAACAATAACATCTAATCTAACAATATCTCTAACTCAAATTCAACAATCAAATCCAAACACATATCAATTTCAAACCACACAATCCAATTAAAAACAAAAACAACAAAAGAAAAAAACTAAGTAAAACTTGAACTAATCATAAACTAAAACCAAAAAGAACTCAAAATCCGAATCACCCATCACTTCGATCACAATCCTCATCTTTGTTCGCCTTCGGTTTTCGATAATTCTGTTCATAACTCTTGACCATCACAAGACCCTTCTTGTAAAGATTGTTAATGTTAGGTACATTGTAGTTCTGAGCAACATAAATCCCACAAGCTGCACCTAGCATGAACGAAAAGCTGATTCTTATTATACCCATAGTAATAATAACATAGAGAATTGGAACTACAGAGTGGAATAACTGGAACTATGATTTGATGAAGGATTTATAATAAATGGGAGTTTGTTGGGAACGTGGAGGAGGGTTTAGTTATTCATGGCTTGTTCTACAAGTTCGGTTCAAGAGTGGTTTGTGGTTCGTTATGATGGATTGGATTGATGCATCGTGATACACAAGTCATGTGTCAAATATTGGAAAGGATGGTATAGTTTTAGTGAGTTAGGATCAAATACACAATGAAATAAAAATAGGAAGTCGTAGGAAGGGTATCAAACGGACTCCGATTGAACTCATTCAAGCGGCATTGGAACCGTCTCATCGAACCCCACGATGTTAGTTTTTAGGTCTTCGTTTTTTGGGGTTTTAGCTTGTAGTTTTTAGAATATACATTATATCATTGTGTCTTTTATATAGCATTGTGTCTTTTTCTTATTTTCATCACTGTGTCATTTTTTCAATTCATTGTATCTTGTTTCTTTAGCATTGTGTTATTTTTTTCGGCACTGTGATATATTTTATGGATCATTGTGTCATATTTCATGATATATTGTGTTTTTTGTATCCTTCTCACCCTTCTCATTTTCTTAGTTTTAGTTTCAATTTGTTGTAATTTGTACTTTGGCGGCTTATCTCTAGCTTGGAGATAATGCCGGTTTTTTTTGGTGTTAATGAAATTTGCCTTCAAAAACAAAATTGATATTATTTTATAGAATATAAATAAAAAGGGTGTTCTATAGATTAACAAAAAAACAGGTCTTTTTTAATAGGTTTTGTTTATAGATATGCGGTAAAAGTAAGTTTTTTTCTTCCTCTTGTGTTTCTTTAGTAATCAGGTTTTTAATAAAAGGGTAATGGATTTAAATAATCCAAACTATTGTATTTTGATCGATAATCGTCCCAATTATGAAAATAACCGCTAGCGGTTTCAACTTTCATCATTTTTACCTACAATGGTCCCAGTTAGTCTGATCACTAACGTCGTTAGTTGCATACTGACATGGCGTTCCTACATGTCATAGCTTAACACACATGTCCGATGACGTGACAAATTTTATCTTTATAACATAATAACCCTAACCCTTTGTCAACATAAAGAGTTAACCCAATCGATTGAAGAACAAACCCTAGTTTGCTCCCAATCGATTTTCACCCAATCTCTCAAGTAAAGAAAAAGTAGTGGTTCTATCAACGATGTAAGAACAATCCCTAACCTTTGTCAACATAATGAGCTTATCATCGTCTAGTGCATCTTCTTTCAAAAAAAAACCCTAAAAGGTTTAAAGTTGCAATTCGTAGGGTTGCTAGACGTAAAGGTGCTAGAATTAGGGATGAATTTTATGGTTGCCCTTTATGGCCGATTAGTAACATGTTAAATATATATCCTCTGTTTTTGTTTTAAACCGATATCTAAAACTTGTTTTATGATTAGAATCAAGATTTTAAATTCTTCATGTGGAAATAACAATTTAATAAATTCTTTAAGGTTCAAGGATGTTGCAAATGCTGTACAAGAAAGGAAGCAGAAATTGTGGAAGTGCAGATACAAAATTTGAAGTTGCAGAACATGGTATTGCAAGAGGAAAATAAGAACTTGAAAATGCATATGTCAATGAAAAAGTCCTATTGGAAGAGTAAAACCATTTTAAGTTTAGTAGTTGTTGCAATTTGGTGGATTTTCTTTGTATAAGGCTATAGCTTATAATTGAGAAATTCCAAATGATTTTGAAGGTTATAGGTTGTAACTGAAAAAAGCCAACTGATGTAATATGAAATGAAAGTGAGGTTCCACTTTTTGTTATATTGGACAAATTTGCATCAGACATTTTTGACCCATTTGCATAAAAATATTTGACAAACAATTTTGACCCATTTGCATCATATTAACCATTAAATATATGTGACCAATTTGCATCATATTTAACCCATTTGACAATACATACTCATAACATATCCATAAAACATATGTCATCCATTTGCATCAATATTCGACCCATTTGAAAATAAATATAACGTTAACCATCAAACATATGTGACCCATTTGCATCATATTTGACCCATTTGAAAATACAGATAACATTAGCCAATACAGATGACAATAATATTAAACATGAATCATACTTGACCCATTTGTGATAGCATAAAACAAGGTTCCATATTCTACCAATACAGATAACAATAACATTAACCATGAATCATGGCTAATACATGTACCACTAAGAAACTGACTTGAGTTTCTTTAACTGACTTGGCCTTTTAGAAGCAATTGTGTAACACCCCGCCCCTCTCACCACCAATATTGTCCGCTTTGCACATCCAGAGCTCACGGATTTGTTTTTAGTTGCCCAGTGGAGACTTCCCAGGAGGTCACCCATCCTGAAATTTCTCCCACCTGAGCACGCTTAACTGTGGAGTTCTCCTCTCATCCACTAACATTAAGCCCCAAAACGCGTTGGTGATTTAAGAGGCAAGACATTACTTATGAACCAAGGATCTCTCCTGGCCACGGCCGATGTGGGATTTTCCTGGGGTGTCACATTCACCCCCCGTTAGAGTCTCATCGTCCCTGATGAGGTTAGAGTCTCATCGTCCCTGATGAGGTATGCACCCACCATCCCGAACGGCACAGGAGTGGCTCTGATACCATCTGTAACACCCCGCCCCTCTCACCACCAATATTGTCCGCTTTGCACATCCAGAGCTCACGAATTTGTTTTTAGTTGCCCAGTGGAGACTTCCCAGGAGGTCACCCATCCTGAAATTTCTCCCACCTGAGCACGCTTAACTGTGGAGTTCTCCTCTCATCCACTAACATTAAGCCCCAAAACGCGTTGGTGATTTAAGAGGCAAGACATTACTTATGAACCAAGGATCTCTCCTGGCCACGGCCGATGTGGGATTTTCCTGGGGTGTCACAAATTGACTGTTTTGTTGACTGACTGGCTTGAGTTGACTTCTTTGACTTGAATTTTGTGTTACCCCTTGGAATTTTTTATCCAACTGTTGCTCCAGTTGATTGTTGTGTTGCTTGTGTAGACATTCTAGTTGACTTCTTAGTTTTCGTTCTAGTTGGCCTTCCTTTAGACCTTTTTGAAGCAGTTCCTAATGTACCTTGGCCCCCTTAGGCTGTGAACATTTTCTGATGTTGTGTCCACCTTGTTTGCAATTGCTATAGGTACATGTTGCCTTACCCGAATCCACTGACACATCATCTAAATCCTTGACCTAGAATACATTATAAGATGAAGGGTAGACTTCACTACTGTAAGCCCAATTTTTGTCTTGATCAAGCTTTACTTGTATATTTGGGCACACAACCACATCTTGGGCTAACATTTCAGCATTCTTTGTAGTTAGCCTAGTCATTATTGCTACACTAATATGTTCTAAAATGTTGATGACATGCTTAGACCTAGAATGCACTATGGTTCCATTTAAGGTTTCAGCCATGTTATTGACTGACATCACAACATGTGTGATTCTTAAGAAAGCACCTTACAAAGCAATTTCTATCATGTTTCAAGAAATCATATGTTGCCTCTTCATCAATTTCTTTCAATTCCTTGATAGCATCATTGATGTCAGCTTCATTGTATCATCACCCTTTTGCTTCTTATTCCTGTTGGCATAAATGTGCCTTGCACAATTTATGTGCTCAGCATTCTCCCACGACCTTGCAATAACATTCAATAATCCCTGTTGCATTTCAATGGGTTTGATTATATATAAGAAATAAACTAGACAACAAGTAAAGTCATACGTTTTGTTGATCAGATATGAGGGTCCAGTCTTTTCCACCACCATTGACCTCAAAGGCTTTTCTCAATTCATACATAAACCAATCGTACATTTGATTATTAGCATTTCTTCCAATGGCTGCTAACAACATGCCTCCTAGAAAGGTTTTAAGGAAACAATCATGCAAGCATAATACCGTCCTACAATCTCCCAGAAATCGCTTCTTAAACCCATCAAAACAAACAAAAAGCCTAAAATAAGTTTCCAAGTTAGATTCTCGATCCAGGTTATGGAACCCTAGTGGGGCCGTGTAAGACCCCCAAAAACCGGGTGTCAAACAGTTGGCATTCAAAGACTAAAACCTTGTTAAATACACAAAAGAAGTCTTATTTTATTTTCAGAAAATACGCAGCGGAATGTCAAATAAGTTTTAAGTTATCCAAACATGGAGTCCCCGTAACGGGTCAAAACATATTTATATGATAAAATATAATCTTAGAAATAATGAAATTAAATGTCCATGCAAATGTCGTAGACGTCCTTTTATTCAAAATGTCAACTGCAACTGAGTAGTTTCACAGCATGCCAATTCATCCCTTTTATTCTCCAATAAACCTAAAATCAATCTACTATGCACGCAAAGTCAGACGAGCTGAGTGAATTCAAGTTTTATAAATTTATATAAACAAGTAAATTGTGAAAATAATTAACAAGACACTTTAACCTCAGAGTTAACAATAAGCCCAATCTGCCTATTTGTTCCCCCAAGCAATATTTAATGTCTAGAATAAGCACAATCCAGCCATTTAACCCCAAGAATTCATTTATTATCTACAATAAGTTCATTCCGCCTATTTAACACAAAACTATACCAAGTCTACATAAGCGCATTCCGCCTACTCAACTCAAACCATATTCATAAAAAAAGGCAGACATATCACATAACTATCATAGCTCAGTTTATAATATCAGGTAACCGTTATACACAGCCTATTTATATAATAACACAAATAACCTAAACCATGTAACAATCATGACAAGACCTATGTTGGTGGGACAACTTAACACGGGCTATGGGAGACAGGGCAATTAGGAGGATGAGTTGGGATGAGTTGAAGAAGTAGGTTATTGAGCATTTTTGTCCGACTCATGAGTTAGATAAGTTGGAGAACAAGTTTGTCAACCTTGAAGCCAGGAATCTGTCCCACAAAGAATACGCATCCAAGTTTAACGAGTTAGCTCGCCTGCTCCCAGATATGGTTACACCAGATGCAAAGAGGATGAAGAGGTAAGTTTAGGGATTACCATTGAACATACGCTAAGGTGTTGTGACTACTAGCATGGACTCGTTTCTACAGGTAGTGGCTATAAGTGGTACTTTGTATGAGCATAGAGATGTTGAGCCTGTCACGGATAAAAAGAGGTGTTAGAATTCGAACCGTAGCTTTGATGGAAAGTGGAACGAGGCAGACATCATGGGACGCGCTTTCAAGAAGGTAAAGACTGAAGGTAATGATAATGGGGGTAGTAGTGGGGATAATAAGCAGTGCGCTAACTGTGGAAAGATGCATTCGGGGGAGTGTAAACAGGGTATTGGCACTTGTTTCCGTTGTAAGAAGACGGGTCATCCTGACTATCAGTACCGGTAGTACCAGTACCGAAAAACCAAAAACGCGGGTAGTGGTAGCGGTACCAAAATTGATTGGTACTGGTACCAAGTACCATTTGCTCATCCCTAGTGACACCCTTCAACTTACCAGGTCAAAATCTGTATACTTGCTAGTCAAGTCTCTATTTTATTGCTTATACGACACACTATTTCACACGAGTAGTTCCACCGAAAGTCTAGCAAGACCCGAACAAGTACAATCGATCCTTTACACAATTCCACGTTATGGTACAAATAACCGACTTCTCAAACATTAGCGGCACTTGTTTAAACTTTAATAACATTATTTCTTTAACATCAAAATTTTGTCTAATTGTAAATGGATACCTATATATATATATAGTAGGAATAATGGAAATAAATAATCCCAACTATTCACTATTGGCCTATAACAGTCTCAACTACGAAAATCACCAATATTGGTCCCAACTTTCAACATATTGGAAACCAACGGACCCAAACTAACGGAGGCTAACTCCGTTAGTGTGATGCTGACGTGGCATGCCACGTAGGATGCCACGTAGGATTATTTTGCCACGTGGCATGCCATGTAGGATGCCACGTAGGATTATTTTGCCACGTGGCATGCCACGTAGGATGCCACGTAGGATCATCTTGCCACCTAGGCATGCCACGTCAGCATCACACTAACGGGGTTAGCCTCCGTTAGTTTGGGTCCGTTGGTTTCCAATATGTCGAAAGTTGGGACCAATATTAGTGATTTTCGTAGTTGGGACTGTTATTGGCCAATAGTGAATAGTTGGGATTATTTATTTCCATTTTTCCTATATAGTAAAGATCTTGTACAAAGTGTTTTTTTGTGAGAACTGTGAGAATCAAATGAGGGTATTTTTTTAATTTTTTTTTCGAAATTTTTTTCTCATATTGTTAAACATGTATTATAGTATTGAAATCTAAAAAACAAAAAATAAATAAATTCGGGTGTAGAGTAATTACGTAATTACTATTGTAGAGTAATTACATAATTACTATAGTGTAAACTAATGTATTTACTTTAATGACGTAATTACACTAAAAAATTTAAAAAAAATGTATTATTCATCTAGAAAGTATGTTTAACTACATGGGGGAAAAATTCTAAAAAAATAAAATAATTTTTTTTACCCTTTGATTCTCATAGTTCTCGCAAAAAAAAAAAAAAAAAAAAAAAAAAAAAAAAAAAAAAAACATTTTGTATTTGATCTTTACACTATATATATATATATATACACACATATATATAAATAATAGAATCCTAATCAGAACCCAAAAAATACAAAAGTTTCTACATATATACATATGTATGCGTGTGGTATATTGCATATAGGTGCATGGGTGTGCATGAACAAAAGAATACTAGTGTAAAGTTGTCCATCATTATCCCAACATTCTAAATTGTCAAGTGAAGCAGCCACTACAGTTGTAGAGATCACTGTCTCACAAATGAAAGTGGTTACATTGCTCAGACTTCCTTGAAGGCAACAACTATGGAGGATACAAAAGTAACCTCTGATACAGTTGGAAGTCCCAGTACCATGAAAAAGGGGCATCTAATTCTTTTCATAAGGATTCACCACCTAGAACTGAACCAGATACAACTACCACTTCAGGTAGGAATTCAGGTGATCCTATTAGCTTTGGTGATGAACTAAAATACCAAGAATTGACGTAGAGAGTTAACATCATTGAGTCATCAGTCACTGAAATCAAGATTGATATCAAGATTATGATGCAAACTTTGGTTGAAACTCACCAAAAGTCAACTATCCACCTAAGACATTGCTAGTGAGCTATGGAAATTTGTGAACCCAACCATCAAAGCACATAGAAAACTAGCAGATATGACAAAAGAAACTTAGATGGGTGAGATCGGAAATATGGTGGATGCCAGGTACAAAGATAATCAGGCAGATATCAAGGAAGTCATAGACCATCTGCTGAAAACCACTGGCTCATCCCCTACAACCATTCTTAGAGATGAGGATGATGATGAATTCACAGTTGATGATGCCAAATAGGGGGAGAGTGGCAGAGACAGACTTAAAAAGCTACAGCCTTTTGGAGCTCCACCTTCACAAACTGAAAGGTATGCAGCTTAAAAGCCCGCTGATAAACCAGTGTTTGCTTCTTAAACCACTGTCAAGCAATCAAATCTTATAGCTATGAAAAAGGATCCTCAGATACCTAAAAGCTGCTTCCACACTTGGTAACTGGTATTATGCTAATGGAAATATTGAGCTTTCAGCTTAATCAAACAGTGATTTTGCTGGTTGCCACACCACAACGAAGTCCACTTCAGGAGAGTGTGAATTCCTAGGAAATGCCTTGGTCTCTAGGCAAAGCAAAAAGCAAGCGGTTCTTTCAACATCCATAGCAGAGGCTGAATACATTGCTGCTGCAAGTTGCACGGCCTAACTTATGTGGCTTCAAAACCAGCTACTGGATTTTCGTATCATTGCCTTGAAGACTCCACTCGTGTTGGACAATCAAGCATTTGAAAATATCATCAAAAATCCAATCTCACACTCCACAACAAAGCACATTGATATCAGACATCATTTTGTCAGGGACATCTTTGAAAAAGGTTTGATTTCTCTGGATCATGTTCCAACCGAGGATCAGCCGGCAGATGTGTTGAGAAAATCTTTAGACACGTCTACCTTTGAAAACTTGATCTCTCGAATTGGTATGTTAAATATGGAAAAAAATGCAAAAATTTGTTTTTCCAAACATAAAAACAATAAAATGTTGTCAGAAAATCAAAATTCATACTTAAAAATAGTTTTTGGTTGAACATATGTTCAGATATTTCTAAAGTCTGTTCAGATAAAACGGAAATTGTTCCTTAAAACCAACATCTGTTACTCCATCATCTACCACTGTTAAAAGATAACCACTGTTTTCATCATCTGTTGACCATTTAAAAGATGTTTCCAAACAATTGTCATCCATTAACCATATTCAAATAGTGTTTATTGAGTGGGACAGACCTTGGCCGTCAGATCTTTCAATAAATGCTTGCCACGTCTGCTCTTAAAAGTAGTACTTTGGCCACGTTAGCATCACTTTTTCAAAACTCTATAAACAACCCTTGTTTCATCTGAACAGAGTTTCCACTGTCTACTCGAATTTAAAATTCTACTTAGTAGTTTTCTCTCTCGTCTACAAACAACCTCCATTTTTCCATTCGATCATGGAACTCTAGGTGAACCCCCCCCCCCCCACAGTTACCTCCCATACCTGGTAAAAACCGTTGACAACACACCTTCCCATTCCATCATTGATGTTCTTGTGAACTCAAAATACCTTACCATCCTCACTGCTGGTGCACCAATATACGTCGACACTTTGCAAAAATTTTGGTTAAATGCTGAAGTTCTACTTACGTACAATAAGCCAAGTGCAATCATTTCTAAAATTGGTGACACTAGCATCGAAATCTCTCCACAATCCATTTCAACATCATTCTCACTTAATGACCTAGAAGGTAAAATACTTTCTTGAAAGGTGAACTTCACACAGAGTTCATAGAGAGGGGATATGATGATCAGTTGACTGGAGCAACCATTTTTAAACCAAAATTTCCTCCAGCAATGAAATTTTTCTTCCATATCCTTCTCATATGTCTCTCTGTCAAGACAACCTCATTTAATGAGATTCCCTTGAAAATTCAATATATGGGATTTGCTTTTTTTTTTTTTTTGACAAACACTGATTACAATCTATCGCAGGCATTGTTCATGGACTTGGTAGCAAAGCTGAAAGGCATAAAATTAGGGTCAAACAATGTTTTCTTGCTTTATCCTAGAATCCTAAGTGTTTACTTACAAAAAGTTTTAAACACTTACAAAAAGTTTTACCAAAAATAGATTTTAAAACTGGTGTGGTGTCTAGGATGAAGAGTCTCACCAATGAAAATTTTACAAGAATGTTGGGTCCTAAGATCAAAGAAAAAGTATCAAAAGCAAAAGTTTCCAAAACACAAGCAAAGAGTGTCAAGACAACAACTGTTGTCTCAACCTCTGTTGCTGAGCCCACTGGTCCTGGTGACCATGGCACTATAACCAGTGTTGTGGAACCCACGACAAAACCTTCCAAAAGAAAACGAGCATCCATCAAATCCACCAAAAAGGTTATTCTGGATGATGAGATACCAGAGGATAACCACTGTTGATACTTCCTCTCAACAGTTGAAAATATCTCAACCCAGCCAAAATCCTCATGAGCCTCTTAAAAGGACAATGTTGTATTGTAGATACATATTTCATATATGTGACTGTAGCTTTTGGATCGTCAAAGTCTATATAGTCGGATTGTAATGTTTATGTTTGATTTTGTAGAATTGGTTCGGGTGATCGCAGGGTCGAACCAAAACTTAATATTTTGGTTCGTGACAAGTCAAGGTCTAACCAATTGGTTCGAAATATTGTAGGGTCAAACGAGTGTCTCTATATATAGGTGTAACTTTGTGACGGTTATTCAGTAATGTCATTAGGTGTGTGCGTGTTCTAGAGAGTTCAAAGCCTGTCCAATTACACCTTTAAGTGCGTGTTTTCATATAATCATATCTATAACTGTTATTATCACTTTAATGATTAATGAAAACATTGAAAATGAAATCTCTTGTGTTTTGATTCGTATTTTTATCATATTGCATGAACATTAGTGGTTCCGCACCTAGTGTTTCAGTAACTCGTGTTGATTACGTATTGATTGTGTGAAAACCAATCCTACAAAGTGGTATCAGAGCTTGTGCTCAATCACACGACTGCAATTTGATAAATATCTTTCAGATTTCAGATCAAAATCATCAAAATTCCATCTGTTTTTGGAAAACTTTGATAAAACATGGTTTTTGATTGATTTGAAGGCGTTTTTACGGTTGATTTAAAAAATTCTTTCACAATACTTGTTCGGAAATCATTCCGAAGCAAAACCTATACAATTTCAATCCAAATTGATAAACCTTTCATAAATCAGCTCAAAATTGTGAGTTTTTGCAGAAAATATGAACATGCATGCTGGACAGGTCGAATGGGTTTTTGGTTTAGGTTCAATGAGTTTTTCCAGTTTTCATTCGTGCTAGATTGTGGATCGAACCAAGTCTAGAAGTTTTCATTCAGGCCTTTACATTCTCATTCGTGCTATCAAATTTTCATTCATGCTCTCAGTTCTCATTTGTGCTCTCTAGTAGGTCGAAACAAATAGAATTCTTTTCGTTCGTGCTAAATTTCAAGTCGAACCAATCTTCAAAATTTTGATTCGAACCCTCGACAGTCAGAACAGAAATTTGTAAAAATTTTTCTATGTGTTGAAATGGATAACATTTGGGGATGTCCAATGAACAACCGACCTAATATGACACAACAACAACAACAACAACAAACACCGATGAATACATGGGCTATAGCAGCAGAGAGAGGAAAACAAACCACGCATCAACCACAACCGATGGTTACCTACTGGGCGGTTTTGGGTCCGACTCAACCCGCTATGCGACCTCCTCCTCAACCAATGCCAGATTATTGGGGTGTTGCAGCAGCCGCAGCTGTTCAGAATCAGACAACAACTTCCATTACAACTTTGATGAATGATCAATCCACTAGAAACGATAACCAACCACCAAGGTTTAGGATTCATTTGGAAGGTTTGGACGGTGGAGAGGCATGGAAAGTGTTACAAGTGCAACCGATGATAGAGAACTCGAACACTCCAGTTGCACTTGATGATTTTCCTGATACAAATAGGAAGAAGTATGCAGCTGAGAAGAAAGCATACTCGCAGTTGTCTCAAGCATTGACTACAGATTTGCTACACCAGTTTGGACCGTGTACTATTTCAAAGCAACTATGGGAAGTGCTTAAGAGCAGGAATGATGCGAATGAAAAGACTAGGAAGCTCAGATTGGACGAGCTAAAGAAAGAGTTTGAGAACTTTAGTTTTGTTGGAAATGAGAGTTTAAAGGAATTAACTACTAGATTCTTTCATTTATTATCTGAACTGTCTAGCTATGAGATTGTTTATCCTATGGCAGAATGTGTTGAAAATTTTGCAGATGCTTTACCAGTCTATTGAAGCCAGCATGTAGAAGTGTTGAAGGAAAAAGACTCGTTTCCATTCTGGATATTGAACCAATTTATCCAAAGGCTTGGGAATAAGGTGATTAAGGAGAGAAGGAAGGCGAGGTGATCTCAGATTCCTCAGAATCCGGAACTATGCTACGTAAGTTCCTCATCTTCATCCGTTCTTAATGTTGGTGTGAGTTCAGCACCACAGACTGCTTTTGTATCCAGTGTTGAACCTACCAATGCTGCTAGCTACTATGGTGTGTCATCTGCTTCATTTTACACACCAACTCAAGCTCCTATGCAATCTGCTTCATGGATGGCAACTCCAACGATGAACATGCCTCAACAATCTTCATCTAATGTTGGACAAGCACCATCTAGCTCAAGTTCCATTGTGTTAGAAACATCTAACATGGATAATGTGACAGTAGAAGTAGCACAAAAGCATGTTGCTTTGGTTTCAGCTATAATTGCATCATACAATGGACTTGTAGCAAGTCAAATTTGGAACAATAATTTGACAAATGAGGATTATTCTCAGATCGACATGGATGAGATGGAACTTATCGACATCCAATGGGCATTCGCTAGTGTGGTGAGGAGAGCTCATGAGTTTATGGAGCGAACCGATAGAACTGATCTTGCTACCTCTCCCAACACCACATACGGTTTCAACAATGCGAAAGTGACTTGCTACAATTGTGGTACAAAAGGTCTTTTTGCCTGAGAATGCACCAACCCTAAACAACAAGTAAACTGCAATCCATTCAATTCCAACTACCACAACCGTCAAAACAACTTTCATAACCAAAACTGCCAAATTGCTTCACATAATTCCAACCAAAAACAAACATCATCACCTAACCAAACTCAAACCACACCAAATCATGAAAGAAACATCGTTCCAACAACCACTCCCACCATCCAAAACTAAAACGATAACTAGGCATTGGTCATTCCACAAGATGAAGGGTTTAATTGGTATGACATGCAATTAGGTGTCGAAGAGATTACTGGGGGGAAATGTTGCATGTTTTGCACAAGAGGTTGTGAATGCTGAAGCGGTGAAAGTAAAAGAATTGGTAAGGAAGAACCACTAGTTGAAGAAACCGTGTCTGAGACGGTAGATGAACCTATTGAGAAGTTTCTGATGCTCAGGATTTAGATTATTCAGACTCTGAGAGTCAAGCAAATTCAGAGTCAAGTTTGAATTCGCAGATAAACAGACAAACGGATTTACTTACATTAAATAAAACATGTGAACTCACCAACTTAATTGTTGACACATTTTAGCATGTTTTCTTAAGTATCTAAGATAGCAGCAGCTGGATGCACATAGAGTCACACTTTCACGCATACAAACACCATCAATTGGTTTTCAAACATGTCAATTGTTATATTGGTTTTGGTAAAATCGCGACTATATTGCGAGATTTTTATATTGTGCTTCGGCTAAACTGTCTGGTTTATTCACATATGTTTTGAAAGCATATAGAGGTCGTTCATTCAACCGTTGACTGGATCCTGGTATATCACGCACCTCACGGTAAAACCCTGAAGTGAAAATTTGAGTGTGTGACAATTTTTATTTATATGATTTCTATTTTATGTATTTATATGATAACAAATAATTAAATAATATTTGTTATATTGTATATAAAAGTTATATTTAGTGTATGTGTAGTGGTGGGGGGTTATGGGTATTAAAATATTAAAAAGTAATAGAATGGGGGGTTATGGGGCTTTATGGAAAAAGAGGGTGTAGTGGGAAGGGGGTTATGGGGCTTTATAAATGATTGGGTAATAATTGGTTAATTATTTCTTTTCTTATTAAATAATAATATTAATAAAAGTAATAATAATAATAATTATAAATAAAATATAGGCCAAAAATTATTAAATTAATAAAATAATAAAACGTTTGAATTTCAATTCCCCCCCCCCCCCCCCAACTGTTTTCATTTCTACCCATATAAATACAAGTCCAAAACTCAATCTCAGTCACAACTCCTCCTCTTCCTCCTCCTCAATGAAAGATATGGGTGGCGGTTATGCTTACCAAGATGCCGGACCGTCTGATCTTAGGACGTACTCTCGCCGGGGCCGGCCCCGGCGATTACCATTTTCTTCTCCTCCTCCTGCACAACCGACCTTCTCTCCTCCTCCTGCACAACCGACCTTCTCTCCTCCTCCTCCTCCACAACGTTGGTTTTCGTCTCCTCCTCCTGCACAACCAACAATTTCATCTCCTCCTCCTCATACCCAAGCAGATGAGGATTTAACTGAGGAGGAGTTGGTGTGGGTCCTGGATTATGCCATGGCTGAGCGGGAATTCAACCGTCTAAGGTTGTCGGCACCCACACCCCGGTGTAGCAAGATTACACCCACCCCCCACCACCAGGTTACACCCTCCCCCCACTACTATGTTACACCCTCCCCCCCACTACCAGGTTACACCCTCCCCTCCTCCTCGTGAGCCATATGAGGAGGAGTTAGAAGCTGCTAGGGAGATTATGGAAGAAGAACGCTTCTCCTACTACTCGGGAGCAACTTCTTCTCCTTGCTGCATCCCCTCGGATGCGAGGTCAAATGGTCGCGATAGCGACCGTTCTGTGTCACCTCCGTATTATACGCTGCAGGACTGGGACAATTACTCCCCGTAGAGGGGGGTTTAGATTTTAATATTATGTGTTTGTGTAATGTGTTTTTATATAACGTATTAATAAATAGTTTAGGACTAGGTAATTTAGCATTATGTGTAATAAGTAATTTAGGATTTGTGTAATGTGTTTTATGTAACCTATTAATATGTTTATGTATTATGTGTTTATATATTAAGGTGTTTATGTTTCATAGTTTACAAAATAAAACACTAAACATTAAAACTTTAAAGCATAACATTAAACATTACAACCAAACGATAAGAAAATAAAGCCTAAACATTAAACATTAAAGCAGAAACATTAAACACTAAACATAGTAAAAACGCATCATAGACCACGACAAAAGATTGGTGATGTGGAAGTCGTTGTCGTAGCGTTGACGATAAGCGTCGTGTGTCAGTTGAATTGCCATCTGTTCGCCAACACCAGGGTGCGCCTGCATCGTCGCTTCATAGACTGTGTGCCATCTCCACCGGTTATTTTGTATGGCAGACCACTGGTTCGTTTCGGTAATTTGGTTGAACTCCTCCAATACATTGCGCCAAAAATGCTCCCTATTGTTTGGCGGGTTCTCCTTAGTGTTGATCCACGCCCTCACCAACTCGAGTTGATCTTGATTAGTCTACGCTGCCATTGGTTTGTTTTTGGGTTTGTATTTGGGTTGTGTTTTTGTTTAAAGTGTAGGTGTTGGTGTTGTTTATGTATGTTGTATGTGTGTGTATATATATATATATATATATATATATATAAGATAGTTTGAAAAAAAAATTAAAGCATTCAACCGTTTGACAACGGTCAAATTGCACAAATCCCACCAAACTCAAGTTCAAAACGCTCGTTATACACAAAATGCCACTCACCTAAAACGCCCTATAGCGCCTCGGGGGCGGTGTGCCCGGGCGCTATAGGCTTCAAAACGCCCCACAATGTTACCACTACACATGCCCTTATAAAGACAAGGGAGGATCAAATAAGAAGTATGGTTTAAATGAGAGAGCAGGGAGCAATAAGAGAGTGACATTTGGCAAAGAGAAAAAAACATAAGGTGGCATATGGAGTGGTGGTGGGAATGGGTGTTTTTCACCTAGTTGTCTCAAATTTGTATTTATTGTGTTTTACATTAGGTTAGTCTTGAGGATGAATTGTGTTTTACACTAGCTTAGTTTTTAGTGAAAAATGTTTTATACCATTAGGTTTTCTTTTTAAAACACAATGATAAAACACAACACAAGTGCGCTTCATAAGTTTTATAAAACACAATGAAAAAAAAAACAGAATGTAAAACACAGTACGAGTAAATAGGGGTGTAAATGACACGTAGCGGCTCGGGATCGGCTCGGTAAAAAGCTCGAACGAGCCGAGCCTTAACGAGCCCGAGCCCGAGCCCGAGCCTGAAATATGGCTCGTTTAGTTATCGAGCCCGAGCTCGAGCCCTAGATACAAAGCTCGATTGGGCTCGCGAGCCTTAACGAGCTAGAGCCCGAACCCGAGCCCGAGCCTAAGTTACAGCCGAGCCTAAGTTATAGCCTTAACGATTGGGCTCACGAGCCTAAGTTATAGCCGAGCTTTTGCGAGCTCGAGCCGAGCTTTTGAGCTCGTTTGAGATTCTCAAATCACCTCGAGCCGAGCTCGAGCTTTGGATTTTACTAGCGAGCCGAGCTCGAGCTCAAGATTGTAGGCTCGAACTGAGCCGAGCTCGAGCTTGAGCTTCACAAAACCTTAACGAGCCCGAGCCAAGCCCAGTCAGGCTCGGGATCGGCTCGGCTCGTTTACACCCCTGCGAGTAAAACATAATGAACTAAACAAACACAGTTCATTGATATTTTTTTTTGTTTTTTTATATATCGGTATAGTACTCATTTTAAAGATAAAAATTGCACGTTTTTGGTGTAATTATACTATGTATTAATAATAACTGAAGATGAATAGTATCGAGGGTCTTTTTGTAATTTTATTTTGTGAAGCTACCAGCTGCCTCGCTCTCCTGCGTCGTTGCATCTACCTTGCCACGTTTCAGTTCATCACATACGTGTTGCTGTGTGTCTTAGGGGTTATATCTCAGAAAAAATGATATCGTATTTCTTTCTTTCTCTCTCTTCTCTGAATATCTCCATACCGGATTAGGATTTCCGAATTTCTATAATGAGAATTGAAACCGAATTTCCTTCTGTTTCAGATTTGGGCCTGTTGCCGGTGATGCTTTTCCTCCGGTGATGTATTATGGTCGATGATAGCGGTGGTGGTGACCTTTATGGAATTGGTGTGCGAACAAGAAAACAAACGGAGTGGGTTTACTTTTGATATGCTGATTACAGTTGATTTCAGGTTCGTGTTATGCTTTTGTTTTTGTTTAGATTCATAGGTTAAGGTTTACTTTTCATGCATGTTTTGCTTGCGCTTGGGATCAATTTAGGGATGGGTTCGGTAGTGGTGGTGATTACTGATGGGAATAGGGTAGTTGTTGATGGGGGTAGCGTAACTTTTTAAGCAAAATTCAACAAAAAAATCCCCATTTTGATCCGAACACATCCTACTGTGTGTTTAATCATGGCTGACAATAATTTGTATGATTTGCTGCTTATTTTTCCAAATGTTAAAATCATGATAGTAGTGTCTAATATTTTGGTTTTAATGAGAATGCTTACTGTAAGACTATATGGTGTGCCCCCTTTTTCCCCCAACTCCCCCAACTGCCACATCAGCGCCATGTCATTTCCCCCATTTTCTCCCCCAAACTTTGGAAATGGTTTCCCCCAACTCTCCCATTCCCCCTTCCTTTTTTTATTCTTTTTCCTTTTTTTTAATTATATATTTTATATTTCATAATTATTTTTTTATTAAAATAAAATTAAAAAAACCGTAAATAATAAAAAAAAACGCAAAAAAAACGTATAATAAAAAAAACCGAAATTTCATAAAATTAAAAAAAATACAAACTAAAGTCACAAAATAATAAAAATTACAAACTAAAGTTCATTAAAAAAAACTAGAAAAAACTACTCGTTATTGGCGTCGACACGAAAATTATTCCAAATGTGATCAACGAGATCCGAAACAAGGTTTCCATTCGTAGTGGCATCGTGTAACGCCCACGTGTTTGATTCTTGTTGTCCCTCGTCAACTGGCTCGAGCACTTCTTCAATCTCATTCGGATCGTAGACGCATATCGCACGACCTTCGTCTTCAATTATCATGTTATGAAGTATCAAACACGCGTACATAATGTATCTCAATCTTTGTGGATGGAATGCACGTGCTGGTCGTTCTATTATATGCCACTTCGCCTTGATCACACCATATAATCGTTCGACGTCTTTCCTTGCTGCTTCTTGACACTTCGCAAACTTTTTCCTTTTGTCATCTGAAGAATTCAATATTGTCTTCACAACAGACGCCCAGCTTGGGTATATGCCGTCACATAAATAATACCCATGCTTATATTTTACGCCATTGAGCCAAAAAGAATCATCAGGGCCAGTGCCTCTAATCATGGGGTCAAAAATATGAGATCTTGCAAGAACATTTAAGTCGTTACACGAACCTGCAACGCCAAAAAAAGCATGCCAAATCCAAAGATCTTGTGAGCAAGCGGTTTCAAGAATAAGTGATGGTTCTCCTACGTCACCCCGAGTATATTGACCTTTCCATGCGGTGGGGCAATTACGCCATGGCCAATGCGTACAATCAAGACTTCCTAGCATGCCAGGAAAGCCGTGTTTCTCTGCATGGTGCGCGTAGAGCTTTTCGATGTCGCTTTTCCTTGGCGTACGCATATAAACCTTGCTATATAAGTTCACAACATCTTCGCAAAACTGGTACAAACATTCCCGACTCATTCTATCAGACATCCTTAAATACTCATCCCATGAATCACTCGCAGTGCCGTATGCTAATTGACGAATTGCAGACGTGCATTTCTGTAGGGTCGTAAAACCCCGTTTTCCTCTACCATCGTATCGTAGTGTAAAAAATTCATCATAATTAGCTAAATCATCGGCAATTCGTTCGAACAATCTTCTACTCATTCGGAAACGACGTTTAAACTGTTCGTCCGTGTAAACACAGTTTTCGTCAAAATAATCGGCCACCAAACGTTCGTGTGCACCTTTAAAAAAAATAAAACATATCAACAAAAAAAATAAACAATTTTAACAAAAAAAATAAAACATATTAACAAAAAAAATAAAACATATCAACAAAAAAAAATAAAACATTTTAACAAAAAAACATACCCTCACGATCTCTATCAAGCGCCGCGCTCCGTGTCAATGGTACCGAAGACGCTTCACTATCGCTTTCGTCTTCCAACTCGGCTATAAGTTTTGCCGTTTCCATCATTGCGCCAACGTAAAAGTTTATCACATTTTGTTCCTCCTCCTCCGACGAACTCATGGTAACAAATTGGATTTTTATAAATTTTTTGGAGATGGAAAATGATAGTTGTGGGTATGGTTGTGTTGATAAAATATATAAATTGAAGGTTATATATATATATAGATAAAAGGTTTAATTTTTTTTTTTTTTTTTTTTTTCAAACGGCTATAAGTTCGGGACCCACCACCAACGTTCAAAAAATTTAGGCCAATCACATCGCTCGGTTCAAACGGGATTATTTCCCCGGATACCCCGAAAATTCCTCGGGGGGGGCGGTGTTCCCGATCGGGGAAAGTGCCAAATCACCACCCCGAGTTCGTCCCCCGAGTGCACACCGTCCAGTCTAACAGGAGACACCAATTATCGGGAGTCCTACAGAAATTTTAACAGACAATGTTGGGTAAGTTTACTTACTAAAATTTTTGCTCGGCTGCACCGGATGGTGGCAGTGATTAGGATATCACCGTAATGACGATGTAAAAAGCAGCTAATATTGGTACATGAATCATACGTATTTATTTGTCTACTAGATTGTATGTTATTGCAGCTTACGTGGAAATACGTGAAGATGTAGACAACGGAGCAGCTAATCAATTAAGAATTCAGGTTATTGTTTATACCATCATCAATTTACAATGATCTCTTGAGTTTCACTTTTAATGAATTATGTGTTCTTACATGTAAAGGTGCTGTTTTGTAACAACAAATCGCAACATCTTCAATACAACCAATCCTAAAACGACAAGGTATTGTATATATCTTTGTTATGTTCATTAATTTTAGAAGCAAGTTTAGTGTCCAGTATCTGTTTGATGCATCTTGATGATGATACTGTATATGGATTTTGGTTTCTTGAAAAGGATACCGAATTGGCAAACAAATTGGTTAACATGATGGGTAAATTCTTTATTGTTGATTAGATATTGACCGTCAAAGATGGTATCGTTATCGATGTTCTTTTTGTGTGTGAGAACTAATCAGTTGCGTCATTTGTTGTTGAATTGTGTGCCCTCATTGCCTCCTTAATTAGTTGATGTTATTCGTTATGGTTCTGATTGTTGCGTGCATGTAAGTGGTGCTTATGTCAGCGTTTTGTAGAGGCTCAAAAACTTTTACTAAAGCATGGATAATCTATTGATTGTTGATATACTGTTGAGTTGATTTTATTTTTAGTTTTGGAGGTCAATTATGGTGGTCATACTAAATTCATATCTATGTATTGTTTAGAGTTTGGTGTTGATGATTGTTCAGTTAGTTTAGTTTACTATTAAGGTTGTTTGAATTTAATTTAATGTTGGTCAAATTAAAGCTTGAATAAGTAAGTCCCCGTTAGTCTGTGTGAAGATGAGGTTCCTTCTTTTGTTGATGATATGTAAATCATGTTTAGGTAATTTTCATTAACATGCTTTAAGGGCTGCTGATTCGCTATTGAGGTGTTTAGATTTTAAGTTTCATATGAAAGTCACAAATCGTCAGTTGACTTTTGTTTGATAGAATGCGGTTGTTAATTTGTGTACATTTTCGCATCCTTCATTTTTTATTGGCTGCTTCCAGCGACATTGGTATGAATTGATAGTTTATGTTATTCGTTGTGCCAATGATTTGTTTCAATTATTTGAATACACGTATGCTATTCAAGACAAGGAGGTGCTGTAAGATTCTTTATTAAGTTGGTTCGTATCATGCATTCTCATAGGGATCCAGGCATTCGGATTTTATAGTGGCGCCCTTCCAACTCCGGCGGCACCAGGTTCACCCTACGTTGCCACTCTCTTATACCTGACTGCAAGCATTCGTGTCTCCTTTGTTTCAATATGCAACTCTTTTACACGTTAAGAGTATCAAATCACAAGGTTTAGTTGACAAATTTATGTAATTAGGGGATGAGGTATCATTTGGTTTTTTTCAATATACAACACTTATCTTTTTACTCTATTGTTTAAACCATACATGTTAGCTGCAACAAGAGATTAAACATAAATCACAGTAGGCAAATCTTATGATGGCTGAATAAAATGGTTGGTCTGATGTTTTCTTTATGGCTACATTTATCATTTTTTTTCAACATTATTTGTTGGTAAACCGAATTAATAATGCTATATTTCTATTTGATAAGAGGTGACGATGATTTGATTCACAAAAGTTCTACCATTCTTCCAGATCAAATGGACTTCAGAATGGTTAGGATTCGATATTACATTTTACATTTTACATATTTTACAATTCACCAGTATGAAACTTACGTATCATAAACTCTATTTTGTTCATTCAATCTTACCATAGTAATGGAATAACTATTTTGTATGGCATTTTTATTTGTTTCGTGTAGGATTCAGCCAACTGCAGCCTTTATAGAGAGAATCCCTAGCTCCAAGCAAGAACTACAGACTTCATAATTAGTAGACAATGCTGCTGGTAGTTTTAAAATTAAATATTTTTTCATCCATCTAAAATGAGCACATACACATTTATGTTGCTGGAACTTTGAGAATCAAGTATTCCTAAAAATTTTACTCATTTCTCTTATAACTTTGTTATAAGAAAATTTGACGCTCAAAATTCA
The DNA here is from genome assembly GCA_028751855.1 of Ambrosia trifida. Classification (NCBI taxonomy): domain Eukaryota; kingdom Viridiplantae; phylum Streptophyta; class Magnoliopsida; order Asterales; family Asteraceae; genus Ambrosia; species Ambrosia trifida. Next base: position 47,164,274 of record CM054124.1, read on the forward strand.
GTGCATTTATGTTTCACTATTTTTTGTTTATCTAAATAGGAGGTTCTTCACGCTGCTATGTATCTTTCATATCAGGTTCGATTTCTCATTTACATGATTTCTTGAAAAAAATTGCCAGCCAATATGAATGTGTTTGCTTTTTATCTTAGCACAAACTAAATACTTGAACAGTTGAATTGCATAAATCTATAACTGTTTGGGTATTTTATTTTTTAATTGCTTGAATATATATATTATTATGTTTGGGTATTTTATTTTTTAATTGCTTGAATATATATATTATTATGTTTTGTCCATTTTACCCTTCACTTGTAGTGGGTAAGTGGTTTGGTGAATCCAACTATTTTATATAAAATACATCCATTGACCGGATTAGCTATTTCACGGTTCGATCTGGGTCAAACGATTTGCTCACCCCTAACTGGTACCATGACAAAACGAATTGATACTATTCCAACAATATAGGTACCACGGTTTTAATGATTTCAATTAATGCATAATACATGTTGATATTCTTTTGGCATATCACGACTTTATTTTTTATGTTTTTTCTTTTGCTTGCTAAATCAAGTGTTAGTACTGTATCAATATCATGATGAATGGAACCAATGACTAAATTCCCGCTCCAACGCGCGGGTGAATTTTACTAGTTATTTTAAAAAAATAAATTCTCATGAAAACGTTATTAACGTTTTAAAAAATGGTGAAAGTTGAAGAAAGATAATACATTACCGTTGCATGGACCATGATACTTTTACTTCCTTCATTTGGAGTTTTGAATTTCCCCCGTTTAATCTTAGCCAAAAATTGCACAAGCTAGTGGTTAGGATGACTTCCTAGGTAAACACATCTTCTTACTATATCCTAACCTTATAAATATATATTGTTCAAGAACATGTATGAACTTGTTCAGATTACAAATATGTAATGCGAATTTACTTTTGTTATGTTTGTTGGTTGCAGATGTCGCGTGCTTGTATGACATGCTTCTTGGCGGGGATGATATGGGTTTTGCCTTTAAGGAATTGGCGGACAACGAGTTGTATATCTTGGAGAAGGCGTGGGACACACTTATTCATCCAAAGTTGGATGATGCGTCGCGGGAGCCTGCCCCTGCGCAGTTATTGATTACTGAAGCAGGTGAGTCTTCACCGCTTTATGAGAATCCTTCGCCTGTCAACATGTTCATGCGGACGTGTTTTCCTTTAATTGTGTTATCTAGTGATGAGTCTTCTGACGCATCTGTGCTTTCGCCACTTCCGTCGTCTGCAGGCGTTCAAGACTCGCAGCCGTCTCCTGTGCATGCGGAAGATGACTCTGGTGAGGAGACAGAGGAAGACGACTCCCTTGTACATCGCATCATGCGTTCGCAAGCGGGTGCGGCTGAAGGTGAAGACTATTCTTTCGTTCTAAACCACGAAGTGGTGAATAGGTATTTTCAAAATTATCAGCCTTTTGAACGAAGCTACGTTGAACTTTCAGATGCGTTCGTGCAAGGGGAGTCAGTAGAGAAGTTAGCTGGGGAGGCTCTGAGCGCGGTGATGACTAAACCCGTTTCCGCGGGGGTGTCTAAGGCTGGGCCTGTTGTTGCTGATGCGCTTCTCCCTAAGAAGCGGTCTAAGCGTTCGGGCGGGAAAAGGAAGAAGGTTGCCGGGGAGCCAGCATCGCCTGCTGAGAAGAGGGTTAAGCTGGGCGACCTTGTCCATTCTGCGGAGGAGAGTTTACTGGGTAAGTGTTCTGTCTTCCTTTGTTTATGCATTTTAACGTTTTGCCTTGTTACTGACCCTTGGCGTCTTGTTTTCGCAGCGGCTTTGTTGGGCACTAGCGCTGCGGAAGATGTGTCAATTGCCCCCATAGCTGAGGGTTTTAATATTGAACCTGCAAGGCCGGCGTCTCCCGCTGTACAGACGGAAGAGCCACCGCATGCGGAGTTGCAGGGTGAGGTTTTGGCAGTTTCATCTCCGGCGCGTCAGTCACCGCCTGTGCGTCAACCCACCCCTGTGCGTGTATCAACGCCCGCACCTTTACCTACGCCTCCGCGGTTGCCGACACCTGTGCGACTCCCCACCCCAGCTCAGGATATTCCAGAGGGTGGTGAAGGTCTGGTGTCGCCGCCTGATATCAGCGAGGGGTACGGTCATGGTGTGGACATGACTGTTGACGATGACGAGGAGAATGAAAGGCGGGTGGTGACGGAGCCTGGGCCTAGCTTTTCTAGCGCCCTTCCTGCTGGGGGCGGTGAATCGGCTGCTGGCATTTTTGTGCCCAGCTAGACTTTGACACCGGCCACCCGGTTTCTGAACATGGAGGAGTGTCGCCAGTTTTTGGCGAATGTTGTCCCTCCTGCTGAGCGCGACTTTCAAGCTACGCGTCCACGCGGTGAGCTCATGGATAACCACATCCTTAGTGTGGCCAACATGTTGTCTACCTCAGCGGAGATTGTGCGTGAATGGGGGTTGATGGCGCATGACCGCCACAAGTTCCATCAAGATTTGCAGCAAGTCACTGAGGAGCGCGACCGTATGCACGCTGAGTTGAAGCGTGCTAAGTGGGATGCTGCCACATTCCGCGAGGAGCGTGACAAACTGCAGGCGCACATTTCTGAGCGGGAGGAGCAATGGAAGGTTGCTTGTGACAAGACCAATGCGAAGATGGAGGCGTCCAAGAAGCGCATTGCTGAAGTTGAAGTAAAGAAGGAAGAGCTTCGCAAGGAGTTAGATGTGAAGGGTAAACTTGTGAAGCAGCATTATGACAAGTTGCTTGAAGCCCGTGACCTGCTGCGGGAGAAGGATAAGGATATTAAGCAGTGGCAGGAGTCACATGAAGCGTTGGATAAGGAAAATCTATCCTTGCAGCAAAAAATCCTTGTGTTGGAAGGGCAGTTGATGGATGCCCAGAATGAGAAGGAGATTGCTGAAGAGGATCGTGCGTGGGTGCTTAGCCGCTGCGTCCCTGAGGTTTGTCTTTGTACTTGTCTGTTTATCGTTTTATGCGTATACGTTTATGAAACATGCCTTTTGAATGTTTGCGCATGTTGCTTATCATGTGAAAATTTGCGCACAGACGCGCCAAGCCGTGGCCGCGGTGAACGTTGCCGCGAAGCTGGTGGGGCGCAAGGCTGGGTTTATTGAAGGCTATCAACACGCGCAGGCTGGCAAGCCGTTGGAGCAGTTCGCGTTGTATAAGCAGGATTTGGATGTTGTGCTTGCCAAGAAAGCTGCCGAGTTCGATGAGCTGAAGTATGAATTGATTGACTTCGTTGTTAGCCATCGCGATCGGCCAAGTTGTTTCGAGCTCAAGGAGTCATTTGATAAACAAGGCTTGACGCACACGCGGGGCGAGTATGCTATGAAGAAAATGACTGCGGCTGACTTGGGGCTCGGCAAGCAACCTGGATGCAGTGAAAAGCTGGATTTATCGGGATCGGATGAAGACAATGATTTCAGTGAGTCGTCTTCGGAGCTCAAGAAATGAAGCTAGATGCTGCTTGTCCGCTTTATTTTTCCATGCCTGTTTTTTAACATTTGTCGAATTGTAATATTGACCTGTTTTTAGATGTATATATATCTTTTGTTTTTGAAACTTGGTTGTGCAAATAATATGTTTCTTGCTAGCGCATAGCATAAGTTCGAGTGTAGATTTGAATCATACTCTTGTATTTAGGACATCGTGTTTATAGCATACAATGCTTAGGGTGCGTGTTGCATCTTACCCATGCAGCGCGCACTTTAAGGAGATTGCAAAATTCTTGATGCAACTTCTGAGTTTAAGTCATTGTATTTTAACCAAACAATGTTTAGGGTGCGCGTTGCATCTTAAACATGCAACGCGCAGTTTAGGGAAATTGCAGAGTTCTCGAAGCAATTTCCAGTTTAGAACATTGTATTTTAATCATACAATGTTTAGGGCGCGCGTTGCATCTTAACCATGCAACGCGCAGTTTAAGGAAATTGCAGATTTCTCGATGCAATTTCTAAGTTTAGGACATTGTATCTTAATCATACAATGTTTAGGGCGCGCGTTGCCTCTTAACCATGCAACGCGCAGTTTAGGGAAATTGCAGATTTCTAGCTGCAATTTCTAAGTTTTGGACATTGTATCTTAACCATACAATGTTTAGGGCGCGCGTTGCATCTTAACCATGAAACGCGCAGTTTAGGGAATCTGCAGATTTCTCGATGCAATTTCTAAGTTTTGGACATTGTATCTTAACCATACAACGTTTAGGGCGCGCGTTGCATCTTAACCATGCAACGCGCAGTTTAGGGAAATTGCAGATTTCTCGATGCAATTTCTAATTTTAGGACATTGTATCTTAACCATACAATGTTTAGGGTGCGCGTTGCATCTTAACCATGCAACGCGCAGTTTAGGGAAATTGCAGATTTCTCGATGCAATTTCTAATTTTAGGACATTGTATCTTAACCATACAATGTTTAGGGCGCGCGTTGCATCTTAACCATGCAACGCGCAGTTTAAGGGAAATTGCAGATTTCTCGATGCAATTTCTAATTTTAGGACATTGTATCTTAACCATACAATGTTTAGGGCGCGCGTTGCATCTTAACCATGCAACGCGCAGTTTAAGGAAATTGCAGATTTCTCGATGCAATTTCTAAGTTTAGGACATTGTATCTTAACCATACAATGTTTATGAGAGTAAGTGCATGTAAAGTAAAGGAACTGCCAAATTTCATTTCATAAGTTTGGCGCGTCGGCCTCTGTTACATCATAGGATAGTATTACATATAGCACTTTCTTAATTGAGCCGCGTTCCATGTGCGGGGGACTGGTTTGTCTTCCAAGGTTGAGAGCTTGTAGGCTCCTTTGCCAAGGACCTCTTGTATGCGATACGGCCCTTCCCAAGTTGAGGCTAGTTTCCCTTTAGGGAAGGCGCCGCTGGCTTCGTTGTTGCGTAGAACAAAATCCCCTTCATGGAACGCGCAAGGCTTGACCTTCTCATTGTAATACTTTTCCAGCTTTTGCTTGTAGTTCGCCTCGCGTATTGCTGCGTTTTCTCGGCGTATTTCTGCTAGGTTTAAATTTGTGCGCAGCTCCCAATCGTTGTCTGTTATGGTTGCTGAAAGGACTCTTGCAGATGGGCATCCAATCTCCGCGGGTATCATGGCCTCAGAGCCGTATGTGAGGCTGAACAGGGTTTCACCGGTGCTCGTTTTTGTTAGAGTGCGATTGGCCCATAGCACGCTCGGTAATTCCTCTACCCAAGCCTTTCCTTTGGTCCCCAGTCTTGACTTGATGCCCTCGACGATACTTCGGTTTGCACGCTCAACCTGGCCGTTTCCCTGAGGATGCGCGACCGAAGTGAACGTGGGTTGAATGTGCAAGTCCGCATACCATTTTAGCAACCCCTTGTCCGCAAATTGGGTGTCGTTGTCCGTGACAATTGACATAGGTAACCCAAAACAGCAGATGATGAACTCCCAGATGAACTTCTTCACATGGTTGGCTGTAATCTCAGCAAGTGGCTTGGCTTCGACCCATTTGGTAAAGTAGTCAATGGCGACTATCAGGAATTTTCTTTTGCCTGTCGTCATTGGAAATGGTCCCACCAGGTCAATGGCCCATTTTTGGAATGGCCAAGCTGAGGTTACGGGGATGAGATCGTTTTTAGGGCGCAGGGTGTTGGGAGCATGGCGCTGGCAAGAGTCGCATTTGCGGATTATTTTCAAGGCGTCCAGGTGCATGCCTGGCCAGTAATACCCCGCATTCATAATTTTTGCGACCACCATGCGTGGCCCAGCATGTATCCCACATATCCCTTCATGTATCTCACGCACCAGATAGTCCGCGTCAACTGCATCCACGCACCGCAGTAATGGTCTCAAGTATGACTTCCGATAGAGTACGCCATCTTGCATTTGGTATTGTAGAGCTTTTTGTCGTATCTTCCTGGCCTCGGCGCGTTGTTCCGGCAGCGCGCCGGTGGTCAGGTAAGAGATTATCGGAGTCATCCAGCTGTCAACACCCGTTTGGATGACATTGACTTCCTTGGGTGGAACAGACGGTTCGCTTAAGGTTTCAATTCGGACTTCTTTTGCTAAATGGCTGAAACTTGTGGATGCCATTTTGCTTAGAGCGTCCGCCGGCTTGTTTTGGCTGCGTTTAATGTGGTCGATGGTGCAGCTGGGGAAAGCGGCCATAAGCTCTTTAGCTCGCTGGAGATACATGATCATGGAGGGCTCTTTTGCTTCATATTTCCCGGTGATGTGACCTGCTACCAACATTGAATCAACGTATGCGAAGATGTGCTTTGCGCCTAGTTTTTGCGCGATACGTAGTCCGGCGAGGAATGCCTCATATTCAGCCTCGTTATTGGTGGCTTTGAACTCGAGTCTGATCGCATAGGTGAACTCTGCGCCCTCCGGACTAACTAGGCGTATCCCCGCACCTACGCCGTCTTCATTTGAGGCCCCATCTGTATAGAGGTTCCAGATGGCTTTCTCATCACATGTTGGTTGCGGGTCTTGCTCTGCTTTGCACTCTTCAACCTTTTCTTGTGGTACCTCCGCTATGAAGTCAGCTAATATCTGTCCTTTGATTGCTGGGCGCGTTTTGTAGTGAATGGTGTGCTCGCCCAGCTCGATAGCCCATTTTGCTAATCTTCCGGAGACTTCCGACTTTGATAGGACGTTGTTTAGCTTGTAGTCGCTTAGCACGTTGATGGGATGGCCCTGGAAGTAGCGGCGCAACCTTCGTGATGCGTGAACAAGGGCTAAGACTAGCTTCTCCATGGTGGTATACCTTGACTCTGCGTCCGTCAATACTCGACTGACATAATAAATAGGTGTCTGGACCAGCTTCCTGTCTACCATCAGTGCCGCGCTCACCGCCTGCTCTGTGGCGCATAGATACATCGTTAATGGCTCCCTAGGGAGTGGGGCGGTGAGTGTCGGTAAGTCCATCAAACATTCCTTCATCTCTTGAAAGGCTTTCTCCGCCTCTGCCGTCCATTTAAAATGGTTCTTTTTTAGGCAGTTTTTTAGCGTTTCGATGAATGGGATGGATTTGCTTGCGTGGTGCGACAGAAATCGGTTGATTGCTACCAGGCGTCCGTTCAATGTTTGAACTTCTTTCAGGGTGGATGGGGAGGGCATTTGCGCGATGGCCTGTATTTTTTCAGGGTTTGGCCTGAAACCGTCTTTAGTGACCACCACGCCCAGGAACTTACCCTCTTCCATTCCAAAGGCGCACTTGCTTGGATTCAGCTTCATCTGGATTTCTTTCAAATGCTTGAAGGTTTCTTCGATATCAGTTAGCATTTGATCCTCTTCTTTGCTCTTGATGACCAGATCATCTACATAGACTTCTAGGTTTCTTCCAATCTGCTTGGCGAATGCGCGGTCCATCAACCGTTGGTATGTGGCCCCCACATTTTTTAGGCCGAATGGCATCTTTGTGTAACAGAAAACCCCCTTATCAGTGCGGAAGGCTGTTTTGTCTTCATCCTCTAACGCCATCTGGATCTGATGGTATCCTTTGTATGCATCTAAAAAGCATTTGAAACGGAAAGGCGCTAGGGAGTCTATTTTCAGATCAATCTCCTGCAAAGGGTAGCAGTCCTTTGGGCATGCCTTGTTGAGGTCTATGTAATCCACGCACATCCTCCATCCGCCATTGCTTTTCTTTACCATCACTGGGTTAGCAACCCAGGTTTGGTATCGTGTTTCCCTTAGAATTCCCGCTTTCAACAGCTCTCCCACTTGTTCATTCATCGCCTGTGTTTTTTCGGCACCCATGCTTCGGCGCTTTTGCGCGATGGGTTCGACAGAGCGATACGTGTTGAGTTTGTGCTGGGCGAGTTCGCGTGGGACGCCGGTCATGTCTGATGGCTGCCACGCGAACACGTCCGTGTTCTTTCGGAGAAGCTGTTTTAGTTTGTCCCTGATGCCCTCTGAGATTGCTGGTCCCAGTGTGATGGTTTGGTTAGGGAATTTGGTATTCAGGATCCACTTTTCTGGTTCCGTGCGCGGGCATGATTTTAGCATCTTGGCCGGATGGGACTCTGTTGTCATGGCGCATTCTCTATTAGCCCATACGATGGCCACACCACTTGGGGTGGGAAAACCGATTGCGCCATGGACTGTAGAGGTGACCATGTTGTATGAAGCCATAGAGTCTCGTCCCAGGATGATATCATACTTGGACTTCGTCGGGATGACAAGGAAGGTGACTTCTTCAGTTCGCGATCGCCCATGTGCTCCCAAAGTGAGTGGGAAAGAAATTTCCCCGAGCGGGGTCACAACCTCGTTCGAAAATCCCATGATTGGGGAGTTAATGGGGTGCAGTCTTTGCTTATCTTCCTCGTCCAATAAGTCGAAGCATTGCCCATACATGATGTCTGAGTTGCTGCCGGTGTCCATGAAAGCTCTCGTAGTTCTGTAGTGGTCGAAGATGGCCGTGACAATGATTGCCCGCGTAGCGGACGGGCCGCCTTTGACCACCGGGAAGCACACTTGTTGCTCTTTCCATTCTGCTGTGGTTTCTTGCTTTCGCTTTTGCAGTCGGTACCTACTGCTATGTATCATCATACTCACATTTTTTATCTTTTTGGGCGGTGGGCCCGCTGTTTGTTTACGCTCTACATTTTGCAGCAGATGTCCCAGCTTACCGGTTTTCAGCGCATCCTCTATGGCTTGCCTCAGCTAATAACATTTGTCGGTGTCATGGCCGATGTCTTGATGGTAGGCGCAGAACTTGTTATGGTCGAGCCCTTCCCTGCGCTTGATGACTTTTGGTTCCGGGAAGTCAACATTTTCTATGGCTAGGACTTGCGCTGGTGTTTTTGTTAAAGGAGTCCAGTTGTTGTGACTCCTCCTACCGGATTTATGCACAAGTGACGTGTTGTGCGGATATTCTTGGGGTGTGGCGGGCTTTGTCACTGTCTGGTTGGTTCCTTGGAGCCTCGTCCAGACATTCCCTTTTCCCCTTCGCTCATTCCTGTTATTTCTGCTGCGCACTGCTTGTGCTTGAGTATCTGTGTACTGCGGCGCTTGAATTCTGCTCCAAACAGAAAGTTCTCTTTCAGTTTTGGCGTAGTTCTTTGCGCCGCGCATGATCTCCTCCCAGGTGTTGGGCATACCTGTACATCCGGCTAAAGTGCGGATCAGTGAGTCACACCTCACCCCTTGAGTGAATGCTGCTTTCATGAGTTCGAACACAATGGGTCCGATCTGTAAGGCCTCTCGATTAAACCTGGTGATGTAATCCTCGATGGATTCATTCTCACGTCTCTTGACTTGCAAGATATCTGTGGAGTCGCGCTCGATCCTTTTGTTTTGGCTGAAGTGATCTGAGAATTTGTCAGTCAACTCTTTCAGGTTGTCAATCTTGCCGTTTGGTAGGCTGTCGAACCACACTCGCGCTGCGCCCGTAAGCGTCTGCGCGAACATGTGACACCATGCTGGTAGGCTCCACCGCGCGCATTTTCTTGCGATTTCGAAGCTTCTCAGGTGGTCGTCAGGATCGCCGGTGCCGTCGAACTTTCCCAGAGTACTTGGGATTTTTGTTCGTGCGGGCAGCTTGGCAAGCGCGATGTGCGGTGTGAACTTTGATTTTTCACTGAATGATGGGGGATAGTAGGGCTGTGTGAGATCGTCTTCGCTGGACAACAAGTGTGCTCGATCAACAGTGTTGGTCAAGTACTGGCTTGTGTCACGTTGAAAACGACTCTGTGACTCATCAGAGTCTTCCCTCCAAGTTGGGTCAGTGATATGATTGCTTCCGCCTATGTGTCCCGCAGCTCTGGATGGCCCTTCTGATATGGTGACGGGCCTTCCTTCGCTGAAGGACAGAGCGCGAGATGCTTCTCTCAGCTGTTGTTCTTTAAGTTTGTTCATAAATGCTTGCTTCAGAGCTTCTTTTTGCTGCGCATACCACACCTCCGGACTAACCATCGGCGCGGTGTGACCAGCGGGTGAAGCTTGAACATTATCAGTTGCAAAATGAAACGATGGGGTCTGCCTCGTCCCGGAGGACGGGGTGCAGCCCATGTCTGTGCCATGAAACTGCTCCTCCGTATGGCTGTCGGGCTGGCTGGCGGTTGTCGGAGCAACACCAGTGCCAGACATGCCCGTTGGGGAATTTGTTATTATTGGTAAAGAACTCATGGCTGGTTTTCTGAGAAATAGAAGTTTTTTAGTTGCTGTTCTTGATAACTCAAAAAGACGGATGGCGCCAATGAAGAAATACCAAACTAACAATCTAATATAACAGTACTAATGCAAATGTATAAGAGATGACGTGATTCTCATTAATTGAATAAGCAAATACAAGACACTGTTATCGGATTATTACAAGAGTTTCGACTATAATCTATTTCTCACAGCTTGTGATACGAATTCTTTCTCTGGCAAATCGGTCCCTTCCTTTGATGACGAAGGTGGGTATTTATAGGCTCATCAGGTGGCCTATGATTGGCTGTGAGAGGAATGACAGCTGTCTTGTACTATTGTGGCTGTTGTCAATTCTTGCGCTGTCCTTCTGTGATTGGTCCACGTGTCTTGTAATTGTCCTTTCCGTCCTTTCTCGTACCTCGTACTGGCAGGTGATCATGGAGCAGGGAATGGACGCCTCTGATTGGCTATAGATTCTGCTCCTGTCGGGTGACACATGTCCTTTTTGTGGCTGCGTGCGCCGTCTTCTAGAATGCCACGTCACGTTCCTGCGCTGTCGCGTGTGTAGGCTTCCGTTCTGCGCACACGCGGGTACATATCTCTTCAATGGACCATGATACTTTTACTTCCTTCATTTGGAGTTTTGAATTTCCCCCGTTTAATCTTAGCCAAAAATTGCACAAGCTAGTGGTTAGGATGACTTCCTAGGTAAACACATCTTCTTACTATATCCTAACCTTATAAATATATATTGTTCAAGAACATGTATGAACTTGTTCAGATAGCAAATATGTAATGCGTTGTCTTTGGTCCCAGTGGCATTAGTAAATTCTTTATAATGTATAGGTATAAACCTTATTATCGGTACTTAAGTGGATTTTAGATGATATAGAATTAAAGAGTACACCATTCTAAAAAAAAGCATATATGTCTACTTGATATTGGATATGTAATATCATATGACATATATGTAATATTATGTTACATATTTGTATTGTCTATAAATAGACACTCTCACATCTATATATATAATGCAATAAACCATCACAATCCTGAAAACAAGAAATATCAAAATAAAAGAAACAAGGTAAATCCTAATGGCAAATACCATCCGATCAAAAGAGTTGCTACTCCTTTTTATCATCTTTTTCATCACCGCAGATTCCAAACAAGTCACGCAAAACGTCGAATCAAGCGAACTTTTGATGCGTAAGCTAGGAATGAAAGTGGCCGATCTAGATTACTATAAGAGAAAGTCTCTTGGTGTGGAACCTAGTAGGAAAGTACCAGGAGGCCCTGTTCGTCATCAGCATTTTGCGGTTGTAACTAAAATAGTTCACTAGTTTGTCATGATAGAATGACTGTTCTTGGTGTGAAGTTGATGAATAAATGATAAAATAAAGTTTCTAATGATTTACTATTTTATTGTCTTTAACTCTCGGAAATTTTTATAACATTTGATTATTGCAATAATAATAATAATAAAAAAATAATAATAATAATAATAATAATAATAATAATAATAATAATAATAATAATAAATGTTGATAATGATAATAATAAAAATAGTGATGATTTCCATAGTAAATAATTATAACACCACCACTCATTGTGTTTCATAATCCGTTAAAATTAAACTGTTGCTTTCCATTTTAATTCAAATATCAAAATAAATTGCAAGCTTCATATGTCTTCTTAATCAATGGAGTTAGTCATCAACACAGACTCTTTATGGCTCGGCACACTACTTACTCTAATTAGTTAAGATGAAAGAAACATATATCTCTTTATCTTTGATTAGTCATTCAACAACCGATCAATGATGATGGTGATGACGAGTTAATTTAGAAAATCCTAAATGTTTTTGATAGATGTCAACGCAATTATTACGAATCATGTAATCGTAACCCACCACCAGCATGTTTGCTCTCTTTCCTAGTCTATGATGTGTTACAAACGTCACCATCTCCAGGGCCGGCTCAAGATATTTGAGGCCCAAAGCGAAACGAAAATTTGAGGCCTTTTCAATTTTACAATATGTAACCTTACAAAACAAAACAAAGAAATGAATACTAAGCTACAAACCTTAACAATGATATTGAACAGATTAAAATCAAATTTGCAGCATCATTAGGAAAATACTTTTATCAAAGGCCATGAACTTCACAGACCGACAATGTGATTGGTTACAATACTCAAAACAGAAAGTGAAGCAGGATTAGGGAAATTTTGTGGAATTTAATTAACTACTTTTACACATAACCTAGCAACATTAAGGTATTTCTACGGAACTTTAATAACTACATTTATCCAAAAGCTAAATTTGCAATATATAACCTTAAAAATGGAGATTTTAAACAAACCCTTATTATCAGCAGAAGGAGAACCAAGCGAATCAGTACAATATCTAATTGGTGCACAACATTCCTCCAAAAAAAAAAAAAAAAAAAAACATTCGTTTTTGCTTGCATCACAACAATTATACATCCTGGAAGCAAAAATCTAACCCTAAAATTTTGTATTTATACTGAGAGTGGGCTAAACCCTAAATTTATCACAAACATAATGTATTCAAACATTTAAAATGCAGTTTTTGAACTTAACTATAGATTGAAATTACATGAGGAAACTCGAACTTACCACCATATTCCTAGAGCTCGAGCCTTTAACAAAGGATTCGAGCATTCGACTACCCGTTGTCTGAGCCATAGAAAACGTTGGAAGTTGAAGGGGTTGCCCATTCTTTTTTCTTATTTGTCGTAGCATTCAGCGCTCACCAACAAGGCAACCATCCATATTACTGACGGCCTAAACTAATATACATGAACAATTTTTTTTTTTATTTCAAAAAACGGGGCCCTTAGAAGTTGGAAAGGTGAGCCCAAAGCCCTATCTTGGGCTGCCTTACCCTTGGGCCGGCCCTGACCATCTCCAGGTTCAACAAACTAAATTACGAGTGTCCAAGAATCAATTATTTTAGGGTCGTCCTTGATATCCGGGTACCTATGTCACTAGTAAAATTAGGTCCTTGAAATAGAATATATATATATATATATATATATATATATATATATATAGGGATAGGGTAGGGTTCAATTAAGAACCAACCCTTAGTTAGGAACTTTAGGAACCAATCTCATCCATCCATCTTCAATGGCATGATGGTAAATATGTTAAACATTAATTAACTTTTTAATTAAATCAAGGGGTAATATTGTCTTTTGGTATGTGAGTATTAATAGGTTATTTAGTATACATTGTAACTGACAAAAACCACAACTAATATCATTTGTGCGTACAAAAAAATTATAATGTACGATAAACATTAAACAACTATACGTCAGTGTATATTCATATTCCAACAATTATACATCAGTGTATATTCCAATCATTGCTACAAAAACATTATACTGTACGATAACATTAAAACAACTATACGTCAGTGTATATTCATATTCCAACAATTATACATCAGTGTATATTCCAATCATTGCTACAAAAAACATTATACTGTACGATAAACATTAAACAACTATACGTCAGTGTATATTCATATTCCAACAATTATACATCAGTGTATATTCCAATCATTGCTACAAAAACATTATACTGTACGATAACATTAAAACAACTATACGTCAGTGTATATTCATATTCCATGCACTCACACGAACTGATAGGTTGGTCTTATCAAGAGTAACCTGAAACAAAGAAAAAGGTTGTTTAGCACATACATCAGTGTATACATACAATATACATCAGACCCCAATAAAATTGATGCTATAGAACAGTGTTTAGTATCGTCATATTCAAACAATTATACATCGGTGTATAGTCCAATCATTGCTACAAAAAACATTTTACTGTACGATAACATTAAACAACTATACGTCAGTGTATATTCATATTCCAACAATTATACATCAGTGTATAGTCCAATTAGTACTACAAAAATATTGTACTGTACCATAATATTCAACAAATATACGTCAGTGTATATTCATATTCAAAAAATGTAAAACCCTACATCATATAGTATTATGTTTTAACGGCAGCACATAGGAACTCTGTAATATAACTCGAACTTACAAAACGAATATCACATCAGAGCTGTTGTGATCGAACAAGAGAGTTTGGAACGATTTTAGAGACGAAGAAAGATCCAGGAGCATTAAATAATATTATTTGAAGACCCGGTGGTTTGTTTTATTATTTTTATTATTTTAGAAAAGTTATGAACATAGTTTTTATTAATTTTTTGACAATGTTTCTGAATATTATGAACTAAGCCTTTTGTTGGTGACTTAGGATGATGAACTAGATTTTGGTTTTTAATTAAAGACTTATGTTTTTCGTTTTGGAAGTGTTTAGTTACATGATTTAATTTTTATGTTTGATTTTGAATATTTGTGTACTAGTGCTTTGTGATTTGATTACTTGTTTGCTAGTTTGAAAATTTTGCAACCTCTCAACGTACCATCCATCCCGCACCTTTGATGTTTTGTTTTCTAACAATTATTTTAATGTTTAGGACCGAAAAATAAGGGAAGTTCTTGCTAGAGGCATTTGCAAAAATGGCTTCTATGTTCTCACTCAAAGTCACAAGTCTCTTGTTGCCGCCCTTTCTGCTTCACATCTTCGTGCTTCGTTCCATAAATAGCATAGCCGCCTCGGACATGTTTCTTTTGATACGATCACTACTTTAAATAAACTTAGTAATGTTTTTGTTACATATCTATTACCCAAACCGGGTTTATGTAATTCTTGTGAACTATCAAAAGCTAAACATCTACCCTATTATTGAAAATAATAAACTGTGTGCAACAAGTTTTAGACTTAATCCATTGTGATCTTTGGGGACCGCACATATTGCCTCCATCGATGGGTACTTATATTATGTAATATTTGTAGATGATTATTCTCGGTTTACTTGGTTTTATCCTCTCAAGACTAAATCCAATTCATACAATATTCTCAACATTTTTTTAAACTTTGTCCAAAACCAATTTTCCACAAGTGTCAAAGTTTTCCAAAGTGATAGTGGAACCAAGTTAACAAATCATCAAGTTTAAAATTGTTTTCAAGAGCATGACATGAATCATCAATTATCTTGCCCTCACACACCAAAACAAAATGTATGGGCCAAACATAAACACCGTCATATCACCGAAACCGGGTTAGCATTAATGTTTAATGCTCATGCCCACCAAAGTTGTGGTTGGATGCTTTCACTTCCACTACATACATCATAAACTGACTCCCAACAAAACTTCTTGAAAACAAATCACCCTTTGAAATTGTTTTCAAACAACCTCCATCTTATTCCAACCTTCGCATTTTTGGATGTCTTATATATCCATACCTTCGTGACTATATAAAATACAAACTATTACCGTGAAGTGGTCCTTGCATTTTTATTAGATATACTTTGAAATACAAAGGTTTTAAATGTCTAGACCCTAAAACGGGTCGAATTTACACCACTAGACATGCTAAATTTGATGAATATGTGTTTCCCTTTCAATCTCCTTCCATATCCTCCGACACTTCAAAACTTTTTTTCACAAATTTTGAAGATTTTTTTACCCACACCTACATCCAATAAAATTACCACCTCATCTCATGCCTCTCGAAATCCATCACCAACTCCTCCCTACACTAACTGTTCAGATCCAATCATCCCTTACCCACCCCACAGCCCAACGCAAAGCCAATCAAATTCACCTTCCAGCCCATCTAGCTCTTTACCAAGCCCACCAAACTCTCCTAACACTATCTCCTCTCCTACACCCCAATCAGCCCAGACCCTCACTCCTCGTTCCTCAAACCCCACCAAACAATTCACTTCAGATTTGCCCATACCACCCTCGGCCCAACCATCCTCCTCGGCCAAATCTTAAAACTCGCATCATCCCATCTCAACTTATCCCAACCTAATTCCAAACAACCCTTCAAACACAAATAATCATCCTATGACCACTCGTTCCAAAGTCGACATTTTTAAACCCAAACACTTGCGAACCTCTCTCAATTTTCATCTGATCCTCTTCATCACTCTCTTCCCTCTTCTCATGTACCCAAAGGAATTAAATTCACATTGAAATATTCAAAATGGGTCCATGCCATGAATGATGAACTAAAAGCCTTACATACAAACCAAACATGGCACCTTGTTCCTCATCCCACTTCCACCAACATCATCAGCTCTAAGTGGGTTTATTGGATCAAATATAAATCCGATGGGTCCGTTGATCGCTACAAAGCTCGACTCATAGCTCAAGGTTTCAATCAAGTTTCGGGTCTAGATTTTTCTCATACCTTTAGTCCCATCGTTAAATCATCCACAATCCGAGTTGTCATAAGTCTTGCAACCATTCACAAATTGAACTTAAAAAAACTATATGTTCACAATGCCTTTCTAAATGGCAACCGTACTGAAACTATTTTTATGGAACAGCCTACGGGTTTTCAAGGTCCGAACCGTCTAAATCATGTTTGCAAACTAAATCGTGCCATTTATGACTTGAAACAAGCTACACATGCTTGGTTTCAATGGTTAAGTTCCTTCCTCATCACTCTTGGTTTTCAATGTAGTAGGGTCGATCCATCATTCTTTATTTTTAATCATGATGAAACTTTAATTTATATCCTTGTATACGTTGACGATATAATCATCACAGGAAACAACGAAAGGTCATCACCTCCTTCACAAATCGTCTTCACAAAGAATTTAAAATTAAAGATCTTGGTTTACTAAGTTTTTTTCCCTTGGTTTGGAAGTTACTCACACCAAATCCGGTCTCTTTCTAAATCAATCCAAATATGCCTATGACATACTCTCGAAACCGGCTTGCTTGATTCCAAACCTGTTGCCACACCTCTCACACCCAAATACACATTTAATTCTATCGGTGAACCCTTTCATGGTCCAACTTTATATTGTTCTCTCGTGGGTGCTCTTCAATATCTAACCATAACCCGTCCTGATCTATCCTATGTCGTTAACCAAGTCAGTCAATACCTTCAAAATCCCCCATCATTCATTTCCAACTTGTCAAATGAATTCTTCGTTCTGTCAAGGGTATTCTTTCACATGGCTTAACGTTTGATAGGCCACCAAACACTGTTTTATTAGGTTTTTCTGATGCAGATTGAGCTCGTTGCATTGACACATGAAGATCCACCTATGGTTTTTACATCTATTTAGGTGGAAATTTGGTATCTTGGGGTGAAAAGAAACAACCAACAGTGGCTCGCTTAAGTTGTGAGTCGGAATATAAAGCTATGGCAAATACGGCTTCAAAGATTATTCGGATCACTCATCTACTACGTGAATTACATACCTTACCACCGAGACCACCAACTCTCTTTTGTGATAACAAAAATGCTCTCTTCCTAAGTCAAAATCTCATCTTGCACAAGAGAGAAAAACATACTCATCTCGCTTATCATTTTGTTTGGGAATTGGTTGCGGCTGGACGTCTTCACACTAAATTCATCTCCACAGATCAACAAATTGAGGACATCGTTACAAAGCGTCTTCCCAAGTCGCTATTTGAGAAATTTAGAACAGTGCTTTGTCTTGAACCTCCTCCATCCCATATTGACGGGGGTATTAGGCAACCCACAATTATTGTCTTAAAATATTCTGCAAATAATTATATTTATTGTACAATTATTTGTAGATAGTAAACTCTCCTTAACATTTGTATAAACTCTTGCATTTACATGTGCATTTCAATCAATATAATTCATTCAAGTTTTCACAATATCATAGCTTGCATTTCTCTATGACTCCTGACAGGGCTGGCCATGAAAATTCAGGTGTCCGGACGGTGTTTGGGTTGAGCTACAAAAATTGTGCCCTTAGCCTTAGCTTTAGGCCTTAACAAAATAAATAATGTAAACTATTTTATAAGCTACGATTAAAGTAATATCAAATTGATGGATCAAATTTTATTTTCCACTTAGGTTGTAGTCTAACAGTAGAGGGAATAAACTCTCTTGGGGGAGGTTGGGAGTTCGAATCCCACAAATGATGAAAATATAAATGGGTGAAAGTTTGATAATTAAAAAAAATTGTTTCATAACAAAAATAAAAGTTAAAAAGCAAGTCAAAACCAACCGGTAAAAAACAAAAACAACTAAGTGTGTGTTAAATAGAATAAGCTTTGCGATTCATAAAAGGATAGCAGCGCAGCTTGTTGTTCGCTTACCCATTATCCAGATAATTCTTCTTTAATTCTTAACATCTCTCAACATTTCTTTACTTTCTGTTTTATATAAACTACCCTTCACTTTGATTAATATTTGTTTAACAATTTTGGGGCTAAAACATACAAAAATCCATCGAATTAAGGACATCACTGTTTAGAAAACTTGGATTGTCAGATGGTCAATGTGCCCCCAAGAAATTGGGCACGGGCCGGAAGTCCTCCCTGCACCCCTTAAGTGCCGGCCCTGACTCACCATCAGATTAAACTATTTGAAGGAATTTATCAAATGTTCAATTGGATTAGACATAGAGATTTCATGAACCGAATTTGGTTTTCAATTGAGAAGAAACCATTCCTGTTCTGTGTGTATTGTCGACCAGTGTCACATATATCTTTTTATCTATTTGTATCGTTTTCTTGATTTAGGACAAAAAAAAAAACCCTACCAGACCTTTTTCCTTTACTCGTTTCCATGCAATTGCATATAGGCCTAAACAGATCTTAGACGCATACGATTGCATATAGGGCTGCCCATATCAATTAAATTTGAGGCCCAACATCAGAATATATAATATCAAATTATCAATTGTTACAAATTTACAATGGTTACACACAGCCCAAATACATATTTACTTCTTACAATGGTTATCACAGCCCAAATACATATTTATAACATTTTATAAAAATAACTTTTTTTAACAGAAAATAGAACAGTTTTATAAAAATAACTATAGGAGGAAAGGAAAAGAAGTGAAAAAAAAGGGATACAATTTTGTTTTCCAGAGTTCCATTTAAGAAAGGAAGTGAAGAGAAGTGAAAGGAAAATTCTTCCAAATAACCTTCCTTTCAAATTAGAAGGATGTGGGAGGAAGGGAAAGGAAAAAAAAAAGTATGTCATTTATCATTTTACCCTCTTATTTAACCTATAATAAAATTTTACAAGGGTATAATTGTAAAATATACGTTTCTTTTCTCTTCCTTTCAAACTCGGAAACACATAAAATCTTTAGTTCCTTTTCTTTTCCTTTCAACTCGGGAATACGAATAAAATTATATATTTTCCTTTCGTTTCTCTCATAATATCCCTTTCTCTTCTTTTCTTTAGTAAAGACGGGAACACAGCGTATACGAGCATGCACTCCCCGATCTCATAACTCGTATAATATTTAATAAGATAACTTAGTCGACAAGCTAATCCAATATCACGAAAACATGTCGATAGCACTAAAATTACAAATACTCATGAGTCATGAATCTAACAAGTGGGCTGAAAAATGAGCCATGGCTTCCTCACTACAAAATCATCTTCACCTCAATAATTACGGTTTTGCAATTTTGACATGTATTCCATGCCCTCAAAATCATTCCATTCACCCGCATGTTTTTTTTCCATTCCATCCTTCGTTCACCATTCATTAACAACACCGTAACTCACCACCACTACCACCCACCACCACTGTCGTCACCACTCACCACCGTCGCCCACCGCCGTTGCCGCTACCACCCACCACCGTCGCTGCCGCCATCAACCACCGCCACCCACTACCTTCGCCCACCCACCGCCTCCGCCACCCACCACCGTCGCCCACCAACCACCGCCGCCGCCACCGCCCACCACCGTCACACACCCATCGCCGCCGCCTCCACCACCTACCACCGTCACTCATCACAATTTCCTCCACCCGCCACTACCGCTGCCACCCACCACCGCCGCCACCTCCACTCACCACCGCGACTACTCACCATTGTCACCTACCCAACATCACCGCAACTCACCACCGTCGCTACCACCACATATCACCACTCACCATCACCCGCCACTAACCACCGCTGATTTTATTCCTGCTTATCCAACAATAAAAAAGTAATGTTTTGTTTCGTTCTCACATGGTAACCAAACAAGGTAATCATACAAGATGTGGAATGGTAATGATCCATTCCATTACCTTGTCCATTCCATTACCTCGTCCATTTTCTTCCCTCTTCCATTTCATTACCCCATACCAAATAGAAATTTAAAGTTACACCTCATCTTTTATATCAAACTTAGACTCACACAAACCTTTGAGTTAGAGTTGGCTTGTCGGGCTTGATTGACGAGGGTCTCAGTACATTTCCTTTCTTTCTATCTACCAACATTTTATAAATCATCTATTTTAACACAAAAAAAGATGGAGTTTTGAACAAAAGATCATGTAGGACCATCGTTCACAAAATAAAAGGAATAACAATTTTATTAAATATATTCGGATTACAATACAATAAAGAAACTAAACAACATACAAAGACAGTAAATAAAATTACAAACTGAAAAGAAAAGATACGAAACAAGAAGAGAACTCGATGTGACTGAGACACGTGTAGAATAGGCTTCCCTTAAAACAGATTTTGGGCCACCCAGGTGAACCCGTCTGTTTCCCAGGGTACAACAGCCTAGGCAGAATGCACTGCTGGAGATAACCTAGCACCTGAAAGACTATCTGAAACAAGAGCGTGGATGGCAGAAAAGTTAGAAAATTTGTCTAAGAGAAGGTGGTGGTTTGAGAACATGAACTTTAGAGATTTTTCTGTGTCTTTCAACCGAGTACAAAACTCTGTATTTGTAACCAAGAACGTGAGCCATGTGAATTGTCTCATTGATTACGAGAATCAATGAATACAATTAAGTCTAGAATAAATATAGTTTTAAACCTCATTATTCAGCACTTAAACCCATCTGACTGTTTAGAATTCGAAAGGAATTGACCACATCAATCAGCCAGTCTTAGCCAAATGCTCGAGCCACTCCAGTGCAAGCTCATTTAAAAATATAAAGGCGACTCTAAAGCGACTCGCGGCGATGCGAGCTTATGAAGTGCAAAGTGCGCCATCAAAACGCCACATTACGCCCATCGCCCTCGTCCCAGGCCCGTACCCGAGCCCGTGCCCAGGCGTGGGCGCGTCGGGTACTTCGCACCCTTCTGGCTACCACTAGGTGTGTCGTGTTGTATAGGAATACATTCCTTTACAGAATTCTACATCTAAACCAACACATGATTTATATCTCCACCAATGTGGGACAAGCACAAATTCCCACAACACAAAAGTTTCACCACACGCACTTAAAGCTTAGATCTCTTATTCATCTAGCTTTATAATTAAATATCATTATATTACACATTAATATAATATTTAATTATTAAAATTTCCAAAAATCACCCATATGAATGGAGATCGATCCACACATGTAACAACCCAAAGTGGACCCCCAAAATTTTTCGCGGCTACGCTAACTAAAAACAATAAGTGATACGATTATGCACGAAATTAAAAACCGAACCGTTGTATATAAATATTATTATTAGAATACGTATTGTGAGACCGGACCGAATTAACGTTACGAACCAGATTCCCGAATCATGCTTCGTCACCATGGGGACATGTGTCACCCCAATCTAGTGACACATGCCCCCATCCCATGTATGACTCACCACCCACCCTTATTATAAAATCTCTTCTTCTAATAAACATTACACACACATATCTGCAAGATCTAGAGAGAGGGAGCAAAGAGATGGGACCTCCGGCCACCGCTGGCGGCGGAAGCTCCGGCGGCACAACCCATCGACAAAAACCCAACCATAACCCACCCTTCCACCTTTCCTGATGAACTTTTACCTGCACTAACCAAAGACACACACACCCAAACACTATCTAGAGAGAGAGAGAGAGAGAATCAGACAAGAGGAGGAGAAGGACCGGTGGCCTCCTGCCACCGATGTGGCGGAGCTCCGGCAGCCGAACACCATAACCAACACACTCACTTTCACCCCTTCCCTTCCCTGATCTGATTATTATTATTGATAAGAGAAAGAGAGAGAGAATATCCAAGAGGAAGAGAGAGAAGCAGGAGAGAGAGAGAGAGAAAGAGAACTTGGTGGAGAAAGAAGGAAGAAGAAGAGGTGGTGGTGGTTTTAGCTGCAGCGGCGACGGAGGCGGCTCACAGCGGTGGTTCCAAATGGCGGTTGTGGTCCCTTTGTTCTCAAATAAAAACAAGGTAAAAACCCCTAAATCACATCTACTCTCCTTATATGGAACTCGAAGATGAGGATGTAGAGGTGGTTGTATGTGGGTGTTGATGGTGAAGGAGGTGTTCCAGATGGTGGTCTCGTTGGTTCATGGCAGAGGGTCAGTGGAGGTTGCCGGTGGTGGTTCACGACGGCAATGGTGTGGGTGGTTGGTGTACAGTAACCGGGTTATAGAGGAGACGGTCAGGTGGTGACTAGGGTCGGGTTAATCGAGGCAGTGAAGGAGTCGGGTCAAGGTTCGGGTCAACGAGCGAGTCAACAGAGGTTAACCTTCGAGTCAACAAAAGTCAACTGAACAGTCAACCAAAGTCAACGTTAGTCAACCGGGTCAGACCCGGTCAAAACGAACCATAGCCCGAGACGTGAGGTATAACCGAACCTAATAAACCGATAAGTATATTTATTTATAAACTAATTATTTATAACTTTGCGTGTGGGACTTGACGAGCTTATGCGAGCCTAGACAATACGTATGACACGTGATAACTCGGACACTTGGATTAGTCGTATGAATTGGGACCTAATAACAATAGGATAACAACTCGGACATAGTTATGACACGAATTTAGGACCCAAGACTTTAGACCTCGACACTTTTAGACTCGGAATGGAAGAATGGGACCTAGACGCCTACAACTTGAATCGGATACATGGGTAAGAGGACATAAGGCAAACATATGGATTAAACGCTACTCGACTCCTTGAACACCGACATACAAGACTTGGATGTGACACATGATCTTGGAACACACTTAGAGCTATAGAAACCTTGATACTAATACCTCGGACATTTGGACATGGTTTGAACACTTGATACTTAGGTTATGAACTCGACGACTAAGATTAGCGATATATTACAACTTACCTACGGTAAGATATAAACATACATAGGAATAGATAACGATATGGATTTGAGACGTAAGGTGCGGACATAAGTGTAATTAACACATATTATGCGTAATAACTAGATATAGTAATAAGCATCACCTCGACTTCGGAATATGGATGTGGACACTTGATAGACTAGACATGAACTAAGTTATAAAGTATGACCATAAGATGTGGCACGTGAGATTTCGTACACGAGTATATATTAATACAAAAACCACACGCTCGAGCTCGTCCCCACGCATAACCCTTGTGATTAAAACCAAATACTAATAATGTTTGTCGACTTAGGATTTGACCAGGAAAGTACCAATACCGGACGTCAGACGCCTTGTTATTTAAACGATCCATGCGCACTTCTTCCAGGTGAGTCTCGTGAACCATCCCCTCTTTTTCTGTTTTAAACTGTTTTGGGGTGAATACATGCTTCCAGTGGCTAACCAGTAGAATGTGATGAACCAGTGATGTGACAAGTTGTGCTCCCGATAACCGAACCGTCACACTCATTAACCCAATGGGAGATTGGGCCGCCTAATATGTGGGTAGCGCTACTTGGGGAATCCCCCGCACGCAGTGGACCCGGAAGCCCGGGAAACCCTCCACTGAGGTATGTGTCATGTATTTTGCCAAGGGAGTCCATAATGGGAGCAGATGGATCTAGTGTTAGGATTGGGGTGTGACTTGTACATCACCAGTGCTAAACCATGAGCTGAACCGTATGAACTTATTAAACTTGTTTTTGAACTATAAACTGTTTTGAGATGATAAACTTATTTTGAAAACCATTTAAACGCACTCACGGACTCACCAACATATTTGTTGACCCAAACTCTTTTAAGCATGTGTTCAGGTACTACTTATGGATAGAGGTGAAGTATGAGGCCATAAGCAAGTTTGGGGATTAGAGATGTGTACGGATATAACTACAAGGTAGAGGATTGCTTTAGAGGATACCTAGTCCAAGGACCGCACTACTTGGAGATAAGGGATACGTTCGGTAGATACCGCTACCGCTAGTGGACCTTTCATCTGAAGCTGCTTCGACGAATGCCACGATTCGTCCCTGCAATGACTAACTATTTTAAATGTGTATTAGATTGTATTGTTATTTTGGATTAGAAATTGTATAAAAACCTTTATATATAATAATTGTTACTTCCGCTGTGCAAGTTTGGTATCAATCTGTATTCCGACCGGGCCCACCTGGGTCGGGTTGTGACAACACACTCAAGTGTCACAATAAAATTTCAGCGGTTAAGCAATGCAGGATAGGTAGGCATTCCCTTAGAACCCTCCTTTGTGATGTGTACTTTGTCTCCTAGTGGTTAGTAGACGAGGTGTCCTTGAACCAAGCCCTTTTTACATAGACGTTATTACACATCACACATTACTCTCCCTGGTCTGGTTAACCCCTCATTGTCGTGTCCGTTTATTGTCATGGAGCACTATCCTGGTTCTGCGAGAGCTCAAGGAATTGCGCCCCCCTGTAACATTTCGCATTGAATAATATTTCGTTACGATAAAAACGACAAAGCGTTATTACTATTTTTGTGGCATTTTAAACTTTAATACAATGATAATTATTCATATATATATATATATAAATGTATATATATACAACTATAATAATAATAATAATAATAATAATAATAATAATAATAATTATGATAATAATAATAAGTTATACAAAACTGAATCCTGCCTCTCGTCCCTGGCCCATTAGATCAGCCCACAGGATCCATACCCGGCCCAAGGCCCAAACCCGGCCCAGCACCCATTCCCCTTCATCCCTTATATGTAGAAAAAAAGAAATGTCCCACCCGGGTATCGAACCCGAGTCACCACACACACACACACAAGCACGAACCAGCTGGGCCATACGTGATTCTTGTTTTATTTCCCACGCGTGTTATATAAATACGCTTATTTTCTTTCCCTCTTTTCCTCCTTCGTGACCTGCTGCAACAGAATTGGCAAGTTCATCAAACAATTTACCATTTTAAACAGAATTAATCATGGTTTGACCTATATAACGTGATTTCCGGCCTTTTTGACTAGGATGAACGTGTATTGATCAGCAATTGATACACGATTATACCAAATACGCGTATATCATTCAATGAATGGTCAATGGTTACCAATTTGATTTTCCAGTCGATGGCACTATAAATTGGACCTCACACCACACCCTCAACTCGCCGAATAACCTTTCTCCACCCTCAATTTCACTTAAAATACTCAGTTCTTGGGTTTGATCGCGTTTCTTTGACTTATACGTTGACCGACCAATCGAGCGTGAAACAATCTTGTAAGTATAATTATGTTTATGGGTTTTGATCATCGGCATCCACACATCAAAAACCCTAAGTTTAATCAGGTTATTGATGTGTGAATCGTCTGATTGAAAAAGCTAGGGCTCGTGGTTTGAATATTGGGGATAATCACAATTTATCATACTGTATTTATTTTAAAACAAAAAAGAATAAACACAACCACAGGCCTAGGCCAAGTGGTTGTGTCTGTTGCTGTGTACCTAAGCCACCCGGGTTCGAGTCCCGGCAGTGGCGTGATATTTTCTTTTTTTTTCAGCTTTGAACAAAGAACAATTAAATATAAAGCATATAATGTATTAAATTCGTTTTTAATTATAAAAACCTTTTTATAAATTCTAAAAAAATTATTTTTAACAAATCTGATGTATAAGTTTCACTTACAATTTTTAGTTTTCTGAAATTTATTTATTTAATATTTATTATAATTAAATCAAGTTTATTCTATTTTATTTATAAAAATCTATAAAAATATCAAAACGATCTTATTAATTTCCACAAAAATTATCCTGAGTTTTTATAACATTAATCTTTTCAGAAATGATTTTTATTTCTGAAAAATCATTTATTTAATATTTTTAATCAATTTTTGTTAGTTTTAATCATAAATAAATCATAATAAATCCAATTTTTATTATTTTTGCACCAAAATTTTATACAATTTATTTTTAAATATTTAGAACAGAAATATGATTTTTAATATAATAATTCTTTAATTTTAGAATTTTTAAATATTAAAGTTAGATTTTGACAATTTGTAATAAATAGATTTAATAATCTATTTTAAAGAAAATAATTTTATAAAAATTATTTTTACACTTTAAACACAATATTGTGACCATTTTAAATTTAAATTTCATAAAAAGATTTTTGGTTATTTATTTACTAAATTTCTCTCAAGTATCGAATATTTTTAGTATTAATCAAACGAGCATTTATCCCCAATCCGAAGCCCTAGAAATTTATACATTTGTAGACTAGATAGACTTATTTATCACATTATTATAGGGAGATATTTGGCTTTGTTTGGGAAACCCCATTATTCAATCTTTTCAAGAAGTATAACATTTGCTAAGGTGAGTTTACATAGCCCCTTTACTCTATTTTCACTATTTTTGGGGTGAAACATGTTCAAATATTTTATACTATCATTTACTCATATTTACTTGTGATTCAATTACAACATCATCCTATCATTTGACTGTAACAAAAAGACACAGTACAATCATTAACAATGATCAAGCCGCCTGTTTAGATTATAGCGCTATAGGTCTGACAAACCCATCCCCCGCATAGACTCAGGGATGATCGATAACAGTAATAACATTTAACTAACTTGCGAGTTAGTCATCAGTCGACACAAGGTTTGGTTGTACAAAGACGCATTGCTACATGTCGGTATCATACTCTATCATCATACAACTTTGAGTGTTGTACAAACTATTGTTATCAATTATTTTCAAAAACCTATGTATCCTCACCAACTTTTGTTGACCCAAAATATTTTCAACTTAACATGTTTCAGGTTCTACTTGCTTGAGGATTTGCTTGAAGATATGTGCATAGTCTTATTAAATTTGATGTACGAATTCTTGTAGAATCATTGTATGTAAATTATTTAAATCATTTAATGAAATCATTATTCACCATGAGCTACTGAACAATCATCAATACGTGGCACCCCGATGTTTCCGCCATCGGTTGGGGTGTTACACCCCCCCCCCCACAATTTCATTTGAAGCGACCCCACTTCTCTCTAACATAGGTGATTTTACCAAAATCATTAAAAGTCATATGCTTAACCTCCTTTGACATCACTGATTTGTTTTAAGGATGGACTAGGAAGTATGCAACTCCCTTTGTGTTTTGGGTACTCCCTCACAGTGATCTTAGTTCGTACAGTTAGGTGGTGTTATTGAGCCTAGATCATGGGATCTCCAATCTTCTAGGGTAGGTTTTTCATTGTACAACTTACTCCAAGGGCTTTAGTCCCATTCCTTTTGACGACTTGTGTACTGCCTCTATGTTTAAGCCTTTTGTAAGCGGATCCGCAATGTTATCCTTTGACTTTACATAGTCAATAGTGATAACCCCTATTAAGAGGAGTTGTCGTATCGTATTATTCCTACGTCATATGTGCCTAGATTTGCTATTATCCATTGCACTTTGAGCTCTACCAATTGCGGACTGGCAATCACAATGTATGCAAATAGCCGTCACAGGCTTAGGCTATCTTGGAATATATTCCAAAAACTGACGTATCCACTCTGCCTCTTCTCCAGCTTTCTCTAAAGCAATAAATTCATATTCCATTGTGGACCTATCTATAAGAGTTTGTTTCGACGATTTCCAAGCTATAGCTACTCCTCCAAGGGTAAACACATAACAACTTATGGATTTAGAATCTTCCATATCGGATATCCAGTTGGCATCACTGTATCCTTCCACAACATCTGGATCTTGGCCATAATGCAGTCAATATTTCCTCGTGTATCTCAAATACGTTAACAATGTTGTCATGCTCTTCCAATGCTCAGCACTAGGATTACTAGTATATCTACTTAGCCTGCTCATAGCATATGCTAAGGCTGGCCTGGTACATGACATGAGATACACATCAAATTGCCAATGATCCTTGAATACTCCAATTGAGCAACACCCTCTCCTCTATTCTTTGACAAATGTTGAAAGGTATCAATCGGAGTTTGAGCCACACTTGTGTCCTCCGAATTGAACTTCTCAAGGATTTTATCCATATAATGAGATTGACTTAACACAAGACCAGTTTGGTTTCTAATAATCTTCACTCCAAGAATTGCATCATCTAGACCCATGTCTTTTTTGTCAAATATCGCTTTCAACATGTCTTTAGTAGATTTGATCATCTTATCATCACTCCCAATGATAAGCATGTCATCCACGTAAAGACATAAGATTACATAACCTTTAGAAGTGTCCTTCACATAGACAAACTTGTCACGTGCATTTATTTTGAAACCACTGTTAAGCATAACTTGATCAAACTTTTGATGCCATTGTTTTGGAGCTTGCTTTAAGCCATACAATGACTTGACGAGTTTACATACATTGCCTTCTTGGCAAGGAGCAGAAAAACCCTTAGGTTGCTCCATGTAAATCTCTTACTCTGGTTCCCCATTTAGAAATGCAATTTTTACATCCATTTGATGTATTTCCAAATTTCTCAAAGCTGCAATTGCAAGCACCAATCTTATAGAGATTATTCTAGTCACAGGCGAGTACGTGTCAAAGTAGTCAAGACCTTCCTTTTGTCTATACCCTTTCATTACGAGCCTTGCCTTATACTTGTCAACAAAGCCATCAGCTTTCATCTTTCTCTTGAATATCCATCGATATCCAAGTGGCTTGCACCCTGTTGGAAGATCAACTAACTCCCAAGTATGATTCTGTAAAATAGAATCAATCTCACTTTTGATGGCTTCTTTCCATTGAGGTCCATCTGAAGAGGTGACTGCTTATTGATAGGTTTGAGGCTCACCCTCAACCATGTAGGTAAGAAAATCAGGCCCAAAAGATTTTTCAATCCTTTGCCTTTTGCTTCTTCTTGGCTCAACCTCTTCAGCCTCTGATTGTTTATGGGTTTCATTTTGAAAAACCCTATCAACCATTGTTGATGAACTCGCTTTAGTTTGTTCTAACATTAGGAACTCCTCTTCAAAATAAGTTGCATTTCCTGACATTGTTTCTATTATGGAATTCTTGTGAACATCAGGATTCTTGGACTCATGCACAAGAAAACAATGTGCAATCCCATTGTAAACATATCCAATAAATATGCTATAAACAATTTTGGGCCCAATTCTAAAAGCTTTGTGAGGTGTAACAATTACCTTGGTCAGACACACCCACACTTTTAAATATTTATAAGATGATTTCTATCCCCATCTGTCACACCCTCAAAATCCACTTGCGGAGTTTTACCGCGAGGCGCATGACAAACCAGGATCCAAACCAACGATCACAATAAACAAATCTAAATGTAATTAATGCAATACCAAAACATCGTTTTAAAATCCCGTTTACAGCGGAAGCTTATTCAAAATAAAGTTCAACATAAATAAACCAAAGTTCAATGTTTATGAAATCATGCAACTCTATCTAGACGCCGTGCAGACGCGTGCGTCCTAGTCCCATTGTGCTACCTTAGCGACCTGAGAAAACATGTAAAAGTTTACGTCAGCACAAAATGCTGGTGAGTTTACAGGTTTGCAGTTCAAGTACCAAGTCCACCTGTCCATACTATAATAAATAGGAAACCAGTATACGCTAGCTAGGCGTACGTTTTGCTACTACCACGATTGGAAAACCATTACTAACACGTATACCAGTTTTGTGCCCGAATAGTTCCAAATGTTCCTGTTGTTCCTGTTTGAGACAATATGCACTCGCCCGGCCCTCCAAGCCGACGAGCGGGGTTGGTCACTCCCAATAGCGCTATTCACATTTCCCCGTTGTGCAAACCCGCACATTCATGGTTCCCCCCGGGACTTCCAAAGATCGTGTAGTATATGTTAGAACCCATAGTATGACAGAATTTACCAAACAATCGTTTTAACACATGTTTTCTCCCCCGAAAGTATAAAACCAGTTTAAAAGAGGGGCCGTAAACTCACCTTAAGTTCCTTTACTCCTTAACCCGAGTAAACTCAGCTGCTATGCTAGTCCCGTAAAGTGGCGACCTAACATACGACAGTTACAAGTACTTAGACTAATAACCCGCAGGTTAATTAGTCCCTAGATGTCCAGACCATAACCAAGTTCGTTTAAAAATACCGTGACTGTTTAACTGACCCAAAGTACAAGACTCGACATCCCATTGGTGACCCGAGACTCCCCGTGTTATGTTTACGCTCCAAAACATACAATAACGCAAGTACACTTAACATACGTTAACGCACGACAAGTTATAGCACATAGTTCACGTATCACCGAAATACATCCAAATATATGTTACCAAGTTATTAGACATGTTACGAGGTTCCTAGCATGTTACTACATGTCAAATCGGGTCTCGGAATGCTAATTTACACTTACAGCAGCAGTACACGCGATTAGGGAGGCTAATCGCATTAAATGTCACGTGATTAGGGCTAATCGCCCCTCAAGGCAGGCGATTAGGGCTAATCGCCCTTAGGACCACACGATTTGGCCTACTCGCCCCTGTAGCCAGGCGAGTGGGCCTACTCGCCCATTATTACACGCGAGTGGGGGCTAATCGCCCCTACTACACGCGATTAGAAAGGCTAATCGCCTGTAACCTTGCTGTTCCGGTTTTTCGCGCGTTTAACGCTCCAAATCAGATCCAGAGCGTGTGTAACTACCCAATATCATCCCAAACACTATCCTAAACATGTTTAACCCAAAACCCTTCGTTCATCTCGTAAAATCAGTCCTGCATGCAACCAAAGCAATCCAAACACATACACATA
Organism: Ambrosia trifida; assembly: GCA_028751855.1. NCBI lineage: Eukaryota > Viridiplantae > Streptophyta > Magnoliopsida > Asterales > Asteraceae > Ambrosia > Ambrosia trifida. Next base: position 47,195,377 of record CM054124.1, read on the forward strand.
GCATGCAACATTCAAATAGCGCATGTAATCATAACCCTATTATCCAATTACTGAGATTCCTATCATTATAATAACAATATTACTTCTGACCTAGCATGATAACATATCAACACATCATCAAGATTCATAAAAATCCTATCTTTCTAATCATACATACCCATAACACATGTTCATTAATTATAATCCGATTAACAACCATTATTGACGATTTTCAGAAAGCTTTTTCATTTATGAACAGGTCTGGACCATTAGGGATTGATTAAAAACGTTTACAAAGTATTATGGATGAGAATTAAACCTTGGAATTGCAAAAGGATGATGATTAGACCTTGAAACCTTGTGTTTTTGATCAAAATCGCCTTCCAGAGGTTGTTTAAGTGTGTGGGGCGGTTATGGGACGACTAGGGTTAATATTAGTGAGTTTAGGAGGTTAAGTGTTGTATTTATAGGCGTTTCTAGTCGTCCAGCACGTTCCGTGCGATTGTGCAGCAGATACACGCGATTAGGGCTGCTAATCGCGTGATTGTGCATGTGATTGGGCCTAATCGCCCCTAACATCACACGAGTAGGGGCCTAATCGCCCCTATGTTCCTCTACTCGCCTCCCCTATGGGCGATTAGGCTTCCTAATCGCCTGTAGGGGTTCCTTTGGTGTGTTTTGCGCGTTAAACCCCGTTTTAACATATGTTAATGCATATTCATGTACCGACAAGTCACATAATGATTGTAAACACATAACACAAGTAAATACACATATTTACACTCGTTCACCAATTCCCGGGACTCGAGACTCGTACGTTCCGTATGCCCTGACGATCCTACAAATCGTCACCGTTTGTACACTTGGTTAAGGACCGACATCTAATGAACCTCTAGACCAACATCCAATGATCTTCTAGACTAACTAATAGTTCCCGAACCATAACTCGACTTAACTAACCCAGTTAAGTACAATATACACGTGACTCGCTAAGGTAGACTTTCATCTAGACAACGTTGTTAACCCGAATTTGCCAGGTGTCACATCATCCCCACGTTAAAAGAATTTTCGTCCCGAAAATTGCGTAAGTAACAAAAGAAACAACGAAGGGAATAAACAAACAGCTAGGAATCAATAGAGAGTAGAAATCAAGAGAGAGATTTACCCGAGTTGTCACATCATCCCCACGTTAAAAGGAATCTCGACCCGAGATTCATTCAGCTGCCGAAGAGACATGCCTCGACTCGAACGCTTCCTTAGGGAAGAGATGAGGATACTTAGACTTCATCTGATCCTCCCGTTCCCATGTATATTCCGGTCCCCGGTTCGAGTTCCACCGAACCTTAACGATACGAATCTTGCTGTGACGTAGGCTACGAATCTTGTAATCAAGGATCTCCACAGGTTCTTCCACAATCCGAAGACGATCATCAACCTTGATCTCTTCTAGTGGAACGATGAGAGACTCGTCAGCCAGACACTTCTTCAAGTTTGACACGTGAAAGACGTTATGTACGTTACCGAGCTCCGTCGGTAGATCAAGTCGATATGCCACCGGCCCAATCCGTTCCAGGATCGTAAATGGGCCGACATATCGCGGATTGAGTTTGCCACGCTTCCCAAAGCGTATGACGCCCTTCCACGGTGAGACTTTTAGAAGTACCTTGTCATTGACTTGGAACTCCAGTGGTTTGCGACGCTGATCAGCATAACTCTTTTGCCGGTCCCGTGCCGCCGCCAACCGATTTCGAATCTGTACGATCTTTTCCGAAGTTTCGTACACTAGTTCAGGCCCAGTGAGTTGACTCTCACCCACTTCAGCCCAACAAAGAGGAGAGCGGCATTTCCGTCCGTACAGTGCCTCGAACGGAGCAGCCTTGATGCTCGTGTGATAACTGTTGTTGTACGAGAATTCTACCAACGGCAGATGAGCTTCCCAACCCTTCCCAAAATCGATCACACATGCCCGCAGCATGTCTTCTAAAGTTTGAATAGTACGCTCACTCTGACCGTCAGTCTGCGGATGGTAAGCCGTACTCATGTCTAGTTGGGTACCCAAAGCCTTGTGCAAAGACTTCCAGAAGTGAGAAGTAAAATGGGAGTCACGATCCGAGATAATAGAAACAGGTACCCCGTGCTTAGAAACAACTTCTTTCAAGTAAAGACGAGCCAAACGATCCATAGTGTCGGTCTCCTTAATAGCAAGAAAATGGGCTGATTTCGTTAACCGATCGACAATCACCCATATCTTGTCGTTCCCGCTTGGTGACTTAGGAAGTTGTGTGACAAAATCCATAGTAATCCGTTCCCATTTCCATTCCGGAATTTCAGGTTGTTGCAGGAGACCCGACGGTTTCTGGTATTCCACCTTGACCTTAGCACAGGTCAAGCATTTGCTCACGTATGAGGCTATGTCCGACCTCATGTTTGGCCACCAGTAAAGCACTTTCAGATCTTGGTACATCTTATCCGAACCAGGATGAATAGAATACCGGGACTTATGAGCCTCATCAAGAACAAGCTCCCGTAGTCCCCCGAATAAAGGAACCCATATGCGTTCTGCGAAGTAGTGCAGGCCATCAGGCCTTCGCTCTAGGTGCTTGTCGGCACCGTGCATAGTTTCAGCTTTAAGGTTTTCCTCCTTCAAAGCTTCCAATTGGGCAGAACGGATTTGATCAGGTAGCGACGAATGGATAGTGAGTTGCAACGCCCGAACGCGACGAGGTTTAGAAGATTCCTTCCTGCTCAAGGCGTCTGCTACAACATTCGCCTTGCCAGGATGGTACTTAATAGCACAATCATAATCGTTCAAAAGTTCAATCCAGCGACGCTGCCGTATGTTCAAGTGTTGTTGGTCGAAAATGTGTTGGAGACTCTTGTGATCGGTGTAGATGGTGCATTTGGTACCGTACAAGTAATGTCTCCAAATTTTCAACGCGAATACCACGGCACCCAACTCCAAGTCATGAGTTGTGTAGTTCTTCTCGTGCACTTTAAGTTGACGAGAAGCATACGCAATCACTTTCTCGCGTTGCATCAACACGCAACCGAGTCCATGAATGGAAGCATCACAGTAAACGACAAAATCATCAGGACCCTCCGGTAAAGACAGAATAGGAGCAGAACACAGTTTAGACTTCAGTTCTTCAAACGCTGACTCTTGTGATTCACCCCAGTCGAACTTCTTATCCTTCTGAGTGAGAGTGGTGAGGGGTTGAGCAATCTTCGAGAACCCCTGAATGAAACGACGATAATAGCCCGCAAGGCCTAGGAATTGCCGCACCTCAGTTGGCGTCTTTGGTGCTCCCCAGTCCTTGATCGCTTCGATCTTAGCTGGATCGACATGAATCCCTAGTTCATTAACCACATGTCCTAGGAATTGAACTTCGCGTAACCAAAAGTCACACTTTGAGAACTTGGCGTAAAGTTGCTCCCGTCGTAAAAGTTCCAAAACTAACCGCAGATGTTCCCCGTGTTCGGTCTCGTTCTTTGAGTAGATCAGAATGTCATCAATAAACACAATGACAAACTTGTCCAGATACGGTTTACAGACGCGGTTCATCAAGTCCATGAAAACCGCCGGTGCGTTCGTGAGACCGAAAGGCATGACCAAGAATTCGAAATGGCCATAACGTGTTCGAAAAGCAGTCTTTGCAACGTCAGCCTCCCTGACGCGCAGCTGGTGATAACCGGACCTCAAATCAATCTTGGAATAATAACTAGAACCCTGAAGCTGGTCGAATAGATCATCGATACGTGGAAGAGGATAACGGTTCTTGATGGTCAACTTGTTCAGTTCTCTGTAGTCAACACACAAACGGAAACTCCCATCCTTCTTCTTGACAAACAAAATCGGGGCTCCCCAAGGGGAAGAGCTTGGTCGGATGAAACCCTTGTCCAAGAGTTCCTGTAACTGACTAGACAACTCCTGCATCTCGGGAGGTGCAAGACGATAGGGGGCCCGAGCAATAGGAGCAGCCCCTGGTACAAGATCAATACCGAACTCGACTTGACGATGAGGAGGAAGACCAGATAAATCATCGGGAAAAACATCAGGAAACTCGCGTACCACCGGAATGTCGTCAATCTTCTTCTCGTCACTAGTGGAAACAGATAAGAGCGCCAAAACGGCTGGATAACCCTTTCGAAGACACTTAAGGGCTTTCATGCTAGAGATGATGTTTAGCGAAACACCACCCTTGATACCGTATACAGAAAGAAATTCTCCATCAGGGAGAGGAATCCGAATAACCTTATCGTAACAGACAATCTCCGCGCGATACAAAGATAACCAATCCATTCCTACCACAACGTCAAAACTACCCAACGGTACCGGCATAAGATCGATGGGGAACGATAAACCCGACAACTCTAACTGACACTCCCGAAGAACACTAGTAGCTTCAATCGTTTTACCGTTAGCCAACTCAATAATATACTTGGTCTCTAATGGTACAGATACTACATCTAGCAGTCGACTAACACCCATGGATACAAAACTCTTGTCGGCACCAGAATCAAATAACACGCTAACAGAATGATTATTGAGAAGAAACGTACCGGTGACTGTATCAGGGTCCTGCCTAGCCTCAGCAGCTCCAATGACGAAGGCACGTGCATTTCTGCCGCCGCCCCCGTTGTTACCATTCCCGTTGTTTCCACCCTGTTTCAGCTTTGGGCAATCCTTCTTGTAATGCCCAGTGTCACCGCAGTTGTAGCACCCTTGTTTCCCTGTAGTACCCTGAGTAGTCGGAGCAGAACTGTTGGTCGGAGCCTGAGTCGATGGAAGTGTAACCCGACAATCTTTAGCATAGTGGCCTGTTCGCTGGCAGCGGTGACAACGGTTACTGTCGCAGTTCCCTTGGTGATGGCGTCCACATTTGTTGCATTTGGGCAGTTTTCCCGCATAACCACCCTGCTTATTACCCGAAGACGATGAACCCCCATTATCAAACTTTTTACCCTGTTGCGTAGACCCAGATCCTTTCCCGTCGTTTTCCCACTTGCGCTTATTGTTCTCTGGAGCCTTAGCAGTCGAACCTTTCGCCGGCAAAATCCCCTCATTCACCTTCAAATTGGTCATCCTATGTGCCGATCGAACTACCTCCGCATAAGTAGGATGATTTCCAGCAGCTACCAACCCAGCAATTTCCGGCACTAACCCTGAGACATAATGTTCAATCTTACGATACTCCGGCACGTGCAAATCGGGACACAGCACCGCCAACTCATTCCTTCTAACCGTATACTTCTCGATTTCCGACCCATTCATCTTGAGGTTCCACACCTCATGTTCTAGCTTCTGTACCTCTTCTCTCGGGCAATACTCCCGCTTCAGCAACTGCACAAAGTTCTCCCATGGCATAGCATATGCCTCCCCAATCCCCATGTTCTGGGTAATACCATTCCACCAAGTCAATGCCACGTCTTGAAATAACGCAGCCGAATACTTCACCCGATCTTCTGGGAGACAGTTACACATCAGGAATACCGACTCCACTTTCTCTAACCACCTAAGCAAACTGACCGCACCCTCGGTGCCAGAGAATTCCTGGGGCTTGCAGTCCCGGAACATCTTATAGGTGCACATGGGTGGGGGTGGGTCAACAGGACCACCTGAAATGAAACGTATGAGAAACCACGAATAACGTACACAAGACTCACCAATGAGGCAAAGAAAATGGATAGAACAACTTACCACCACCGTTGTGCCCTAACTGAAAGGCAGCCTGGAGCAAGTTGTTCAGATCAGCCTGTGACAGGTTAATACCTCCACCACGACCACCAGCACCACCACGACCACCACCGCGTCCACCACCGCGTCCACCTCCTCGTCCTCCACGCACTCCAGACATGACTCTGGCAGAAAGAACGAGAAAATTTAGTTTCGCAGTTAAAGATAACCACAAATGTTCACAAGATCAAAGCCAGATCCAATCCAGGACTATCCCTTTAAACTCAGAGCTCACTAGTGCTTCCATGCATTTCGTTTTATGATTTTGTGTGCACCCAAAATGATAAAACGCTCTACATGGTCCTCCAAGTGTTCTCCTAGTTCAAAGTTCAAATCACCGAACATAGACTCTTAGCTACACACCGTAATACTACGGTAGTTCATGACAAGTGTTTCTATTGGAGTGCGAAAGGGAGATGTCCAAGCCTTGGACAAATCTCAAGAGCACACGAGTTACCCCAATAGACCACACTGCCTAGAAAACAAGTAACCCAACCTAAGATAGAACGGATGATGTAACGTAGAAAGACCAACGATTTAGAGACACCCCGACAAGACCATACGTAACCCGCTATAACGTTTAGTACCATGTGATCGTCTAGTGTGTGCGACTCGGCTATAGACTAGACTCTACATGCAGTCCTAGTTCACTATAACCATTGTCTCTGATACCAATCTGTCACACCCTCAAAATCCACTTGCGGAGTTTTACCGCGAGGCGCATGACAAACCAGGATCCAAACCAACGATCACAATAAACAAATCTAAATGTAATTAATGCAATACCAAAACATCGTTTTAAAATCCCGTTTACAGCGGAAGCTTATTCAAAATAAAGTTCAACATAAATAAACCAAAGTTCAATGTTTATGAAATCATGCAACTCTATCTAGACGCCGTGCAGACGCGTGCGTCCTAGTCCCATTGTGCTACCTTAGCGACCTGAGAAAACATGTAAAAGTTTACGTCAGCACAAAATGCTGGTGAGTTTACAGGTTTGCAGTTCAAGTACCAAGTCCACCTGTCCATACTATAATAAATAGGAAACCAGTATACGCTAGCTAGGCGTACGTTTTGCTACTACCACGATTGGAAAACCATTACTAACACGTATACCAGTTTTGTGCCCGAATAGTTCCAAATGTTCCTGTTGTTCCTGTTTGAGACAATATGCACTCGCCCGGCCCTCCAAGCCGACGAGCGGGGTTGGTCACTCCCAATAGCGCTATTCACATTTCCCCGTTGTGCAAACCCGCACATTCATGGTTCCCCCCGGGACTTCCAAAGATCGTGTAGTATATGTTAGAACCCATAGTATGACAGAATTTACCAAACAATCGTTTTAACACATGTTTTCTCCCCCGAAAGTATAAAACCAGTTTAAAAGAGGGGCCGTAAACTCACCTTAAGTTCCTTTACTCCTTAACCCGAGTAAACTCAGCTGCTATGCTAGTCCCGTAAAGTGGCGACCTAACATACGACAGTTACAAGTACTTAGACTAATAACCCGCAGGTTAATTAGTCCCTAGATGTCCAGACCATAACCAAGTTCGTTTAAAAATACCGTGACTGTTTAACTGACCCAAAGTACAAGACTCGACATCCCATTGGTGACCCGAGACTCCCCGTGTTATGTTTACGCTCCAAAACATACAATAACGCAAGTACACTTAACATACGTTAACGCACGACAAGTTATAGCACATAGTTCACGTATCACCGAAATACATCCAAATATATGTTACCAAGTTATTAGACATGTTACGAGGTTCCTAGCATGTTACTACATGTCAAATCGGGTCTCGGAATGCTAATTTACACTTACAGCAGCAGTACACGCGATTAGGGAGGCTAATCGCATTAAATGTCACGTGATTAGGGCTAATCGCCCCTCAAGGCAGGCGATTAGGGCTAATCGCCCTTAGGACCACACGATTTGGCCTACTCGCCCCTGTAGCCAGGCGAGTGGGCCTACTCGCCCATTATTACACGCGAGTGGGGGCTAATCGCCCCTACTACACGCGATTAGAAAGGCTAATCGCCTGTAACCTTGCTGTTCCGGTTTTTCGCGCGTTTAACGCTCCAAATCAGATCCAGAGCGTGTGTAACTACCCAATATCATCCCAAACACTATCCTAAACATGTTTAACCCAAAACCCTTCGTTCATCTCGTAAAATCAGTCCTGCATGCAACCAAAGCAATCCAAACACATACACATAGCATGCAACATTCAAATAGCGCATGTAATCATAACCCTATTATCCAATTACTGAGATTCCTATCATTATAATAACAATATTACTTCTGACCTAGCATGATAACATATCAACACATCATCAAGATTCATAAAAATCCTATCTTTCTAATCATACATACCCATAACACATGTTCATTAATTATAATCCGATTAACAACCATTATTGACGATTTTCAGAAAGCTTTTTCATTTATGAACAGGTCTGGACCATTAGGGATTGATTAAAAACGTTTACAAAGTATTATGGATGAGAATTAAACCTTGGAATTGCAAAAGGATGATGATTAGACCTTGAAACCTTGTGTTTTTGATCAAAATCGCCTTCCAGAGGTTGTTTAAGTGTGTGGGGCGGTTATGGGACGACTAGGGTTAATATTAGTGAGTTTAGGAGGTTAAGTGTTGTATTTATAGGCGTTTCTAGTCGTCCAGCACGTTCCGTGCGATTGTGCAGCAGATACACGCGATTAGGGCTGCTAATCGCGTGATTGTGCATGTGATTGGGCCTAATCGCCCCTAACATCACACGAGTAGGGGCCTAATCGCCCCTATGTTCCTCTACTCGCCTCCCCTATGGGCGATTAGGCTTCCTAATCGCCTGTAGGGGTTCCTTTGGTGTGTTTTGCGCGTTAAACCCCGTTTTAACATATGTTAATGCATATTCATGTACCGACAAGTCACATAATGATTGTAAAAACATAACACAAGTAAATACACATATTTACACTCGTTCACCAATTCCCGGGACTCGAGACTCGTACGTTCCGTATGCCCTGACGATCCTACAAATCGTCACCGTTTGTACACTTGGTTAAGGACCGACATCTAATGAACCTCTAGACCAACATCCAATGATCTTCTAGACTAACTAATAGTTCCCGAACCATAACTCGACTTAACTAACCCAGTTAAGTACAATATACACGTGACTCGCTAAGGTAGACTTTCATCTAGACAACGTTGTTAACCCGAATTTGCCAGGTGTCACACCATCATAACTTATATGGTGTTACATCCTTATTCTTGAAATTAATTTTATTCAACAAAAAATTAGCAGACAAAATGGCCTCCTATAAGACACTACAACTTTCTAGGATAGCATCATTATACTATTCTAAATGATAAAGGAAATATGTGGTTAAAGAATAGGTAATGATGACATGTTTTACAACTATGTCAAATAATTCAATGATCATTAAGTGTTTGTTATTTTCATATCGTTTTACAAACTACGTATATTTGTGTACTTCATAAAAGTGTAGTTTTCTAACGACCCGTCATCATAAATAATCGTTCGAAGTATCATTCAAGGGCTATAGCTTACCCAAATCAATGTAAACATGATTTTGTGAAGATCAATAAATCTATCACGATTTTCACTAACATGTGGTATTTTTGGCCGATGATATGATGTGTAAAATTGATTCAACCTTTTCATATTGAAATAGGCAACTATAAATGTAAAAACAAGTTATTTTTTAAAGCAATCTAGTATACTCATAATCATACATTATTATTTATTTTTATGGGACTTGAATCCTCAACTTTTTAGGAGGGGACGCCATTATACACAACCGAGCATTATTTGACCAAAGACCAGAAAGTTCACGTAGTAGATCTCAATGGAACATTGGAACACATGATACTATGTTAGACAAACCTACATATTTTATATATCTTAAATAAATATAAATATAAAATATTTCATTGTAAAAGTAATAATTAATGTAACAAATAATGCTATGTGACACCACCATGAATGGTGGGAAGTCATTGATGGAAATAGTGTGTTGATTGGTTTCTTTCAATGGCTTGAATGTTTGTCCATATTTGGATAAATTGTGACCTTGGAATTCACCACCATATATTCAAATGGAAAATTTTCTACTTTCTATAAGTTGGCTTTACCATCTTTTCAATTCAATAGTCACTCATGTTTTTATTAATACACATCCTAAATGGATATAGTTTTTAATTATAAACCAATATCATATAAATCAACACTCATATGGGGTGTATAGGTAACACTCATATATGCCAATGATGTTTAGCCCAGCTGGTTGGAGGTGTGAGGGTTTACTCCTTAGGGAGGTTCCCATCCAGACTTGGTCTCAGGTTCGAGTCCCCCCACTCGCACTAAGGGGTGAGAAATTCAACACCCGCGTTTGGCCTGGATTCAAACTGGGGTTGAGGGGTTGTGCATCATTTGGATTATCCGTTGAAACACACCTTCCAAAAAAAAGGTAACACTCATATGGGGTGTATAGGTAACACTCATATTGGGTGTATAGGTTTAGTTGTTTTTTTACAAACATTTTTATATAATATAGGCCTATGAGTGTAGTATAAGTTCCGTATATGCTTATATATATAGTAGAGATATTGATAGTATACTATAGGTGTATGATAGGTCTCGTATAGGTTTATAAATGTAATATAGGTATTGATAGTATATTATTGCCTAACCATGTTTGTAAAAAAAAGATAGACATATACGCCTCATCTACCTATACACCCTATATAGATGTATAAAAAATTTGTTAAAACAAAAAACTACACCTATAGGTCCCATTTAGATATTGTATTTTTTATTTTGTAAAAAATATACATGTATGCTCGATATAGATGTGTACGCCCCATATAAATATCATATAAAAATGTTTGTAAAAAATAAACCTATAAGTCCATATAGAAATTGTATAAACAATGTTTGTAAAAAACACCTTCGACCTATACGTCCCTATAGACCAACTGTATAGCAATAATTTGTTTAGTAATAATTTCATATAATAGTATATTAGTATTACTAGCTTGTACTCATTCCGGGATAGACAGATTCTAGTTCAAATATTAGAATTTAGAATGTCTAATGTATGCATTTTTATTTCAATATCAATAAATCTAACAAAAACTTTAAAACTCACTTTCTTCCATAGATGTCAATACTTTTCTACACCTGTAGTCAACCCTTAACAACCAACAAACTATAAAAAAAATTCTAATTCATACCATCATGAACCAAAATTGAACTTACCAGTTACCAATAGTTATTTATTTATAGTTATTTAACATCAATACAGCTGAATTCAAACTTATTACTAGCAAAGATCTACTAAAAGTCTCAAAGGTCATAAACATAATCACATCTCTTTAATTTCTCACACTCAATCATTGCATGTCCATAGTATTCTAATTAGTAATAAATCATATTCCACCTATTCACTAATCAGCTAAGCAATCACTTAAGTAAGCTGCAACTATTCAAAAACTCATCACATCTCTCTAATCTCTCACATTCTAATAACTCCTATAATTCCTAACCTAATCAACTAAACAATCACTTAAGTTGGAAGTTGCTACCATTCAAAAACTTATCGCGTCTCTGTATCAAGTCCCATAACCACTAGTAAGGAAACTGCATATACGACATAGAAGACAGAACCTGAAAAACGATTAATAGCTTATTACCTTAACCCACTTCATATATGCCAAGAAAGAGACTAAAAGAGAAAAAAAAATGCTTAAATTCAGATGCAATAAACTCAACCTTGGACCTAAAACTAATTACAAACAAACAGTTGATGACTTAATAATTTTATCTACCCTAGGGGTAGTCATAGTTACTTTTCTTTATACCGATATAATTACATTACCATCCAAACACCTCCTTTTCCCCTAAATTAAAATAATCATACAACCAATTTATTCTATCCACACACCCCTAATTCATATATATTCCTACTTCCTAAGCTTAACAAAACCAAGATAACATAAAATCTTAAAAAAGAAAAAAAAAAAAAAAAACATTACATGAAGAACCGAAACTCTAATCTGGGTTCATTTCTAAACCTCTGTTCTATCAATCTTAAATTCCCCATGTTCGGGCTTCACTTTCAATAATTCCTTTACAATATATAAATACTCTAAAAGCCCTAACAATATATAATCAATCACTTTTACACTATTGGTAATGAATGTGCAATAATAATAATAATAATAATAATAATAATAATAATAATAATAATAATAATAATAATAATAATAATAATAATAAGAGTTGTGGTAAATAAAATAAAAAAACACAATTTAAAGGGATCAAAGCTTCTGTAGCATGGGATCTACATCTTGGAATCTCTCTGAGATGGTGGTGATGTCGTCGTCGTTCTTGTATACATAATAAAAAAATTACAGTGATTGAATTGACGTAATGTTAATGAATATTCTTAAGAGTAAATTAGGTTGTAAAAAGTAGGTTACCTATGAACTTAAATGTGGCTGGTGGAGACGAAGAGGAAGGAGGGACGGCGAGAGGGAGGAGACAGAGGGAGAGATGACGGTGGAGAGTGGAGACACGAAGGGGAGGGTCGACTACGTGGAGAGGAGGAGGGAGGTAGCCGGTGGTAGGAGAGGAGGAGGGAGGTGATTGTGTCAGGATGGAGAGAAGAAAACTTTTAGGGTTTTGAGGAGGAGAAATATTTTATATGTGATTTTTTTTTAATTTCAGATCGTGTCACGTGACACATTTAAAGGGGGAGGATGACACCAATGAATGTCATGTCATCATCATAGCTTTACTTTATATATATTTATAAATTATAGATTTTTGTCTAGTGCATGATTTTGAAATATCTTTAAATATCATTGTTTAGCAAGTTTCACACTATACATAATTAGGGACTTTCCCATTACTGATATCAACAAAGTTCTCATGATCTACGAATCCCATTTACCTAACTACTTAGATCTCACATGACATCACAGTTTTTGTCATGTGATCCAATAGTAGTCATCGTGCATAAAAATACACATTATGCTGATTCACTAATCCTTTTGTATATACTAGTAAATTACCCCGCGCGTTGCGGCGGTTTTTAAACCTGACTAAGTACGTAAAGGTAACCCAAGTTAAAAAATAATTTTTTTTTACCAAAATGGTAATTTTAAATTAAAAGTATTTGATATATATAAATCAGGATATTAAGTTTTCTTTTAGTTAGTTGTAATATACAGAGAGAAGGAGATAGAATTATTGGCAAAAAATACATATATTATATGAGGTTAGACATCATGCTTTAAAGAGTTATACAATTCAACAAACAAAAAAAAGACAAAAATGTCCAATTACTACAATGTTTATAAGCTCCAACAAAGCCTAATAGAACCATCACAAACATTGCTTGTTATTATTAAATAGATGTGTAGAAAGATTTAATGAAAAGCTTGGGTTTTATTGAAATTGAATTAGGGTTTAATTAGGTGTTGGGGTTACATGTTGAAATGGATATGAAGTATGCATTACACATATATACAATGAGCATTATAGGTTGTACATAAGGGCATAAAGGGAACAAAATGACCAAATATTGGAAATTTGTGAAGGGACTCTTCAACTCCCATCTTAAAAATTGTGTAAAATTACTTTCTTACCTATCACTCCTCCTTAATAAGGTAGTAGAGATAATGATTCGGATAGCCACAAACGTTTCATTAATTTGCCATATTATGAGCATAACAATATACTTGTAAAGTCTAAAATAATAATATATGCAATTATGTAACGAGTTAAGAGAAGTAATAACAAACCAATTTATAGAGATTCAAGAGTATTTAACTATTCTCTTTACGTCCTTTCGCCGATCATTCGATTGGGAGTTTCTCAGGTAGTTGTCTCCCTTAATCCGGTTGGGACACATCTCACTAAGCAAAAGGTAGTGATCACTTTGTACAAGGGTTTCACTCTAAGGAATTATCAACTTTCTTTAAACGTCTCACTTTGTCTATGAAAGTGATCACCTTCTACATCTCACGAATCTCAAGTGGTAGTGATCACCATTATCTCTAATCATTAAATAAGCTTAGTGATGATCCCAAGGCAGCACGTATAAGGCTTTCCTTGATTGTAAGCCTTATACTTAGTTACATGGGGGTGTCATACTACCGTTGGGGTTGTGAGGTGGATAGAAAGGTTGAATTTTTCATCCGTATTAACGGGCGTACTAATAGCAGAAAGTGATCACCTTCTACATCTTACGTGGTGGAACCTTCAAGTTCAAACCCTTGAGAGTGATGCAGCCTATGTACTCTTATGGGATGAATTAAAGGAAATGATGATGAATGAGTACCGTCCATGTAGTGAGCTTCAAAAGTTGGAAGCCGAGTTTTGGAATTTAACTATGGTTGGGGCGGAAGTGTCATCGTACACCACCTGTTTTCATGTGTTGTCTCGTTTGGTACCCACATATTCACCCTCCAATACAACTGAATTGAGAAATATATACAGGGTTTGGCACCTCAAACCCGTAGTATGTTACTTCATCACACCCTAGTCTATTCGAAATGCTGTTAATCTCACTCTTAGCCTCATGAGAGATGCGGTTCGTATGGATACTCTAATGAAAAAGGTTTCTTGGAAGAAGGATTACGTGGTTAAGAACAAGAGTTCGAGTAATAGTAGATGACCGAATTTTAGGTAGGGGAAGAAATTGGGAAACAATTCTATTAAGGGTCAATATGTGAAGGTGTTTGTTGCTACTGCTCTCCCTGGGCCGAAGGGATACACTGGGCCCCATCCCAAGTGTAACAAGTGTAATTACCATCATGTGGGTACTTGTGATCATGCTTTATGTAATTACTGCAAGAGGTCTGGGCATTCTACCACCCGATGTCATTTCAAGAAGATGGATGAAGACGAGGATAAACAAGGTTGTTTTGAGTGTGGTGCCATTGACCACTTAAAAAAAGAATGCCCAAAGTTGAAGAACCAAGATCGTGGCCTAGCATTTGTGACTGTAGTCTGGGATGCTCGTTAAGACCACAATGTTGTTACAGGTCCGTTCGCTGTTAATAATCACCTAGCTCGCGACCTATCATTATGTTTAATACTGGTGCCGATTTTAGTTTAGTGTTAACTCGATTTCAACAATTACTTAGTTTAGAATCAAGTAGGTTGGGCACACATATTTCTAGAGATTTGGATAATGGTAAGTCAATTAAACCGGGAGGAGTAGTCGAAGGTTGTATGTTGAGTTTTGGTGATCATGAGTTTAGTATCGATTTTTTGGTGATTGATTTGGGAAGCTTTGATATTGTTGTTGGTATGGATTGATTGTCGAAGAACTGTGTCGAGATTCTGTGCGACAAAAATATAATCACATCCCCTTTTACCAAATGGCAAAACTCTTTCCATCCAAGGAGAAGGACGTGGAACCCCTCTAAGGATTATGTCGTGCATGAAAGCCTGAAAGTGTCGGCGAAATGTTCATTTTGTATTTCTAGTGTATGTGGTGGAGAAGAACCCCGAGGAGAGAATACTTGAAGGTATTCCAACTTTGAGGGATTATCTGAAGGGCTTTTCCGAAGACTTGCATGGATTACCTCTACTGTGACAAGTCAAGTTTCGTATTGACTTGGTTCCAAGAGTTACACCTATTCCACGATCGCCTTATTGTTTAGTTTCGTCCGAGATGCAAGAATTGTCCAATAAACTACAAGAGTTATTGGGCAAGGGTTTTATTCGACTGAGTTTCTTGTCATGGAAAGCTCTAGTCATGTTCATGAAGAAGAAAGATGGAGCCTTTCGGATGTGTATAAATTATCGGGAGTTGAACAAGGTTACCATGAAGAATCGTTATTAACTACTGAGGACTGATGAATTGTTTGACTAACTTCAAGTTTCCAGCTTCTATTTGAAGATTGAATTAAGTTTCGATAATCATTAAATATATATTTAGAGTTAAATGCCATTTTCGTCCCTGAGGTTTGACACTTTTTGCAAGTTTAATCCAAAAGTTTATTTTTCTCATCTGGATCCAAAGGTTTTCAAATTCTTGCTGGTTCCATCCAAGTGCCTAACTCCATTAGTCAATCTCAGTTAACCAAGGGGCAAAGTTGTCAACTCAAATCTCGTTTATATTATAATAATAATAATAATAATAATAATAATAATAATAATAATAATAATAATAATAATAATAATAATCATTTGTCCCCCAAATAACAAGTTGCTTGCTAAGACCCCTCCCCCACAAATCAACTCCAAATCTAATCTCTAGATCAGATAACGCACAAACTGATCTTTAGTAAATTTCAACTTTCAAGTCTATCTCCTTCCTAATAAAGTTTCAGTGTTTTAGAGTGAGCATATATGGCTTTCTTAATTTACATATTTGGTGCCTGAGTATTCGCAGGCTTCTGTTTCTTTTTGACGCTGCCATAAATAGCCTCCAACATTCTCGCCAGAAGAGTACTCAAAATCACCGTGAAAGTGAAACTTGAAACCCGCTTTAAAACCTGCAACCGTCAAACCCACTTGACCATTTGTTCTTCCAAGAAGACGGTAACTTCGTTAAACACCGGCAAAAATAGAAAAAGGGCGGGAACCTTACCGTGAAAGCCTAGCTGCCACATATCGGGTCGGGAGAACCATATGCAACGGTAGATCGGGACTATGGTGGTGTTAACCCTCCGGGAACAAGCTGCACGATCGAACAACACCTTCGGTTTGATTTAATTCTATCTAAACCCATCTTCATCTTTAACAGTGGTTGAGTTGCAGGTACGGTGGCGGTGATGGCGGTGGTAGTGGTGGTGGAGTTGGATTAATGGTGGTGATGGTGTTGTAGAAAATACATACAAAAAGATGAAGGGGAGAGAGTAGAAACACACATTGTTCAATTTAGAGTTTGTTTGATTAGGGTTTCGTGACATTGAATTGGGGGTGAACTATTGATTGTGTGAGTTAAATAAGGTTGGGATGAAAAAAAGACGATTTGACAAAAATGCCTTTCACTTAACTAAGATTGACTAACGGAGTTAGACACTTGGATAAACACAACAAGAATTTGAAAACCTTTGGATCCAGATGAGAAA
Organism: Ambrosia trifida; assembly: GCA_028751855.1. NCBI lineage: Eukaryota > Viridiplantae > Streptophyta > Magnoliopsida > Asterales > Asteraceae > Ambrosia > Ambrosia trifida. The sequence goes on from CM054124.1 coordinate 47,212,213, forward strand.
AAATAAACTTTTGAATGAAACTAGCAAAATGTGTCAAACCTCAGGGACGAAAATTGCATTTAACTCATATATTTAAGATGAGGATATTTCCAAAACCGCGTTTAGAACTCGCTATGGTCGTTATTAGTTCTAGTCATGCCTTTCGGTTTGATGAACATGCCTGCAGTTTTCATGAATTTGATGAATCGAGTGTCTAAATCTTACTTGGATAAATTTGTGATTACATTTATTAATGATGTCTTAGTATATTCACGAACCAAGGAGGAGCACGAGCATCATTTGAGGTTTTAGAATTGCTCAAGAATGAGAAGTCGTATGCCAAGTTTTCCAAATGCAAATTTTGGATTCGTGAGGTTCATTTTCTCGATAACGTGGTAAACAAGAAAGGCATTCATGTCGATCCGTAAAAAAATCAAAGCGATTAAAACTGGGAAGCCCCAAAGTTTCCCACTGAGGTGTGACAATCCTTAAGTCTTGTTGGTTATTATCAGAGATTTATCGAGAATTTCTTCAAACATAGCCCAGCCATTGACCATGTTGACCCTGAAAGATAAAAAGTTCGATTAAGGAGACAAGCAAGAATCGGTATTTCAGTTATTGAAGAAGAAACTTTGTGTTGCACTGATTTTATCTCTTCCCAAAGGTATGAATGACTTTGTAGTTTCTTGTGATGTGTTGCATCAAGTACTTGGTTGTGTGTTGTTGCAAAGTGACAAGGTCACTGAACAACCCATTTCATTAGCTTATTCTCTCATATTTTCTATCCAACTCATCTAATCTAGAGGTAAATTATATATAAACTTAATTTTTTTAATTATGTAGGAAAAAAGAACAAAAAAAGTACAAAAAATTCATTTTAACCGAAGTCATTGGTTGGTTCTGGTGCTAATTCACCACAAATTATTTATATCTACAACTGAATATTAAGTTGGACGACCCAATCATACACAATTTTAAGTGTATTCGGGTTATGGTTTAGTCTTTTACAAGAATAAATAAATGGGACGGGTTTGAATTCGTGCATTATCTTGGGGAAACAATATGTTAAGTGCTAATGATAACATTTAAGAAACACAATGATCCCTAGTTTTGTTATGATTGAAATTGGGAACTTGTATTATTATGTGGTCAGTATAGACATATACTACATGGATGTATCTAAATACTTGATGCATAATTCAAGTGTGGTGATGAAGTCTTAAGGTATCAATAAACATTCATTTAATCAAGTCATGATCAACAAATCAATAAATGCAAGATTAACCAAGTGTAACACATCTCTATATTAAAGGTGGAAGATCAATCTACAACAATTAATGAAGAGTTGAATATTTAAAGATCAAGAATGAAAGATCATTGCGAGGAAGGTAGATAGGCTGGGTAAGAAGTTTGGGTTTCTTTCGTTTCGTAATGTTAGGGATGTTAAGCGATTGGAAGGGGACATGTGTGATGTGTGGATGGGATCTTATAAACTTTTTGTAGTGTTGGCTAGGTTTGTAGATGGTGAACATCTGCATGGGGTGGGGGAGGATTTAAAAAAGAAAAGTAAGGTGGTTGAAGTACAGGAGAATTGCAACGATGGGAATGTATGTGTGGAGAATGCAACTTCTTTAGCGGGGGGAGCATCCAGTAATGGGTGTAAGGAGGGTAGATCTTATAGAGATTCCATAGTTAATAAGAGTGGAGATGGTATGGGTGAGGTGATTAAGATTGATGACTCTATTGAAGCTTTTGACCAGTGGCAAGGTATTTCATTGATAGGGAGGGTAAAGGATTTCAAATCTCTCACGAATTTGAAGCGTATGTTAAAAGAGGCAAATTTGTGTTCATGTTGATGTGAAGTATTTGGGCGGGTTTCTGGTGGTATTGATTTTCCGTTCAGGTGATGAGTGTAAGGTTTTTGCGGATAGTAAGGAGATGTGGGGTGAATGGTTTGAGTTACTGGATAGTTGGATAGGACAGTCTATGCCGATGGAGAGGATATCATGGTTGCAAGTTCATGGGGGGCCGTTGAAGATCACGTGTGAATAGGTTTTTGAAGTCATCGGTAGCAGATATGGAAGAGTTATTCAACCGGCATCGTTGTCGGAAGAAGATAAAGATTTCTCTTTTGTTTATGTGGGCATTTTGTGCAATAAAGATGCTCGCATCATGGACAGTTTTTCGTTGAGTTGGAAAGGTCAAATGTTTAAAGTTTAGGTTGATGAAGATGTTGGGGAATGGGTACCGATTATATCGAAGATTTTGAGGAGTTGGTTGTGCAGTCGGACGACGAAGTTCAGCCGGATGTTGTTAAGAATGCCGGCTTGGATCTAGGCGACGGGGATGGGATAGATTTGGAAATAGGAGAAATTGGTGGCAACGGTTTGGTTTCCATTTCGGAGAATGACACAAATGACAACATTCCTTTTGTGGAGAAGAGTGGTGATATTTGTATTAATAGTAATATTAATAATATTGCTATGCCTACTGGTGGGTCAGGCAAGAGTATGAAGAGGTTAAAAAAGAAGTCACTTTTTAATAATAGAGTGACCTCTCCGGGGGTCCAAGAGAGGCCAAAAAAGAGGCCCAGAGAAGATAGGGATTATTTTGGGCTGGATAGATTTATTGGCATTTTTAAAGGCCCTTCTATTGGGGAGAGGAGGGTGGATGAGCCCAATGGGTCGGAGGAATTTTGCACTCCTGATCTCAACAAGAATGTGGAGAGTTAGAATAATTTTTTTGTGGTAAATGGGTACGACGTTCTTGATGAATAGGAGAGTGTTTCGGAATCGGTACAGAGATAAATTAATGAGCAGATGTTGATAATGAAGCAAGAGATACGCTGAAGCTGGGCAATGTATTGGGCGCAGAAGATTTTGGGTGACCATTTTCAAAGGTTTGTGAAACCATTAGGACGGAAGGATTTCACGGTGTGGAATCATGAATATTATGTCTCTTAATATTCGGGGGATCGGGATTCAAGGGAAAGATAGTTGGGTTAGGGGATTGAGAGCTCAACGTGAGATTGATTTTATATTAATTCAAGAAACGCAGTGTTCAGATTTGTCAAATTTTGATATTGGGAATTTTTGGGGGAGAGGCAATTATCGAGTTGAAGCGGTCGACTCTTCGGGTAGATCTGGAGGTTTATTAACAGTGTGGGATCCTTCTTTATTTTCAGTGATGAATGTTAAAAAAGATAGGTACTGGTTGTTGGTGACTGGGGTTATTAAGGGAAGTGGGTTGGTCACTAATATTGTAAATGTGTATGCGCCGCAGACTAATGTGGGTAAACGTCATTTGTGGAATGAGATTAGCGGGTTAAAAGATTCGGAGGAGGAGATGTGGATAGTAGCTGGGGATTTTAATGTGGTTAGGATTAGCTCTGAACGGAAAAATTCTATTTTTAACGCGGTGGCGGCGCAAGATTTCAATGAGTTTATTGAGGATTTTAATCTTCATGAATACGCTTTAAAATGCAGGAGGTTTACATTTTGTACCGGTGATAAATTGAGCAGGATTGATAGGATCTTGGTGGATTGGAATGTCATGACGAAATGGGTCAATGCTGACTATCGGGCGTTGTATCGGGAATTCTCGAATCATAGTCCAATTATTTTAAAATCTGTGTCGAAAAACTTTGGACCAAAGCCATTTCGCTTTTACAATTCTTGGTTGGACAAAGAGGAATTTGATGGGGTCATGGCAAAAGCGTTGGAGGTCGATAGGTGGGACGGGTTGCCGGATGTTCGCTTGATGGCCAGGTTTAAAACTTTGAGGAATATTATTAATGAATGGAAAAATGACCAGTTGAAAAAAGAAAATGAGGAAAAGAGGGGTCTCGAGAATGAGTAGCTGCAGATTGATGTTGTTATGGAAGTCCGGGAATTGACTGAGATCGAATTGTGCGTAATGGAAGAGGCAAAAGGGAGACTTAAAGAATTGGAGTACTTGAATCAGAAAGATTTGATGCAAAAATCAAGAATTAAGTTGGCTTCTGAAGGGGACGACAATACGAGAATTTATCATGGGGTGATTAACAAGAGGAGAGTACAATTTTATACCCGGGTTAATGATTGATGGGGAGTGGGAAACCAAACCGAAAGTCGTTAAAAGAGAGGTGCTACGTTTTTTTTCGTAAGAAGTTTATAGAGGAAATTCATTGCAGGCCAAAGTTAAAATGTTATGATCTTAAAAAGGTGACTAACGATGAGGCAGAGGGCATTATTTCCGAATTTCCATCTAGTGAAATCAAGGAGGCGGTTTGGGAATGTGGAGATGATAAGGCCCCGGGGCCGGACGGTTTTAATTTTCGATTCATTAAGAAGTATTGGAGGTATTTTGAAAATGATTTTAATGATATTCTTAGACAATTTCATGAAAGCGGCTCGCTGAGTGATGGGGTCGGTTCTTCTTTTATCACGTTAATTCCGAAGGTGGTGGAACCAACGGATCTCGGGGATTTTAGACCAATAAATCTGATCGGGGTGATATCAAAGGTGATTTCTAAAGTGCTTGCTAATCGGTTGAAAGGGGTGATTGATAAGGTTGTTTCGGAATCACAATCGGCTTTTTTGTCCGGACGGTATATTTTGGACGGTCCCTTAATTACTAATGAGGTATTATCTTGGGCGAGGAAAGCTGGTAAAAAATTATTTTTATTTAAAATTGATTTCGATAAGGCATATGATAATATTCATTGGGAGTTTATGTTGTCCGTTCTTCAACAAATGGGATTTCCAGAAAGATGGGGTGTTTGGATTAAAGGGGTATTAATGTCTGCTCGTTCATCGATTCTTGTGAATGGTTCGCCAACATTTGAATTCGATTGCCAGAAAGGTATTCGCCAAGGCGACCTGATTTCTCCTTTTTTTTTATTTATTGTTATTATGGAAGCTTTTTCGGGTTGGGTAAAAAAGGCGTGTCACATTGGTGAGTTTGATGGGGTTAGGCTTCCTCGAAATGGTCCTATTCTTTCGCATTTATTATATGCGGATGACGCAATGTTAATGGGTGAGTGGTCGAATTTCAATTTCATTAATATGAGAAGAATTTTGCGGATTTTCTTCCTTTGTTCCGGCTTAAAGATTAATCTCCATCAGTCCGTTTTGTATGGTGTTGGTTTGGATAGTGAGGCGGTGGTGTAAAAGGCGTCTTCTATGGGATGCAAATAGGGGGTCTTTCCTTTTACGTATTTGGGTATTGTGGTAGGGGCTAACATGAATAGGGTCGCAAATTGGGATCCCGTGGTTAGCACGTTTAGGAAAAGATTGTCTAAGTGGAAGACGAACGCAATGTCCATTGGCGGTAGGTTGACTATGATTAAATCTGTATTGGATAGTTTATCAACGTATTACTTTTTGTTGTTTAAAGCGCCAGTTAAGGTTATTCAGTGGTTGGAACAACTCATGAGACGTTTTTTGTGGGGTGGTTCAGATGAGGTGCACAAAATGAGTTGGGTCGCGTGGGATAAAATTACTCGAAAGAAAGATAAAGGTGGGTTAGGTATATCGAAACTTGAGGATAGTAATAAGGCGTTATTGTTAAAATGTGGCGGTTCTTAACAGGAAAAGATGCATTGTGGAGAGTAGTGGTTGAGTCGATTCATGGCTCGGATAGACGATGGGGAATACTACCGATCAATAATAATATCACGGGGGTTTGGAAGAGTCTGGCTTCTGCGTGTTGTAAGTTGAAAATTGAAGGAATGGGCATTTCGGGTATGACTAGGGGAAGAGTTGGGGATGGGAGGGAGATTCGGTTCTGGATTGATCCATGGCTATTTTCTGAATCATTGCGCGACAAATTTCCGAGAATCTTTATGTTAGAAAATAATAAATTGTGCAGGGTTGCGGATAGCTTGTCGTCTTTGGATGGCAGTGGATCAGTGCAGTGGAATTGGAAGAAGACGCCAACAGAGCAGATTGAGTTACAGCAGAAGACCGAGCTGGAAGGTGCTTTGCAGCAGTGTATGTTATTGAGTAGATCGGATTTGTGGGAATGGAATGATAAGAAGAATGTGATGTTCACTGTAGCAGGTGCAAAGAAGTGGTTATCGACCCAGTACGGTACTGCAGCGAATTTCGAATTCAAATGGTGCAAGTGGGTGCCGTCTAAATGTAACATGTTTATGTGGAGGTCGGTTCTTGATCGGATTCCTACTTAGATGGCGTTGATGCGAAGAAATATACAAGTTCAAGATGTGGTGTGCTCAATATGCAGTGAAGGAGTGGAGTCTACAGATCACATCCTTTCTGCGTGTGCTATAGCCTCAGATGTTTGGCATTGTATTTACCTTTGATTAAATAAGTTTTAATTTGTTAAAAAAATTGATTAGGAAATAAAGAGAAACTAATTTAATCAAAGGTAAAATTAACAAATTAATTTTCTTATAAAACTTATTTTATGTAAAGTCTCAGTTGAATTAAAATAACTGATTACCAATTAGAGATATTTTGATTGTTGAAAATGTAAGTATTTAGTTGTTTTGTTTGCATTTAAGTATGTCATCATGGTATGAGAAAAAAAAAACATTACTAAAAATAGAAAGAAAGTATCATGTTTTACCAAATTTTAACTAATGCTTGAAAAGTTAAGATCTAAGTTGATAGGTGTTTTGGTAAAAAAAAAAAAAAAAAAAAAAAAAAAAAAAAAAAAAAAAAAAAACCTTTGTATTCCAAATTAGAAAAGTGATGTAGTGTGCTAAAGTTATTTAAGTACAAAATCAGTTATATTTTAAGGATGGTTAGGTATAGGATATAAAAGAGTAAATTTGACAACTATGATCAGGATGCCAAAGTAAATAACATAAAACAGACACTTGTATCCTTAGGATGGAACAGTGATAGAGAAGTTTGACTATGCTAATGAAAATGAAACAAATCAACACAAGTGTCTCTCACTGTTCCATCCTGAGGATACAAGTGTCTATTTTATGTTATTTACTTTGGCATCATGATCATAGTTGTTAAATTTACTCTTTTGCATCCTATACTTAACCATCCTCAAAATATAACTGATTTTGTACTTAGCAAATAACTTTAGCACACTACCTCACTTTTCTAATTTGGAATACAAAGTTAATTTCTTGTTGTTAATTTTTTTACCAAAGCAAAGGTGATCACTACCAATGCTTAGTGAGACGATTGTGTAACGGATATCCCTATCGGATTAAGAGAGACGACTAGTGAAGAAACTCTCGATCGGAGAATCGGGGAGAGGAAGTAGAGAGATTAGTTAAGATCTCTTAAACATCTATATATCGGTTTTGTCATTTCTTCCTTTACCTCCTTATACTTGCATATATTGTTGTTTATTGTTTACTAGGAATTGTAGGTTTCATACCAACCGAAAATAGTTTACAAAACAACTGTTTAATAAAGAATTTTTAAAAAAACCTATTCACCCATTCTACCTTTTTATAACCCACCCTTCAACCCTGATATTATGTGTTTTTTTCTCTGTTAATGTTGCAAAATACAAATGTTTCTTTACATAACTATGTGAACGAAGACAGGTTTTGCTATATAGACATAATGAGAGAGGCTAACGTACAAAGTTCCTTAACGTATAAAGTGTAAGAAGCATTCTCAGCCATTAGATTTAGGCGGTGGCAAGATGGTAATTAACAATCCTAATCATATTTGGGTTAATCTAACCAAGGGTAAATTAGGAAAAAACACGTTTAAATTTATGTGAAATCATAACAACAGACATAATCGATGCAAAAATTTTCAACGATTGAACCTGATTTTTCATCGTTTTCAACTCGATTAAACGTTCAGAATGATTAAACAATCAAAAACATTCGATTACAAACAAAATCAAAATGTATTTGCAGAAATAGAAAAAAACAGAGTATGAAAATTCAATTGATAAAATTAGTAGAATCATATTCAAAAATCACCATAAATGCATGTATTATTCACAGAAACGAACGATGTTGATAATAGAAGAAGAATTAAAGAAAAAAATGGCTTTCAAAAAAGTTTCAGACGCGAAGATCAGAAACTGTTAAACAGAAAATCCTAAAACGCATTTGGTTTTTTATAAAACGCATTTGGTTTTTTATAAAACGCATTTGATTTTTTTATAAAACGCATTTGGTTTTTTAAACACTATTTAAACTGGTTTTTACAAAAACGCACTTGGTTTTTTTATAAAACGCACTTGGTTTTTGTAAAACGCACTTGGTTTTTGTAAAACGCACTTGGTTTTTGTAAAACGCACTTCGTTTTTGTAAAACGCACTTGGTTTTGTAAAACGCATTTGGTTTTTTGTAAAACGCACTTGTATTTTGTAAAACGCATTTGGTTTTGTAAAAAGCATTTAGTATAAATAAAAACTCACATTTTCCTCACTTTCCCCCCTATTTTACTCTGTTTTTCTCAAACAAACAAAACAACTATATTCACACACACTTGAGGTAATGTTTTTATGGATTGGTTGTTTTTTTCCTTTTTTCTTCTTTTTCCTTTGTTTTGTGATTAGCCAGAGACACAGAGATATTGGCTTCTTGGTTGTCTTGATAGATGAAGTGACTAGATCTGAGCCACGATTGAGGTCGGGTTGAAGGCGAACAACGTGAAGGGTTTTGAAGGCGAACAACGTGAAGGGTTTTGAAGGCGAACAACGTGAATGGTTTTGAAGGCGTCGGAGGTTAGAGGAGAGAGGGATCGGTGAGGCTTTGGTCCGGCGGTTGGGTCGGGTGGTGGTGGTGGTTAATGAACGATTAAAAAATGATATGAAGGATCATTACCTTTTTCCCCTTTTAAATCAAACTGGATTGGGTTAGGATTGGGTTAGTTAGAATTAACTAGGGTTTACACGTGTCAGGCTGTGATGGCTTCTTAGACTTTGTAGGTTAAGGATACTTTGTATCCTATACTTTCTCTAGACATAATAATATCTTTGGTAGAGTTGCTGAAGGTTTGATCACATATTTTGTTATTTCAGCGCATATCTTTGGTAGAGTTGCTAAAGGTTTGATCACATATTTTGTTATTTCAACGCACAAACAAACATATGATAGTTACTTGTGAAGAAATTTTGTCAAAATGTACGGTGTAACCAAACGTTTAACTTTTTTTTTTGTTAGGGTAAGTTAGCGTTTTTTCTTTTCATAATGGATTTTATTATGTCCTCCTATCTATTAGGCCGTCCGTTGTAGAGGCGCGCCGCACGAGCGAACAGATTTTTAGCACCGGTGGTCACCTCTAGCCACAACAGCCTGACGCGAAGCCGGCGCGAGCGAGCACAAGCGATGGTGGTCGCGTGGGTTAACGGGAGAAAGTGTCCTTTGGTCGCGCCCTATGCTCACCTCTAGCCACAACGGGATCAAGTGATCGATGGCTCGCGTCCGGTGATCACATACTCTGTTTTTCTCAAACAAACAAAACAACTATATTCACACACACTTGAGGTAATGTTTTTATGGATTGGTTGTTTTTTTCCTTTTTTCTTCTTTTTCCTTTGTTTTGTTATTAGCCAGAGACACAGAGATATTGGCTTCTTGGTTGTCTTGATAGAGGAAGTGACTAGATCTGAGCCACGATTGAGGTCGGGTTGAAGGCGAACAACGTGAAGGGTTTTGAAGGCGAACAACGTGAAGGGTTTTGAAGGCGTCGGAGGTTAGAGGAGAGAGGGATCGGTGAGGCTTTGGTCCGGCGGTTGGGTCGGGTGGTGGTGTTGGTGGTGGTGGTGGTTAATGAACGATTAAAAAATGATATGAAGGATCATTACCTTTTTCCCCTTTTAAATCAAACTGGATTGGGTTAGGATTGGGTTAGTTAGAATTAACTAGGGTTTACACGTGTCAGGCTGTGGTGGCTTCTTAGACTTTGTAGGTTAAGGATATTTTGTATCCTATACTTTCTCTAGACATAATAATATCTTTGGTAGAGTTGTTGAAGGTTTGATCACATATTTTGTTATTTCAACGCACAAACAAACATATGATAGTTACTTGTGAAGAAATTTTGTCAAAATGTACGGTGTAACCAAACGTTTAACTTTTTTTTTGTTAGGGTAAGTTAGCGTTTTTTCTTTTCATAATGGATTTTATTATGTCCTCCTATCTATTAGGTCGTCCGTTGTAGAGGCGCGCCGCACGAGCGAACAGATTTTTAGCACCGGTGGTCACCCCTAGCCACAACAGCCTGACGCGAAGCCGGCGCGAGCGAGCACAAGCGATGGTGGTCGCGTGGGTTAACGGGAGAAAGTGTCCTTTGGTCGCGCCCTATGCTCACCTCTAGCCACAACGGGGTCAAGTGATCGATGGCTCGCGTCCGGTGGCTCGCGCCTCCACAGCGGATAGTCTTAATTTTTTTTTTCATGTTCAATTGTCGATTCATTCCATGAAACTGAAAATTACATTAAAATTGCAGGTAGGCGAGCAACAAGTTGCGTTACCACCCTTTTTTTATGGCAAACCCTAATCTACTGAAAACGAACTCCTGCCCACCTAGAGTCGAGACATTGCTATGAATAATCCATTGAACCTGGTCAAGAAACATGCAGCTTCCGATGCCAGGAAGCCAAAGGTATCAAAAGCCAAGGGGGACAAAAACGTGTTGGTTCTCCTCACAGGATTTAGCAATCAACTTTTTTCGTCTCTACCCCTTTACACCGCTTGTCCTGCTACAAAACCCTTATCCCTCAGTTTAGTTAAAAATATCTTTTGGCTCGAAATTTTGTTCACCTTTTGAAACTCTTCACATTTCATTTTCTATATCTATCTATATTTAATTAAATAATATTGTTTTACTTTTTTATATGTTTTTTGACTTATAAACATTTATAAATCTGCATAGAATGAATACTAACTAGGATTCTATTCAGACTTCGCGGCGGGAGCTCCTGTTACATTGAGGATTTGATGAACGTTAAAGATCGTGTGTCGCTGTGGAAACTCCTGTTGTGTGGAGGGTTTCGTGGACATAAAAGATAATATTAAGTGACTGTTATTCTCGCGTGGGCTTCAAAAAAATACTCGTGGTCTTTCATCATTGTGGGCATGTGGCAAGCAATATAATAACAAAAAGGTGGGTGGCCGAAAAAAGAATTAAAAAATATTGGTTGGCAGGTGGTAGGCAAAAGAATAAAAAAATGAAAGACACCTGTAGAAGTGTTTTTCCTTTAATAGATACAACTAGTGTTTTAGTTACCCGCGCTTCGCTGCGGGAGCTTCTGTTTTATTGCGGGTTTGTTGAACAGTAGAGATTACATTAAGGTGACTGTTATTCTCGTGAGGGCTTCACAAAAATACTTGCAGCCTATTAAGTTCCAGACCAACCTTAAGATTACAACACTTGGGTTGCCTCTTGTTGCCTTTATTCGGAGGCCACAAATATGTTGTGCTTCGCTGCGGGGACGCTCGTGTCGTTATAGGTTTTGTGGCATTAAAATTACCATTATTAGCGATAATATTAGGTAACTATTATTTGTTCAAATTATTTTAAAATAAATGTCTTCTCTAGCTATTTCAACCAATCGGCAATAGTGTCGTACTGTTATCTAACAATTTTCGTCAATTACGTGGGCCACTAATCTTCAATTACGTTAGCAATAACCTTCAATTACGTAGGTCAATAGTCTTCAATTACGTGGGCCAATTATAAACTACCATATTATATCATCATCATCATCATACTCAGTTAATCTCACCTATAGCAAAGCTAAGGTAGGGCCTGAGGAGGGTAGGATGTAGACAGCCTTACCTCTACCCCTAAGAATAGAGAGGCTGCTTCCAGTGAGACCCCCGGCTCAATGTGGTTTGGTATCAAGCCTTGGACATAAGACACATAAAACTTAGCAATCGGGACAAACCCGATCAGTGCATGTACCCTTTTGTCTTTTGGCTATCCACGCCACCACATGATGCATGATTAACCGTCCGTCGTTTTTAACGTTATTTTCACGAAATTAGTAAAATAACGTTAAAAGTAGTGCAACTTTGCTTTTGCCCCCCAAGGGCCACACATATATACATTATATGCGCACACCGTAAGTGGAGCGTAAAACTACCATATTATATATAAACTTAAAAAGCATGGTCGGTGGACCATGCTTTTTAAGTAATAACCTTTAACTTTTGTCATATAACAAATTACACCCTTCAAGTATTCAATTTGATAAAAATAATTTTCATCCTTGACACAAATGACCCCTAATCTTTTAAGTTTACAAAATGTCTTTTTTACTTTTTAACTTTTTTTCACTTTCAAACTTTTGACATATAACCCATTCTATCCCCAAACTTTACTATAATGTCAAAAGTAACCCTCTAGCTTTGCAAACGTCACTTTGATCCCCTCAAGCTTGTAAAGTTTCAAGCTTATCGTAAAACTACTTTTTTACGTTTTTACTTTTATGAATGTCTCAATGTAAAATTGAGTTAAATTTCCTTGAAAATGAGTCAGGTAAAAATAATAAGTTTTGATTTGACAGTAAAAATTCGAGTTACTACGTTTATGATAAAATACACAAACAACCCTTTAACTTTATAAAATGATATTTATGCCTCTACACTTTCTAAAAACTTTATAAAATGTCATTTTCACCCCCGTTGAGTTCTAACTTTTCAAATTTACCCACCGTATATTCATTATTTACGTTAAAGGAAAAAAAACATATTCTGACGCAGTTATTATTGTGTATGTTTTGGTATAAATCACTTTTCGACGTAAATTAATTTTTATATAAGTTTTTTTACTGGTCTACGTTTTGCTGTACATGATGGTATAAATTCATGCTTCAACATAAACAATATAAATTCACGTTTCGACATAGGGTTATTTTCCTGAAACGACTCTGTTCAAATATAAAAGTTTCCGTACTTATTTTTACTTATGATATCGGTTGGTCTATGATTCTGACGTAACTTTTGTTCGGAAATGGGTTGGATCAAATATAAAACATTTTAGTTCAACAGTAAAAATTCATGTTACCTACGTTTTTGGCGTAAATTATGTTCGGATACAAACGAGTCGGCTCAAATATACAATATTTTCATTCGATAGCGTAAACTTGAGTTACTATACATTTTCTACGGTTAACGTATCACATGACGTGCCACTACTTATAAACAACTTAAGCGTCGCCGCCGCAACGCGCGGCCTACGGCAACCATCTAGTTATGGAATGAAATCCAAACACAAAGAAAATAAATAAATATATGCAAATCTTTACCAAGGTAGTGAATTAATTAGACCCATGTTACAGTTGGGAGGTTAAACAAAATAATTTTTTGGGCAGACAAAAGTTATTTAGGCGGTTGGAGAAAAGTTTTTTTGGGTGTTTGGTAGCCTATTTCTAGGCGGTTTTCGAAGCATTTTTTTGGGCGGTCATGCATTACATTTTGTACTCTCACTTATGATTGTTGTACGACACTGTATCGTACAATTAATAGATACTATATAATATAATTCTCTATATTTGGACTTTAAAAATTCACTATAGCAGCTCTATATTTCTTTATTTATTATAAAGAATTTGAGATTTATCATAGAAAATAAAACGAGATTTTTGTACGAGCATTCACATTCCATTTGTTATATCCATCTCTATAATAAAACTTAAAAACACATTTTTCTCTAAATTTTGTTTACCTTCTAGAAACCTCCCAATCCCATTCTCTCTCTCTATATATATATGAGTGTTCATGATTCGGTCTAAAATACATGGTTCGGTCTAAAATAGCCAAACTAGTCATCCATTTGGTTTCGCGGTATTTTTTTAAAAATTGTTTGGTAATTTTAGGAATTTTCAAACCGTACTTTAAGGTTTGATTTACGATTTGAAAAAGCATCCGACCAGAAGAAAATCTGACCGAACCGTATGGCATATAATTATACGAGTTGGGTATCACTAAGGGGGGGGGGGGGGGGGGGGCACTACTCATGAGTTTTTTCAACTTCAATTATTTCAACCAATCATATATTGTCACATCTTTTCACTGATTTCCTTCACTGAAACATTTTTTTGGTGGCAACACTTCACTTATTATATACCCATAATCAATGAGAGAGAGAGAGAGACAAAGAGAGAGAAATCACAGGTACCAGCCCGTTAACTAGAACCAGAATTTGGTTCACGGGACCACTACCAGCATGGGTGGCGGCAGTGTTACCGTGCTGGTAGTGGGGTACCCGTGACCAATTATGGTGACGCCCCGTCCCCTAATGTTGGCTTTGCATTGTCGAATGGAGTTTTGTATGCTATATTTCACGTGCTTATTACGATATGTTTTATTGATCATCATATTTCATGATATTGTTCCACCTTTTGGTGATATACCTATACTAGATATAGTACCTAATCATCACAAATGGCAAAATTAATGATGCAACGACTGGAATAGTTCCTTTGGATCATTATATCCCGTAAAAGCATGTACGATATTTCATGCTATTGTTTACCAATTTAAGAGCATTCACAACCCATCCACCAAACCTTCCCCCATTTTTAAAATTTAAAAAAACCTACTAAAAACATACTACAACCCATCCATCATTTTATACCCTATATTTATATTATAAAAATTTGTCATCTTAGCTTTTCATATATGAAAAGCTACTATTCATCCTCCACCAAATTTGTGTGAGTGTATAAAAACGAGAAATATAATAAAATATATGTTTGTGAGTAAGATAAAGATAAAAATGGTGGATGGGATGTGGGAAGTTTTTTAAAGTGAGAGATAAATTTTAAAAAGTATGATTTTTAGTTAAATTATAAGGTAAAAAATGGTGGATGAGATGTGAATGCTCTAAGAATGTAAAAGTATTATTTTAATGACATGAATTGACTTACATATTATAATGTGTGCTTGTCTACGACGCATACATGGTCACACATTATTATAGTTCTATTAACATCATAATTTCGTTCGTGTATTATTAACAAGATTGTCCAAAAGATTAGACAAAATGAACGCAACCAACGCACATCTAATCACTATCGACTAGCTTGCATAACTAGTCGGCTCAAACAAAGCTCAGAGTTGAAGAACTATGGTAATAACATGACAACTCTTTATAAGTGTTTGGAAAATTATGACTATTGAAATAAGTCACTAGCAAAAGATTGATGACCAATTTGCAATCCGGCCGATTGTGAATCAATTGCACTAAGGTCTGATTAAATTCAAAGAACCGACACAACAACAATCGTAGTCAGGGGCGGACATAGGGAAGAAGCAGTGGTTGCGGACGTTGCGGCTCAACTTCGCGCGCGTAGTGGAAAATTTAGTTTTTTTTTTACGAAATTTGGATAACGTTGCTACTAAAATGAAAAAAATGAAAAACGTTATTACTGATTTTGTGGCCTAGATCCGCCACTGATCGTAGTTAATGAGCCTGTGCATGGCGTAACCAGGAGAAGGCCAGCCCTGCCGCCATCAGAACTTATTGTTTTTTATATATAAAAGCTAAGCTTTTCTTTTCTAAACAAATATGAGTTTGACACCCATTTTGTATTCAATGAAGAATAAAAAGTTATAATGACATCCCGAATAAGTTGTAGTTTCGTCACGTAGCTTGTGGATCGAGAGTCATATACACTTAAAATCAAGAAAAGGATAAAAGTTTGTTTCTATTTTCATTTAGTGTAACAAGCTTGTGATACTATGACTATATTACTTAGCATGATGAATATCTAGGATGTTAAAATATTATAATCAATGTTTATTTATTTATTTTTATTTTTGACATACTTCAATCATTAATCTAATGATCGTACATCACCAATAAAGTTGAATGATTGGTGTTTAATGTTAAGATGTCTTAATTGCATAGTTGTATCCTTTATATCAAATCATTTATCAAATTAAACATTAGATTATGCTTTTGTGGCTCACCTCTAATCAAGACTTTATCCTATTAAAAAAATGATAACTAGGTGCTGATGTAACACTGGCTAAAGTGTCAATCCTGCTCACTTGATCATATTGTGGCTCACCTTGAGCGACAGCTTTATCCTTTTTTTTTTTTTTTTTTTTTTGGTTTTTATAAGACATTGCATAAATATTAAAATAAACATTACATAAATGGTAGAATAACATCACACCAAAACATCACATAAATATTAATTAGAAACGCGACTATTGTTGAAAGTGTGGTCTCATAGCTTTCCAGACCGCAACTCTCGGGTAGTTATAATTGTGTATGACACGATAGTGGTTACGGGTCTCATCAATCGCCTCGTCTTCGTTTAAACCCGCATTGTTGTTCAATGCACTTACGAAGAACCCCTCAAATATTATGCACTTCGTTCGTAAAGCTACAAATCTTCCATATATCGCGTCCCTTAAACAAAAGTTGTCACCCATTTGTTGATGGAATCTACTCACAACCATGCTCCAAAAAGTTTTCGTTCGCTCATGTCTTCCTTATTGAAATGTGATAATATAACTGTTGACCAACGCGAGTTCTTCCTCTACGGTCCAACTTCGTGGTGGGATTGGCCGGTTTTCTGGGGGCGGGATTGTGTTTGGATTTGGGTTTTCGTTTGCCATTTGGGATTGGTTTGGTAAAGATGATAAAAAGGTTTTGGTTGATAATGCTTTGCCATTTTAGGTTGATTATATATATATATATATATATATATATATATAGAGAGAGAGAGAGAGAGAGAGAGAGAGAATTTTTAAATACTTGACCATTGGCTGCTAGCCAACGGCTACTTTTTTTAAATTTGTCCTCGCTAGCTCACGCGAGCTAGCTCGCTCGGGCTCGCTCACGATACACATGATCCACGTGGCTATGTTGGTGGCTCGTAACAGCTCGCTCACGAACCACAACACATTGTCTTAAACACATATTAAAGATAACGATATTTTCTCTATAAAATCTATCTAATAACACACATTAACTATTTGTATTTTTAAATTTCCCAAATCAATATATAAAATATCTTCTATTAAACAAAAACAGCCAATTTCAAGTGACACGCAAGTAAACGGGCCACAAGCTGCGCCGCTACCCTTTTTGTATTGCAAAACCTACTCTATTGTAAATAAAACATTGACCCTTAGCACATGAAGAATTACTTTGCACAACTTTCTTCACGCGATCGAGGAGCTTGATTGCTTGCGGGGCTAGCGCTCCCAAGGTATCAAACGCGAAGGGCACAACACACATGCTGGTTCTCTAGACAAGCCACTTCATGTTTATCCACATTTTTGCTCTCGGCTTTCAAAACTGCATGCCCAGCCACAAAACCCGAATCCTAGAGTCCCACCAATGGGGACACCCCAGTAAGGTCAACGCACACATGCTTGCCTTGCGCACATCCGAACACAAGAACGTCAGCTGGCCTCAGGGTGGACCGCCCGTCAAGTGGGTCCGTCAAGAAATTCACAAGAGTCTCTTTTTTGGTTGAAATCCCTGCCCTTCGTAACACATCCCATAGAACATCTTGATATGTAGTAAATAGTATAAGAATAGTATAAGGGGTATAATGGTCAATATGCATAATTAGTAGTATGTAGTATAAATACATGTAAGGAATATGAATAAAGGAGTGATTGATTTTGTGAGATTATTCTCTTCTTCTTTGTGTTTCTTCCTCCTTTCTCTATCTTTCACTCATTAAGTTCTTGATATCAATTTGATCCATATCAATGGTATCAGAGCTATCTTTCCTCTAACCTTGGGTTAGGGCTACACCAACAAGAAAAAAAAAATAACAGTTCTAATTCATTTCTTCATTTCTTCATTTCATTTCTTTCTTTTCGTTCAATCGAACAAAACCACCATAAAATTCTTATCACCACCGCCAATCTTTCATTCCTTCTCAGTGTTCTCGACAATTAACCATCAGAAATCACATACAACAACAGCAACAAGAGATTTCCTGAAATGGAAAACGAAGACACAATCAAGAATATGGATCATATGCTTTCAAGACTAGATGATCATATGCAAAAGATGGATCAAGAATTCAACAATATCAAGTCAACATTGATCAAATTAATGGACAAAATGGGGATTCCAACTGATGAATACAAGAATTTAGAAGAATCAACGGTTAGGGACGAGATCGACTGTGGAACCACTCAATTAAAGAAGGAGGGTTTCGATCAAGATAACCAAGAAGTCACAACAACAAACGAATTTATTCGCTTCTTGAAGGAGGATTTCCCATGTTTCTTTGAAGGTGATTTGGAAGAATGGATGCGACAATGTGATCGGTTGTTCGTGCTTGAAGAAACACCAGAAAACATCAAACGAAGATGGGTAATTGTATGTCTCAAAGGTAATGCTTTAGAATGGCATAACAATTTCTTGAGAAATAATAATGATACAATAGATGAGTTGCATTGGATGGATTATTTGAGAATGGTATTCAAAGATTTTGAGTCTACACCTAAGGTGTTTGATGAAATGTGTAAGAGGGTTAACAATGAGTTAAAAGAAAATTCTGGTGATCAGATTCTGGAACTTTCTGATCAAGAATCATTTGATGCTAATGGTTTCAAGGAAAATGAAATGGCTTTAAGAAGTTGTATGACTTTTGATATGGGTTTTGATCAAAAGATAATAAACAATGATCCAGTTGATAAGGAAGCGGGTGTGATTAACACTAACAAAATATGGCAGTTTAGTTCTGCATTAATAATTGTTAAAAGATTCGAGTGGAAAACGGGTTGGAATTGTGTTGAAATTGAATTTTGGGGATACAAATTTAGTTACTCAATTGACTTGTGGCAAGAACACATAGTCTATTTCATACAGGAGGATGTGGAAGACTCCAATATATACATTAGACATGATCAAATTCTTGAGGAAGATCTCAATAAAACCACACTAAAGTGTGATGGTTTGTCATCTTCCTATTTGTACTGGTCGGGGTCAAAAAGAACCATAATAACTGATGTACTTGAGCAACAGTCATTAAGTCATCAGCACTATTGTATTAGTTCTAAGTGTGTTGGGTTGGGTGTGGCTACTGATGTGACTGTGCTTAGTTCAAAGGGTGGTTGTAATCAACCTAAAAATAGTAGGACAAGTTGGTTTAACAAGTTTCAAGGTTATGTTGGGCCTTTGCTGAAAGGATCTAAAGATGGACAACAAAATAATGGTAGTAATGTGGTTGCAGAGACTTCAACAGTAGCTTATTCTCCAAGGCAACAGTGGGCTGGTATGGCGATTACAAGTCAACAACCAGGTATGTTGCTTAGTGGCTGTGACAAAGTAGAGAGGGCTGCAGAGTGGGTTTCAAGGACCGCGGATGGGTTGGAGTCGAGGCTTGCAGCTGCTGCACAGTGGGTTTCAAGGGTTGTTCAGTCAGTTTTTGCACTCGAGCAGTTAATGGGTCAAGATGGATCTGTCCTAGTTTTTGACACATGTGACTAGCTGACTTTTGAGGACAAAAGTCTTATAAGGGGAGAGTATTGATATGTAGTAAATAATATAAGAATAGTATAAGGGGTATAATGGTCAATATGCATAATTAGTAGTATGTAGTATAAATACATGTAAGGAATATGAATAAAGGAGTGATTGATTTTGTGAGATTATTCTCTTCTTCTTTGTGTTTCTTCCTCCTTTCTCTATCTTTCACTCATTAAGTTCTTGATATCAATTTGATCCATATCACATCTCTAACCAGATCATGTCTGTATTTAAAGCCTGGCAACTCCTTACAATGTAGGGTGTATTCTCCAAACTTGTCCAAACATGCATTTTTTTACAAATCGGGCACGGTTCGTCGACGGAAAACATGGGAATCATAAGTCGGTATCTGAGGACCGCCTGATATTCGATAGCCGACATATGTTGCCTGAGTCCGTCAACTAGTAGTGAGGAAATCTTGAGCATGGGCCTCTTTGAGGCATTCAAACACCGCTTTCTGACGCGAAGACATGTTAAACTCCTCCTCCATATATAGTCTGCATAGCTTTACAGTTAAACGCACTCGTCAAGATTTTTTAAGGTTTTTTTGGGGCGGTGTCTTTATCCGTAAAACCGCCCCCATCTACAATGGGGAGAGAGCTGCGAAATCAATAAAACACGTTGATTGTTTTACATTTTACGTAGCCAAATCAATAAGTTATTTATAAACATAACACCATCTAATCTATATTACACATTAACACGTTGATTGTTTTTCATTTTTTATTATTTCTGAAAAAATAAACATAACCTTTTGATGCTCACTAGTTATTCTCGTGTAAACGAGGCGGGTCAATTCTATGTAACCTGTAAAAACAGATTGGATCCGAATGGCTTGACTAGTCATCAATTTTTAGAATCTATTTTGTGAATTTATATATGACTTTTGTTTTAAATATTATATTATAAACACTATGTCATAAATAAAATAATCCATTTTTAAGAAGGAAGAAAATGATAAAATACAAAATTAGCAAATACTAGATTGTTGATTAGACCAAATAACAATGATTAGGCCCAACTTGACAAGTTTTAAAGTACTAAATCTTGGTTTCTGAATTTATTTATATACAAATATCATTGACGTAAACAATATTGGTTTTTTGGGAATGAAGCCTACCGCCATCATTCGTTATATAATGCATTTTAGATAAGCAAATAAGTAATTAACTTCGTCAATAACCCCAGCTCAGTTAGGGAGAGGTGAGAGCGTTTTCTTCTTAGGAAGGTTCCCGTCCGAGAGAGGTACACGGTTCGAATCCTAGGGCCAGCAAAAATACACCCCTTGACGTTGAAAGGGCTTATGCCCTCAGGGACGATGCGAAAATGGGGATTCGAAACGGGGGTACCAAGGTGATATCCTTAGCCGTTCCAAACAAAAAAAGTAATTTAACTTCATTTAAGGAGGGCACTATTGTAATTTGCCTCAATGTTTAAAACACATTAATACATTATTTATTAAACTTATATTAATACAATATTTAAGAAACTTTTAACTAAATACATTATTTATTAAACTTTCTCAACAATAAATATTAAACTCATATAAATACAAATTTATTATATATACATATACCATAATAACATATGCTCATGATTAAAAATTAAAATTCATATTATCATAACTAAGGCCTAATAATTTAAAACAACTAATTTTCATCAATACAATATCTAGGTATGTCAATTTGATCTCTCATTCAAAATTTGATTTATGATTAACGATTGTTGATAAATGAAAAGTCAGGTTTAGTGTTATTATATCAGTCTTGCAAAACGTCTTCTACATACAACCATTGTCTTCTTTTCCGAGCTCTGTCGCACTTAGCTGGTGTTACCAATAAACCACCACCACCACACTGAAAGCTTCAAACTCATTGGTCTCACCAATGAGCCTCCACCAACACTAGATCTTTTGTCTCTGATTTTTGGTGTCGTAGTGTAAATTGTTGTTGTCGTCACCGACTGCCATCCCAAACACTCACAAAATCATTGAATAACATCGTTATCTTGGTTTTTGTCACACCCTCAAATTCCACGTGCGGGGTTTTACCACGAGGCGCGTGACACACCAGGATCCAAGTCAACGGTCACAATAAACGACAACTATATGTAAAAAAATACGTAAACCAAAACCATGAAGTTTCATAGCATAAACCGTTAGCGGAAGCTGAAAATATGTTTACATTCCATAACAAAATAAACGTAGTCTGAAGTTATTTGAAAATATGCAACTAAACTCTAGATGTCGTGCAAGACTCTGTGCGCCTAGTCCATGAACTGCTACCTTAGCGACCTGAGAAAACATGCCAAAAATGTCAATATATAATGCTGCTGAGTTCACGTGTATTTATAAAACGTTTCCATAAGTTTAAAAGATCAATTCCGTTACAACTATGTTATAAGAACGTTAGTTAGACGTTAAGTACAGTTACTACTACCGTTGGCAAACTATTACTTGACACCGCTCTATGTATGCCCAAATGTACTACCGTCATCCACAGTATACGTAAAGAGACAATATGCACCCGTCCGACCTCCAGTCGACCCGAGTGGGGCTGGTGACACCCAAAGAGATAGATCCACATTTCCCCCGTTGTGCTACCCCGCACATTCATGGTTCCCATCGGGACTATAGGATGAAACGAAATATAGTAACAAAAGATAACCATAGTATAACATTATCTTTTACAATCCAAAGTACGTAGCATGATTCTCCCCCAAAAGCAAAACCAGTAAAAGTGGGGCTGTGAAACTCACCTTAAGTTGCATTCTTGAAAACAGTTAAACCGAAATGCTATGATAGTCCCTAATACCGGCGATCTAGCATAAGATGTATATAAGTATTTGGACTAATAACCCGTAGGTTAACTAGTCCCTGAATGTCCAGACCATAACAAAGTACGTTTGAAAACACGTTTAAACGTTAACCTGGCCACACAAGACAAGACCTGACATCCCATTGGTGACCGACATCCCCCGTGTTAGCCAAATACAATTAACCAAGCAATCATATGTAAACACGTACTTAATACGTATAACAGTTCACCAAGTCTAGCATACAGTTCACATACTGCATATATGAGTCCGAACAGGTGTTATGGCTGCAAGGGCGTGCACGACCATGCTCCAATATGGGCACACTCGTGCTGAATAGTCAGGTACTATCCGTTGGTACTGGAGGTCCTTCTGAGCAGTCTTGGTTCCCTGCATGTCCGTGCTCGTTTGCATGGCACGATTGCATGTCAGTCTTGGTCGTTTTGAACCTTGGGGAGCACGTATCAGCAAGCAGGGGCGTGCACTATGTTCTGCACGCCCGTGCACCTTGACTTTGTTCATTTGGATGGTTGAAAATGTTGACTGGTTGACTTAAGGCAGGAGTACAGTCGTGCACACTTTGCTACAGTTTTCAACTTCCTTCCCATTGTGCCAGTTTCTGCTCCTTTTTGCATGTTTGCCTCCAAATACCTGCAATTGACTCATAGGAACAATTTAGCTCTGTTTTGCAAAGATAAAGGCACAAATACATACAAAATGAGTGGTAAATACATGTATAAAGGATGGCACATCAGTCCATCTGCATTGATGATGTCTAAAGCCTTAGCAACCTTAGATGCATTGCCTATAATCGTCCTATCATCCAAGTACCACACATGAAACGGGAGGGTACAGTGTTCCTGAACTCGTAGAATAAGGGGATGTAAGGCAAGAGCAAAGAGAAGGAACCCCAAAGGATCCCCTTGCTGCACTCCGGTAGTAGCTCCAATACAATCGCTACCAACGTATAACCTAGCAGGCTGGGCGTAAAGGAACTGGATCCACCGATAGATAGATTGGCAACGTTGGTAAACCTGTTGGAAAAAAGGTTGTGCGGTCAACCATGTTGAAGGCATTGGAGAAATCCATTGTTAAGAAAGGATCAGATACATCTGAGCACACTATCCCCACCTACAGATAGAGTGGGTTGGGCAATAGGGTTAAAAGGCAGGGATGGGGCGGTACCGCTGGGTGTTTATCCAGAAGGGCTTTCATAGTCGATCCATTTATAGGGGCAACCCCACTGTAGCATAGAATCTTAGCCGCAGGCATGAAATGCCCGTTTCTGACTTTCCGAAGACAATTCTTAATATTAGGGTCCATTTCCTAGTTCTCCTCCCTTTTTAATTACCCCATAGGGGCCACAACCTCCCCCACGAGGGAAGAGACCAAATCTGCAAACCCAATCCCATCTTTCCACATTGCAAGTGCATGCAAAATGCCACTGCACTGCAGAGATTTCCCATTTCCTGGCCTTCGCTCTTTTCCGGAGGACGGTCTGACCACCCGTAGTGTACAACGCAGTAGCAATAGTAAATGGACCCAATTGTGAACCGAACTTTGTGACCCCACCACTTTACGTAAGACACATGTTAAAACCTGAGCGAATGCTAAACGACAATCGGGGGGAATGCTTTTAACAGTTTGAATAGGAAGGGGAAAACACGTTCGAGGAGGGCAACATCACCAACCATCCCTGCTGGATGATGTGGGTTTGTGTCGACTACCACTGGACATGGTTTCTGGAGCCCAACAATGAAATCTTCAACATCCCCTGAAACCGTAGCGAATGATATACCCATCATCATACTTGCACCCCCTACTAAGAGCATGCATCACCATGCACCTCCCACGTAACCATTTATCCCCTGCCCTAAGAACTTCCCTGACATCCAAAAAAGGTCCAAGTCCTTGGAGATTGTCTCCTTCAAATAAAGCCTTGTGTCTTGAGTTGGGTGGTTTGCATGTGTTCCAGTAGGCAGAAAAACCCACTAGACCCCGGCTTACCATCTTTACATTCATGAAAATGTTTAAATTAGCAGGTCCTTAAACCATTAACAGGGCCCTGCGCTAGACCTCTTGACTTAACGTTCTGACCCTTCCTCGCAGGAGCCATGCGCATATATTAACCTCCAAAGAAGAAAAAACACAAACAACTGGATACTGTACTCGAGATGAATTTGGGGTAAGAAATCAGAAAACACAAACCCTTTAAAAGACAAAGAGGATAGCTACCGTAGGTTGCCCACCTTCTAAACGGTACCCCCAAATAACCCCTTACTCCATGTTTGTTGGTTTTGAGAAACAACCCAACAAATTATTATTATTATTATTATTATTATTATTTAGACTCTATTAATTTATTATTATCATTATTATTGTTTTTCTCTAAAGAAAGGTGAGGGCAGGACAAGAAGTGTAACACCCCAACCGATGGCGGAAACATCGAGGTGTCACGTAGTGACGATTGTTCAATAGCTCATGGACTAAAAGTGTAAATATTGATACATTGTTTAAATAGTTTATTACATTGAAAATGAAATACAATGGTTCTAAATGGCAACTAAACTGAAATACAATAAATCAAAATCTAAATATATATCCAAAAGCTTAAAGAATGCATCTCAAATTAACCTGAAACATGTACAAAATAATTTTGTCAATACAAAAATTGTATTGGTGAGCATACCCTGTTTGAATACATATAGTAGAAAAGTGTTTCGCAACTCATGTGTTGTATACTGTTTGCAATTATGTAATAAGTAGTATCAGTCAAAACCAAACCTATGAATAATGACTAACACATGACTAACAATTTGAATAATGAATTAACAAGACAATGACCAAGATTCTCTCAATAGAGTCTCAAGGGGGTATACCATAGTACTATTCATTGAAATGCTAGGCCGCCCAGCGGTTAATGATTTTGACTAAGCATACACACAAATTCATATATGGTAAACACACATGAGAATTGCATTAAGTATAAGAAATAGAAACTTGATTAATAGGTACATGAGTCACCCCAAAGTGGTAAAACAGTAAAAAGGGGAAAGATATACTCACAGTTTGTGAAAGCGATCAAAATCCACTTAAGCGGTCATGAGCTAAGTAATGGGAATTCCGAGGAATTCAACCTATAATGTGTAAGAATGCTAATAAGGAAATGTCTAAGAGTCTAAAGTATCTAGGGTCTAAGGCATTAGGGTTTGCTAAGTCGATTTGTGGAATTAGAGTTTTTATGATAAGTCGCGTTAATGTAAAAGTTGTATATCACAAATAATATATGAAAGGTTGTTAATGTGGTTTAGGTAATATAATTATTACCTATTTAATATTTATATAAAAATATGTTTGAATAATTAAGACAAAATAATGTAATTAATTACTTTAACTAATTATTGTAAATAAATACAATAATTATAAATGTGTAAAAAATGATTATGAGTTACACAATGATCCAATAAATAATAACTAAGATTTTCCAACATAAAAATATTCATATTTTATAAGAAAAATATTTATAAAATATATGTTAATTAGCATAGATAAAAAAATGTTTAATTATGTCTCACGAAACATAAATAAGATTAAAAATACAAGACATGATCCAAAAATGCTATTTTTATAGAAAATGAATGCTTTCTGATGAAAATCAATGAAAATAATTTTCCCATAATTTTTATAAACTTATTTATGTTTAAAACTGATTTAATGAGATTAAATCATGTTTAAATGGTTAAAAATAGGAAAATCAACAAAAATGAGTGTTTTCTGAACCAATAAATTTTATTTCAGTTCATGGTGATGGGAAATAATTACCCAAAAAGTTTGAGATTAAAATCATTAAAAATGAATTTTTAATCAATTAAATATGATTAAAACAAATTAAATCAATAAAAATATAAAAATAAGACATTTTCCAGAAAATAAAAGTGTGGTAATTTTCTTTAGGGTGTCAAGATGCTACACCTAAATTTTTATAATTTTTGAAGTAAAAATGAATTTAATATGAATATTCTAAGTTTACATGTATTATATATAAAATAAATAATCAAATAAATGTAAATAAGGAAGGAAATGCTGAAAAAAAAAATTAAAAGAAAGGAAAATGGTGGTGCTTGGGTTCGAACCCGAGCACCTTCAGTAAGGTTCAGCAGACCCAACCATTGGACCAACCCATCAACTTGGTTATTATTTGAAACAGATTTACTTTTAATCCATCTCCTAAGTGTCATCTTCTTCCCTAAATTTCTTACCAAGAATCCTAACCCTAACTTAAAAACAATAAGCCCGATTCTAACAAGATACACGATCAGGAAAAGAGGGCTTTTATTTGGAATGAAATGAATAACAAAACGGCATGAAGAATGGGACTTACAGTCGCGTATAGAAGTCGAAAATAAGGATATTGATTCGTAGCAAAAATGGTTCGATTGGAAGTTGTCTGGACAAATTTTGAAGTGTTTCAAAGTGTTTTCAGAATGCTTACAGGAGTAGAAACATTGTGAAATGATTTATTTATAAAATGCTCGCTTAAAACGGCCATAAAGATCCGTTAATAATCCCGATCGTTTACCCAAAAAAACCCGATTAAAAGCACCTTAAATTCGATAAAAAAACTCGTTATCTCACTTCAACTTACTGAGATTCAATGGAGAAACGTATTAGACTCATTAAATCGAGTTAATTGCATGTTAATGGACGATTTATGGCTGCCGGAAATGTCGCCGGAGAACACTTTCCGGTGGCCGGTTACTAATTGCAAAACAGAGGGAAGGAGTTATTATTATATTTTTTTTTAAACTTTCATAAGCTGTCAGGATTAGTCCCTCCTTTACTAACTTGGTTAACATTATAATAACTTGGTTAAATATTCCTTTATAAAACTTAACAAGACTAACTAACTTTAAGTTAAAACTTTTAGAAAACTTGAAATTTTTATCATATCCATTCCGGATGCCGTTTCAACATACGTATTTGTTTAAAACGTATACCCAACCCATAATAAATATAAATGATAAATTTTTAGTTCGCTCTAAAATTAAATTTGAAAACGACGAAACTTACAGGGACTATAATTGAAATATTCGAAGGACTATTATTGTCAATTAGATAAAAGACGAGGGTGACGGATGTCACAAGAAGACAGGGCAAACTAAGGGTGAAGG
Source organism: Ambrosia trifida (assembly GCA_028751855.1). Classification (NCBI taxonomy): domain Eukaryota; kingdom Viridiplantae; phylum Streptophyta; class Magnoliopsida; order Asterales; family Asteraceae; genus Ambrosia; species Ambrosia trifida. The sequence continues at coordinate 47,239,574 of CM054124.1, forward strand.
GGGTGCCAAGCGTAGGAGTGTTGGGTGGTCAGGCGTATGAAGTGAGGGAGGAGACCAGGCGTATGAGCCAGAGGTTGGGGGGACCAGGTGTATGGGTTTTGAATTTCAAATTTCTAGGAGGGAGGAACCGTAGTAAAGGAGAAAGAGATGGTCAGAGAGGTTGACTAACGGGGGACGGAGATGGTCGGGAGTGACAGAGAGGGAGACGTGAAGGGTGATGGAGAGGTTGTCGGAAGGGGTGACGGGGAGGTTGACCGAAGGGGTGGTTGCAGGTTGAAGGGAAAAGTGAGATGAGGTGGTGGGGTTACGGGAAGGGAGGTTGTAGGTTTAGGAAGAAGGAAGGAAGGGAGGTGTTGGGGTGATGGGGAGGTTGACTGAAGGGGGTGGTTACAAGTTGCAAAGGACGAAGTTACAGACAATCTATGATTTTATGGTGAAGGATGAAAGAACGGGTGTATACATACATATATATATATATATATATATATATATATATATATAAGCTAAGTATTGAGAGAAAACTCACTCAAATTTAGAAAACCCAAAAAACTCTGTGTAACAAACTTTTTTTTTATCTGAAAATTTTAAGGCATGTAATATACAAGTTTTTAAGTGTTTTGGGCCAAAAAAATCAAAAAAGCGCCTAGTGGAATTTTTTTAAAAAAATAAATAAGTTTTTTTTGTGTGTAACATATGTTACACACTTATAGACATGTAACATGTGTAACACAAAAACTTTTTTATTGATTTTTTTTTGTGTACGAATTGAATGTCATATTTCATGAGAAGTGTAAGAAAGATTAAAAATTGACATGTAGTCATTATGTTTTGGATTTAGACATGATGTTTTGGGTTGTTTTGCCTAGAAAAACACTAAACACAACAATTTAAAACACAATACAATGATTAGTGTCATAGAATTTAAAACACAGCTAAAACACACAACTTAACACTTAAAACACACTACATAACTTTCTTGGTATGTGTTTTAATTTTAAGCCTACACTATATTGTTTTGTGTTTTTAGTTGTTATGTTTGGTGCTTTTCTAGACAAAAAAATTCTAAACATCATGACTAAGTTCAAAAAATGATGCATACGTATCATTTCTTAATCTTTCGCAAACTTTTCACAACATATGTCATTTGTACATTAACTTCACCATGTACACACACACACACACACATATATATATATGTGTGTGTGTGTGTGTGTGTGTGTATAGGGGTATGGATATTTTGGAAACCCACTCTTATAGTGAAACTCTGCAAACTCTGACTTCCAGAGCTTTTTTTTATGAAAAGTTTAGGGCATGTAATTTATATTATTTTAAGCATTTTGAGCCAGAAATATTCAAAAAAGCGCCGAGCGGTTTTTAAAAAAATAAATAAATAAGTTTTCGTGTTACACATGTTACATAAAAATGACATGTGTTAACCGAAAATGTATTTTTTTTAAACACTCGATGCTTTTATGATTTTTTTTGTTTGCTCAAAATGATTAAAATCATGTATATTACTTTCACTAAAATTTTCATAAAAAAAGCTTGGGAAGTTAGAGTTTCCATAGTTTTCACTATAACAAGGGTTTTCATTGTATACTTCCATTGAATATATATAAAGAGGGAGGGGGAGAAACAAAGCATGAAATGGGTAGAGCTCAAGTTCTCATATAACTTGCTCATTTATGTTTTGTTTCATTAATGGCCTTTTAACTAATCCATATGTACAAAAATATGTATCAAATAACAAAAGAAAAAAAATCTTAAATATTTTTACAAGAATAAATAGCCAAAATCATCCTTAAAATTTGCACACTTTTGCCATATCAATTTGGAAAAAGATAATTTTCTCAATTTGACCAACGAGGTTTTAAAACCATTGCTAAATCCATCAATTTCTCGAACTTTGTTAAAATCTAATATTAACCGAGTGATATTTTCGTCATTTGATATATTTGTTTTGTTTTCTAACTATTAAGCGGGCAATGCAGTTGGTCAGGTTGTATTTTCCGGTGGATGATGGTTGACGACGATGTTGGGTACTGTGACAAGGTTTCAATAGTCAATAGTGGTGGTTGGGGTGGTGAACGGTTGTGGCCAGTGGTAGTTGTGATGATGTAGAAAAAGAAAAACAAAAACAAATATGTAAATTGATCAAAAAATTCTTAGTTAGCGTTAATGTAATATTTGCATTTTTCCGCTTGTTGTAATTAAGATTTAGTGATAAATAAAAGCGTTAGAATTTTTATATACTTTCATTTATCCATTTTTTACACTTACACATATCTATATACAAACTACATGCATATATACCATTATTAATATCAATATTTATAATTTGTACAGGTTTTATTTATTAATATTTTCTATAAACATTTACCAACTACTAATTACCTGCATTTAACTATTTTCACCCACTTTTAACTTCCAACTACCCATTCATTTAATGTCCAACCAACAACACTCTTAATTACTAAACTTTAATATCTCACCTATAAATACCCATCCCTAACATCTCAAATCTCTTACACCACTCTCAAATCACTTCCAAATCTTCAAATTCTCTCAAGGATTCTTCAAGTTCAATATCCATATTTTTTGTAAAAATTCTTGTTCCAAGCCTTGTTTTTCTTAATTTTCTTCTAGTTTCTTCCTTGTTTTTATGACCTAAGTAACCTCACAAGTGAGTAAACCAAACCAAGTCTTCAACTTGTAATGTTGAAAGATTTGATTTAAGGTGATGGTGTAAACAATGGGACTTTGGTCCTACAAATTGAATTCCACCTACCTCATTAGATTACTTAGTTAAATTTGTTTAATTTATGTAATTTCATTTCTTGTATTCATGACCATCTAAATCATCCTTGTGATGATTTGTGCATTGGTAAATCCTAGAGGTTAAATGGATGGAATTCGTCCTACCTCCCATACATGACAATATATGACTAAAATATAAGTATATATAAGTAATATAAAATCCAAAAAACAAACCATGATACTAACCAAAATGATGGTTGAATATTATGTGTTAAGGTAAATATCATCTTAGTTTTAGATTCCTCAAATTTGGACTTCTAAGGGTGACTCGGTGCCCATGAAAACACAATAAAACATAGTTTCCAAATGAGTGTCTAAACAAGATGAATTTTTTGTACTTTCATACTATTAGATTTTTGAATGTATGTATTCTATCCTTAACTCCATAAATTCATACCCTTTGTTTCCCATTTTAGGGTAACTTCGGTGCTCCAATCTAAAACCCGTTCAAACTCACCTTTGTGGAAAGCATTTGCAAACCATTAGTATACTTGACCGATTTTACTTTTAAACCACTTTTGGTTGAAACATGTACCATAATAAAAATCACACCACGCACACAATCATTCTTATACAAACAATCAATTCGTATACATTCTTAATTGTTATGCTTTATGTGTTATCCATGCTATGTCTTATGCTTAACTGTCTAGCCATCCCTAACATGTATAGCGCTATAAGAGTAGCACACCACCCTATTTTTGGGTCATTGTTAAGGTATACATTCATTCTATCACGCCTTATTTACTTCGGTTATAAGGATACTTTACGGTCTTTCACTTCGGTGTTAGATTATGCTATCATTCAATCACACCTTATTTGCTTCGGTAATAAGGATACTTTACTGTCTATCACTTCGGTAAAAGGGATGCATTCTAGTGGAAACTTTGGCTTGACATTTGGTTAATGCATGCTAGATTGATTCATAATTTAGTATACAATAACATGTGGATATGAGTTTATTCAATCACTATACTATGTATATATTCAAACTTGTATTCTCGCCAACATATTTTCTTTTAGCGTATATTTTATACATGTCGTAGAAAAAAAGCTTGATAAGATGATACAAGAAATATCACTTAGGATTCGGCCTAGAAACAAACGAAACAATCTATATTTTACTTTATGTTTATGTTGATGTATTTTCTTTTGATTAACTGCATTTTTGTTGAATATTAGATACGAATGAAATTCATATTAATATATTGTCACAATTTAGTGTTATGAAGTTTTTGAACAATCTATCACAAATCGCGCTTCGATGTATTCCGTCGTCGATTGGGGTTGGCAACTAAAGTTAACGGTGTTAAAAGAAATGAATATATTTGACAACAATTTTGAAACCTCAATGCTTCTTTTGAGAAAAGATAAAAATTAAATGGATCTGACAAAAATGCGCAAAGCTCAAACGATTTTAGGTATTCACTTAGGGGGAGGGGCACTCCTAGTTTAATTTTTTTCCTTCACTGATTTTCACCAATCCTGCATTGCCATATCACTTTACTGAAACACTTTTTTTAGGTAGCACTCCACTAATTCTTTTATTTATTTTCATTTAAATATCAAAACTTTTTTTTTAAATTTCACATGGTTTAAATTATTAAACCGGTTAATAATAATTTAATTTCACACTATTATAACCGTCCCACCAAACGGTCAGTAAAATTGAATTGTGAATTCTTGGAAACCGTCAATTGAATTGAATTCACCTAAACAGTCAGTAAAATTGAATATTAACATTGAAACCTTTCTAAACTTTTGTATATAAACACATCAAACCGTGGGGTTAAAACTCACACTTTACCACGGTTTAAACAAAGAATCAACCACAATATAGACAAAGATGACTCGTTGGACCGAAGAACAAGAGATGGCATTCGTGGTGTGCTACAAAGACGCCAAAAATGACCCGGCTCTACAACAACGCCAACTCTCGAGGGCCTCGGGCTCGGGCTCCTACCCGGAGGGCTTTTGGGCCCGCGTGTTGGGCGACTTTAACCAGCATGTCGGCAACAACGACCGGACCATCGAGACACTCGACGAGCACACGATGAAGGACAATCCGGGCCTCGATCACGAGTTGGCTATCGAGTTCACACATTTGGACAACGAGGCTCGATACGACAATATTTTCGACCATGTCCAGGCATGGCAATTGTTGCGCCAACCTTAAGTTTATTTTTCTTTGTTTTAATGTATTTTAATTTTATGTTTAAATATTAATGAATTTACGTTTTTATGTTCTTCTTTATGTTTTTTTATTTAATTAGGTTTTAATTTACTTTTATACTTTAATTGTCACACCCTCAAATTTCACTTGTGGGGTTTTACCACGAGGCGCGTGACACACCAGGATCCAAGTCAACGGTTACAATAAAAGACAACTATATGTAAAAATATGTAAACCAAACCACGCAAATTTTATAACATCAAAACCAACACAGCGGAAGCGTCATCAAGTATACATCCAAAAACAATAAAGAGACACAAGTCTGAAAATGTTTAACATATGCAACTGAACCCTAGATGCCGTGCAGGATTCCGTGCACCTAATCCGAGTACTGCTACCTTAGCGACCTGAGAAAACAAGCTGTAACAGTGTCTGGATCCTGTCAAGCTTCCCCCGAACCAATGACGAAGGCACGAGCATTCTTTCCATCGCCTCTATTGTTTCAATTACCCTTCCTGTTATTCCCACTCTCACCCTGCTTCAACTTTAGACAATCACGCTTGAAGTGCCCTGCTTCTCCACAATTAAAACAACCCTGCTTTCCCTGAGGAGCAAGAGCAGGGACAACAGTCTGAGTCTGATTTGGCTAAGGATTGACCCTACAATCCTTATCCTGATGACCAAACCGTTAGCACCGATTACAGTGATACCTGTCACAACCACCCACATGATGATACCCACACTGGTTACACTTTGGAAGCTTCCTAGAATACCCAACTTTCTTCTTCCCAGACGACGATCCTGATGCATCGAACTTCTTCACCTATTGTTGCGGCTGAACCGGAGATGAACTCTTCCCCACGTTCTCCCACTTCCTCTTGTTGTTCTTAGGGGCTTTCACAGCAGCGCCCCTGGGAAGCAAAGCACGCTCTTAAACCTTCATAGTGGATAGCCTATGAGCCAACCTGATAGTACCCAGAAGTGTAGTAGAATCACCAGCAGCCACCAACCCTCGAATCTCCGGCACTAACCCAGTAATATAGTGCTCAATCTTCTTGTACTTCAGTGTAGTCAACTCAGGACACATCATGGCCATCTTATGACTCCACAGCTCACGCTCTAGCTTCTTCACCTCATCTCAAGGGCAGTATTTCGACCTCAAACACTGAACAAACTCCAACCAAGGCATAACATTGGCTTCTCCTAATCCAGGAGTCTGAGTAGTGGAGTTCCACCATGTCAAAACAGGACCTTCAAAACTTCCCGTAGCAAACTTCACATGATCCGCAGCTGGGCAGTTACACAAAGCAAATACCAACTCAATCTTCTCAAGCCACCTGAGTAGTCCCATTGAAGCTATGAGGCTTACAGTCCATAAACATCTTAAACGTGCACACAGGCTGCACCAGATGAGGCTGATTGATTGCATTACCTGTACTAACAACACCTGATAAATCAACAGAAGCACAACACCCAATATATAGATAAAAGTGGTAGTAATCAAATTACCACCAAGGCCTTGCTGAGCGGCCTGAAAAGCATCCAGCGCAACATTCACTTGCTGCTGAAGCAGGTTGTTCAGCTCATCTCGAGTCATGCTAATGTTGCCACGACCCCCGTCGCGACCACCGTCACTACGACCACCAGTACGACCACCTCGACGATCGCCACAAACATCAGACATCTTCTGCCAAACACAAGAACAGGACACTCAGATTCATCAATAGTACAACCACTAGTAATCAAAAGAATTAAGGTCCGGGTCCAATCCAAGACCATCAGTCCAAACACAGAGTCCACCAGGATTTTCATGCATCTCAACTTATGATTTCATGTGCACCCGAAATGATAAATTGCTCTACATGGTCCTCCAAATGTACTCCTAGTTTGAAGTTCAAGTCACCGGATACTAACGGAATAACGGAGATACCCAACTTATAAGGATCTCTAAGTGAACGGTCACTTAGAGGCGTACTACTACGGGTACAAGTGCAAGATAGTGTGTGTAGCCAAGTGTGTTCATTGGAGTATAGAAGGGAGATGTCCGAATCCTGGATAGATCTCAAGGGTACGCCGAAGCCACTCCAATGTACATCACTGCCATGTAAGTTCAACAAGCTAGTCTCTTCGTCCTCAAAACCTAAAGAAGAAAATAAGATATGAATAGAGGATAGACACTGATAAGAGACAAAATGGATGATGCAACATATAGATGATGATGATGATACCGACACCCCTGCAAAGTTAGTAAATGTCCCACATAATACGACTCATATATATGTGACCGTCTAGTGTGTGTGAGACTCGACTATAGACTAGACTCTACATGTAGTCCTAGTTCACTATAACAATTGGCTCTGATACCAATATGTCACACCCTCAAATTCCACTTGTAGGGTTTTACCGCGAGGCGCATGACACACCAGGATCCAAGTCAACGGTCACAATAAACGACAACTATATGTAAAAATACGTAAACCAAACCATGCAGATTTTATAACATCAAAACCAACACAGCGGAAGCTTCATCAAGTTTACATGAACAAAAACAGTAAATAGACATTACTCTGAAAATGTTTAACATATGCAACTGAACCCTAGACGCCGTGCGGGACTCCGTGCGCCTAATTCAAGTACTGCTACCTTAGCGACCTGAGAAAACATGCTAAAATGTCAACAAATGTCGTTGAGTTCACAGGTTTTTATAAAACATTTCCATAAGTTTGAAAGATCAATCTCGTTACTACTATGTTATATGAACGTTAGCTAGACGTATGTATTTTTACTACTACGGTTGGATACCATTACTTGACACGAATACCAATATGAAGTCTGCATGAAATGCGCTACCGTCATCCACGGCACGTGAGTTGAGACAATATGAACCTGTCTGGCTCCCAGCCGACGGGTGGGGCATGTCACACCCAATAGATCTATCCACATTTCCCCCGTTGAGACAATATGCACCCGTCCGGCTCCCAGCCGACGTGAAACTCACCTTAGGTTGTGTTCTTGAAAACAGTTAAACCAAAAATGCTATGATAGTCCCTAATACTGGCGACCTATCATAAGATGTATATAAGTATCCGAACTAATAACCCGTAGGTTAACTAGTCCCTGAATGTCCAGACCATAACCAAGTACATTTGAAAACATGTTTGAACGTTAACTTGACCACACAAGACAAGACTCGACATCCCATTGGTGACCCGACATCCCCCGCGTTAGCCAAATGCAAGTAACCAAGTAATAATGTGTAACACCCCAACCGATGGCGGAAACATCGGGATGTCACGTATTGATGATTGTTCAGTAGCTCATGGTGAATAATAAATTTCATTAAATGATTTAAATAAATTACATACAATTGTTCTAAGAATTTGTACATCTTAAGATGAAAAATACTAGCTACACATCTTCAAGCATTAACTCAAATCTTCAAGCAAGTATAACCTGAAACATGTTAAGTTTGAAAATATTTTGGGTTAACAAAAGTTGGTGAGAATACATAGGTTTTGCATATAGTTGAAAACAATATGTTGTATAGCAATCATAGTTGAAGTATAATAATGAGTAATGATAGAAATGAGTCCGACATGTAACAATGCGTCTTTTGTACAATCAAACCTTGTGTCGACTGAGACCTAACTCGCAAGTTAGTAAAAGTGTAACTGTTATCGATCATCCCTGAATTTATGCGGGGGGATGGGTTTGTCAGACCTATAGCGCTATAATCTAAACAGGCGGCTTGATCAATGTTAATGATTGTACTGTGTCTTTTTGTTACAGTCAAATGATAGAATGAGTAAATGATAGTGTAATTGAATGACAAGTTTTCAACAATGTAATAATGAGTAAATGATAGTATATAAAATGTTTAAACATGTTTCACCCCAAAATGTAAAACAGAAAAAGGGGCTATGTAAACTCACCTTAGTGTTAGAATGTAGACCCTTGTTATATAAGTAAATGTGGCTCGTGTGTATCCAAATATCACCCTATTTCAAGGTAATAAATAAGTGTTGGAAAACTTAATAAGTCTAAGTTTTCTAGTCCAAAATGTGCTAGGGTTCCTAATTTGGGGATTAATAATTGATTATGATTAAATTTGAATAAATAAAGAAATAATTAATGAAAATGTTTTCTGACCGATATTATCTAAAAGTAATTGAATTATATTGTAATAAATGTAAAAATAATTTTTATAAAATTTATTTTCTTAATTAACGAATATTTATATATTAATAATTATTTGACAAAATATATACTTAATAAAAAAATATTAAAAATTATAAATTTCGAATCAAAAATTTATATTTCTGATCTAAATGATAAATAATAATTTATGTGAAATTTTGATGCAAAAATAATGAAAAACAAATTTATTATGATTTATTTATGATTAAAATAGCAAAAATTGATTAAAAATATTAAATAAATGATTTTTTCATAAATAAAAACCATTTCTGGAATGTTTATTGTTTTATAACTTTAGGATAATTTTTGTGGAATTTTATGAAATCATTTTGATATTTTTATAGAATTTTATAATTATAATAGAATAAATTTGTAATATTTATTATATATAATAAATAAAAGATTTTTGAAAAACTAAAAATTGTATGATAAACTTTTCTATTAGAACATCATAAAATAATTTTTGTAGAATTTATAAACATCTTTTGGTATTTTAAAACTATTTTAAATGTTTAGAAGGTTAAATATATAAATAAAGGGTTTTTTAAAAAAAAATGCTGCTTATGGGATTCGAACCCGCATCAGTGGCCGGTTCAAGATCTATCACAAGTGTGGCTCACCACTGAGCCACACCCTGAGAACATAATAAAATCAGAAATGATTTCCTTTAAGCTATAACATCTATGTGTCATCTTCCCCAAACTAAAATGAAGAACCCTAGATCTTTAATCGACCAAAATAACAAACGATAGCTCCTGATTATACAGGGCTATTGTTCGGCCAAGATCAACAAACAAAACACACAACAAAAATTCTTACTTACTGATGGTTTGAACGTCGATTAGAAAGGTCAGCGGAAAAGTAAAATGCGAAACAATTATAGCTTATAGAGACGAATTAGGAGAATTGGAGAGTTGGGGTTCTTGTTTCGGCATTCCTAGGTTGCCATGAGTTGTCCAATTTATAATAATGTTGTATCTTTGGAAGGTTTGGCTCTTGACTGTTTGTGCAGTTCAAACTTCGCCCGAGTTGGCCTCGTTACAGGCTGAAATCGCGTCCGAAACAAGTGGGTTTCGAGCGGAATTAGTTGTCAGTCAAGAAATCACGCCTTAATTGCGTCAAAGTTTCCAAAGTTGAGCTTGATTACTTGGTCAAAGTTTGAAGATTCCTTGGTCAAGAATAGAGGTCTGCACAATCGAGTAAAAAGGAAAGAAGAAAAGGGTCTTGGGTCGGGTCATGGTTTTCAGGGGATTGGGCCGGTCAGCTGTTGGGCTCACAGCCTGGGCTCAGGTGTGGGATGGATTTGTTGGGCTCAAGGGGTGGGTTTGGTTTGGTTTAGATGTAGCTTTGTTATGTTTTTTTAGAAAATAAATATTAATCTTGACAACTATATATGTATCAATACTCATTAATATATATATATATATATAAAATAATCTGATCATATTATTATTATTACTATTATTAAAATATTTTGAAATAAATGAGATTTAGACATGGTTATTCTTGTACAAGAGAAGTTTAATATAAGTAAAGTGGTGTTTTAATAATTGGGGAAAAATTCGTGATGTTACAGTCTCCCCTACTTTTGGGAACTTCGTCCCGGAGTTATTAAAAACACAGAGTTAAGGGTGATTGGGTAGAAAGTAAGGCAGCTGTGGTTTTGGGTTAAAGCACGACATAAATTTATAGGTGATAGGATAATCTGTTTCGAATAACTTGGATAAGAGGATTGAAATGTGTAAGTTTTAAAGGTTGGATTAGGTTCGTCTGATATAGCAAGGAGAATAAGAATCTTAGCAAAATCTAAATGAACTACCAGGTAACTAGAGTTTATAATTGATTATCTACCGAAAAACCTTGATAGAATTTCACACTACCTTAATGTACCTGTAAATTCATGATTACGTTCCGGACCGCAACCACCAATTTACCTTACATTAGGGTTTTGTGTCCTTCTATGACTCTAAACACACATGTAAAATAATGCAATTAACCTTGTGATTGAATCGTATACAATGTATCCAAAAATGAGTCCAACTGTTGAGCAGGAAAAAGACTTCTACCAATCAGTGAGTAAGAACCTCTACCGATTGTTGAGCAGGTTCGATAGCCTCCACCAGTCGTTGAGCAGGTTGTAGGGCCTCTCTCGACTGTTGAAAAGGCATGATGACCTCTACCAATCGTTGAGTAGGTTATTTGGTACTCAACTAACTGTTGAGCAAGTACTTCATCCTCTATCGGTTGTTGATTAAGTGTAACAATTATTACACGCATAAATTGCAAATTGATAATATGTTTATGTAAGCAAGTTTATAAGTATAACGAGTATAGTATGTGAGTTGTAGTTGTATACATTTAGATATTGATATAGCAATTAGTTCACATTCAAACAAGCATGCATCCAAGTGTTATGGTCATACTAGATGAACAACTCTCAGACAAAAATTTCAATACTAGAATTTATTACTTGAATCAAAAAGCGTCAATACATAGAATAAAAAGCAAACAACATTCAAATGGTGGGGCTTGCTGTTAAGTAGCTGGAGGGTCTTGATCTCGGTTTAGTTTAGGGCATCGGTTACGGAAGTGATTTGGGTCTCCACATTCATAGCACTGACCATAGTTGTATCTACCAGGATGATTAGGATTAGCAGCTTGACAAGTATATATGTATCAATACTCATTAATATATATATATATATATATATATATATATATATATATAAATCTGATCATATTATTATTATTACTATTATTAAAATATTTTGAAATAAATGAGATTTAGACATGGTTATTCTTGTACAAGAGAAGTTTAATATAAGTAAAGTGGTGTTTTAATAATTAGGGAAAAATTCGTGATGTTACATAATGTGTAAACATGCATCTTATACGCATAACAGTTCACCAAGTCTAACATATAGTTCACATACAGCACATACGAGTGATAACGAGTGTTACCAGGTTTTCGAACATGCCATGTGGCTTAGACTACGTTTTTAGGTGTCAAATCATGTTTTGGGGTCCCAAATTACACTTACAACAGCAAAACACGCGACTAGGCATCAAAACACACGACTAGGTATCAAACAGGCAACTAGCAAAGCTAGTTGCCCCTTGGAGGGGCGACTGGGGTTCCTTCCAGGCAGCTAGCTAGGCTAGTCGCCCCCTGCAGGTATACCGACTCTTTTCGCGTGTTAAACCCTCTAAATCAGATCCGAAACATGCAAAAACACCCAATATCAATCCACAATCATCAAGCAACTTATTCTAAATGAACCCCCCCCCCCCCCCAATTTATCATTAGTCTAACACCCTAATTGCAAGCATTTCACAAAATGGAATAATATTATGAAAACATCACATCATTACAGGAAACCTTACCCTAAATGGTAAATAATCAGATTTCATCACACAATCACGCTCCAATCATCATCATATTGTTACTACATCAATCTAGCATAAACCCTAACATCATTCAGTCATTAAATCATCCTATAACATCCTAAATCCTCATAATGCACTCAAACGGGCCAAAACGCATATTATCATCAAAACACATCAAACCACCTTCAAAACCCGAGATAATCATTCTAATAACTCATTCATATCATTAAAACATCAAACACGTAAGAATCCCCATGTTTTAATCATCAAAAACCGTTTTATACATGAATCCTCAATATAGAGCCCATTTAAATGATTAGACTTGTTTTAGAACTATTTTTCAAATGTTTTTAAAGACAAAAACTTTATAAAACCCGATCTGGACCTTTAGGGATCAAAATAACGACATGACACAAGATTAGGATGAATAACACACCTTAGATCTTGCTTAGAATGATGTTTTAGGCTTGGAAATGGTAGATTTAGGGCAAAAACAGGTTCCGGAGGTCATGGATAGTGTGAGAGAGGTTTGGGGCGAGTTAGGGTTTCACAAATGATGTTTTACAAGTCAAGTATGGTATTTATAGATGCTGCTAGTCGTTTTAGACATAACAGGCGACTAGGTTGCTACAGGTAGCAACTACCCTTGCTAGTCGCCCCCTGCAGCACGATATGTTTTTTGGCGCGTTAAACACTATTTTAACACATATTACCATGTATTCACATATCGACAAGTTCTATAATGATTATAAACACATATTACTTGATAACTAACACATTCACATTCGTTCACCAATTCCCGAGACTCGAGACTCGTTTGTGTGCATTAAATTCGGTGATCCTCCGAATCACCAACCCTTGTACACATGGTTATAGACCAACCCCTGATGATCCCTTGGATCATCGTAATGACTCCCGATGATTCCCTGAACCATCATAACGACTCCCGATGGTTCCCCGAACCATCGTGATGACTCAACTAACACACTTAAGTGTAATGCATGCATGATTTACTAAGGTAGACTTACTAGTTTGACAAAAGTTACTAACCTGAGTTTGCCGAGTGTCACATAATTAAATTTAAACAGTATTAAAACAAACGATTAAAATAATAAGACAATATTAAACAAACGGTTAAAAGTATTATTTTAAATCAACATAAAAAAAAAAGTTACCAGTCTGTTAAAAAGAACCAGAAAATAATTTACAGGACCACTACTAGTATGGGTGGTGATGATGTTACCATACTAGTAGTAGGAATACCGTAACCAGTTTTGGTGACGTCCCGTCCCGTCCCCCTTATTTTTCCCATGTCATTTTCGATATTGAGAGAGAAGAAAAAAAAAAGTTTAAACATAGTACTTTTATTACAAGGGACACCACAGGCCTCCTACAACAGGATAGAACCAGAGACCTACACTTCCTCTCAAATTCCAGAGAGAGAAACACACACAACACACAGACAGTGTGAGAGAGATAAAGAGACAAAGATGGAGCTCAAATAGTGATATGAAGATAAAAGGTTTGAGTCTTGGCTCTCTGATTATCAGTTGCATTAATTCAAATCTGAAGCAAATAACAAAGCTTATAAAAAAGTTTTTATCTTTTGGCTGGCAAAAGTGTTCTTGAAATTTGTTCTTATATTTTGCTAATTAATACCAAAGCTTCAAATCTCTGTTAAACTCACAAAAATTAATATCATTTTTAGAGTAAATAAACATAATAAAGAATCTTACAAACCCACAAATAAAAAACTAGACTGAAAGTAATCAAGATTTCTTGAATGTTCTTGTTTAATATTATTTTGCTTATTTCTTTATTATTTAGTTGTTTTAGGATTATTTTTTATTTTATTTTATTTATTTTTTTTGAAATTTGAGCCCATCTAAAAGCTCCAAATCTTGAAACTCCTCACCAACCTTCTCATTTTTAGTAAAAATAAATAATAATAATTCAAGATTTCTGTATACTTTTTCTTTTGTTTGTGTATTTTTAACCTTAGGTTGTACCCACCCAAGAAACAATTATTAAAAAAAATCACTTTTTTTAAAAAAAAAATGTGTCATTATTAGGAAAAGAAGTTCAAGATTTCTGTAACTTGTTCTTTTCTTTGTGTATCAAAATTTACAAAAAAAAAAAAAAAAAAAAAAAAAGACATTTTTTTTAATAAAAATGTGTAGTTAATTAGTTATCTGTTAATTGTTGTCAAATCTTTCTAAGGTTACAGTTTGTTTAACCCATAAACTTTATAAACAGATGAGAGGCATAGCATTTGAAGTTGCAGCTTTTCAATCTTCATTAGAACCACCACATAAGTTGTTAAAAGAAGTCAGCAGTTATAGTTGCAACATTAATAATAATATTAATAATAATAATAATAATGAACCAATATCTGTTCTTGACACAAGGAGTCCTAGCCCATCCACCTCAACCTCCACCCCCTCCTCCTCCGTAGGCGGCGGTAGTGGCTGCACCACCACTACTCCACCAATGCTAGGTATCTGCAGCAACAATAATAATATTATCCAAAAGTGGCAGGACTTGCAGCCCATCCCACCAGAATTTGAACTTGTGGAACAAAGATTAGGGGTTGGGTTGGAAGACTGGGAAAGTTTGTTATCCGAAAGTGCGGTACAGGACCAGTCTATCCGGTGGATCGCTGGCGAGTTTGATGACTCGTCTTTAAGCATACAACAGCTGTTGCAGAGTAACCAGGTTGTACAAAATGCCCCTCCTAATTTGTTGCCACCATTACCACCTCAGGTGCAGTTTTACCAACACAGTCTTCAGAAATCTCATGTTTCTGATATGGGTTATCGAAAAGATTCGAGTTTGGATATGGGTTTTGAAAAAGATTTGATTTTGAATCAGGGTTTTGAAAAAGATTTGATTTTGAATCAGGGGTTTGAAAAAGATTTGATTTTGAATCAGGGTCATGAGTTAATGCTCAAGAAAGTGTCGCCGGTGGCGGTGGTGAAACAAGAAGCACAACTAACATCTGCACCGCCACCGGACCACTACCATCAGTACCAGGTTATATGTGACCAGTTATTTGCGGCGGCTGAGCTTATGCTCTCTGGAAACCGCTCACACGCGCAAGGGATATTGGCGCGGCTCAATCACCAGTTTGCTTCGGGTTTGACTTCAAGTAAGCCGTTTCAAAGGGCGGCTTTTTATTTCAAAGAAGCTATGCAAATGCAATCGCAGTCGAATCTGAATCCGAACAGAGTTACTGCACCGGTTAATGGTATGCTCAAGATGGGAGCTTATAAAATGTTAACTGAAGTGTCACCAGTTATTCAGTTTATGAATTTTACTTCGAATCAGGCTATTCTTGAAGCTCTTGGAGATGTGAAAAACATTCACATCATCGATTTTGATATCGGGTTTGGTGCTCAATGGGCGTCTTTCATTCAAGAACTTCCTATCGATGGCATTGATCGTGGCGGCTGTTCACTAAAGATTACTGCATTTGCTTCACCTTCAACTCACCATCCCCTAGAACTAGGACTGATGCACGAAAACTTGTCACAACTCGCTCAAGAAATCGGGATTTCATTCGAGCTTGAAGTTGTAAACTTTGATTCGTTCGATCCACGATGGTTTTCGGTTTCTGAAAACGAAACAATTGCTGTAAACTTTCCAATTTGGTCGGCTTCCACTCGCTTATCTGCAATTCCTTCGATTCTCCATTTCGTGAAGCAACTCTCACCAAGAATAGTGGTGTCATTCGACCGTGGGTGTGAAAGGACGGATTTAACCTTCCCGCATTACCTTCTCCAGGGTCTCCAGTACTATGAAGTTTTGCTGGACTCCATTGATGGCGCGAATGTTGTT
The DNA here is from genome assembly GCA_028751855.1 of Ambrosia trifida. Classification (NCBI taxonomy): domain Eukaryota; kingdom Viridiplantae; phylum Streptophyta; class Magnoliopsida; order Asterales; family Asteraceae; genus Ambrosia; species Ambrosia trifida. Next base: position 47,255,985 of record CM054124.1, read on the forward strand.
TCAGACACGTCAAACAAGATCGAACGCTACCTTTTCCAGTCTCAAATCGAACGGATGGTGTCAGGCAAACTTCAATTTCCTGAGCCAATGCCGCATTGGAAGTCACTGTTTGCAGCCGGTGGGTATGCACCTATCGGGTTTAGTAAGTTTGCTGAAACGCAAGCTGAATGCGTGTTAAAGAGGATGCAAGTTCAGGGATTTCGCCTTGAGAAGAGGCAGGCCTCGCTTGTTCTTTGTTGGCAGAATCGCGAGTTGATGACGGCTTCAGCTTGGAAATGTTGAATATGAAGAAGATCAATGAGAAGTTTATTATGAACTTTGAATTGTTGGTCAACTTGTTGAATAAATGTATGAACTAATGTTGATGTTTGATGTTGTGAACTTTGTTTGTTGCAGTTGATCATCTTATCTATCTAATCTATTGACTCAAGAAATTTGTTTGTTAATGATGATGTGTGTAGTCTATTTATCTAAACGATTCAAACGGATTGGAAATAGGCTGTTATTAAGTTGCTAAACAGATTGGCGGATTCTAGTAATTGAGAAACAATCCGTTAAAAAACCAATCAAAATCATTTTTAATGTTATTATTATTATTACTATTACTGTTACTATTATTGTTACTATTATTAAAGTACAACATTAATTTATGTACATATATTCGTATATAAAAAAATTACACGTGTTTAAGTTTACAATTTACACATATGTAATGTAAGTAAGGTTTTATCAATACATGTAAAATAGTGTTAAGATTATAAAAAAATGATTATTTTGATTGATTTTTTGGTAAGTTTTCAGGTGTGTTTTTTACTTTATTAAACAGGGTAAATTATGTTTATTACTTTATTTTATTAGCTTAATAAACGTGTTAAAGCGTGTGTTTTACTTTATTAAATAAAAAACAGGTTTGAAGATGTCATGTATTAATATGGACTAAAAAAAAAAAAAAAACCTTGTACCAATTGAATGGTTCACATGATTTTAACAAGTGCAGTCTTGTCGAAGTCATACAACATTAATAATATCCATTTGCTCATTTTTCATATAATGACGAATTCCTAGTGTTTAATATGAGTATAAAAAATTATTTTACTTGTATTTTAATAAATTAATTAATTTTTTACTAATTATTTTAATACATTATTAAATATAAATGATAGGAACATGGGACGATAATTTATGCACGCAATTTTAAATCTAATAAAATACAAAACATGACATCGTGGTCGTTGAAATTAAACTTTTATTTATATAGGTCTTTGCTAAACAACCTTGATAATTGTTACAGATTTGGCCTAACTCTATATTTAATTACCTGTTATTTGTAATCATTATACATTTTTTTTTGTATTTAAAAGAGTTATTTGGTGAAAATGTTTAAAAATTATTAAAATGATTACAGTAATAGTCAACATCAAAAACTTAATAAGACAAATTTTGTCCCTTTTAACGTTGGGTGTGTAACTTTGCCGCTTTTTTAAAAAAAAAAAAAAAAAAAGGTTTGGAACAAAATTTTTATGATTGAAACCCTACTTGATATTATGATGAAAAGATCCCATTAGAGCATTCACATCCCCTCCACCAAATTTCATTCATTAAATTAGGGTATGTGTAGTGGTGGAGTGTTATGTGGAGGTTATGGGATTAAAATATTAAAAAGTAATAAAAAAGGGGTTATGTGGGGGTTATGGAAAAAGAGGTGTAGTGAGAAAGGGGGTTATGTGGGGGTTATAAATGATTGGTAATGATTGGTTAATTATTGTTTTTTATTTAAATAAGAATATTTAATAGTTTAAATTATTTTTCATTAAATATATAAAACTTAGAAATACTAAAAGAATTACAAATACTAAAAAACAACAAATACTTAAAAAAATTACAAATACTAAAAAACAACAAATACTTAAAAAAAGTTACAAATACTTAAAAAAACTAGTCGTCGTCGTCTCCTTCTTGGTTTTCTCCTTCTTCTTCTTCTCCTTGTTCTTCATAAAATTCATCATCATCTTCTTCTTCTTCCTGGCTCTGATGAATCGGGCGAATCGACCATGCTTCCTCCACCAAATCCGCCTTCAACGCGTTATGTATATCCTTGGAACGCAACATGGCACTGTTTTGGAATCTCTCCTGCTGTGTCGCTTGCGTCCCTGGAACATCTTCTTCTGCTACATAATTTGGGCATATTGCCTTTCCTTCGTCTTCAAGTATCATATTATGCATTATGATACAAGCATACATCACCATTCTAATCCTTTCTTTTTCCCACATACGACAAGGATTTCTTACAAAATGTCATCGTGCTTGAAGACAGGCAAAACACCTCTCAACGTCCTTTCTTGCAGACTCATGAACTCTTTTAAAATATTGCCTTTTTTCATCTTGTGTCTGACTAAACGTTTTGACAAGCATTGAATACTCCGGATATATACCATCCGCCAAGTAGTATCCATGCTCGTAGTAATTATTATTTGCATAAAACCCACATTTCGGTATTGTTCCGCCAATGTAAGACTCTAGCAATGGCGAAAACTGAAAAGTATTTATGTCGTTCATACACCCGGCTAGACCAAAGAAGGCCGACCAAACCCACATGTCTTGTGAGGCAACTGCTTGTAAAACCAACGTTGGTCCCTTTTGGTCACCGCGTGTATGTTGACCTCTCCATGCGGTTGGACAAGCATACAATCGCCATTGACGACAATCTATACTACCAATCATACCGGGTAATCCATGTTTTTGAATATGCGCTTCATATAGTTGTTGAAGGTCGCTCCATGTCGGGTTTCTCAAGTATCTTTTTCCATATAATTGGCATATACCTAAAAAAATCAAATGTATATATAAAAAATATGTACGTACTATATGTATATATAAAAAAATCAAATGTATATTTGTAAATACCGTAGCAGAAATACTCCAAAGTATCGCGTGTGGTTTTCTCCGCCATCTTCAAATACTCATCATTGATATCGTATGTGTTCCCGTATGCGAGCACACGTATTGCGGAAGTCACCTTTTGAATTGCGGTTAATCCTAAACACCCTCTAGCGTCGGGTTTTTGCTTAAAGTAGTCATAGTTGTTCTCTAAATCTCCGGTGATGCGCAAAAATAAGTTTTTACGCATCCGAAATCTTCGTCTAAACAAATCAGGGCCGTAAACCGGATCGGCATTGAAATAGTCATTCATCAAACGCTCATTGGCGGCTACACGGTCTCGCTCTATATATTGCCTAGACAATATCGGCCGTGGGACGGAAGTACCTACAGCTTCAACCGCGCTAGAAAATAGTGTAACCGCACTCGAAACGGCCTCGTCCACTTCCGCGCCGTCATCTTTAAAAAACCGATTATATAGATCGATAAACGAGTCATCGGAGTGAGGAGGGGACGACATTTTGATGATTTGTTTGTGTGTTGAATTTGTTAACGCTCGTTGTATGTGTGTATTGTATGTGTGCTACATATATGGATATATATATATAGAGTGGATGAAATTTTTTTTTAAAATTATTGAATAAGGCCGTTTATTGACCGTTGGGTAACGGTCACTTCACCAAAAGAAGATGAAAACGCTCGTTGTCTGCAAAACCAATCTTCACCATAACGCCACCATAGCGCCTGGGGGGCGGTGTTCCCGGCGCTATGGTGGCATAAAACGCCTCATAACTAGGCCACTACACATACTCTTACACAAAAAATCACTACTTCACTTCTAAATTTTCTCTCTCCTAATTAAAATAATAATACTTTTTCATACTTTTATCATTACATTTTCTCTCTCGTCACTCACAACTACTTACAAAAATATTAAAATATATATAGGGGTGAACAGTAGCTTTTCATATTTAGGGTGGAACAGTGCTTTCACCAAATATTTTCTCTCTCCTCCACTCACAACCACTTACACTCACCCCATATAATTTGGTGGACACACTCACATACATTTAGTGGATGGGATGTGAGTGCTCTAAAACTTACATTTATGTGAAAATATTAAATATTACCACGCGATCATATTCCACCACAAGTCAACAATTCAGGAGGAAACTCATAATTATGAGAAAACACTTTTTGGGAGATTCGAACCCAGGACCTTATAGTACCTAAGTCTTATCCCACCACTAAAATGCCGCTGGGCTATAATGCCTTTGGCCACACACAAATCTTCTAATTCTACTTCTAGTTATATACTAATGTCAACAATGGGACCTGACCAACCTCATGGAGGGAGAGACACCACTTTACGCACACTGATACTAGTAGGCTAAAAGCACTTAGATCAGCGATAAATTAGCAACACTTTCAAACTTCTCCTATGTAACGGTTCCATTGCACAATTATCCTTACATATTTACATAATTACCATATTTTTAGTACCATTTTATTTGTTATAATAATCTATGTAGTTTTTTTATATTCTACATATTTAATTATAAACTATTTATTATAATGAATCAAATTATTTGTAAAAGTTAGATTATAAAATATAAAATAACAAGGAAAGAGTTAAAATGCATAAAAAAACAAAAGAACAACATATATGTTTTGTTGGACAGAGCCTTTGAACGCTAATGCACTACCCACATCTAGACACTACCCTTTGTCTACACATTATGGCTTTGGGACCTTGATGAAAAGACAATACATTTGACTAACAGTGATTCGTTAACGACATAGAGCCACCTTGGCAAGATTGCGACAACTAAGGCTAGGGGTTGTCCTACTAATAGTGAAACGACTCACGGTTTTGGCGCTATATATTTACCTCATTTGTATACTTGCTTTGTCTATTTCCAACACAATCACTCATCCTTTACAGCTCAAAACACATGCCCCCCCCCCCCCTCCCCAACCGACCACACACACAAACAAGGCGACTTCATGTGGTGGACATAGCACCAAATTCAAATCCAAACCTCTCTTCTCGAAGCAAGAATGCTAACCTTTGTAGGGATAAAAGGATTCCAAATAATATTGTGATCCCAACCGAAACCGAAAGCATACAAAGATAAATGTATGTCATCTTGATAGCGAAAGGCATGTTCAACTATGATTTAGATGGCATTGGGACACCATCCAAAAAATGGCCTCCATCTTTGTTGCTATCCAAGAGCACATCTTCTATAGTTGAACCAAAAAAAAATCTCAAAACTATGCAATAGTGACTCTTCAATATGGCTTGATATGTGGACTAATATTGATCTTCTTATGACTGACTTTATTGTCGGAGCATATGCATCGGACCGACTCATGGTCTTGATTCCAAACTTATATTTTCTTTTTTCTCTTCGAGATTAGAACCGTACACATCGGCTAAATTGGGAAAAATGCACTATTCCCTAAACAACACATGTATCTGTATCTGTATCTATATCTATATCTATATCTATATCTATATCTATATCTATATCTATCTATATCTATATCTATAATAAACCAAAGCATTTTTAATGACATGTCATAATATTATGCAATCTCTCTTTTGAGAAATGCCACATAGGATGTGATGTGGCAACTCTAGACCAATTAAAAAAAGGAATAAATATGGTTTAAATATGATTTAACATAATCTATTAAATACCTAATCTACTAAACGTAAATATTAAAACTTTATTATTTTCTCTCTCATGTTTCCTCTCATAACTTTTAAACGTTAATATTTTTTATATACGAGATTTTTTAAAGAAAAAAATTACACCAAATTAACGAGCGTTTTATTATCTTTCCAACGGATACCATAGTGCTATATAAAAAACGGAGAAAAAAACGACTATTTTTTGTAACCCGGCAGATATTGTGTCAGGTTTGAAATTAGTTTAAAAAAAATTGTGGGTTTGGGTCGGGCCTGGGATTAGGTGATACCCGACCCAACTACCCTTTTTTTATATCAGAATATGATAACTTATGGCAGAGATTTGTTTAATAATAATAATAAGCACATCAGAAAAAAAAATTTCTAAAAAAAATTAAAATCCCCCCCCCCCTTATTTGATTCTCACAGTTCTCATCAAAAAACACTTTGTATTTGATTTTTACTCTAGATATAATTAAAGGGGTTTTTAAATAAGAAAACATATTGTATTGTTCAACTAATTTCATCTAAAAAAAACGTTGACTTTGATCCCGCAATTTCATATGTAATCTAAGAATTTTTAAACCCAAAAAAATTAGAGTGAATAGCTAAAATCGTCCCTGAGGTTTACATATATTTGCTAGATTCATCTAAAAAAGTTTTTTTTTCTCAACTAAACCAGGTTTCAAAATCATTGCTAGATCCATCTATTTCTTAAACTCCGTTAAAAACTAACGTTAAACTAGGGTTATTTTTGTCATTGTCTTTATTTATTTATTTTTTCTATTTCTTTACATGCCCCACCCCCTCTTTAACATTCACAAAGAACCCTAACTTAGGTGACATGATAAATTATTGCAGTGATTATTTCGACTCCATTGCTTCATATAATGAATTAATGATGCATCATAAACCACTACAACCGAATCTAAGATTGGCGGAGACGGTGAAGGGTTGCCACAAAACAAGTACTATAATTGTATTGTAAAAATGTGAACTTGTACTATAATTGTATTGTAAAAATGTGAACTTGCATTTGTAATTTGTATAAGTGTACATGTAACACCCCAAAAGTGAATAAAAGCAAAAAGGGGATAGGAAATACTCATTTTCGCCAAATGACTAGATGACTAAGCGAGCGTGAAAATGCGAGCAATCCAAAGATTCAACAACGAAACTAGTCCAATTTAGAAGAAAAGAAACCGAATAGGAAAAATATCAAGCTTCCAATTCGCCAATTACAAGAGCTTATAATCAAAGCTTCAAATGTAGAAGTAATATACTCTAGAAGAAAGGTATGAGGGAGAGTTTAATCGAAATGAAACAATCGATTTAGAGGTGCAAAGTGTAATGAGTCATAGGTGGGTTTTCTACTAGTTTTGGATTCAATTAGGCTTTAAAATTGGTCAACACAATAAAATAAGGTTTTAAGATGAATTGACTATTTGACTAGGACTTTGACTAGGATTTTGACTAAGACTTTGACTAGGACTTTAACTGGAACTTTGACTGTTTGACTGTCTTAGCGGACCGCGAGGGCTAAAAAAATAATTTTTCTAATTTAATCAATTCAAAGTTATAGACTTGTTTCCTTCTGTTTCCAAGTTGTTTTAGGACCTAAAATTAAGGGCTTTGAGTATCAAGGTCTGAAACATACGTGCTCGGGTGTAGATGTGAGTATAAAACGTGCATACTTTTACTTATAAAAATTATAAGTTTTATTAAATTGTGAATTTTGGTCCTATTAAAATACGAGGATTAAAAATGAAAATTTTGAAATAGTTGAGGAACCAATTATGCATATTTATGAAAAATGAAGGGTGCAGGTTGTCACATTTATAAATTTTGTTAAATTATATTTTGAAACATTGGTTTTCAACCGTCTATTAACTTTAATTATAAATATTTCTAAAAATATTAATAAATATAAAGGAAAGGGCTAAAATTATGGATTTTTTTTAATACCACCTAAAATTTTAAAATTTTTAGAATTCACTCATAAACACAATTATTATCATTATTCTTTCTATTTTATAATATTTTATATAACATAATTTTGAATTGATGATATTTGAAGACTTAAATATAAGCTTTTATAGTAAAAAAAAAATAAGTATATTTAAAAAATTCATAATTAATTTCATATCTAATTTACTTGTTAATGAATATAATAATTATCAATAGTTAAATAATAATCATTCATAATTAAATAAGAAAGAGAGACATGAAAACAAAAAAGTAAATGACCTAGAATGGGACAAGTATTAAGTTTGACTCAATTCAAATTTGAGTTCAGTAATCGAGTTCGGTAATTCAAAGTGAATACAAATTTATATTTTTTAGTTCGAATCGAATCTAGAATTTAGATTATACAAAATGTTTTATATTTATATATACATTATATTTTAGTCTTTTGGCTTGTAGATTAGTATTTTTATGTTAAAAATAATTAGTTTATAGTAGTTTAAAAACTAAAATAAAAGAATTCATTATTAAGGATGAATTTGAATTGAATCAGATTTATTCGAATTAGATTCATATTCAAGTTTCAAATACAAATTCCGAATCGTCATAAAATTCAAATCGAATAAACAAAATCTAAATCAAATTTGAATCAAATATGAATTCAGTTGATAGAACAATATGTCAAAAAATTCCGTTTGATTAATACGAAAGTTCTTTATACAATTTAGTGAACATCCCTAATTGAAATCTCAATCCAATAATTCAAAAATCAAGAATTGAGTTTGTATGTATGTATTGTGTTCAACGTGAAATAGAGAAAAAAAACAATGTTAATAACAAAGCAACACAACATTTTGATGCAAACACACAATCTTTCATGAGACATTGTTTTGATTTGACACTTAAATTAGTTGGTGTGAATCAATACTGTTGGTTTTCATGAGTAATTTAGCAAGTGTGCAAATGAATCAGGTTTGGAGGCCTCACTGAGTGCGCCCTATGCTAGACATTGCTCCTTGGATCCACAATATGGGGCATTGCCCACTTGACTCCTCGTTGTTTGTCGAAACTGGAAATTAAATAGTGTTTAGACACTACTAGAAAATGGGTCTAATGCAACTTTTTAAATGTAACCTTTTTTAATTGTGTTGCATTTGACTCTATTGCAACTTCATTCAACATAAAGGTTGCATTAAAAGTTTATATGCAACTTTTTTCATAAAAGGTTGCAAAATTTTATAGAAATTGCAACCTTTTTATATAAAAGTTGCAAACTTTACTATAAGTTGTACCATTTTTTTAAGGTTACAATTTTTATTGAAATTTTCAAGTAATGGCAACAAGTGAGGGTGGCTTTAACCGAGTTTGAATGTTAGCATGAAATAATCGTTTTTAACTCGTTTGCCAAAATGGCAATTTTGATGTGTTGTCTAAAATTCTCATTTTTTTTACCAGTTTTCTAAAATCGTCAATCATGACATAAGCTTTTAATATTTTCTAAGTTATGAGGTTTTATTTTTTTATAACAATAAAATAGATGTATAAAATAAGAAATTAGACTATAAATGATATAAATTTAATTTTAAATAAATTAGTCATACTTTAGTCTCTTAACTTTAACAAGCGGGTTTAAACAGGACGTTGCGCTGAGTTAGAACCTTCCTAGTTTCAGTGTGCTTGTTGTAGCAAGCGAAAAAGAAAGCGAAAACCAAAATGTATAGTCTTCCTATGACCATAAGGGTCAAAACATGTTCAGATATTTGGTTATTCATTATGTATTGTCCCGTGTGTTGCGGTGGGTATAAAACAAAATATAAAATCAAAAAATATATATATATATAATGGGCTAGGTTAATAACTTAAGGGGCTGTTTGATTGATTAAGTGCTGAATCATTAAGTGTTGTTTTGTTGGACCTCTAAATGGTTAGTGTTCTTGTCCACATTGGTAGGGGAAGTAAAAATGGATTCATTCAGTGCTTAATGGTTCCGCAACATCTCGAGTCATAATGGTTTACCATTAACCATTCCATTCAAATGTTGAAACAAACGCGCTGAATGATTCAGATGCTCATTAAGAGCCTTACCAAACCTCCCCTAAATGGTTAGTTAAATATGTGAAATAATTATAAATATAATAGTAAAATAAATAAGAAATTTAAAAAAATGAAAAAGCTAAAAGGGAAATTGGATTTTAACACCCTGAACTATTGATTATTGGCCGCTGACACACTAAACTACAAAATTGTTCACCACCACACTGTACTTTTAACTTCTTAGCCTGTGTCACCCTCGGACTAACCATGGTTAGTTTTTTGCTGTTGTGGCCATTTTTGTTGATGTGGCATGGTGACGTGGCCATTTTTGCTGATGTGGCATGGTGACGTGGCCATTTTTGCTGATGTAGCGTGCCACATCATCAAAAATGGCCACGTTAGCAAAAAACTAACTATGGTTAGTCCGAGTGTAACACAGGATAAGAAGTTAAAAGTACAGTGTGGTGGTGAACAATTTTATAGTTCAGTGTGTCACCGACTAATAATAAATAGTTTAGGGTATTAAAATACAATTTCCCAAACTAAAAACTGGTTTGGGGTCACTATTAGTTTGAAATTAGGTTTTAGAGTAATCTATTTGCATCATTCTTCTCATGGCGGCAATTTGTCAATTAAACTTTTTAAGTTTCCCTCTCTCCCTCTTAAACAGATATGAAACCTTAGGTTAAGCGGCAATAATTTTTAAAATTTTGGTTTCCCTCTCCACTCTCAAAGCGCATAACTCAGTTAAACATTAGTGAGTGGTTCAATTGGCGCTTTAACCATCAGAAGTTGCTTAATCGTCGGAAGCCGTTTCAATCATTGGATGCGAGTGGTTAAATCGGTGCTTCAACCCACCTTTAATCCTAGGTCAGTAAAAAAGAAAATGTACCTGTTCTACCGATTCAAAAAAGGTGATTTTGTTTATGTGAAATCTTGTAACTATGTAGTATTGTTTGTTTTTTTTTTTGAGTTTTACTTGAATCTGCGTTTTGATTTGTTCAGAATACCGTCGTGTTGTTTATTTTGTAGATCAAAGGTTTGAATCATTGCACAGCTGAGGTAAATTTTGTGGGTCTTATGAACTGGATTTTTGCTATTGATTTTGTGGCAAATGATGAATTAGTTTGTATATGTAATATGCTGGTGATGGATAATGTTTTTTTTATTGTTAATTTAATTAGTCAAATACTATGTTATATTGTTTTCATTATTACCTAATCATGGTGTAAGCATTGGTGGTGATGGATACAATGGTCTTGACAATGCTCATGAGACTGTTAATCATAATGGCAGTAGAGGGTAAGTTGCAATTTAAACAGCATTGTATATTATTTAACATTATAACAATATGATGATATTAATTTATGGAATTAATCTAAATTACGCAGGAACCGTAATGTTGTGTGGAGTGCTATGGGTCAGAGAGAAAATGGGTTTTTAATGTGTATGTTTTTAAATTCACAATATACATACAAATATACTTAGAGAGTAGACAATAGAGCTAGATAAGAGTGAAATAAACGAGATGTCGATTTGTGGAGTAATAGCCCCCTGTGAAGTTACAATTATACATGTAGGGATTCTTCACTGTGAAGGCAATGCGTCAAGAAACTTCTTGGCATTAGTCGAGATTAAGAGTTAATAATATTAGCGAATTAGGTTTGGAGTTGTGAACTTGTGATTTATATGTAAGAACTATAAAATTAAGACAAATATTGCTATGACAATTTGCAGCATCACATTTACTATGTTTGAGGACGCAATGCAGTGTGCACCGAGGATGACAGCGCATTCAGTTTTATGTGAGTGTTCCGATCTTTAATGCTTTAACAATTTCCTTTTAGAAACTATATTAGCAGTTTTGGCTTTAATTTGTTAAAGTTGAACATATATCATTTTTTGTTGAAATTTTGAGTTGTAAACTTTTGATTTGTTTGGTGCAACCACTTAGAAATTTACTTATGATCGACTCCGTTAAGTACTTATAGGCAGTTAATTGAATGGTAGGGTATAAGTTATTCATGTTTGGTCATTGGTAACACATATGAAACATTGAAGGGCCTACATCTGAACAATAATATTTAGCATTAACATGTAGATTTCAACATGAATTTCCTTTGTAAATTGCATAGGTAGTGAAAGCTTGTTCTATTAAGTTCCTATTTTGAGTTCAGGGAGCAGCATAAAAGATCACCTAAGGGTAAAATGTTTCTGCGCGACCCTAAAAGGTTCGTTATTACGTGAACTTATGAAAATCATTTTACTAACATTAGTGTGCGCCAACAACACTTATTTGTATAATTTAGATTATAATTTGTACAACGCCTTGTCGCCTTCTCTGTTGGCAAGTTCTTTGTTTCACGTTTTCATACTTTTTTATTTGTTTGAGTTCATCTATCAATTTTATGTTGTAGGCACATAATTCCCTACATAAGGAAGTATGGAAAACATCCCTTTTCTGAATTATATGTTATGTTATGAACAATGTTATTCTCACACATGCATATATTTCTATATCTTTCATAACGTTTATAGAATCAAACTATAAAACAAAGAACTGAAAGGGGTCTTGACTAATATACCCTTTAAAAGAGATGACATCATTCCTATTCAAGTAATTCACTTAATACTTGTCTTATTGTTTAATGTAATACATAAATATGTGCTTTTCTTACATGTGTATAGGTGAATGGGTTTATAGCATCCACACACAATTGATAATAAACCTCTCGTGGATTTTCACAAGGTAAAAGAAAACCAATTACGTTCATTTTGTAGATGCTTTTATAAGTTGAAACATGGAAATGGTTAGCATAATGTAGATTTGGTATTCATGATCGTATTTTTTTTTTTTTAGTTATGCAAAGACTAGCATAACTTTACTTTTATATTCCAAGCATTTTTTTACTGTGAAATTGAAAATTTTTATTAATGACACTCTTATGTTTTGTTTTTAGGCAATTTACGAATGTCAATGTGCAAATTTGGTGCTTCTTGCAAGGATCATCATCCAAGACAAGGTGTTGGCTTATCAATTATAGTGTCATTAAATCTGTCCGGATACATTCCTCGTCTTGTGGGTTCCTACGTTTTAATGTGAAGCAAGTTTTTGAGGTTACTGTTCAAGTCATTTTTCATCCTCTAAAAGAAAAGTAAAAGGGAATGGCTAAAAAAGCATGCTTGGTATGGTGATTAAGAAAATGGAAAAGCGAAAGCAAGTTGAAGATGGAGATTAGTAGAGTGTTTTCATTTCTCTTTATTATTGTAATTGACACTTTGTATTGCCAATATTGTTATCTAAGTTTGGACAAGCATGTTAAATTACACCATTTGGCTATCAATAACGTATGCGTTAATATTGTTTTGGCGTTGAATGCATATTTAATTAATAGTGTTTTAATTTATGTTACAAACATGCATTTGCTATGACTAAAATTCTTAAAAATGTTGCATTTAATGTATAAAAAGGTTGCATTCTTTCTATTAAAAAGACGATAATGGTTGCATTAAGTCTAGAAAAAGGTTACCTTTAAGTAAGAAAAAGTTGCATTTGATTTTAGAAAGGGTTGCATTTTTGTAACTAAACATTAAAAAAAAGTTGCGTTATAATTTAAAAAGGTTGCATATTAAAAAGGTTGCATTTGAAGAGTAAATGCAACTCTTTTAAAAAGAGTTGCATTAGGCCTTGAAAAGGTTGCATTAGGCCTAATGCAACTTCATCTAATGAAGCCCTTGATAAAAGGTTGCATTAGGCCTAATGCTACCTTTTCAGGGCCTAATGCAACATTTTACCGTAGTTGCATTAGCTTGATTTTCTTGTAGTGAGAGTTAATTGCCTATTTAGTCCCTGAAGTTTGGCCAGAAATGTCACTTTAGTCCAAATAGTTTATGTTTCTCATCTGTGTCCCTAAGGTTTCTAATTTTTGACATTTTCGTCCTTCCCCTTAACTCCGTTAAAAATCTCATTTAAGTCAATGGTATTTTTATCACTTTACATTTATCTTTATTTATTTTTGTCACCAACCTTCACCATCAGCACCTGCCACCAACCTCTGCCGTCTGCTACCCCATCCACCATTGTTGTCTGTAACTCACAAACCACCTCTACCATCACCACCTAATTCCCCACTCACCCACCTTCGCCGTCTGCAACCCCAACCACCACAACTCCACCATGTTTAAATCGGTACACTTTCACCTTCACTTTGTTCATTGGACGACTCTAATGCATCTAGATCTGAGTTATAAGAAAATCATTGGCACGATTCCTACATATTTTGGATTTCAAATCCATTCGTCTATTTTAGCATCAAAGATTGGGGCTCGATTTCAGTAGTTTTCGTCAGAGGTTGCAGGTGGTACAGTGGGTGGCATCAAGTAGTGATGGTGGTGGGGTGGGTGGTGGCAAGTGAGTTGGTTGTGAATTGTGATGAGCTGTCGTGTTTAGAGAGTGATGGAGGGAGGGAGTTTATAATTTTTTTTATTGTTTTCATTTTTATATAACGTAAAAAGGAGTTTAGATGAAAATGACAAAATAAATAAAGATAAATACAAAGTGACAAAAATACGCCTGACTTAACTGAGATTTTTTAACGAAGTTAGCGAGAAGGACGAAAATGACAAAAATTTGGAAACCTCAAAGACACAGATCAGAAAAATAAATTATTCGGACTAAAGTGGCATTTATGATCAAATCTCATAGACTATATTGGCAATTAACTCTAGTTTTTAACTGGCATTCGTTCCGCACAAACTTCACTAAATAAAGCTTGTTAGGTTTTTCTTTTTATATTTTCTTAAATAAATCTTAATTACTTGAAATGATTTGATGATAGACAAATTATTAAAAAGTTAATTATATGCAAATCAAGTTTGTTGGCACCTTTTTATGTGTAGAAGTGGGGCTAGTCAAATAGTGCTTTTGTGACCAAGAATACTACCCCACTCTCCCAGATTTTTCAATAAGTTTGGTGGCAACACTAAAAGTAAAAATTGGTCAAGTGGGTCAATATGATAATCTCTCCTTTAATTTACTATTTGAAAAGAGAAATTATAATTAATCAATTCAAATCAAATTTAAAGAAATGTATAAGATCATTTTTGAACTTTCATTCGTTAGAAATTTTTATATAAAGAGCATCATTTATATATTTATAGAGAAATATTTTGGTTATTTAGTTATTGTCTAACAAAGTTGAAGATACAATTTCCTGTGTATTTGTACAACAATTTGGTACAAGTTTCGTCACTCGTTAAGTCTGATATACATGACGGGTGTAATAGGTTTTGACTTAGGTTCTTTGGAGTAATCGAGATACATTTTTTAGAGTGAAGTGTTCTTTTCGATCCTATTAGAAGTATTTTGTAACTTTGAGGTTATCATTTCTTGAATTGCTTTCGTAAAATGATTAGTAAGAAAATAAATAAAATAACAAGACATTAAAGTAGTTCTTCTAGTTATTCATAACTAATATAAAACATGTATCATGATGATTATGGATTGACACTAGACGGGAAAATTAATTTGAGAACACCTATATTTCGTGCGAACCGTGAGAACGGCATCTAAAACCATTCAAATTCAAAATTTCTTTTTACACTTATCTTTATTACTAAAACACAATCCCAAAAACACAATTTACGCGTAAAAATTCAAACGTATACGGAAATAAATTGTTTTTACACATGTGTAAATTTACTGTTTATACATGTGTCAACTGTTTCATTTACACATGTGTAAAAAGTTAATTTGAAAGTGTTTTTGCAAGAAAAGATGTATTATTTGGAAAGAAAACTCATTTATTAATGTTGTATTTTGATGATAATGAGGTTTGTATTAAAAAAAATCGTTTTTGGTTGATTTTTTTACTTGTTCTCACGGTTCTCACGGTTCTCACAATATTTAGCGTTCTCAAGATAACCCTCCCCTATATATATATATATATATATATATATATATATATATATATATATATAGGGGAAGGTTTAAATGAAAACACCTATCTTTTGTGAGAACAGCGAGAACTAATCTCAGCCACTCATTTATTTGGCCTCATGTTTATATCAAAAGGGTAAATGAGTAATTGTATCACAAGTTGAATGAATCCACGACAATCCCCTGATCTCTCTAATCTTCAATTACGTGTAGGGCGTGTACATCTCCGGCAGTCTGAAACTGCAAGAAGGGTGCCTTGATTCGTACCGCACCAACGAAAACTCTGCAGTATTTGGCCATCCCATCGATCTCTTATATTTGCCGACTAGTCGTAGAATCGTTTGAACCAGGTATCAATCGAGAAACTTTGTGTCAAATATAGCTTCAGTTTTGTTTTATTAGGGCTATGTTAAATCTAATTTACATAGTATTTAGTTGATTTTGTAGATTTTTGCAGCACATTTAGTTTCAGTTTCTTGTGAGTGAAGGTAGATTCTTCCAGAAATCAGAAGATGTACAAGTCATTTAACTTAAAAGGGGAATGTTATTAAAATTAACTATAAATTCAGAATTTGAAAGACACGATATTTACAGTTAATAAGTTGCAACGAGAAAGATATTGAAGATATTGAATTTCATAATTGGATGAAGACTACACTTCTTCTCAAATTAATTTTGTTGTTATACTCGTCTGCATGTAAACAAAAGATTCCTACTAAAGAAGTCATTTAAGAAAAATTTATTGGTTATCTTATTACTTGATTAGTTGATAAAAGTAGATTTTACTCATGTTCACTTGATTGTTATTTACTAGTTAATATGTTTTTTTTACTATTTAATGAGTTGAATATAATTTTGGGTATATTTACCTATGTGCAGGAATTCTGTAGTCCAACATTGAAGTTTGATCAACAATCCAACCTTAAAGTTTTGAGTATTAAGTTTATTAGCTATGGTAGAATTGGTGATGCCCACAAACCAAGTCAATTAGCTTCACGTTCAACATATTTTTTGATTTTCTCCATCATTTAAATGTTAGTTATTATGTACACAATCATACATGTTCCAGTTTTGTCCGTACAGTTTTATCCCTTTGGATTATGCTATTGATTTTTTTTGCCAATCGTAGTCACGCGATTAAGTTTATAGAGTTCATTCAGAAGGTTGTTTCGATTAAGAGCCGTCGCGATAAGCAACCTGTTACAACAAATACCTACAATTGCATATATATATATATTTTCTATTGAGTTTTTTTTTTTTGATTTTCGGTGAGGATCTTGTCCGTCTCCTTCCAAAACTAGCTGTTAGTTTGGGAAACCTTGGCCAGCTTGTCACTGTCATCTGCACGAAAATCAACAACAAAACACTTTATTTGACCCGTTAACTCTCAGTCCTAAATAAACAAAATCGAACTGACGAAGGTAGTCATTGTAATGAAGAGAAACACAATGACGAAGATAGTGATGGTGAATGAAGTTTCTTTTTCATTTATTTAACTGCTTAAATTAGGTATTGATGTACCATGAATTTTAAACATTTAAAAGTCGGTAGAATCCAAACTTTTTTTAATAAACGTTGGACTATAATATTTTATATTTATTATTTTAACTATAATATTATTATTTGTTGTCTTTGTTTCCTTATTTGTTATCAAATTCTATATGTGTAACTGTCTATTTACACATGTGTAAGTATCAGTTTTACACATGTTTTAATTATTCGATGTCCCTTATTTGTTTTTGTTTTACACATTTTCATCTGCATTACACATGTGTAAAATGTCTAACTTCACTTATTTGTTACTATTTTACATATTTCAGTTGTATTACACATGTGTCAATTGTTCATTATCACTTATTTGTTTACGTTTTACATATGTGTGGCTAATTATGTAAATTGTGGACAATCACACATATGTAGCTACTATAATATTATTATTTATTTGTTTTTGTTTCCTTATTTGTTATCAAATTTTGTTTTTGTAGCTGTCTATTTTACGCTTGTATAAATCACATGTATTCTTATGTAATATGTCTTACACGTGTGTAATCATTCGATGTACCTTATTTGTTTTTGTTTCACACATTTGCATCTGAGTTACACATTTGTAAATTGTTCAATGTCACTTATTTGTTACTATTTTACATATTTCAATTGGAGTTAACACATCAAGTTTTTGGCACCGGGAAAAATGACATCTTTTTAATTACTAAAACTAGACGCATCAGTTACACATGTGTAAACTATTCCCGATCATTTATTTTTATTCTACCTATGTCCAGTTGTTTTACACATATGTAAATTGATTATTCTAACTTGTGTGTTTTTATTTTACACATTTGTATATGAACTACACATGTGTACATTGTTCATTTTTACTTTCTTTTGTTTCTATTTTAAATATTTGTATTTAAATTACACATGTGTAAAATGTTCACTGTCACTTTTTCTTTTCGTTTTACACATTTGCATCTAAATTACACATGTGTAAGCTGTGAATTAAACCAAGATAGTATTTAGCAAAAAACCGTCGTATTATATTAACCAACAAGTAGGATTTAAACCAGAGTATTATCCAAATATAAAAAGCGTTGATTTGCCCAACAAATCATGATCCTTGACATATGGTAACAACGATACAAATAGACAAAAATTATAATCTTTGATATATCCTAACCACGGTAGCATAGAAACAAGTTGTAATCCGTTATATCATCTAGTCTTTTTGTTCTGTCTCTCTCAAACTCCAATGCTTTTTTTTATCACGTCTTCTCGATGGTGAATATTTGCTTTCCAATGAACAATCTTCGTATCATATGCTCGCTTCTACAATTAACCACTAAAAACTTTCTTTGTCATTTTCCAACTAAGAAAATAATCTGACTGACTTAAAAATGTGTAAATGAGCAAAACTGATCGCTTACACATGTGTAAACTACTTGTTTACACATGTGTAAATTTCATAATTACACCTGTTTAATCATACATATTTGTTCTAAGACCTTTGTTTCGATGTGCACATCTTATTTACACATGTGTCAATTGTTCACTAACACTTTTTTATTCTATTTTAGATATATTTAGTTGTATTACACATGTGTAAACTGTACAATGTTACTATTTGTTTCTATTATACACATTTGCATATGAATTAAACATGTGTAAACTATCCATTTTCACTTATATGTTTCTATTTGATATACGTCCAATTGTATTACACATGTGTAAATTTTTCACTAGCACTTATTTGTTTAAATTTAACATATTACACATGTGTAAATTGTTCAATACCAACTATTTTTTCTATCACTATACTTAATGACCCCACTCTTATGTTGTGAACCTTTATTCAAAGAAGATAATAGAACACGATACCACAATTTCCACAACAATGTTTAATTGATACATGCATAGGTGACTGTTTAATGCAACAAACTATATAATATATATAAAGCTCAAATTCAAGCATTTCTTCACCACGGAATGACTGCAACTTTGGATAGATTACTACAACCAGAACAATTTTAAATTAGTTAGTTTTCTAACCATCACAATTTTATTTTCTTTCCAAATAAACATGGATGGTGTAAACATCTCGCCATCTTGTTTTTCGATTGCATTCTTTCACATTACAACCGTTGTACCCACTTCTGATACCTTCTAACAAATGCTTCAAAACCATCTTGAAAACCAGCCTCAATAATAAGCATAAGCCATTTTCTAGCGGACCTTAATATATAAGATGTACATAAATAGTACACATTTGTTTTTACCATGGCTACGAAAAATGTTTAGTTATTATAAAATTTCAGATCTAACATTTACCTACAAGCAATCAATTTACGAACCCGTCAACTCTTTTCATGTTATTGCGCCTGACAATCGTGCAACCACAGAATCCTTGTATACATCCTCTGCGCCTCTTCTCTCATCAAACTCATTACCTCCCTCCACCTCTTTCCTCGACGCTTCCTAATCTTCTCAAAATACACCAATGCCATTCTCTTCCGTTTCTCTGCCACCGTCGCCTCTTACTCCGGTTAAACTTTTTCACCACCGTACGCCATCACCACCACATGTTTGTCGTCATACGCGTCAGAATCACTGCTCTTAATGTTGTCGGCATCGTCTTTAAATTTTTTCCCGGCGAATTGAATCACTGTTGAAGAACGGATCTCCGATTTAAACCTCTTGCTTTTTTTGTCAATATCTCCGTCGTCGACCTTGGGGGTGTGAGTTCTGAGGAAGAAGGTAAGGTGAGGGTTGATGAGTTATGAGATTTTAAGGATTTTTTTATATGTATATTTACAACAGTACCCTTTTTTAGTCTTATATTTTTATGGCTCCTTCTCATTTAAACCCCCTCTAATCTTAACCTTGATTAATCTTGATCTAGGGATGAAAATGGTTCTTAGTGTTCTCACAAAATTTAATGTTCTCAAGATAAGATATATATATATAGCGTTCTCGCGGTTCGCACGAAATATATGTGTTCTCAAATTAGTTTTCCCATATATATAGTGAAGAGTTCAAATGAGAAGAAGTTTTCTTTTAAGAAGAAAAAGAAGAAATTTAGAACAATAGAAATCTTCCATTTTAATAGTTGTATTTAATGTTAAATAAATTTTTAAGTTTTTGTAACTCCAATAAGCTAGCTAAATAAATGAAATCATAATTCATTTTTAAATATATATCTTTAAAGCAAATATAATTTATAGTGAATGATAAATTTTTGCATGTGTAGGATGAATTTCTACATGTGTAGGATAAACTAATGATAATTTCGATATGTGTAGGATAAAAGTATGACAATTTCGATGTGTGTAAGATAAAATATTTAAAAGTAATTAATTGAATAATTAATGTGAAATGAGTTAAAATATTTAATGTTATTTCTTCTTTTTCTTCTCAAATTGAAATTATTCTCAAATGATCCTCCCATATATATTATACCATATAATGACATTTTCTTTTAATAGCTTGTGTTCATTTACCTTTAAATTATATTCTATATCATAAACAACACACATTTATAGTAACTTTGATATCTATTGATTTTTTTTTTCTTATAATTTTATTTTTATTATTAACTATTTTATTTACCCTTCAATTTACTAAAACCCCTTACACTATACCCTTTCAACTTTTTATCGCAGATAATATAATTTTTTAAAATTTTTAATTTGATTTGATTTTCTTTTGATAACTTGTGTTTGTTAATTATATAAAAAAACCCTTAATACGTGGTTATGTAAAGTTTGGTATAAATTTTGTTGACAATAGAGTTGTATAAAAAATATGTGTTTTTTTGTGTGCCAATAACGTGTTGATGCCTTGACGAACCGCACTGAGTCCAACCACATAACATTGGTCAATACCCCCACCACACTGATGCTAACCTAAAGACATCAATAACGTCATTCAATTTTATGCTTTTTGATCGATGTAAAACACATGTCGATATTCATCTGGGTATATTACCACTTTATTTTTATTTTTTTCGAGTTTCCTATAGCGAGTGGCTATTACCATAACAAGCCGCTTCAATAACAAATACATGTATTTGGCAAGAGTAATAATATTGTCATTTCATGTCTTGAACTACCATTGATATCAAAGCTTATAAAAGTGTCAATGAGGTCAATGAGCTTTAGCTCAATTGACATTGGAGGGAAAATGAAGATTTTGGTTTAAGAGCATTCACAATAGATGCTCCATATTAGTATGAGGGGGACCTCTATATTATATAGAGTGTGTATAAGTGGTTGTGAATAGAGGAGGGGGAAAATATATAGAGGAGACACTGTTCATCAGTAAATTTGGAGGAGACACTGTTCACGCTCCATAATGTTTTAATATTTTAAAAAATGGTTGTGAGTAGATGAGAGAGTAAAGGTAATGATTAAAGTATAGAACATGTATGATTAAATAGAAAATGATAGAGAAATGTAGTGATTTTTAGTGTAATTATAGAGATGGAGATGAAGTGTTTATTGTTAATGCTCTAAGGCTACGGTCTTAATTTAAATCTGATCCTAACAGTTTTTATCGCAGTGGGGTTTTAGACGGCAGGTTTTCATTGAAACCGAAGATGACTATCTGCAATCGCAAACGTATGAAGTCGCCTTTTGCCGTTACGGTACCTAAGTAAGTGGGCTTTTATTCGTCTTCGGATTAGAAAAAAAAAAGGAAAGAAAAAAGAGTTTCCAAAATTTCTTCCACAACAATCTAGGCTCTTAGATTGTTGACCAAGAAAACAAAAGTCAAAATCAAGAATCCCTGAATTTCTTTGTCTTCAAGTTTCGAATCCAACCATCATCAACTTACAAAATAATAATAATTCAAATAATAATAACCCTATCATCTTGTTCAAATAATGGGTTTAATTCTTAGAAACTTCTCATTCATGGCGGGAACCCTGTTCGGAATCTATATCGCCCAAAATTACGACGTCCCAGATGTTAAAAATCTTGCTAATCAAGCCTTGACCACAGCCAGACAACTCGAGGAACGTTATCGTAAGCGGAATTAGAATTAGAATATGAGTTTAGATTATTGGTACCCATTTGTGTTTAGCGAATTCGAATGGTTGTTTTGTTTTGGTTATTTGAATACAGTGAGAATATGAAATTCAAATGAATGTTGATATTATTATTGTTGTTATTATTGTTATTATTATTGTTATTGGATGTATATTAGAGTGCCTACTTTCTAACCTGCAATTTTTTTAAATTAGTTTTTTTTTTTTTTTTTTTCTAATTTACATGTGCAGAACTTCAGTCTTAGCGTCACGTCATTGCTACGTAATTACAATGTGTTGTGGAATAACTAAGACTAAATCTTTATTTAAAAAAAAAAGCAAAATAATGTGTGCGGTTTAGATTAGAGTGGACCCCACCATCATCCCCACATACTTTTCACTTGTGCTTGCCATTGGAGTGATGAAGAGGTGTATTCCTCCCTCCAATAACTAGGCCACTTGGTAGAGACATATGTCTCTTAGATGGGAGGTCCAAGGTTCAATCCTTGGTAAAGGTGTTGTAATTTAGAATTATTGGTGTAATATATAGGAGATGTAACGTTTGCCGTTCAAAAAAAAAAAACTAGGCGGCTTGGTGTTTGGTGCCCCCAAGTGATGAGTTGGCATGGGGCGCCAACCCACAACACCCAGCCTAACTAGGCTTTTTTTTGTTTTTTTATAAAATACATTTGCCGGACTCCAAAGCAATCCATAATTACTGGTTTTTTATGTTTGTATTATTTATTTATTTATTTATTTATTTATTTATTTTTTTGGTTATATGAGATTATTGCCCCTTGTGATTAGATAATGTGTAGGAGCATGAAATTTGGTGCAATTTTCAAACTAATTCTTCTTGAATCACAGTTTTTGAGTCATAAAACTGATGTTGTCATTCATAAGGTGGTTGTTTACTTGTTTAGATCATAATAGTGTTTTCATGATATATCAAGCCTAATTAAGGTAGAATATGATGTCCCGAAGCAACCACGTCGCAACAAATTCTAAGGTTTTTCTGTTGAAAGAACCTAGATTGTATCAGGGGTTGGCTTTCGATACTTCAGTTGTTTGTTTTGACCGACAATGTCATATGCGTCCACGCAGATTAGCATTCCGAACTTGCATTCTTTGATGGATTCCCCCCCCCCCCCCCCCCCCCCCCCATGTTGCTTCACTTTCGCGGTTATCATGCATTCTTTGTAGATGCTATATGGCTGCAGCACCCCTTCAAACTGTAACTCAGTCAAACATACTACTACAACATCTGTAATCATACTATGCCAATGAAGAGTGGATCAAGACCTTCGTTTTGTGTCATTGTAGAAAATCCGAGAGTGAGCTTTCATTGATTGCTTCAATATTTGCAATCAACCAAGTAGCGGTAGGAGAAGATAGTTTGACGATCTCTCTCTAGACGCTTACGTCAAGCTGTCTTTGACAATGGTCTTAGAAGCTTGCTCAATATTTTGTTCTCATAAAGTATCAATTTGGATGTCAAATAGGGTGGCAAACAATCAGGGGTGTTCACATTCGGGTTGAGCGGGTTTTAACATAATTTTTGGGCCAAACCAGCAGTTACGGTTTGAATTAGAACAAACCATACTTATGAGAGGCATGGTTGATCAATACGCGCGCAATGGTTGCGCGTACCAAGAATAATATGGGAAGTTTTAGGCCATGTGGCATTGTCTTTCCAACCGATAATATGACTACCAGCATTTTGCTAGTATCTTTATGTTGTATTGTAGTTCCTTGATTAATTGTTATGTCCCATGAATGGAAAGCTCGGTAAACCCTGATCGGCTCCAACATCAACTGTTATTCGTACCCTAGATTATCCTCTGAACTTAACCTGTCCCCAAAACACAATCAGGCATGTCAAAAAAGGAACACAAAAAGAAGGAATCGCGCACCACTAAAAAAAGTGGACCTTTGAAGAAGACACCACACTAGCTCAAGCATGGGTCAGTCATGTATCCGAGGATCCGAAGGGAATCATTCCTTCCTAGGTGGCGGCGTGGCGCCTACATGGTGATTTCACCTTGAGTACGTCTTATGGCCTAGGCTATGTGTTATAGCCAATATGAAATCCGAAAAGAAAAAAAAACGTGTCACATTAGGCAGTGGTTGTTTTCACTCACACTCATAAGACATGTATTAAGGTCAGATGAGGTGACTCTAAATGATTGACTTTTATATTACTACCTCCGTCCCAATTTAAATGTCCATCTTTCAATTTTTGGTTGTCCCAATATAAATGTTCATTTCCAAAAAGAGAATTGCAATTTCCAGTTTTGCCCATAAAAGACAAAACACAATCAAAGATTTAAGGATATTATTGTCATTTTACCACATACAAACAAAAGATTTCTTAATATGTGTGTTTCTGGGCCCACGACATTTAAAAGGGCACGGAGGGAGTATTTTATAGTTAAAAAAATGGACAATTATGACCCTATGCGATCTTTATCACAATTATGCCCCTATGCGATATTTATCACAATTATGACCCTACGACCATTTGCGCCCCCATGCCTTCAACAACGCTACTCTTATAGACAATTGTTAAGATATGTCTTTTGATGTCCGTATCTTGCAGACTAATGCTTTGATTTAAAGAAGCCCAAACTAACCCAAGTTGTTTAGCTCGATGTTTCTAACAACCATGATAGTAATTTCGAAGATGACGCTAGGAGCGTGGGTTACTTGTTTTACTCTTTGTCCTCTATGTAGACGATATTAGTCAAGGAAATGAAGAAGAGAGAAATTACTATACTTTAAGTTTGCAAACTTGTGAGCTAATGTTTAATTGTTAATTTACATTTAGCAAGGTACATGGTGTTTTCTTTGGATCCTACTATTAATATGGGTGGTGAGTTTCGTTTTCTGGTATTGATTTCAGTTTGCCCTGTGTTTCTATCTCGTGGTGTGTTTTCTATACCGCGATATAGTCTATAACCCTTATCTTCCTTTCAAGCCGATCCCAGAGTTGTAACATGTTACTGTAAAAGATAAGTCATAAGGAACAATTTGTGGAAAAGGAAAGTCAGAATGGACATTTTGAGATTTTCCCGAACTTGAATCCATGCCTATAAGGTAAGACTTATGTTATTAACCAATCAAAGGCTTACATAACCAATCAAAGGCTAGTAAACGATGCAAAGACATGGTGTCTTGATGAAGACACATTTTATCGGTCATACATTCTTTGAACTCGTTGTTCTGATATTCTGTTTTTTTATAATAATAACAATATTGTTATTGTTGTTACCATTATTCACAACTATTCTTGTTTGTTAGATTAAAATATTTGCTTCATCATGAACTAGGTTTTAGTATGCTTTTACTCACAGTTTCACGTTTTAATATATGATATACTTCGGCATTGGGATACAACCTTAATCTATGTTATATATTTCAATATATTTATGTTTCTACTCCCTGGAACTCGAGCATGCAACCTCAAAAATTAATACAATACGTAGTAAGAGCATCGGCAATGGAAACCCCCCCCCCCCCCCCCCCATACACACACACTACCCTTCCACTCTGTTCCCGAGTTTAATAAACGAAGGAAAAGAAGAGAAAGGGAATTTAGAAGAGAAAAGAGAGGGAGTGGAAATGAAAGATTTAATTAACTAGGGTGTTCCCGAGTTGGAAAGAATTTAAAAGAAAAGTAGTTGTTTTCTCTTTAAAAAAAACATTTCCTTTCAAATCTCTCCAATTTGGAAGGATGAGAAATGAAGGAAATAAAGCAAAATTTTCCTTCCCTTTCTCTCCTTAAAAAAACTCTGGAACAAGATTATTTTTTAACATCCTTTCAAATCCTTTCTCTTCCTTCATTAAATGAAACTCAGGAACGCAGTGTTCATGTTGGCATTGCCCTTGGATTGACCCACGAACCTTTGTTTACCCCCCTTCTCCAAATAGATTTGCAATTTCTATTTTCTTCATTCTCACAAATCTTCAATGCCTTCGTAGACCATCTATCCGCACAGACAATCACCTCACTCTCCTCCCGTCGCCTCTCTCTCACACTGGCCGCCTCTCTCTTACACTTTATCCCTCTCTCATATAGATTGACGTCCATCAATGTTAAATTAAATCCCTGAATCCTTCATAGACCGTCTATCTACACGGACAATCATCTCCTCTCTCTCTCTCTCTCTCTCTCTCTCTCTCTCTCTCATCGCCTCCCTCTTCTTCCACACAGGCCGCCTCCCTTACACCTCATCCCTCTCTCACCTATATCGACGCCATCATCGCTAAAGTAAAACCCTGTGTTGTCAATGCTCTTATGGCAGCTTCTGCTCACAATTAACAGTCTGCGGTTCTAGTTTGTTAAATAAGACGTCAAAGAACTTTCTGTAACATCAAATTTGATAACGTGGGGCATTTAAACTTTCTAATTTTAGAAGTTTCAAAATTTTAATCTATCAAATTAAGAGAAATACAAATCTGTCAAGAAAGCAAAGAAATTAATTTAGCTTCCGAGGGGTAAAAATCAACAATGCGTCAACTCTTTTAATACCATGAAACTCTCTGGCCACTTGACATCACAAACTCTCTCCTCATCGCTATCGCGAACGAAATCACCACCAAGCACATCACCATCTTTTCTGAATTTTTCATCCATCCGCTATTCTTTGCATCGCTTCCTTCTCACAGTTGATCCATAGTATTGACAAAAATGAGTAATTCTAACATTTGTAACAATAAAGCATTAATATCCCAATTTAAATCGGAGATGGTTAACAAACGGCCAACACACTTCACTTGTAAATCCAGTCAACGACACCTCCCTAATACCCAGCTCTGCAACGGCAAATATGTATTTATACTATGTAACGTGTTTCAAAACGACTTCTTAAGTAAAGAAAAATAACCACAAGATCAGCCTTCTTCCCAATCAATGCCGTCATCATCATCACCCTCTTCATCACCTGACACCTCTGCAGCTTCAACATTCAAGTCCACCTTGAAAGTCTCCACTGCAGATGAAAAAACAGGTCAAATTATGAAATTCAGCTAAACAAGAACGAGTCAAATGGATCCAAAAGGTGAAACTAATCAAAAGTCTATTTTTCGATCCATACATCCTTCGACGTCGTTTTATTCAAAGATTGGGATTAATGGGTTGATCCAGGCTGTATCTTATATATAATGGGTCATATATAGCAATTAGCTAAAAGGGGAACGGGTCAAATAAAATAATTAGCTAACAGGGGAACACGTCATGTAAAACAACTAGCTAAAAGGGGAAGGAATAGCTGTTGCAACCAGAACTCATTTTGAATCATTATCAGACCAGCCAATCTTTACAAAATTACACATTTATTCTCTAATGTGATCGCTTTTGGTTTTCAAGAGTTGACCGCATTATGGAAGCTACAGATGACAAAAGCATTTCGGGCCTTGGGTTATGCTGACGTAACAGCATAAGCATAATCATGAACATTTGAAAGCATTGATCAAATGAAATCAAGGGTTAGGATGATGGGGGTGCCACATGGAAGATTTTTAGGGAGGGCAAAATATGAAGTCACTAATATATATATATATATATAGGGTCAGGATCTTGTACAAAGTGTTTTTTTGTGAGAAGGATTAAAAATTGATACTTAGGCATCATTTTTTAAACTTAGTCGTGATGTTTTGGATTGTTTTGCCTATAAAAACACCAAACATAACAATTAAAAACCGAAAACAATGTATTTTAGGCTTAAAACTTAAAACACCATGTTGTGTGTTTTAAGCGTTAAGTAGTGTATTTTAGCTGTTTTTTAAATTTAATGACTATAATACATTGTATTGTGTTTTAGATTGTTGTGTTTGGTGTTTTTCAAGTTAAAACAAAACATGATGCCTAAATGTCAATTCTTAGTCCTTCTCACACTTCTCACAAAAAAAAAACGCTTTGTACAGGATCCTGACCCTATATATGTTTAGGATCCTGTACAAAGGACATTTTTCGTACAAAGTGTGAGAAGTCTATGTAGTCATTGTGTTTTAACTTTTGGCTATGATGTTTTTTATTTCTTTTGCATTGTATTATATAGAAAAACACCAAACGTAACAATTTAAAACACAATCAAATGTATTCTAGACATGACATTTAAAACACACTGATTACTATTGTATGGTGTTTTAGATTGCATGTCGAGAATACATTAATTAGTGTTTTAAATTGTTAAGTTTTGTGTTTTTCTATATAATACTATGCCAATAGAATATAAAACATCATGCCTAAAATTTAAAACACAATGCCTATATAGACTTCTCACACTTTGTACGAAAAATGTCTTTTGTACAGGAACCTCACCCTATACATATATATATAGGGGCAGGATCAAATACAAAGTAATATAAACGTGCGAAGCGTGCGAAGGATCCCTTTGTACATGATAATTACGTAATGATAATTACGTAATGCCTTCATGAACATACAAAAACATTACGTAATTATCATTACGTAATTATCATGCACAAATGCATGATAATTACGTAATGATAATTACGTAATGCTTTCATGAACATAAAAAACATTACGTAATTATCATTACGTAATTATCATGTACAAATATCCTTCGCACGCTTCGCACGATTCTTTATTTTTGTAGAATAACCGCCCCCTATATATATATATATATATATATATATATATATATATATATATATATATATATATGGGAAAGTTAATTTGAGAACACATATATTTCGTGCGAACCGTGAGAACGGCATATAAAACCATTCAAATTCCAAATTTCTTTTTACACTTGTCTTTATTACTAAAATTTCATCTCAAAAACACAAATTACGCGAAAAAATTCAAACGTATACGAAAATAATTTGTTTTTACACATGTGTAAATTTACTGTTTATACATGTGTAAACTGTTTCATTTACACATGTGTAAAGTTAATTTGAAAGTGTTTTTGCAAGAAAATATGAATTATTTGGAAAGAAAATTCATTTATTAATGTTGTATTTTGATTATAATGAGGTTTGTATTAAAAAAAATTGATTTTGATTAATTTTTTTACTTGTTCTCACGGTTCTCACAATATTTAGCGTTCTCAAGATAACCCTCCCCTATATATGTATATATATATATATATATGCATGCAACACACACATGTATATACAATAGTTGTTAAAAGCGCAAGGCTCACTCGAGGCGCAAAGGTTGAGCCTTGGGCCTCAGTTCAAAGCGCTTAAAAAGCAAGAGCTTTATTAAGTGAAGCGCACAGTATAAAAATACTTTTTTAGGTGTTTTAAACATGTATTCGGCTTCTCTAGGGTTAGTTTAGGCTGTTTTAGGTTGATTATAGACTTGCTTATGGATAGTATAATTGTTATAGACCTGTTCAGAAGATTATTGGATAGAATCCCGACGGAACTTGGCCTAAAAAGTGTGCCCGAGGGCCTGGAAGTGGGGCTTTTGAAGCGAAGCGAGAAAGTTGTGCTGAGCCTGAAAAGTGGGCCTAGGCGATCGCCTGAGTGAGCCTTGACAACATAGGACTATATACACACACAAATTACCTGCAGTAGGAGTCTCTTCCCATTCAACATCTTCTCCATCATCATAACGTTGGCGTTTTCTAGAACTTGATGGGTCAACATCAGTGGGGATGTTATCGGTTAATAGATCTTGCTCCCTCTTGACGGCTTCCTCTTGTTCTTTTTGCCTCTGAAGTATAGCAGCATAATATGCTTTGACATACTCATCCTACAAGAGATCAACGAACATACGATTGAGATTATCTGTAAGGAAAAACAAGAAGTTGTTGGATCGCCAAGTGGATTAACTGGTCAAAATGGGTTGGCTTCAGACAGGTCATTTATTTGTATGGTTTGGCTTGAACCACAAACACTATCCACTTTTTTTTTTCAATAACAACAAAAATGTTAGTTGAAATTGCAAGGAATCGATATTATTACAATGACAATCTATATCTTTAGATAAAAAAACATTTTTGGGAATTGCATGTATTAAGATTTAAGACCAATCTTTTGGCAATTGTCAACTTGTTTGATCCGTTTACCTTTTAGCTCACTTATTTGTTTGACCCGTTTGAGATAAAACACAACACCAATCAACTGTTTTAGATGCAAATGAGAAGAAATTTCCATTTCAGCTTAACATACAAGATACAAACAGGGTAAACAAATAAGAAATCTGATTGTTGAGCAAACCTGAAGATTCTTTGCATCGTCCTCCTGACTTATTGACTTCTTCTCATCTTTCATATCCATAGATGCTGAGGTTCCCTCCATTTTGGATTCTTGCTTTACCCCACGTTGCTCATTTGTAAGATTCATTCCTTCCTTAATCATCCATGGAGGCAAAACTTTCATCGGTGCAATTTCAGATTTAATTTCTCCTTATCCTCCACACCAGAGAAAGCCACTTCAACCTGTAAAATTTATACCAATTACTCATTAAACTTGTTATTAGGTTTATATTGTTATAAATGTACATTATGATGTAACTTAACATCAGACATGCCCCAATTATCCAATATTGTTTTGGGCCAAAAAACGATTCAAATTTCTAAACATTGTATAGGGGGGGGGGGGGGGGGGGGGGTTCAAATGAAATGCATTAAACAATAGGAAACAAAGGAACCACGTTTTGGCCTTGCGTCATATTTCAATGGATTGATAACTAAGATAAGAGACATTATTTCTCTTCCACTCCATTAACGGTGAATCGCGACCGTTGCATGACCAAAGGCCAAAAAATGTACCTCTGGTTCCTAATTACTTAATGGTTCTTATTAGAAAAGGCAGGCACCTTTGTCTCTCAAGAAATGGCATAGGGGTTCCTCCCTGTCCAGATCTAGAAGAATCATTGCCAGTTGGATCAGAACTAGATGCACGTGCAACAGCACTTGCTCTAAGTTCCCATGCTTGAAGAGTTCCGTAATCAGGAGCTTCTAAGTCTTTTACTCTGCCAAGCTGATCAGTCAGAGGTTTGAGTTCTGCCTGCATTTGTATCGTCAATCAATTTTTTAAACATAAAAAGAATAAACATGGAGAATATAAATGTTATGTTACTACTAAACTGAAAACCAAGTTAAAACAAAACTTTACCAGAATACTTTTGCTGTTTAAAGTTTTAACTAGAAAACGGCATAAGTAAAAGACGGTTTGTGAAATGGAAATACAGCCTTTCAAAAACATTATTTTATCCATATGTGGTTTCGATGCAGCTGTATTAAACTGGTTATTTGACTCCTAAATAGAATAACCAGAAGCAGATGGATCAGAATGCTATCAGCTTTTCAACCAACAATCCCTCAGATGATTCATAAATTAATTATTTGAACTTATACAGTAGAAAAGATCCAGCACAATGATCTATATGGGTAAAATCCAATCAAATTAAATTTTTTTTTTATCATTGAACATTCATTATTATAATATAAGTACCTCCATTTTTTGAAGCAAATCCCTCAATTTTTCGCGGCGCCGTCTTCTTGCATTATCATCACCATCTCCAATATCTTGGGAAGTTAACTTGTCGCTCTCTGCAACTAATTCTGTGTTGCAACTTTCACAATGAAACGAATCATCTTCAAAAGAGACCAGTCTAATAGCATCCAATGCATTATATCTGAAAATTGCAAGGAGATTGCTTGACTTTGATTGGTCATCCAACCTTTAAAACAGAAATAAACCAACAAAGGCTAAACCTTTTCCCACATTTTGGGCATACATATTCCTGGACAGTATTCTTGTTGTCTAGTTCATCTTTCAACTTTTTCTTCATCCGCTGCAGTCTATACCTCACTACATCATGTATCTGCAAAAAGTGGGAAAGATAGATGAGTTTCTATAATATTTGAAAATACAAGTTGATCAACTGAGTCTTTCATAG
Organism: Ambrosia trifida; assembly: GCA_028751855.1. Lineage (NCBI taxonomy): Eukaryota > Viridiplantae > Streptophyta > Magnoliopsida > Asterales > Asteraceae > Ambrosia > Ambrosia trifida. The sequence goes on from CM054124.1 coordinate 47,287,900, forward strand.
CTAACTAGAAATGTGAAAAATCAGTATCAGGTATTTCAATTATCTACCAGCGTTCTTATTGTTGCATATAGAAAAATAGAAATAAAGTGCATATGCAATAGTTACTATTTTAAACCATTGCAAGACTAAGTTCAGGGAAGGGTAGTATTTCCATTGGGAAAACTTGGTGATCAGAACTGTCCAAAATCTAAAAAAAAATGTGTACTCCTTAAAAACTTTCATAATGGAACTCCAAACAGGATAAGAACAAAAAAGGCAGATGAAGATTAGTTCTTAGAGAGAGAGAGAGAGAGAGAGAGAGAGAGAGACCTGTGCGTAGTCGAGACAACAATAAGAATGAGTGTGCAGCTTAATCTTCTCTTCTCCATCTCTTCGCGGAAGATTATCAGCAGTGGCAGCAACCGCAGCATTATAGGCTTTTGCACCCTTGGCCGTCTATAATGAACATATAGATATATATAATATTAACATCTTTCCTATTAAGATTAAATAAGAGGGATTGTGTACATCCCTGCATAGAAGAAATTGTTCTGAAATTTAAAACTAACCTCTTTCCTGTGATCTCTGGTCACTAGCTTTTCTTCTTCAAAAAACCGCAAAGTTCTCCGAAGTTGTTTTAAGTGCAACTTCAAATCTTTTGCTAAATCTTCTTCACGCACCCATTGCCGTCTACAGTAACAAAACAAAATTACTCAATCATAACAACAGAGAAGATATGGAAAAGATTTAAAGATAGATACTAACAAACAATCGAAGAGCATTGGAAAATGAGTAAACCGGGTTATTCATTCATGCAGATAAGCAGATTATTAAATTAAAAAAAAAAAATCCTGCATGCTTCAATTCATGTATTCGTATTTGTGAAATTACCACCTTCATCACATGTAATATAAACTCTTCCATCATTCTTCATTTCTTCTATTAACAAATGCCTTGTCATTTAGAAGAATGATGTATTCATATTGTTTTATTTCAACGCTTCAATGGCAAGATGTATTGATCTTTGGGTGTCTATTGGTATAGAGAGGGGTAAGAAAAAACCAAACAGAGCCGTTCAGGAGTTTAAAAATGCTGTTCTAAAAGTAAAAAAAAGGGAAATAATTTTATCAAACTGCAATGCCTCTATACCATGAACAAACTAAGTCATGAATGAAATCTAATCAATAAACCAACAACTAGCTATTGTGGTTATCTGTTGGCAAATTAGACATCTTGAATGTTATAACTGAGTAGTTAACAACACAATAGCAAGCCCGATGAATGAACAATATAGAGCAAATAGAGTTTATGGCATGCCTTGAAGACTGTAATTTGCAGCCAACTGTTCAGTTGAAACTAAAGACTATGTTCACTGATTAGATGCTCAATCTCTTATGACACATTAAAGAAAAGACATATTTCTAACTCTTTCTTTTAAAACAAAAATTCTTGGACACCCAAACTATGAAAAGGCTACACTGACAAACAAGAATCACACAAAGTGGTAATAAGTACCATCTGCAGTTTTGCATTTCTCTTAAAGAAGTTATTCCAAAGCTGCCCTTAAAAAGAAAAACACTATCTTAAAATAAAAAGTACAAAAAAAAGAAGATAAAAATCCCCATATAAACTTTTCATCACTTCCAGATGCTAAACAGCTAAACCTATTTACATAGCTGCCGATCCTAATTATTTGCATTTCTTGAAGAACTGTTATCCAAAGCTGCCCTTTTTTATAATAATTAAAAAAAACTACATTAAAATCAAAAACAAAAAAAAATAAGAATTTTCGTATAAGCTATTCATCAATCATCACTTCCCAAATGCTAAATCTATTTACATAGCCGCAAATTCTAATTGAAAAAAAAGGGATTCAGAAAAGTTAAGAAATCATATAGCCCATCAAATCAATGGGAAAAAAAATCCAGGATCATGTTTAGAAGAAGCAGGTAGACCAACAGACGGTGAAGACAATTCGTCATGTTCAGGGTGTAAGGTGTTTGACATTGAGGTGCAAAAGTGATTAAAAGGTTTCTACTTTCTAGGTATAGGACAGCAATCGCTTTCTAGTGCTTCAATTCTGATTATAGGATAACTTATCTATCAAATGGAGCATAAATCCTAAAAAGTAAAGTTATCAAACTCTTCTAAGTTCTAACAAATGATTATTTAATAATCATCACTACTGCAAAACAGGCAGAAACACATTCCAAGAGCATCTCCTAAGGCAACACAGGTAGAAACACATCAAAACACCATCTCCCAAGGCCTGTAACTTGTTTTATCAATCCATCCTATATTCCAATCTAGACATCGATTACCCGTACCATAAAGCCCCATTCAAAAAACAATGCCAAACACCCCCTAACTACAATAATGTTCCCAAACTCTTTAAAACCCTTCACAACTCATAATTGTTATATGTTTACACAATTACAATAAAAAAGAAGATAATTCTAAGTACGTGAATTTTAGCAATCGAATAATCAATTTTAGAGATCCAGTTTACATAGAGCTTCAACAATAATTCTGGTTATCTTTATTTAAGGCTTAAATCCTAAGAAATCTAAGTTTGCAAACCCTTCTAACAAATGACTATAAGATTATCACTACTTCAAAACAGGAAGAAAAAAAAACATCAAAAAAACCTTCCTAAAAGCGCTGTTTTACATATCCACCCTATCTAAACATCGATAACCGCAAGGTTTAAAAAGGCTGAAACGGGCCTCGAGGCGTTGTCCGTTAGCCTCACGAGGCGTAAGCCTCGAGGCGGACCGAGGCGTAAGCCTCAAAACATTATTAAAAATAACAACATATATATATATATATATATATATCATAAAAATACAATATAATATAAAACAAAACATCATGGATATTATAAAATTTAATTTAGTAATGAAACAAACATCATAAAATAGTTTTAATAGCATTTTAATCTTTAACTTAAGTTTGGAGATCAAATGTAAACTAGTGAATATTGAGGGGGTTAAATGTAAAAATACCAAAAGTTGATAAGGTAGAGGAGCAGGTGTGTTTTGGTTGGATTTTGAGGTGGGAACTCGTTCCAAGTACAATTTTTGACCTGACTTGAACCAATTTTCACTACCTAGACCCAATTTTGACTTAGGCGGTGAGGCTAAGCCTCAGATAGGCTGAGGCTTAGGTTTCAATTGACCCCCATGAGGCTAAGCCTCTAAGGCGTTTTTTTCATAGCCTCAGCCTAGGCGTAAGCCTCGAGGCGAGCCTCAGACAGCCTTTTTAAACCATGGATAACCGGTCTCAAAACCTCACTTTCAAACACAAAGACAAACACCAAACTAATGTAGTGACACTATGTCTCTCTCTCTAAGGGGGAGACGTGGTTCAAATCTTGTTGCTAGCGATTTTCTCCCGGAAAGCAAGTCAAGGGGTTTTACGAGCCAGTTGATTTCCTCCTAGAACGGTTTGGTTTGGCGCCATCCCTGAGCGTCAAACTAACAATAGACGGTTGTAATTCCGTTTGAGGTATGGATATATAACTGGCTATAAAGAGGGGCCAATACGCCGCCGTTCAAAAAAAAAGAAACTTATAAATCCTAAGTTTGCAAACCCTTCTAACAAACGATCATATGATCATAACCACTTCAAAACCACCACAAACACCATCTTTTACGGCCTGTCTCATCAATCAACCCCATCTAAACATCACTAACCCGTATCAAACCCTCACTTTCATAACATAATGCCAAACACCACCTAACGTCCCCAAATGCCTTAGATACTAATATACTATACAGTTAACTCGGCCGACATATATCACCAATATATCGATTATCAGTCATCAACCGAGATATCAGTCAAAATATCAATACCGACATTATCGGCAATATATGGGCTAAACTTGGGCCTTGGTTAGCAAGTTTTCTAAACCCTAATTAGTCTATAAAAATATAATCTATGCTCTTGCTATTTAATTATCATTATCACCTCAATAAATAAAACCAATATGTCTACACAATTACAACAAAAACCTTGTCAGGGCATCAAGAACAACAACGGCAATCCCTCGGTTATCACTCCGGCCCGTTTTCGGTTGATTATCGCCTTTCGCAGTAATATCATCATAAAACGCCCTTGCAGCCAGCTTCACCAATCTGAACAAATCACAAACATAAACTAATCAACGCCAGATTAATAATAATTAATGCAAAATGTAAAGGAATTACATATAAGTGTAAGGGTTTGTTAAAAGGATGTAAAAAGAGGGGTAAATTAGGGATTTTATACTTGTTGAATGGCTCGATACTCATGTTTAGGGTTATGATTGAATAGGATTAACTGGTGTTTGAATATTATTATAAGTTGGATATGAAAGTGAGAATAATATTATTATGTTGAAGATCTGGTATGGTGGTTCGCTACCGTCGAACTTGAGAGAATGAATTGGTAACGGAAGGGAAGATTGTGAGGTTTATAATTGTTATTTATAGACGACCAGTCGGGGCGGGTTGGATTTGGTTTGGGTTTTGACCCGTGTGAGCTTGTTGGGCCCAAAATGAAAAACGTCACCTAAGGCTAAAATAATAATACCATGAGAAAGTATTTAGTACAAAACATCCTTAACTTACAAAGCATAGAAAGAAAGCAGAGAGTGCCATGTAATTTTAACTTTTTTTACTGTCAAGGGTAATGTAGACATTTAGCAGCGCGCACACGAACTTGATGATCTTAATTATTTGGAGACCCAGGTTTCATGCTCTGTTTAATCAACAAATACCTTTCACCACTGAAGATCAATCACCACCTGCAACCCAACAATCGAAATCATCCACCACCTCGAACCTCCATCCACCGCCAACATGCAACCCGACATTCGAAATCAGCCGCAACATGAATTTTGTTAATTTGTTGATGTTTAGACAACGCAACATCTAAATTGTTATCAAAACTGTAAATTCGATGCAAGTTCCCTCCATCACCAACCTGTAAATCGTATTTAGAACCAGACCGTAAAGGCTGGTTTAATAACGTGTGTTTTTTATTTATAACGTGCGTTTTTATTTATAACGTGTGTTTCTTCATTTATAAGATGCATTTTTATTCATTTATAACATGCATTTTTCAATCATTAACAGACGCATATGATTCTTCTTTCTCCTTCATCATCTGATTCATTGATACATGTGTTTATTGTACATGTGTGATTGTTTTGTGTTAATATACATGGTTTATCTTGGTAAAATGGGTTATGTCGGTGTGCATATGAACAAGAAACATGTTTTAATTTTAGTGTTGTGTAATTACAAATGCTCTATTTTTCTAGACGAAAACAGAGCATGGTTTACAAAAGATAGATACAGGCATGTGTAGTCACCAATGCTTTGTTTTTGAACGAAAACAAAGCTTGGTTTCGGAGTGGTGGTAAGTTCGTCAAATATGTGTTTTAATTTTGTTTATCGTAAAATTAATTAACGAGAATGTTGTCTGCGCAATTTGAAGTGAATGGGGATTTGATTTTGCAATTGGACTAAAATACAATTTCCGATGTGACTATGATGATGACTAGATGATCATTATGACATTCATTAGGATGTATGTTAAAACAAAATAAAAAAAAATCAAATGGTATCGATATGAAGAGATATATATCTGCAAGAATAATGGAATTGAAAGGCGACAAAAATTATCGAAATTTTATTAAATGCTATAATCGAAATATATGGACTTGAAATGCAAATACAATGAAATTGAAAGACTAAAATTACACTGTGGATAATAATTGAAGGGGACGGATATCATGGTCTCCACTACTTTTGAAAAATTCGTCCCGGAATTTCTTTAAAGGAAACATGTAACTAGTGTTGTGGGTACTCGAGATAACATTTTGTTATGCGCGGTTAGGTAAAAAGGATGGCATAAGCTTTGGATAACATGATAAATTATTCACGATTGGCATTGAATAAATGAAATGATGTGCAAGAGCTATAAGCTGAGGTTGGATGACGATAAGAGGTGGATTATGTTGGCATGGAATAACCAGGAGGGATACAAAAGAACACCAAATCGTAAGTTTCAAGGATGTGAAATGGAATACTTGGAATGATTAACTATGAAAAGGCTTATTGAACTACCAAGTTGACTAGGGCTAGTTCCTGGTCCGACTCCCAGTCACATTTTCGATGCATTATTAGTGTTTATATATGGGTAACCCACCACACCTTTGACACCTCAAAATCGTACTAGGCATCTACCAAAAACCCTAACCTAGCGTTCGTTTCATGGATTGCAAAGGAATTGGAATTGGAATTCGCTGAGAACCATTATTTGATTTGGAATTTTGATGTGTTCGTTTCATAAAATAAAATGAAATGTCGATGAAATTGAAATGTGGATTCTCTTCCATATGTAGTTGTTCAATTACAGTTCCTTCTTTTGTTGTAACAAACAACATAAGAAGTCGAGTACGCAAGACAATTCCATCTGAATTCCATTCCATTCAAGTTAAACGAAACCTACCTTAATAGAAATTCACACCACCTAAACGTACTTGTAAATTCACGATTACGTTCCGGACCGTAATAACCAATTTACCTTACGTTAGGGTGTTATGTCCTTTTATGACAACTCGGAATACTATATTAAGAAGTACTAAGTGTGTGTGTGTGTGTGTGTGTCGTGTGTGTGTGTGTGTGAAAATGAACATATTATAGTTAGGACTTTCCCCTTTCGGGTTTTCCTTCATGTTAATCCACCAAGTACTGTTTAGGAATATATGACACAAGCTAGCAGGTGCAAATCAAAACTACCGGCAACTTGAAATTGTAAATGTACCGTAAGTAAAACTTGTAAATTGGAATTTTGATTAAGACAAGGATAACTCAAAGTAATTACATGTGGTTGGGAACAAACACATTGGGTTTCATTGTTTCAACGACTTGTAAACACCACGATAAATGTAAATACATCAAAAACGCATCAAATAATGTAAATGTAAAAGTAAAAGTAAAAGTAAATGCATCAAAGGTGCTAAAAGTATAAAGATGCGAATGTAAATGTAACGGTAGTTGTATTTGCATGGATAAACGTTTACAAGTGAAGGAGGATAGAAAATGTCACACCCCAAGCGATGGCAGAAACATCGAGGTGACACTTGTGATAGATTGTCCAAAGACTTCATGACACTAGAATTCGTGACAATATGATTTAAAGATAAAATTTCATTCATAGCATAATCATCGTCTAAAAAGATAACAGAATACAAAATTGTTTCATAAAATGGAAAGTACAACATCAAAATATAGAATTTAAACTAGCGTGTGTTTCTAGTCCAATCCTAAGGAGATTTCTTGAATAAACCTGCATTAAACATTTCCTACAACATGTATAAAATATTCGTCAACACATAAAGCATTGGTGAGCATACTAGTTTTAGTTTACATACATAGTATTTTAGAATGATAAAAGGAATGGTCAAAAAGGTACTTAACTATAGTCTAGGTCAAACATGGCAATTTTTCCTAATTCCCTATAGTCATGGCTCTGATACCAATCTGTCACACCCCAACCGATGGCGGAAACATTGAGGTGAGACTTGTGATAGATTGTTCAAAGACTTCATGACACTAGAATTCGTGACAATATGATTTAAAGATAAAATTTCATTCATAGCATAATCATCATCTAAAAAGATAACATAATACAAAATTATTTCATAAAATGGAAAGTACAACATCAAAATATAGAATTTAAACTAGCGTGTGTTTCTAGTCCAATCCTAAGTAGATTTCTTAAATAAACATGCATTAAACATTTCCTGCAACATGTATAAAATATCCGTCAACACATAAAGCATTGGTGAGCATACTAGTTTTAGTTTACATACATAGTATTTTAGAATGATAAAAGGAATGGTCAAAAAGGTACTTAACTATAGTCTAGGTCAAACATGGCAATTTTTCCTAATTCCCTATAGTCATGGCTCTGATACCAATCTATCACACCCCAACCGATGGCGGAAACATCGAGGTGAGACTTGTGTTAGATTGTTCAAAGACTTCATGACACTAGAATTCGTGACAATATGATTTAAAGATAAAATTTCATTCATAGCATAATCATCGTCTAAAAAGATAACATAATACAAAATTATTTCATAAAATGGAAAGTACAACATCAAAATATAGAATTTAAACTAGCGTGTGTTTCTAGTCCAATCCTAAGTAGATTTCTTGAATAAACATGCATTAAACATTTCCTGCAACATGTATAAAATATCCGTCAACACATAAAGCATTGGTGAGCATACTAGTTTTAGTTTACATACATAGTATTTTAGAATGGCTTACTCAAATCTCATACTATAGCATTGCACATACCTGTCATACAAAAGACATAACTCAAACCCGCGAGTACCACGGCGTATACCTAACATATTCATGTTAGGCCGTTTAAATCTTAACAATGACCCATAAAGGGGGCGGTGTGCTAGTCCTATAGCGCTATACATGTTAAGTGGGCTAATAATAGTTAATGATTTATGTCTAAGTATCTAAGAATCATAAGCATGGCAAGTAACATATAAGTATGTTTAATAGATTGAGCATGTGTGTTTATGAAAGCATTAGTGTGTTTTGCATATGATACATGTTTGCACCCCAAAAGTGATAAAGAGTAAAAAGGGGACACGTATGAACTCACCTTTGGGTATAACTGATCATAAAACATTTGGTTTACGTTACAAGAGGCTCAATTTCAAGTTTGATTATTTATTACATATAAAATAAAGTAATTTGAGTCGGCTCGTGAGCTCATGTACCAAGCCAGGCCTAGCTCGAGTTCGGATTGATTACAAATCGAGCCGAGCCGGCTCGTTTACAGTTGAGCTTTTATCGAGTTTTTCCGAGCAAGCAGCGACACACATTTTGAACACCTCTGTATATATTATGTTGTTAAAAAGCATGTGAAGGTGACCATTTGGTTTTATGTATATGTATAAAATTTCATTTAGATCGGATAACAAGAAAACACAATATTTTCGTTTATTTCAATCACGTCTTTTAATTAGGCTTGAGGTAAATATTCTATTAGGTGTATTCATTTTATTCAATCAAGTCCTTTCTTTCGATATGTGTATTTTGAAAAAAAAATATATAGTATTATATTTATATAGTATAGTAACAATATTAACCAATACCATATAAGGATGCTCCTACCTTAGAGTTAAGCCTAAGAAAACAATGGGACCGAGTATAAGGTTATTTTAATTTTTTCGTAAGTTTGTGATTATGTAATAGCGACGTTATTATTCGAAACTATTTACGATTTCCATTTTTACCTAACCATAAACTCTGGGGGGATGGAATGATTTTGAAGGAATGGAATGCCTTGTGGAATGGATGATTTCATGCGTTTAACCAACCAAACACACTATTTATCATTAGCTCGTAATGGTCTATTTCATGCCCATTCAATTCATTCCTAACAAACGCTACCTAAATTTGTTTTTTTTTAATTTTTATTGTATTTAGTCCTTACTTAAATATTAATTTTATCTAATCTGATATCCCAAATTCCCATGACATATTGACAGTTCTTTGTTTCCCCCCTTTCCAAACCCCAATTCCAATTTCCCGCCAATGGAAGCATTGGTAAATTCTAATATCTTTCTATCCAACTGCTAAGAATGGACACCACACGTACAACTCCAATCGACTGTAGGGTTCATCTAATCATCAGTCACTACCTTAATCTCCTAATCGTGAGTTCGTCACCTAGAACCCTAATCTTTCAATACTCACCTACAACCTTATTAATCGTAGTTCTGCGTTCCCAATATGCATGTCTGAAGGTAATTACCTCATGAATCGATTTATTTCAGTTTCATAGAAGTTTATTTGTTTTTTCGATTATAGAAGAATTTATCTTGTTCTGATTCGTAGAAGTATTTTTGTCTGCTCATACTTTTAGAACTTTATTTTTCGAACTTTATGATGTTACTTGAATATGTTGCTTTCTAGAGTTTTTGTTGATTCATGCTATTGTTCTGACTGTAGAAGTAATTAGGCTGTGCTAAGTTCTTTATGGTATAGCATCAGTTTTGCATAATCATTGGTGGACCCACTTAAGTTGGTAATTGGTATAGTGTAAGGTAAATGTTTAAGGTGTTTGTTGCAAGTTACAACTTAAAAGAGTTTAGTTTTAGTCCAATAGTGTCAAAGTTATATTGTAGAGGGACTTTGATCAGATAAGTCAAAGATGAAATCTGTTTTGATATTAAATCTGCTTGAATAATGTTGATTGGTATTCCCTGGATTTCTGACGAGTTTCACATTGTTGTGTAGGTGTATAAGTCAGTGGCCTTGAAGTGCTCTGAGCAAATTATGGAGGTAAGAGAATAAATATTACATATTAGTTCTATATCAGCATTGCATCTAAAGATCAGAAGACTCTTATAAATGCAGGTGAGCGTTTGACCTATTCGGCTCTCGGCGGGTTTGTGCAGCCCTTTTCAAAAACGAGCTTAAAAGGTTGCAAATCATACATTAAGGTTTCAATTTCACGTACCTCACATGAAAAAAAAACAGTCGAATGTAGTGGTTATTGCAATTATTATAGCCCTTGTGTTTGTGATCATCAGCCTTGTGTTTATAGTGGTTCGTTTGTACAATTAAAAGAATAAGAAGCACCTGGTTGAAAATTCTGATGAGACAAAAGAAGAGGATAATTCCTTGGAATACTTATCTTATCTGGGCTATTGCAAAAGTTTAGGAGATTTATCATTTAGGAGATTTTAACTTTTTTGAACCCCACCCGACTGACCCGTTTTGACTTGTTTTAACAACGTATAATTTTGAGTTTTTTTTCTCTTTTACAGCCAAAAGACAAGGGGGTACATGCACCAATCGGGTTTGTCCCAATTGCTAAGCATTATGTGCCTTATGTCCAAGGCTTGATATAAAACCACTATCGAGCCGGGGGTCTCACTGGAAGCAACCTCTCTATTCCCACAGGGTAGAGGTTCTACACCTTACCCTCATCAAACCCTACCTTAGCTTTTGCTATTGTTGGGATTAACTGAGTATGATGATGATGATTTTTTCTCTTTTACGTGTAAATACTAAAAAAGAAGCATTTTTTAACCTAACCGGACCCGACCCGAACCCATTCCGACATGAACCGATACAACCCTTTTTTTGAATTGACCCGTATTGACCTGAACCCGTTTTGACATGCGACCCATCTCGACCAGACCCGACCTGTTTTCCGGCTATAGTAGTAGCGAAGTATTTCTTCATTAGTTAAATTTGGTCAAAGGTCTTGAGTTCAAGTCCTTTACACTCTGTTTTATTTTTCTTTTTTACTTCATGCAAGTAGTACTTGTGTTGGTTGTAGCTCTGCTGCCTTTTGTAGTGGGGCTTCTGTGAATTATCTCTTCTTATATTCATAACTTTGTAAGCAATACATTTGTTTGATTGTTCTAATCCATACTCCTGAGCATTATAACTATGCTGGCCTTTTAAAGCAAAAATGGAAGCAGAAGCAAACAAGTTAAGGGACACTTCTAAAGGCCTTAACATAATCATTTCCACCAGGAGTTGGAAGGCACTAGTATGGCTTGCTTTTTTCCGGTATTGTTCCTTTCATATAGTTAAGATTACATGTGGCAAATGAGAGTTTGGATTGGGTCCACACCTGAACATAATTTTATGTTCATTAACTTCATTTTGATGCAATTGATTTTCCAGTTTAGCATTTGCTTTGGTCTTTTGTGTAAATTCATGCCTTTATGGCATGGTTACATTATGTGATGAAATGTGAATCATGTTTAAGATGATATTGTATTTTATTATGTTATTCAACCTGACCTGACTAGAACAGTGACCGGTTTTAATATTTGGTTGTGCTGAGAAACGGGGACCCCAATGGGAAAAAAAATTTGGTCCGTCATTGACCATAATTATATAATATCTAAGAATTGATAATTTCTATTTGGATTCGTGGGAAACATTTTCACAAGTTTACTAGTCTGGCAACTTTGTAAGTAGTAAGTTAATATATCTTTCTGGATAATGTTAGATTCTTGTACTACCCATAGCTTCACCATTGTTCTAACTTGATACATGTTGATGCAGGGATCTCATATAACAACTTAAAAGAAGATCTACCAATATCCCTGGGTTCATTATCAAGTATTTTAACATTGTAATCTACTTTCTTAGAACTGCTCATTAATAAACTGTAATTAACCTTGTTATGGTATATTTTGGCTTTTGAAGTATGGCAAGGTTGCTCTAATGTTGTGGATGCTCAGGTAAACGGCTATGTTGAGGTCAGTTTTGAGAAGAGAATCATTTATTGTTGGTTTGCTTGGGGTTTTAAAGGAAAGATTGTAGCTGACTATGCGATTGCTATGGGTGACTGCTGCTACTTTTCTTTTTATTATAAGCTAGAGCCATAGCATTAGATGATTATTACCTATTGACTCATTAATAATGTTAATATTTTTGAAGCCATATGTTATTTGAGTTTGGAAAAGCATGTTCAAGTACACCATTTGACTAAAAATGATATTTGTTTTATTATTGTTTTGTTGTTATTAGGATTGAATGCATATTAGTTCATAGCACAGGTTGCATTTGTGATAAAAAGGTTGTATTTGCTGTAAAAAAAAAGAATAAAAATTGTATTAGCCCTAATACAAACCTTTTTAAAGCCTAATAAAATGCGGTTGCATTTAGTTTCTTGTACTGTTAGTAATTTTAACTATGTCTATTGTCTTAACTTTGGTAACAAATATTTTTTTTTTTACAATGACATTCGCAGTGGCTAGCTTAGTTGGGGCGGGGAGGGGGCGGCCGCCCTTTCCCTCCGAATTTTCGCGCAAAAGTTCCGATTATATAGTATTCGTATAGAAAATTTTGGAAATATAAGGTTTCGACCCCCCGAAACTGGTTTTCGACCCCTAGAAACTAGTGACTTCTGACCCCCGAACCTTCAGGTCAAGTTTCGCCACTGGACATTTGCTATCATTTCGTCATACAGAAAAAACCAAAGTCACAATGGTGTGGCTAACGTTTGTGATTTTATGTGTGGTTATTGTCTAACCTTTGGTCACACATATTTTTTAATGACATTTGCTATCATTTCGTCACATACAACAAAAACAAAGTGACGATAGTGTGACCATAGACTATTAACGGTCATATGTTTATTGTTTTCCCATCACTATTGATAACTTTTAGCCACCTATAAAAACATAAACTATGACCATAAAATGCTTATACTTATTATTTTTTTTTCTTTTGCAACAATGCTCTTTGGTTACACAAACTCATAAGTGGCCATATGTTTTAGCTTTTAGCCACGTCACTAAAAAACGACTATGGCAGTTGGTCACATATTGTCACACTTTTCTACTGTGGCTAGTAAATGTCACAGTTTTTTCTTAAAGTGTGACCAAAGGTTTCTAAAAGATGTGTTTTTTTGTCACATGAAACAAATTCTGTGGCCGTAGATCACATTTGGCCACAATTTTGCTAATGTGGCTAATAAGTGTCACAGTTTTTTCTCAAGTGTAGCTAAAGGTTTTGAACTGTTATGCAATGGTCACATGAATAAATAAGATGTGTGGCTAAAAGTTGACTAGAAAGTTTTGAAATGTGATTAATGACCTTTAGTCACACATTTAAACAAAAGTGTGGCATGACAGTTTTAGGAAAAGTGTGGCCATAGGCATATTTTGGCGTAGTGTCGAAACCGAACTAGGTTTTTGTTTTCAGAAATCTTGTTTTAGTTTGAATGGAATTAAATGAATATCAATTGATGGTTACTTGCCGTTCAAAAAAAATTGATGGTTACTTAAATTTGTCGCTCAGCCATATCTTATTAATCACAGTCAATTCAATAGTTAATAATGATAAAGAAATTAAACAAAATAAAACAAAAAATTTATTCAGTTTACCGAGTTAGATATTTGTTTTCATTCTTTTTGAAATGTTTGAATGGTGTTTTCAGTTCCCATTATAAAATGTGAACTGATGTACATATAGTCTAAACGCAAACCAACTCGAATATATATCGACGTGTACATAAAAATACGCACATAAAAAGTTAACTTTTTTAAACTAAATGAATGAAAAGGGTAAACTCACAACTTTAGAAACTTAGTACGTAATAGTATAAGGATCAAAATTGTCATTTTATAATAAAAAATATTAAATACCAACTTGCTGGCCCAAGGGTCATTGGATCCCTTTAATTTTCTTTGTACTTTGTTGACCTACTATTCCATTCTAATGTATCTTCTTAGAAGGAGATGTTAGTTTATTTTCCACCATCACCGCTGAACTTTTACCAGATTATAATTTTAGTCCCTTGGCTTTGTTACCTTTAAAGTTTGAAAAATGACAATTTTGATCCTTATACTATTACGTACTGAGTTTCTAAAGTTGTGAGTTTACCCTTTTCATTCATTCAGTTTAAAAAAATTAACTTTTTATGTGCGTATTTTTATGTACATGTCGATATATATTTGAGTTGGTTTGCGTTTAGACTATATGGTATAAATTTTATTCACTTTACGTTTGATATAACCACAATGCTTATATAGGTTACACTAAGTTTAACCGAGTACGTCGAAATATGTCCTGATCAAGTTCTGAAGTGTAAGAACTAGAGAGACTTGCTGGGAAAATGCCAGTAGTTTGTAGAGTTTAGTTTGAGAGGGATGAAGTGGAGGAGGGAATGAAGAAGGATTGCGGTGGTAGTGGGGATTGATGCAGCCATGGGTGCGAGGGTGAAAATTTCTACGTGTGACCTACTAAGTGTGTGTAGTGGGCTTCATGCCCTCTCGTTATGGGGCGTTATCACCCCCATGGCGCCGAGCACACCTCCCTGGGGCGCTATGGGGGCGTTATGGCTTTGAAAGTTATGTGTATAGCGAGAGACAACAACACATTGTTTAATGAGTATGACCGTTGGGGCCGATGGGGGACATAAACGTTGGTATGGAATGGTTATTTATAAAAAAACAACCATTTATATATATATATATATATAACACAAATATTCAAACACACACGTTCAAACACAAATACAAACATTCAAACACAAACACATACCATTCAAACACAAACATGAATCTTTTCGGTCGCGGTTTTGGTTCTCAATCATCCGGCGAGCCTAATCAACCCAATGCTCCGGGTTCGGTTCAAAACCAAACCATTTTTATGAACACGTTAAACCAATCCATTTTTATAACTTCAACATGGGAGGTTTCGGGTCATCCCAAGTCTTTGGGACTTCTCAAATGTCCGGGTCATCATAAGCTTGGCAAGAGCCAATCTCGGTTTTGAAGACCCAGGAGCAAGAACCGAAGCCAGAGCAAGAGCCCGAGCGACAAACCGGGCGACAAAGACGATCCCACAAAAAGAAAGAATCTGAACCCCTTGAGAAAAAAAAACGCACAACCATGGGATGACGAAGAGTTGAGATAAATAACGTAAGTGTTGATCAAAATTTTAACTCGACACCCAAAACTTCTCATGGCACAAATAACTCTACTTTTGGTAGTATGAACAGGACATTTATGTATAGGATGTACGGGCGGCGTATCCACCATGTCATTATCATACCTCATCCGTGTTGTTATTCAAGTCATGATAGGTTACACGTACAAACTGGGACTTGTTATGTTTTCCATACGCCAAAATTTGTAATTACGTGTGCACCCGTAATTATTCCAATTTTCGCATGGTCCACATAATTCGTCTTAGTTATGCGTGGGCCCGTAGTGGACACAAAATACTTATACACAAGGAAAAGGTATTAAACTAAGGCATTAAACAGTTTTGATGTTGTAAACATAGCAAGCAACGTGATATGCAAACACATAATGTAAAAAGGGCATTAAGCAAGTTTTTGATGTTGTTAACCGTACGTGTTTTTGGCGTAGATGTATTGTTTCAATGACATAACGATGTAGACTTGTGCATATGTGGTTACGTTCAGATGTATAAAATCAAACAAAAGAATGGACAATTAGATTCCTAACGGAAACGTGTAAAATGTTTTGACTGAGGGTAACATAAAATTCGAGTTCATTACAAATTGAGTTTATGGGTACGTGAGCAATTTTAGCTTTTCAAGATTAAGGGTCAAGTTTGATGGTAGAAGAATTTAGTCCGTTGGATGTTAAAGAAAAAAACATATTTAATTGAAGTGGGAAAATTTTAGTGTAAAAGTTTTATCGAAGATGGTCGTTTGATTTATGAAAAATCCATTTTATTAAGCGAGAAAAATAGTTTATTAATAATTTTAGTTTGGTGTTGATGAATATTTTGACTCGTGATACGATTTCAAGAGAAAAGGTTTTGGGATTATAAAGAAGTAGATTATTTGATTTAGCGTGTCTTTGCTCACAAGTCCTGTTTACAAAAGATTTTTTTTAAACACTTTTACCATTTAGAATCTTGTTTGTCATACAGACTCGACGCACACATTTGTTAGTGGTTTGAAAGTGAGGATTTTATAGAAGAATAGGCATCCTCTTAGAAATAGTAGGAAGAATTTTGTTCAAAAATTTTGAAAATGATTGTGCGCGAGGAGAAAAGAGTTTAGCGATGTTTGAGTTTTGCTGATAAATTATGATTGTAACTAGGATAACGATGGTATTTCATAAAAAGGAAAATTTCACATCCGAAGAATTTCTTGAAAACATTACATAAGGAAATTCTCATTTTTTTATTTAGAAAAGATAAGTCAATCTTCTTTAGTGTGGTGAGTGGGTATTCCAGCATCGTAGATCACCATGGCAAGTCTTGGGCATTGGTTGGGTCGTTACACTTGGAGCATATCCATCCATTGGCTTTAGTGAATGAGGTAGTGCTAGTAGGTTTTTCAGGTTGTGGTTTAGTGGTGTGGCGACATGTCTTGGCTAAATGACCATATGCACCACAGTTGGCGCATATGCGGCATTGTGTGTGAGTGGGATGGTGATATTTACAACTGTCGCATAGCGGAAAGGTTCCACGGTACTGCTTTTTGTTTGAATTCGGAGACTCAGGAGTTGGCGAAGTGTGGTTTCGTTTTAGGGTTTTGCGTTTTCGGTTACCCTTTTTCGTTTGTTTGGTAGGGGTATGGGTAGAAGGTTTAGTATCTACATGGTTTGTGTTGTCTTGGATGGTATCGTCGGAGTTTGGAATTGGGTTTGTTGGGGTCTCTAGGTTAGGGAGAATCTTGATTAATTCTTGGGCAACAAGACTCGCCAGTTGGTTGAGATCGATGCTGTTGATACGGGAAGACATCTACGAGAATCATACATAGGAAAATTTGCATAAACGTTTTTAAACAAGGTGACTTTTGAATTTAGGAAATAAGTTACTAGGATTTTGGTTAGCAATGAAAAGCTTGCGGGTAAGATTAGATCGGTAAAATTGATGCAAATTTAGATAAACAAAATACACAAACTCAAGTTGTTCTCATGGATTTAGTATGCAAGTTCAAGTGACACGTATAGGACGCAAGTTTCACATTGTTCACATAGCGTAACACGTATGTATAAGCAAGTATAGTGTACTTAGTTAACATAAAGGAGTTTTGATTTATGTTGGTTGCGATTATTTGTATTGTTTGGAGATCGCGAGAGTAGATTGTAAATGCGAGTCTTGAGATCATATGCGAGTGAAATAAATCGAATATATAATGAAAACATAGCATGTAAACATAATTGAAAGTAGTATTAGCATAAAAAGAAAGGCTTGTTTAAAAAAAACAATTGGAGTGTTCCAGAACGGAACTAAGACTAACCAAAGTGATTCGAATTTACCTTTGAGTTTGGAAACATGCTTTGGCCTAATAGGTGGAATACTCTCACCGAAACTTTCGGTTAACGGTATTCACCCTTCCAGTTACTACATGTTTCTTGTCATTAGTAAATTTAAGACTTTGGCGAGATTTAAAAAAAATATCAAGGATTGAAACTAGTCGCTAAGTTGCGGATTTCACTCCTATCTTAGCGAGGTCGTTTCTTCGAGTGTGGTTTGTACACTTTGTCCAATGTGGTAAGAAAATTAATTCTATCCTTCGATTGGTAAGTGTCCACTAGAATGAGAATTGTGAAATTTCCACCAAGGTGAGGATATCACTCCTATCTTGGTGTGGTTTCAAAAATACAAAGAATTTACGCGGATTGAAAGTTATCACCAAAGTGAGGGTTTCACGCCTATTTCGGTGATTTCCTTTCGTTTGTGTTATACGAGCGTCTTCGAGTGTAGAGAAATCCACAAATAGGAAGGTAAATTTTAATGACCAAGAGAATGGAGTAGAAGCAAGATAGGGAGAACAAGTATTTTAAGCATGATAAAAGTAATGGTCAAAAAGGTACTTAACTATAGTCTAGGTCAAACATGGTAATTTTTCATAATTCCCTATAGTCATGGTTCTGATACCAATCTGTCACACCCCAACCGATGGCGGAAACATCGAGGTGATACTTGTGATAGATTGTTCAAAGACTTCATGACACTAGAATTCGTGACAATATGATTTAAAGATAAAATTTCATTCATAGCATAATCATCGTCTAAAAAGATAACATAATACAAAATTATTTCATAAAATGGAAAGTACAACATCAAAATATAGAATTTAAACTAGCGTGTGTTTCTAGTCCAATCCTAAGTAGAATTCTCGAATAAACCTGCATTAAACATTTCCTGCAACATGTATAAAATATCCGTCAACACATAAAGCATTGGTAAGCATACTAGTTTTAGTTTACATACATAGTATTTTATTATGGCTTACTCAAATCTCATACTATAGCATTGCACATACCTGTCATACAAAAGACATAACTCAAACCCGCGAGTACCATAGCGTATACCTAACATATTCATGTTAGGCCGTTTAAATCTTAACAATGACCCATAAAGGGGGCGGTGTGCTAGTCCTATAGCGCTATACATGTTAAGTGGGCTAATAATAGTTAATGATTTATGTCTAAGTATCTAAGAATCATAAGCATGGCAAGTAACATATAAGTATGTTTAATAGATTGAGCATGTGTGTTTATGAAAGCATTAGTGTGTTTTGCATATGATACATGTTTGCACCCCAAAAGTGATAAAGAGTAAAAAGGGGACAAGTATGAACTCACCTTTGGGTGCGTTTAGTAAGGTTCTGTAACACCCCAACCGATGGCGGAAACATCGGGATGTCACGTATTGATGATTGCTCAGTAGCTCATGGTGAATAATAAATTTCATTAATTGATTTAAATAAATTACATACAATTGTTCTACAAGAATTCGTACATCAAATTGACTAACACTAAGCACACATCTCCAAGTATTAACTCGAATCTTCAAGCAAGTAGAACCTGAAACATGTTAAGTTTGAAAATATTTTGGGTCAACAAAAGTTGGTGAGAATACATAGGTTTTATTTGTAAATACTTGATAACAATAGTTTGTACAACATTCCAGTTGTATGATGATAGAGTATGATGCAGACATGTAACAATGCGTCTTTGTACAATCAAACCTTGTGTCGACTGATGACTAACTCGCAAGTTAGTTAAATGTTGTTACTGTTATCGATCATCCCTGAATTTATGCGGGGGGATGGGTTTGTCAGACCTATAGCGCTATAATCTAAACAGGCAGCTTGATCATTGTTAATGATTGTACTGTGTCTTTTTGTTACAGTCAAATGATAGAATGATGATGTACTTGAATCACAAGTAAATATGAGTAAATGATAGTATATAAAATGTTTAAACATGTTTCACCCCAAAAATAGTGAAATAGAGAAAAGGGGCTATGTAAACTCACCTTAGCAGAATGTTATACTTCTTGAAAATTGAATATTGTGTTGCCCAAAATAATGCCAAATATCACCCTATAAAGGTAATAAATATGTCTAAGTCTATCTAGTCTACAAATGTATGTGTTCTAGGGCTTTGAATTGGGGATAAATGCTCGTTTGATTAATAATAAAAATGTTTGATAATCAAGAGAAATTTAGTAATTAAATAGACAAAAATCTTTTTATAAAATTTAAATTTAATATGGTCACAATAATGAGTTTAAAGTATAAAAATAATTTTTATAAAATTATTTTCTTTAAAATAGAATATTAAATCTATTTATTACAAATTGTCAAAATTTAACTCTAATATTTAAAAATACTAAAATTAAAGAATTATTAGGTTAGAAATTATATTTCTGTTCCAACTAATCAGAAATAATTTATATAAAATTTTGGTGCAAAAATATTAAAAAATGGATTTATTATGATTAATTATAATTAAAACTAACAAAAATTGATTAAAAATATTAAATAAATGATTTTTCAGAAATAAAAATTATTTCAGAAAAGTTTATTGTTATAAAAACTTAGAATAATTTTTGTGGAAATTTATAAGATTGTTTTGATATTTTAATAGAATTTTATAAATATGATAGAATAAACTTGATTTAATTATTATATATATTAAATAAATAAATTTTTGAAAACTAAAAATTGTAAGTTAAACTTTTTCATCAGATTAATACAAAATATTTTTTGTAGAATTTTTAAAAGTGTTTTAGTATTTTAAAATGAATTTATAAAATATAAATAATTATATTTAAAGTTTATAAGCAAAACAAAAAAAGAAAGGAAAAAGATGTTGGTGCCAAGGTTTGAACCCGTGTGGGTTGGTCCAAGAACACCAGACACAACCACTTGGTCTAGACCTGTGGTTGTGTTTGGTTTCAGTTTGTTTAAAATATAACACGTATGAGAAATCAGTGTTCTTCCCCAATTTGATTACACGAGCCCTAGATTTTCCAATTGAATGATTTACACAACATTAACCCAATTAACCTTAGGGTTAATGTTGTGTATGTGCCGAACACTAAATCCCACAGAAAATATGTCACTTACAAACACGTATTGAGCACGAACGATCGGTCAATGCTTAAAGTCAACAATGCGATCAAATCACCAGAACAGAAGATTATAAAGTGGAATTGGAGATGGAGGGTGGGTATTCGGCGTTTGTAGGAGCTATTGTGATGTTCAATTTATAGTATAGGGCCCAGGTTGTTGAATTGGAAGGTTTGACTCGACCTTGAACGTTCACACGGTTAATTGGCTAAATTAGGAGTAATTAAATCATAATTGACGCGTATCAATGGTCAATGGTCATTAAACATGGCCTAATTACAAGGTTACTAACCATAATTATAGCAAATTCGCGATTTTTGAAAAGTCTCCTTTGGGTCTGATGTCGCGTCTGTTACAAGGAAGAAGAAAAGATAGCTTCAAGTGGTGTTTTATACATTTTAAACTGGGTTTAAATCAACTAAGTGGTGTAGCCCAGGTGGTGTTAGCGTGTGGGTGTGTTGAGCCGGCTTGCTGCCCGGGTTCGAGTCCAGGGAGAAGCAGTTTCTTTTTTTTTTTTGTTAAGTAAAGGAAGTGTGGGCCGGGGTTTTAGCTGGGTTGGGCTGGGCTATAACTGGCTCGAAAGGAGTTTTAATAAAGATGGGTTTTAATTTGTTTTGTAACACATAGTCCAACTCTATTATTATTATTATTATTATTTACATATCTATATATATATATAGGTTGTGTGTTAGGCATAGTTGAAAAAGAATTAAGGGTAATATATATATATATATATATATATATATATATTGAGGGCTTTATGTATAAAAATTTGGGGAAAATTTGTGATGTTACAGTCTCCCCTACTTTTGGAAACTTCGTCCCGAAGTTTATTGAAAATACAGGGTTGAAGGTGATTGGGAAAAAAATAGTTGTGATTTGGAGCACGATATGAATAGAATAACTGTCTCGTGTTTAGTGCGGGTTGATGAACTACCAGACAACTAGAGTTTATAACCTTGATAGAATTTCACACTACCCTAACGTACCTGTAAATTCATGATTACGTTCCGTACCGCAATCACCAATTTACCTTACATTAAAGTTTTGCGTCCTTCTATGTCTCCACCGATTGTTGAGCAGGTCCGATAGCCTCCACCAGTCGTGGAGTAGGTTGTAGGGCCTCTCCCGACTGTTGAAAAGGCATAATGACCTCTACCAATCGTTGAGTAGGTTCGATAGCCTTCACCAGTCGTGGAGCAGGTTGTAGGGCCTCTCCCGACTGTTGAAAAGGCATGATGACCTCTATTTAAGTACAGCACATAGATTGCAAATTGATAACACGTTTATAACAAGCATAGTATATGAGTTGTAGTTGTATAGATTTATATAATTAGTTCATATTCAGACAATCATGCACCATGTAAACAACTTTCAGACAAAAATTTCAATACTAGAATTTATTACTTGAATCAAATAGTGTCAATACATAGAATAAAAGCAAACAACGTTCGAATGGTGGAACATGTTGTTAAGTAGCTAGAGGGTCTTGATCTCTGTTTAATTTAGGGCATCGATTACGGAAGTGATTTGGGTCTCCACATTCATAGCATTGCCCATAGTTGTATCGATTAGGATTAGTAGCCTGAGCAGGGTTGGTGGGTTGGTTGGCATTAGGATTTGGGGTCTCACGACACGTGTTGACCAGATGGCCATACTTTCCACAATTGGTGCACAGGCGACATGCTGAAGCAGTGGGATGATGTCGGTTGCATGTGTTACACAATGGATAGTTTCCAATATAGGGTTTCTTGTTAGAAGCTTGTGTAGTGAGGTTGACATCAAGATCCCTGGCCTTACGCTTCTGGTTCTCAGTAGTTACCGCGGCTACAACACTTGCTTTATTGCCTTTCCGAACTAAGGTCCCGTTCTTTACGTGATTATCAGTTAAGGTAGCTGCTAGACGCTTGGCCTCTTCTAGGGTAGCAGGGTTCCTTCCCCATACCGTGTCCTGAATCTGCATGGGTAAACCACCGATATACTTCTCGATGGCTACAGGTAACGGAGTGACCTTATGGGGCAATAACAGACTGAGCTCATGGAAGCGGGTATTATAAGCAAGGTTTTCCCCACTATCCTGAGCAAGGGTGTGGAACTCGTCCTCTAATTTCTTGACCTCGTTACGTGGGCAAAATTCATCTTTCATTATCTCCTTGACTTGATCCCAGGTCATAGTAAGTGCAACTTCAGATCCTCGGGTGCGCTTTTCCTCATTCCACCAAGTGAGTGCTCGTTTGTGAAGAACACTCATAGCATAACGAACCTTAAAGTTATCGGGACACTCACTGTTGATGAAGGTATTCTCAATACCCTCGAACCATTGTAGAAGACCAGTAGCTCCTTCATCTCCACTGAACTTAGGGGGATTACAGGAATTAAAGTGCTTAAGAGTGCAAGCTGGGAGACCATTCCCGTTTCCATTCCCATTTCCATGGTGGTTTCCATTACCGTTTCCGTTGCCGTTTCCATTACCGTTCATCTGTATGACTTGAGCCAATAAGTTAGGAACCAGAGTCGCGATCTGCTGTGCCATTTGTTGGGAAATGATCGCAGCCAGTTGGGCATCAATGCCATTGTTGTTGTTGTTATTGTTGTTGTTGTTGTGGTTAGTGTTGTGGTTGTTGCTACTTTCCTCTTGGTTTCCACCACTGTTATTGCGAGTGCTGCGACGTGGAGGCATGATCTGTAAGGGACACAATGAAATGAATGAGGTTATAAGGAATGTAATCATTTATTCATTAATTAAAACGAATAAACGAAAACGTTGACTTATCAAAGATTCTAAATTCTAATAACATATGAAGACATGCTTTAGCCTATAAGTGAACACTCATCCCGAGAATTCCCAGGTAGGCATCCGGGTCCCTCGTCTGATTGGGATATATGCGCAATGCCAGCCTAGACAGAAGACTCAGAATACAGGCGTTCACCCTTCCAGATTGCACGTGTTCGTTATTAAAATCTAGAACTTCGACGAGATCTCAAGGTGGTTCAGGTTAAACCTGAGGATTTTGTCCTATTAGTCTGAGAGTAGATCCAGTGATGGAGAGTAACCTTCTTGTAAGGATGAAAGTAAGGATAAGAAGTAGGAGGGAGATAGAGAATAGCAAATAAAAGAAGCAGGTACTGGTTAAATCCTATGGTTATAGTCTAGATTATTTTTCTAATAACCTAATTCCCTATAACCATGGCTCTGATACCAATCTGTAACACCCCAAGCGATGGCGGAAACATCGGGATGTCACGTATTGATGATTGCTCAGTAGCTCATGGTGAATAATAAATTTCATTAATTGATTTAAATAAATTACATACAATTGTTCTACAAGAATTCGTACATCAAATTGACTAACACTAAGCACACATCTCCAAGTATTAACTCGAATCTTCAAGCAAGTAGAACCTGAAACATGTTAAGTTTGAAAATATTTTGGGTCAACAAAAGTTGGTGAGAATACATAGGTTTTATTTGTAAATACTTGATAACAATAGTTTGTACAACATTCCAGTTGTATGATGATAGAGTATGATGCAGACATGTAACAATGTGTCTTTGTACAATCAAACCTTGTGTCGACTGATGACTAACTCGCAAGTTAGTTAAATGTTGTTACTGTTATCGATCATCCCTGAATTTATGCGGGGGGATGGGTTTGTCAGACCTATAGCGCTATAATCTAAACAGGCAGTTTGATCATTGTTAATGATTGTACTGTGTCTTTTTGTTACAGTCAAATGATAGAATGATGATGTACTTGAATCACAAGTAAATATGAGTAAATGATAGTATATAAAATGTTTAAACATGTTTCACCCCAAAAATAGTGAAATAGAGAAAAGGGGCTATGTAAACTCACCTTAGCAGAATGTTATACTTCTTGAAAATTGAATATTGTGTTGCCCAAAATAATGCCAAATATCACCCTATAAAGGTAATAAATATGTCTAAGTCTATCTAGTCTACAAATGTATGTGTTCTAGGGCTTTGAATTGGGGATAAATGCTCGTTTGATTAATAATAAAAATGTTTGATAATCAAGAGAAATTTAGTAATTAAATAGACAAAAATCTTTTTATAAAATTTAAATTTAATATGGTCACAATAATGAGTTTAAAGTATAAAAATAATTTTTATAAAATTATTTTCTTTAAAATAGAATATTAAATCTATTTATTACAAATTGTCAAAATTTAACTCTAATATTTAAAAATACTAAAATTAAAGAATTATTAGGTTAGAAATTATATTTCTGTTCCAACTAATCAGAAATAATTTATATAAAATTTTGGTGCAAAAATATTAAGAAATGGATTTATTATGATTTAATTATAATTAAAACTAACAAAAATTGATTAAAAATATTAAATAAATGATTTTTCAGAAATAAAAATTATTTCAGAAAAGTTTATTGTTATAAAAACTTAGAATAATTTTTGTGGAAATTTATAAGATTGTTTTGATATTTTAATAGAATTTTATAAATATGATAGAATAAACTTGATTTAATTATTATATATATTAAATAAATAAATTTTTGAAAACTAAAAATTGTAAGTTAAACTTTTTCATCAGATTAATACAAAATATTTTTTGTAGAATTTTTAAAAGTGTTTTAGTATTTTAAAATGAATTTATAAAATATAAATAATTATATTTAAAGTTTATAAGCAAAACAAAAAAAAGAAAGGAAAAAGATGTTGGTGCCAAGGTTTGAACCCGTGTGGGTTGGTCCAAGAACACCAGACACAACCACTTGGTCTAGACCTGTGGTTGTGTTTGGTTTCAGTTTGTTTAAAATATAACACGTATGAGAAATCAGTGTTCTTCCCCAATTTGATTACACGAGCCCTAGATTTTCCAATTGAATGATTTACACAACATTAACCCAATTAACCTTAGGGTTAATGTTGTGTATGTGCCGAACACTAAATCCCACAGAAAAGATGTCACTTACAAACACGTATTGAGCATGAACGATCGGTCAATGCTTAAAGTCAACAATGCGATCAAATCACCAGAACAGAAGATTATAAAGTGGAATTGGAGATGGAGGGTGGGTATTCGGCGTTTGTAGGAGCTATTGTGATGTTCAATTTATAGTATAGGGTCCAGGTTGTTGAATTGGAAGGTTTGACTCGACCTTGAACGTTCACACGGTTAATTGGCTAAATTAGGAGTAATTAAATCATAATTGACGCGTATCAATGGTCAATGGTCATTAAACATGGCCTAATTACAAGGTTACTAACCATAATTATAGCAAATTCGCGATTTTTGAAAAGTCTCCTTTGGGTCTGATGTCGCGTCTGTTACAAGGAAGAAGAAAAGATAGCTTCAAGTGGTGTTTTATACATTTTAAACTGGGTTTAAATCAACTAAGGGGTGTAGCCCAGGTGGTGTTAACGTGTGGGTGTGTTGAGTCGGCTTGCTGCCCGGGTTCGAGTCCAGGGAGAAGCAGTTTCTTTTTTTTTTTTTGTTAAGTAAAGGAAGTGTGGGCCGGGGTTTTAGCTGGGTTGGGCTGGGCTATAACTGGCTCGAAAGGAGTTTTAATAAAGATGGGTTTTAATTTGTTTTGTAACACATAGTCCAACTCTATTATTATTATTATTATTATTATTATTATTATTATTATTATTATTATTATTATTTACATATATATATATAGGTTGTGTGTTAGGCATAGTTGAAAAAGAATTAAGGGTAATATATTTATATATATATTGAGGGCTTTATGTATAAAAATTTGGGGAAAATTTGTGATGTTACAGGTTCCAAAGACGAGTCTTGGGAGGTTAGTTCCTTAGCCTTGGTTAACTAGAATTAGAGAATAAAGGGTCTTAGGTTCGAGTTTAGATTATAGATTCATAAGAGTCATGCAAGCCTTTTAGGCAAACCAAAACACAAATCGCCTTTAAGGCAATCCGGATGGTCATGAGAATAAGTTAGACCAAGCACAAAATCATCATAGATGATTCGGATGGTTTAAGGTTACGAATGTGAATCCAATTGATAAGTTCATGTCATAACCACTTCGCTTATGGAATAAACGTGGGTTTTGGACACGGGATTTCCCCTTTCTAGTGTGGATAAATCCGTAGCACACGAAGGGTCAAGAGAGTTGGTAATGTAGGGTGTAACCACAAACCTACCAAAGATTAATAATAAACTAGTAAGATAGAAACTTGAAAGTATATGTTTATATTATTATATAGTATAGCTAAGAAGTTTAAGCAAAGTTTAGGGACTGATTTGGATGAGTCTTGACTCTCCTTTGTCACCCAATACCATAGCACAAATCTCTCTAACATTAGATTGTTAGTAGACTTGGTTGGTTCCTTCACAACAAACTATCTTAGGACATAAAAATAATTCAGAAAAAAACCACCTTTGGGACCTCTTTTAGGTGCTCTACCCTTATCACACTTCTGTGGATAAATATGGGGAAGATCCTAGAGGTTTCTCCAAGGAGTTTTAGATGAAAAAGAAGAAGAAAAACTTAAGAGAAAGAAGGTTTGAGCTTAGAAAACTTACTGATGTGTTATCAGGAAGTTTGCTCAAAACTTTGAGGATTAGAGAGTGATTTTAGAGAGATTATGAATGAACAAGAGGTTAAAGGGTGGAGAGGGGTTGTATTTACAGGTGAGGTGGGTTGGTTGGGTGTTTAATGCATTAATTAGGGTGGTTGGGAGGTGTTTAGGTGAGATAAATGGGTGTAATTACGAGTTGGTTCAAATGCTGTCAGAAAGGTCTCGTCGCGCTACGTGACGGGAAATCAGAATCTGGTCACACGACACGACCAGGTGTTTAGGCCCAAAAAATGTTTTTTGGTTTGGCTTGGCCCAACAGACCTGGTTTTGGACGTGTTTTTGGGTTAAAACTTAAGGCTTAAGCCCATTTTGACATGTTTTTGGATTGGGCTTGATTCCTAACTCGTACGGGTTCGTTTATGCTTCGTTTTCGTATTAGACTCTCGTTTTTAAGCGTAAAGTGTAAAGTTTGCGTAAAATAGAATACATAGAATATTTGAAATAGATTAATAGTTAAATGCAATTGACAAAATATTCTTCCATTGATCATAAGCTCGGGATTACAAGGGTATAAAATGAAAAGATACAAAAATACAAGGACTAGGATTGAAAATACGAAAAGTACAAATGTTACAGAAAAACCATGCTTAAGTTCATGAGAATGAAA
Source organism: Ambrosia trifida (assembly GCA_028751855.1). Lineage (NCBI taxonomy): Eukaryota > Viridiplantae > Streptophyta > Magnoliopsida > Asterales > Asteraceae > Ambrosia > Ambrosia trifida. The sequence continues at coordinate 47,315,987 of CM054124.1, forward strand.
GAGTCAGAATGCTAGAAAATGTAGGTAATAAGTAATTACGTTTACTAAGGAATGAAAATGTATAATGAATTTGGAGATTATTAGCAACTAATATTTAGGTTTGAAGAAGTTGAGGGTATATATATATACAATAAATAAGAAGTTAATAATAAGAAATTATTTTATGAAACTGAGAGTTTTGGTTGATATGTGTTTACGTTTGCGAAAAATGATGATATTTAAGTCTTGGTTGTGGAAATGGAAATATAGTTGACACAAAAATAAGTTTACGAAAAATAATCTTGTTTATAGAGAAAAAAATTACTTATAAAAGGATGTGAGAGTTTTTTTGTTTGGCTTAAAATTGGATAGTTCAGTGGTTTGGTTGGGAATTTTTAAACATGGTGTTGGTTTGAAAATTATGATTTTTGTTAAGGTGTTATGTAAAGAAAACCCTAATCGATCCTTTGGAAAAAAGAAAAATGACTTACTTTTTAAGTTTACATATTCAGGTAAAAATATTTTGTTACACCAATTAAAACATTATATAAACATTTGAAATTTTAGGTTTGTGAAAATTTATAAATTTTTGTCAAAATAATTTACTTGTTGAAAGTTTGCCAATTCTTTTGTCGGTGGAAATTTAATGAAACGAGCAACCGGTAGTTTTAAAATCAGAGTAACTTCTATATAAGTGTTAAGATATATAACATAGCAATGCAAAATTTTGTATTTGAAAATGCTTTTTGAAAAATTGCAATGGAGGTTCTTACCTTCGATTGCAAAGGGCTCTTTTCCCGGTTTTCGGTGAGGTTTGAACTGTGTTTAAGGAAACACCAAAAGTGATGATGTTGTGAGATGTAGGTATTTATTTGTTAAAATTGTGAACATGTTTTTTTTTTTTTGAACGACCAACTAAGAATCGCACGGGGAACTCCGTACGCAGCACCCATTGGCGAAAGGTAGCCCCATCAAGCGGCCCAACCCGCACGGACATTTGTTAAAATTGTGAACATGTAATTTGAAATAGTTAGGCTTGTGTGAAATAATGTGTCACCAAAAGATGAAGTGTGTTTGTATAATAATGTGATGAAATTTAAAGTAATGAGGGGTAACTTTATAGAATAAGTAACTATCTTTTCAGTTTGTTCCAATCAAGTCACTCAAACTTTTTTTTTTTGTTCCGAGTAAGTCACTCAAGTTTAAAATATGTTACAATCCTATATATTTTTACCTATTAAAAAGGTTACCATGCTAAGGTGGCATTTTATTTTATTTTTATTTTTTTTTGTAAATGCTGACGTAACTAAAACAAGAAAAAAAGAGTTCAAAACCTAAACAATTTTTTCCTACACTTATCTCTCTCGTCTGACTTGAAGCACCCCAAACACCTTCATTCCTATATGTGAACCTAGCATAACCCCATTCAGTTGAAGCAAACCACAAACTCAATTACACTCCAATATGTATTGATTTGGTTTTAATGTAAATCTTCATTTCTTCACTGTTAAAAACAAAAACAGAAAAGGAACGAAAAGAAAACTAGTGGTGCAACGGTGGGTTTGATATTATGGGATAGTTAATGGACATTGGTAAGAATTGAATTTTGATTTTGGGAAGATGAATGGTCCAGAAAAGAACAAAGATGAATGGTATAGACAAGGAGAAAGATGATACATGTTTAATTTTATTTATATCTTTATAAAAAAAAGCTAAATAAATGTATTGTAGGATAATTTCCTGCTATTCGGGTCAATTATATAATTATATAAGATTAGAACATAAAATAAACTTTAGTTAATTAGAACAAAAAAAAATTATTAGTGACCTGATTGAAACATTTTTAAAACATGATTACTATTCTATTAAATATTCCCAATGAAATAAATAGGCAAGAAAATAAATCTGTATTTAGATGATTATATGATTCAAAGCTTAGGATAAAACAAAAAGGATAAAGATTGAAATAAAATATTTTGAGAATAAATGAAACACGTTACATAAAAGAGTAGGTAAATAATTGGAATGTCTCCATTGGGTTATAAAGCCCAATGGGAATTTTGACTTTCAAAGTAATTTTAACTCACTCATTGTCTAGAGAGTAGGGCCGTTCAAATAGCTCGCCGTTCGTGGATCGCTCGTCGCTCGTTCGGAAAATGCTCGAAAAATGCTCGCTCGATCTTTTGCTCGGTTGTAAATGAGCCGATCGGCTCGGTTCGGGTTGCAAATGAGCCAAGCACGAGCAAAGGTACGCTCGGCTCGGCTCGAATAAATTTTTATTTATTTATTATATATTTAATTATAAATATACACACAATTTACAGATAAATTTATGGCTTTATATATAACATCCTATTGGATTTGACTCAGTATACGCAAACAAAATATAGCTAGCCCACTTAACTACATAAAAAATTAATACTATATTTAATAGTAAAACCATAAGTCATGAGGTGACAGTCTTGACTTCTTTATGTTATTAGTCGTCCATCGCTAATTGTCGCTTGATATCACCCTACGTCACAATGCAACATTTGTTCTCTAACATATGCTCATCGTCACACCAACCTCAATCTAAGCCTCATCCTCGGACAGTGGGGTCTCAATATTAGTGTTATCATCGGACAGTTCGACCTTAGTTGTCACCCGAAAATGAAAACATCGAAGGAAACATCCTAATTTTATGATCGTCCAAGTTACGCACCGCCCGATTCTCGCTCGGCGCTCGCTTGGAAAATTTGCGCTCGAAGAATGCTCGTTCGATTTTTGGCTCGATTGAAAATGAGCCGCTCCGCTCGGTTCGGTTTGTAAATGAGCCAAGCATGAGCAAAGCTTCGCTCGGATCGGCTCGGCTCGTGAACAGCCCTACTAGAGAGACATGCTTTAGCCTATATGTGAACACTCATCCAAAAAATTATCAAGTAGGCATATGGGTCCCTTGGTTGATTGGGATTTGTACGAAATGTCTCTCCTAAGACATAAAACTCGAAATCTAGGTGTTCACCCTTCCAGATTGCATGTGTCTGATGTATTGCAAAATACATCAGTTATATGTACATATTTTGCATCATTATCAAGTCAGTGTGTGTCATTTATTTATATTTTCAGTTTCTATTTAGTATTTTATGTGTCACAGGAATCCGGATGGCAAAAGAGGCAAATTTATGCGTAAACGGTGCTTTACGAGATCCCAGATGAGTCACAAGTGAAAGGAGAAGATAAAAATAAATAATTTCGCAAAAATCATCTCGTCGTGTCACGCGACGGGATTTAAGGAAGGCTGTCGCGTGCCGCGAAACTCTCCAGATTCACCAAAAAGTCCATTCTGCCCCTGCCAAGTTGAGTTGATTGCCTTCATATGCCCCCATCAGCTTTTACGTGCGTCGTGTCACGCGACCACTTATCCACCACCTGGTCGCGTGCCGCGAAGGCCATTAGGAAGCCCAAAATTGTATTTTTTTTCAAGCCCAAGTCGAATTTAAAAACCCTAATCATCATATTATGCTTCATTCTGCACTATTGGACAAAAAAGAGTTGCTCAAGGCGATTCCAAGGCAAGGAAAGGGCAAGGTTCGAGATTTGAAGCTAGAGGATCGACTTCCTCTGGTGTTCATTATTCGGTTTAGTCGTTTCTTAGTTTTTCTCATTCAAGCTCATGTTGATTGATATTATGAACATTTTGATTTCTGTTTTGATGATGTTTTGTGGCTAAAACTCTTATCCACTCCACTTGCACTTTTGTGAATGTCTTTCATGTATGAGTGCTAGTTAGGTTGCAGACTTTGTGTAGCAACTAGTTTATGGTCAATAGTCGCGAGTTTACCATATAAGTGATATTTGGTGGTTAGAAGATTTTAGGTATTCTTTCAAGTTCAATAGCTGTGAGGTGAGGGCTTGTTGGTATGTCTAGGTTGTTAAATTACTAGGTTAGAGGCTTTGTGAGAAGATCTGCCTAGTTTCCTTTTCAAATCCTGCATATCAAGTTAGATCTAGGCTTCAATAATTACCCATTACACCTAGTGTAGTGAGGCTTTCGCGCTGTGAGGTAGATTGTCTAGCGGATGATCATAAGAGTTAGATAACCTGTGAGGGTTTGTATGCCAACCGGTAGTTTAACAACACAACAATATTCTGGGGTTTCCCCTTAAGGTTTAATATTTTAAGATCCTGGTTCCAAATCAGTTCCATAACCATCGAAGTTTATCAGGCATAGTTAGGAGTCTGGTCTAGGTAGTGTCTTGTCATCATCTGAATTCAGCTCAGCTCAGTTCTCATTTTTAGTTCAGTTTAGTTAGTCTTAGTTAATCCTTATTTTATTGCAATTTATTTTCAGTAAAACCCCCTTTAAAATAATAAATTAATTTAATCTGCATTCAGTATTTAGGATAAGTAACCGAGTCTAGTTTACGTTTTCCATTACAGTCTCGTGGGTTCGATCTCCGGACTTACTTTAGCTTTACTAGAGTCGATAGGTTCACTTGCCTGTCAGTAGTTTAGTTTTAGAGAGTCTAGGGTATTACTTAGTGTCTAGTTTAGGTTTAATTTAGTTGTTTTTATTAAGCTACTTTTAGCACATCAATGTCCCATCTCACAAGTAGAGTTCAAAGCTTTGAAGAGAACCGAAAATGAATAGGGAATGAAACTAGCCACCAAGGTAAATAAAATCACGCCTAGCTTAGTGATGAAATGTCTACAAGAATGGAAAGCAATGAAACTAGCCATCAAGGTACATGATTTCACTCATAGCTTGATGGTGAAGTTTCTTTTGTGAAATAAGAGTGTAGTCTCCTTCAGTAAGCTCCTCGGTAGATGATGATAGGTTATCTTAGCAGGGGGAAGAAATGAGAGAGAGAGAGAGAGAGAGAGAGAGAGAGAGAGAGAGAGAGAGAGAGAGAGAGAGAGAGAAGCATGAAATAAATTGAGAAGGACAAAAATCAAATAACATGCAAGTCATGAATATACTAATGTTTGGACTCTTGAGGTTATAGTCTAGGGCATGTGTTCTAATAACATAATTTCGTATAACCATGACTCTGATACCAATTTGTAACAACCCATCAATGGTGGAAACATTGAGGTGCCAGTGCCACGTGTATAAATGTTCAATAACTCACGGTACTAATAAAGTTGAAATAATATTAATTGTCAATTATTTTTCGAAGAAATGAAATTACACCAAGTCTGAACAAACTAAATTGATTAAATTTGTGGTCTAAATTCCTATATGAAGCATCATGCAATACTTGAAATATGTACAAAATAATTTTGTCAACACAAAAATATTGGTTAGTATACCTTGGTTTTGTATATATGTAGCATAAGTTTGGAGAGATATAATTCACATGACCAAGTTAATGACTAGCAATTATGAAAATATGTAATCATGCAAAAGGCAAAACCGAACCTAAATGTATGACAATTAATGACTTAACATGATCATGAATAACCCTCAAATCATGGCATGACTAGGCGGTTTGTCACTCCTATAGTCAGGGCCGGCTATGGTGGGGTGCGAGGATGACTCTCGGCCCGGGACCAATTTCTAGTGGGGCACATCTAGCAAGTTAATATGACGAATTTACATATTTTTGAGAGTTGGCAATAACCTTATTGAACCGGTTGAAAATAGTTCATATTTGATCTGGGCAAATTTACATATCTGCCAAAAAATTTATAGGGTAAGGGTTTAGTGAGGGAGACAATGGTAAATGCGTAAATACTCAAAGATTATGGGGGTATTTTAGTAAAGTTACGAATTTATGAGTTTTTTTTAAGTGACTTTATGAGTACTTGAAAAAAGTCTATGTGGTTAAAACTTGTGTCATTGTCGGTTAAACTTGTCATTGTTATTGTATTGTCAGTCACCCTATTTCAAAATAAAAAATGATAAGAAAAACGCTGTTCAAAACAAATGATAAAAACCTTAAAACTAATAGTTTATTTTTACCACATTTTTTTACTTTTGTTATTGTTAGCTTATTTCATTTGATTTTAAAAATATCTAGTTTATTTAATTTGATAATAAAAAACCATAAAACTAATCGTTTATTGTTAGTCGATACGTATTGTGTCCCATCAAAGAAATTTCTATATTCGCCACTGCACTAAAGTAACTTAACCATTTGTCCATTAGTCAATAACCATGAAACGTTATCCCACTTAAGTAAAAAAAACATTGCGGCTTGGCAATGATAGTTATCGAGAACGAAATGCTGGATAATATAAACTGTGAAGAGTTGATCTATCGATTTAAAGGGGATTCTTTGGCCATGATAGGATTGTTGTGGACTACAAGGGACTCGATGACGTAACTTGCGAGGGTTAGGGGAATGCTCCTCCCATTGACGAGCATATCTGTAAAAGAAAAAAAACACGAACGTAGGTGGTGATGGTGGTCAGGTTAGCGATGATCGTGCGGACACACACATAGTGTATGGGTTGGGAGATTTTCTTGATTATCCACGTATATGTGTGTGTGTATATATATATATATTTTGCCTTTTGATTAATGATAGGGGTTTATTTGGGTCTTTTCACAAAAAATAAAAAAAAACATAATAGTTATACAATGGTGGCGACATGTTGGATTTAGATAAGGTATCGGTAATCTCAAACTCATACCCGGTTGTAAAACAATCTCATACCCAGCCCAATACCTATCGGGTTTTAGGTATACCCATCAGACTCGGGTTTATTTGTCATCCCTACTTGTCTTTAGTTTAGAAGAAACCGAAACTACACGGACTTAAAAAAAATAAAACTAAAAGAACTAAAGTGTTATTGTAATCTAATTAGAAGGACTAAAAACGTAACTCTAAGCATATATATGTCGGAAGTATCTGAGTGCGCCTTGTTTCCGTTTCAAAACTCTCTCAGTTTAAATCTCATACATATTCATAAGCTCAATGTCGGTGAGTAGTCATAATCTTATCTTTATTTTATTTATTTATTATTTTTCTTGTTGTTATTTTTACGATCTATGCAGCTGAATCCTTTAAAATGTATAGTAGTTTTATTAAATTTATTATATAGATCTGTTTTACTTGAAATAGTTAAACAAAGTATGTGAAACAAATGAAATTGGTCTAGTTAAGTAAAGATTGTTAAGAGCTTGATATTTGGTATAAATTAAGCACATTGGTGGACAAAGGTGTAGATTTAGTAGTAAGACCTTTTATAGACACAATAAAACCTGTTTAATGAAAAGTACACTACGTAATTTTCTTTTTTTTTTTTTAATTTTTTTTATTATAAGAGTAGTTAAAATTAGGAGGCCAGGCTCTATCATTTCTTATTCTTGGTACATGGAATTACTACTGCGTTATAAACATGAGGTGTAAACAGTGGCGGACCTAGAAATTTTTTTTCAAGGGGTGCGATAGAGAGGTTTAACCGAACTTTTAAGGGGTGCGATCGGGATTTTAGCCTACAAATTACACTAATATTTTTCTTTTAGGGGGGGGGGGGGGTGCCCACCTTGGGATGTATGTAGGTCCGGCAATGAGTGTAAAGTAGTTAAACAAGTGGTATTCATGTTTGATACTTGTGTTAATTGCGTCGTCTTTGACCTGTTAACTAAGCAGTAGAATAGGCTTTGCGATTCAAAAGGGGATAGCGGCGCACTTGGTTTAAAAAAGCGCGCCTGGGGCGCGCTTTAAGCGTTTGATGCGCGAGGCTCCAAGAAAAACACTTTTTTTTTTTGCCAAAAAGCGCTGAACTACATGAAGCGCCGCCTCGAGCGCTTGAGGCGCGCACTACAGTAGCACCTAAGCCGCACCTCAGCCCAAAAAACCCTTTTAAACTGCTTTTTTTGGCCCGCTACAGTAGCGCCTCGTCGTTTTTATGTTTAGAATATGTTTTTTAAGTGTTCAAGGGTGTTTTATAATCATGTTTTGTTCTTATGATTGATTAACATGTAGAAAATGTCATATTGACATATATAAATATTTTTTTATAATTTTTTTAATACTATACGTGAAGCTCTTGCCTCTCGTTTTAAGCCCCGCGCTTCGGATTTTGGACCCAAAACGCCTCGGAGCGCCTCGCGCTTTTTTAAACCAAGGCGGCGCAACTTGTTGCTCGCTTACCCATTATCCAAATGTATTGTGGAATGGAAAAAGATATGATATTTACTAAGCAGTTAGATCGGTGGGATATCGGTTATCGGCCCTCTACAAAATATTGGTGTCAAATATCAGTCCGGAATGTCGGTTCAGATGTTACCGGAAATATTAACAAATATTTGGCCGATATTTTGGATGCCTTGGTTAATGTGGACTCGGAGGAAGATTTCAAGGCATATGTTATATACATATATAAATTCTGCATAAAATTAGCAATATCCCATGAACATGGCATTATGGCAATATCCCACTGTGCTATATTTTTAAATATCAACCATTGACCGATATTTGATTTTAGACCGCATTAACTGCTTAGCTTGTTAAAGACAATAAGACCTGTTTTGTTGGTCCTAATTTAGAGGGTGTGTGTTAGGGGTTAAAAAAATTGATTAGAGGATTATTGCGATTTTATGATTTTGCGGATGACGAGAAGTTGATGAATACAAGACCAGAAATCCAGGAAAAGGGGAAATATTCATTAGGAGTAAATGCACTAAAATGTAAAATACTCTCATTGTATACAATCGTTGTGTGTAACATACTTTCAGCAAAATGTATGTTATATATAGTGGGATAAAACGATACGTTGTATGCAATGAGAAAAGGCGAAGTGATGTTAAATTTTGGTGCAATCGCCCTATCGTTTATTGAACATTATGGACAAGTGCACACTGCACAGCATGTGTTTGTGTGTGTTGCTGCTTTGGTTGTTGGGGTTGGGCCTTGCAGCCGTATGGACCGAATCTGGCCTTTCCGAGTCTTACCTAGAGCTGCAATATAGAAATAATCCATTAGAAGGAGTCTGATACCGTAGCCTCTGCGACAACCCTACATTCCTCCAAGTGGGAAAGAGAAGTGCCTTGGAATAGCGGGCTAGGCATCCTTATATAGGAGAGCATGTGACTGAATAGTTGTTAGCGAATAGCGGTAAATAGCGACAAGTTACCTATACGCCATGTAACGATAGCGATGAACTAGCGAGCGCTATTTTATAAATAGCGATACACTAGAAGAAACTTTAAAAATATTTTATATGCATATTTTATAAAAGGTACTATACATATGGAAGAATATACGCGTCTTATTTCAATCTTGGAACAAAAAAACCCTAAAATACGCTTATTTGTTAAGTATATACTTGTATTTTAAAAAAAAGAAAGAAAAAAAACCTATCTGGTCGCTATTTCACCGCTATGTAGGCGCTAAAGACATTATAGCGTGACGCTCACGCTATGCTACGCTATTCGCGATAGCAAGCATAATGAGCGCTATTAACAACAAGGTGTGACTGTGAGATGGTTTGGGTCCAATGGGTCAGATCTCACCTGGGCGTGAGCCTAAGTACAAAGCGCTCTCTGGACATATGTCGTTAGTGTGGACCTAAAGAGGAGAGTCGGAGACTGAACAGGGTAGGCTGGGAATGATGATTGTTTGAAATTTAGGAGTAGACGTTACATTATCAGATCTTGTCGTATGAACGAATAAATTTCAAGTTTCTAATTGTTAAATATATCTTAACGGTTTTTTAACACTTATCCAAGAACGTAGGAAATCACAGGAATCTGTCAACCTGTTAAGAAATCACAATGATCGATTACACCCTTTGTATTAGAAGATGCTAACTGTATGTGCCGTGCCATATGTGCAGGCCAAAACCGTTAAAGTTAGCAATCTTTCCTTAAAGGCTTCTCAGCGAGATGTAAGTGAGTTCTTTTCATTTTCGGGCAAGATTGTGTATGTTGAGGTCCAAAGGTTAGTATAGCAATTTCCCCATTCGGATTTTTTCTTTATTTACTACTTAACACCAAATACAAACTTTGTTTGCAGTAACGATGATGAGTGTTCCCAAAACGCGTTTGTTACCTTCACAGACTCGCAAGGAGCAGACAATGCTTTTCTTCTTTCTGTAAGTAACATTTAGCTGGGAAGATAATGTTTTCGTATACATGAATACAATACCAAATGGCTAATGAAATTGACTTTAGATTCCAATGTGTTAATCAGGGTGCAACAATAATTGATACGACTGTGACTGTTACTTTAGCACCGGAATACCGCCTTCCACCAGAAGCTGCATCGGCTCTTCCTGTAAGAAAAATCCTTTTCAAATTATTCACAATTTTCATTTCCATGTGATTGTTTCCATAACATTTTTTATTCGTGTCAAATCGTGTCAAAAACATCAATCCTAACCTGTACACACTTATAATCGTGTAATTTAAAATGAACCGTTTAATCTATTTATCTAATCATGTCAAACGGGTTGACAGGGTGGTGAGTGGTAATCATTAATCAAGTGGCAAACATGTTAATCGGGTTGATGGGTTGTAAAATGTGTGTTAAACGGGTTAGCAGGTTGACCTGTTTAATTAAACGGGTTAAACATATCAATATGAAAGCGACCCGTTAAATTAAAAAGGTTAACCCGAACACAACCCGTTTATTAAATTGGTTAAATATGACAACCCGAAATCTAATTATTTTAATGCCGTGTTGTAAACAATGTTTTAAAAACCGGTACGAAACACTCCGTTAAATGTGGAAAATGGTATCGATTTTATACCGCCGGTAAAATCCGGTATACCGGTACCGGCATAGGTTAATTTTTGGGTTATTTTTAGACTATTTTTTTTTATTAAGGGATAACTTTTAAAAAATTAAAAACTTTAGTTTATCTTTTGGATTATTTTTTAATTATTGATCAACTTATTGATAGCATTTTAGTATGTAATTTTAGTATGTAATCATGTACTTTTAAATTATTTTTGTGTTAGTGTTGTAATTTATGAAATTATATAGCTAACTAATCAACCTGGTTGAACCGCCCAGTACAACGCGGTTCAACCGGTTGAATCATTTTTTTAGCCAAATCCGGTATAATAAAAAAACCGGTTTTTAAAACATTGGTTGGAAATTTTCGCCCTACATATAATCATCAAAAAAACCGTTACAGCCACGTGGCGGGTACACATACGCTCCTGCTAAAGGTGAGCCGGAATCCGCTTTGAGTAAGGCTGAGGATGTGATGAGCAGCCTGTTTGCAAAGAGTGTTGTTTTGGGTAAAGATGCAGTCACTAAAGCCAAGTCCTTTGACCAGCAACATGGAATTACTGAGAAAGTCAGCACAGGCACTTCCATGGTCGCCGAAAAAGTCAAAGAAGTTGACCAGAAACTTCAGGTTTCAGAGAAAGCCAAATCAGCATATGCAGCCGCTGAACAAACAGTTAGCAATGCCGGTTCTGCAATTATGAAAAACAGTTATGTTAACACTAGTGTTTCATGGGTAACGAGCGCTGTTGATAAACTAGTCAAAACAGCCTCGGAAGTTGGTCAACAAACAAAGGAGAAAGTGGCTAAGGCTGAGGATGAAAATAAGCAAAAAATGGTGGTTGACTATGCTCAAGTTTACTTAACTGAGTCACCCAAAAGCTCGGGTCCAACTGAGTCACCCAAAGGCCCAGCTTCAACCGAGCCGAAGCCTGCAGTGGTTCAAGGTTTGATCCTTTAGACCGACTGCCATTTTCTGTGTATATTCTAAGTTTCGGATCCTACGCTCCAAATGCTGTATTTTGGTCTTCAAATCATTTGGTAAGACTTAATTCTTTTTATTTGAACTCAGGTTAAGCACTCTTGATATTAATATATCTTTTTGTTGTTATAACTTATAAGATTGTCCACTTACATGGTTTCTTGACTACATATGCTTCTTATGTGTGTCATGTTATAATTAACAATGACCCTTAGAACTATGTGTGTATACAACAACATTGAAACCATTCTAAAGTATAATGTCCCTTACATTATAATCTTAGTATGCATATCAATTCTTATTAGCATTGATATTTCATATGTGATATTCATAATATGTGATTATTGTTGATTATATTAATAAGAACGTAAGGCATAAACATAATATATAATCATGTGTACCTGATATGCTTAACCGTTCAGGAACTTCAGTAATGGAAGACACCATTATCTTGATTGGTTCCCTTTAGTGTGTACACTAATGATGGCTAATGATCACAAAGTGATCGAATGAGAGAGGTGGGTGGCGGCTACATTAGGTTATGGTGTTATTACAGTCCAACCTAATACCTCTAGTTATCTCTCTATTTATATACACAGGGGACACCCCAATTAGGTTTAGTAAGGGTAATTCCGTCCATCAAAGAATCACCTATTATAAACTTAGGGATATTATAGTAATTGATCAATATAATTTAAATGATAATGATGGCCACAAATAAATATAATAAACATAATTTATATTTATTCTAACATTCTCACACTTGGCTGAGTAATCATTTATTATGAGTATTACATTAGTCTGCAAATTAATACTCATTTTAGTTATAAACCCAAAATGTAGCAGAGAAATACAACCGTTAAGTCTTTATTCGACTTAGGACCCCCATTAATCATACTACACTCAAAAGGGTCTTGGTTCTGGCGGGTCATGGTCCAAAAGGGTCGGTTCAGACCCCTTTTACAGCCCTAGTTAATTGTGTATTTATGTTCGCTCGTACCTATATATATATATATATTTTTTTTTTTTACATAAATTAGGTCTTTTTATAACCTTTTTATTGACTAAAACTAATGCCCAAAAAAATTTAAAGGTTACATCTACCACACAGTTTAAATTATTGACCGTTTGTACAACTATTTGATTTCAAAACTTGAATGATATCTTTATGACCGACCCCATGTCTCCTCCTTAAGGCTCCACTCGTGAATCATGTAGACTGGTTTTTGTTTTAAACAAAGAATGATTTCTACGGTTCAGATTTCATGAAAGGTACCCACCGGATAATCAAGGGAGGTGATTTATTTGTACGTTGGTTTTATTATACATCTATTTTTATTTTATTTTCCTATATTTTATGTTTGGCAGCAAAGTCTAAAATTTGAAGGTGCGACTATAAATCATAGGTCCATCTTAGTCAAAGCATAACTTCATGTTATCTTTCGACTATAATAAGTTTAATAACCGAAACAACCGAATATGAATATAGCCTAGCGGTATCTTGGTGGTGGGATAAGACTCAAGTATTTATATAAGGTTCTGGGTTCGAATCTCACAAAAGGGGGTTTTCTCATAATTAAGAGTTTCCTCCTGAATTGGTGACTTGTTGGTGGCCGTGGTAACACTGATGACACGATGATACTCCAGTTGTCCATGAGTGATTCCAATTAGCCGTTTAAAAAAAATAAAACAACTTTTCAAAAGAGATAATTATATATTTATATATTTTGTATGTTACTAAATCATAAGGGACAGTTTGCAATCATTCGATCTTATCCATATAACCAACCAATAATTACATTAAAGTGATAAACTATATAATAATCGTCCATAAACATTCGATCTAAAATGCATCAGCATCATGCCATCAGTGATTGATCGCCTCCAAGTTACAGCAACGGTCATACACTTTTAAAGTTTTAATTTCCAGCTGTACTCAATTTACTCCCTTTTCTCTTTTACACATCTTTTCTAACTTACGCCTTAGATATCTTGCACCAATGACTATCTTACACGCGAACAACACCCGCATTCTAGCCTCTCCAAAACAGTTGCTGACATGCGCATTTTAGCACCCATTTATTCTTAACTTCCTGATAACAGAAAATGAAATGACATATACATACACTACACTTTACACACGTGCGGCAGAAACAAATACAATACAATGCCGCACGTGTGAATCTCTGGCGGCTTTTGAGACTTACACACGTGCGGTAGAAACAAATACAATGCTGCTCGTGTAAACCTCAAAAAGCCGTCAGAGAAATATTTATTTAACTTTGCTGCCATAATTTCCTATGAAAACGACGCCGTTCCCTTTCTCCTTGTTCCAACTTCCTCACGCTTCGAATCACCGAAGTTCCACCACCGACACTATCATCAGTCTCATTCTTTTTCGACGAAAGCGTTGTGAATCCACTGAATCGAGTCTGACCTAAATCTGAATCATATCAAATTATAATCCGCATACTGATCAAACAACGAGAAGTTAAAGTGGCAGATCTATTAAGTGCGATGGCAGTGACGGAGCTTGAAAAAAATTTCCGTGGCCCGAATGTCCCAGGACACTTAAACGGAGGCGCTGGATTCGATACTTATAAAACTTTTAGACGAAAACACGTAAATTTACACTACTGGGCAAAAAAACAGTGTGTTGCACAACTGCAACAAAGCTCCACACTTGATTAAGGGATCATTTCTTGGCAAAGTGCAAAATACCCATAAATATACATTATAAAAATTCGTTTTTATGAATATACAGTAAAAAAATTTCTCTATTTTTAAATGTACGGTAAAAAAATTCTTTGTTTTTATGAATGCGCTGTAAAAAGAATTCTATGTTTTTATAAAAGTACTAGTAAAAATTTTTTCTCTGCTCTTGTGAATGTACGGTAAAAATATTTTTCTATAATTTTTTTTTCGGATACCCCTGAGTTTTTCTTCTAGATGCGTCAAGCGAGGAAACTTGTGTAAAGGCAGTACGGTTTCTAGGCGAACGCCGTAGTCCCCACTCCCCACTGTACCAGCGTTGACCGGTTCAGACAACATAGTCTGGACGCGTGGGTGATTAGGCCAGCCAAGAGACGGGTGCGATGATCTCTGCCACACACTTAAAGAACCTCACCGTTGAAAAAAAATTAATCAAGTTGTTATGAAAATGTACCTGTATTTGAAGGGTCATGAGAGGATAGGTAGAGGATTAGGAAGCAGAAGAACGTGAGGATTGGAATGATGTGAACTAGTTTCGAAGAAGATGACGATTCATGTGGTGATTTCTGTTGATTAGGTTTTTGTGTCTTGCGTTGTTCATTGTCGGTTGCTCCGTCCGAAGAAGACGATGCTGAGTTGTTATTCGTTGTCGGTTGTTCCGACAGGACGCCGTGAGATTGAAGCTTGGAAGCCGGTGAGCCGAGTGATTGACGGTGCATGGTTACAGTAGTTTTAGTTAGAGAGTGAAGTAGCTAGTGTTTCACATATTCACCATTTTTATAGACAGCATGAAGTTTATAAACCTACATAAGATACCCTTGAAATTTGCAAAAAAATAAAAAATAAATAAATAAACATAAGCTACCCTTGAGAATTACATCCACAAGACGTGTGTATCATAAGATAATGGGGCCTTTTTTAAGGATTTTTTTAAATGATCGGTTGATAAGACTATGGTGTGTTTGTTTTTTCTGCAGGAAAAAATCTGTAGTCTGCGGACCACATCTGCAGACATCTGCAGCAGAAGAGGTGGACCAAAGGTCTGCAGTCTGCAAGAAGAAGACTGCTTGTTTGATAACGTCTGCAGGCTGCTGAAATAAACTTAAATTTAAACAAACTTAGTTTTTACAGCAGTCTGGTGGTAGTGGTGGGTGGACCGTGGTGGTGTGGACCATGGTGGTGGGTGGTGGTGGTGGGTGGTGGTGGACGGTAGTGGGTGGTGGGTGGTGGTGGTGGCGGTGGTGGGTGGACGGTGGTAGGTGGTAGTGGTGGTGGTGGACGGTGGTGGTGGTGGGTGGTGAACGGTGGTGGGTGGTGGTGGTGATGGACCGTGGTGGGTGGAGGTGGTGGACCGAGGTGGTGGTGGGTGGTGGTGGTAGTGGTGGACGGTGGTGGGTGGTGGTAGTGGTGGTGGACGGTGGTGGGTGGTGGTAGTGGTAGTGGTGGTGGGTGGACGGTGGTGGGTGGTGGTAATGGTGGTGGGTGGACGGTGGACGGTGGTAGGTGGTGGTGGTGGTGGTTGGTGGTGGTGGTAGTGGTGGACGGTGGTGGGTGGTGGTAGTGGTGGTGGACGGTGGTGGGTGGTGGTGGTGGTGGTGGGTGGTGGTGGACCATGGTGGTGATGGACGGTGGTGGTGGTGAACGGTGGTGGTGGTGGGTGGGTGGGTGACGGTGGTGGTAGTGGGTGGTGGTGGTGGTGGGTGAGGAGAAGAGAAGAGGAGAAGACCTTTGAAGACCTTAGAAGACTTTGGTCCAAGTCTGCACCAAGAAGAGGTCAGGAAAAGCTTTTGGAGTGAAATGTCTTCCGAAAAACAAACAGTCTGCCCGCCCCAAACGGCTGCCCGCGTCTGCGCGACGCAGACAAAAGAGGTCAGAAGTGCTTCTGGGAGAAAAACAAACACCACCTATGTGTTTCGGCTATAGATAAGCATACACTTTATCCTATCATATTAAGTCAACTAGGTGCTGACATGGACTGTTGATAAAGCTGCATCTCACTAACTTGACCCTGTTGTGACTCAAGATGAGCATTGACTTTATGATCTTTATCCATTTTTTTACATGTTTATTTAAAATGTGATTTAATATATAATAAAATTCAATGACAAATTGAAAAATAAGACATAAAATATTAATTAATAAAAAAACATTACACATCATTAATAAAAAAAACATAAAAAACTACTAAACTACTCGTTGTTTTGCTCGTCTTCGAATTCCTTTGCAATACGCTCCTGTTCTCGCTCAAGTATCGTTCAACGACTACTTGGGAGGTTGCTAAAGAGTTTCATATCTACTACATTTAGTCAGTTGCTAGGCATGGTACCTACACCTTTAGAGGCTAAGTACTTGATAGAATTGGCTAACGGTAAACAAATCGAGGCTACACACATTTTTAAGGAGTGTCGCCTTGAACTATCGGATTTGTCTTTCCCATTGATCTTATGCCGGTTGATTTAGGTAGTTTTGATGTCGTTGTAGGTATGGATTAGTTATCCTTGTATCAGGCCGAGATTGTTTGTTTTGATAAGATCATTCGACTTCCACTTCCTGACGACGAGATTTTATCGGTTTATGGCGAGAAGAGTGGTAATCCTTTTAGTATCATTTCTTGTATGAAGGCCTACAAGTATCTTCGGAAGGGGTATACTGCCATTCTAGCACTCGTTTCTGTATCGTCTACGGAAGAGAAGAAGATTGAAGATATTTCTGTTGTGCGTGACTTTTCTGATATATTTCCTGATGATTTACCCGGTCTTCCGCCTCAACGTCAGGTTGAGTTTTGTATTGATCTTGCACCTGGTGCAGCTCCTATTGCTCGAGCCCCCTGTTGTCTTGCACCCCTCGAGATGCAGGAATTATCTAACCAGCTGCATGAGTTATTAGAGAAAGGTTTCATTCGGCCTAGTTCATCTCCATGGGTAGCCCCTATCCCGTTTGTTGAGAAGAAAGATAGAAGCCTTCGTATGTGCATTGACTAACGTGAACTAAACAAGGTGACGATCAAGAATCGCTATCCTTTTATCGAGCTCGAGCCTAAAATAAAGCTCATTTAGTTATCGAGCTCGAGCCTCGAATGTAAAGCTCGGTTGGGCTCATTGAGCCTTATCGAGCTTTGCTTATTTATGTCAATTAATACTATATAGCCCAATTGTATTGCAACCCATGCATTAACTAAATTACTTTGGGCCTTGGGCTTCTTAATTGTCCAAAACGAGCTCATTAATGGTAAAAAACGAGTCCTTAATAGTCCAAAACGAGCTCCTTAATGGTCCAAAACGAGCTCGAGCCAAGCTTAGGTTTGTTTAAACTCTTGCCACATACACTTTGATCGAGCTTTCGAGCCGAGCTCGAGTTCTTAAATATACTATCGAGTTGAGCTTGAGCCCAAAATACAAGGCTCGATTCGAGCTCGAGCTTCTGAAAATTGTCATGAGCCTAGCTTGATAATGCAAGGCTCGAGCTCAGCTCGGCTCGTTTGCACCCCTAGTTGGAATGCTGGTCTTGGCTCTTCAGAGTGTGGTCTTTGATGATGTTAGTTGTCTTTTGGGGACGTGGTTTGGCCTTTCGATTTTTCATGGCTTGGGGTTGATAATGCTGTCGGTTTCACCCACGTGCTCACAAAGTATGCTTCAAGGATTGACGAGGAAGTAATAGTATTCTGGGAAAATAGGGGTTATAATGTGTGGCTGGTTGAATAGAACTCTTTTTGGGTCACGAAATTCGAATCCGTAGCTACTGTTCAAACGGATGATGACATGGAGGAAGGTGAGATTCGAGAGGAGGCGTCGGTCATTCAACCGGAGTCCACGATAGTCAACGACCCGAATTCAAGTACGGCGGAAATTCAGGATGTTATTCATGGAAACGTGCATGGGGATGGAAGTTTTCCTTCTATGGAGAATGAGATTTGTGGTGGAAAATTTTGAACGAGGTGGGCCCTGTTAGTAGTGTGGACCTGGGTACAAATAATATGGGCCGATCTGAATTTCATACTCCTGTTGGGCCTACTGGTAGTCCTTTGGGCTTTAATGTGGGATGTGCTTCTAAGTTTACTAGTAGAAAAAGGTCAAGATTGGTTTTTCATAATACTCCTGAGGATGTTCCTATTGTACCTAGTGACCGAGCTTCTTCTGGTTAGGAGGAGTCTCATGTTTTTTATTTGAATACTTAAATTCTTCATAATGGGATAAGGGATATTGGGGAGAATACGGTTCATGATGGTGTTACTCCGGTTAATGAGGTGCAGTCCACCAGTGTGGTGGCTGTAGAGCAGGACGGTGACGCTAGGTCAGAAATTGACCACAGTGTTGTCGTGTATGAGGCTGTGTCTGTTAATACCGAGGTCGATTCTACGGTTCAGGTATGTGGTTTGGTGGGGATCAATTTAAATAACTTTGCTGGTTCTATTGCCTAGGATATAGTTGCGGAAAATGGGTTATCAGGGCGTCAATGAATTTTCTCTTGGTAAATATTTGTGGGATTAGGGGAAAAGGAAAGGCGGGATGGGTGAGAGGTCTAAATTCGTCTCATGGTGCGGATTTTTTGGCTGTTCAGGAATCGAAAATGGTGGATCCACCAATTTGGTTTATGGCAAAATTCTACGGTATTTTTTCTTTTCATTTTGATTATGTTATTTCGGATGGGGTGGCGAGGGGTCTTGTTTCATGGTGGGATCCATCTTGTTTTAGGCAAACTAGGGTTATCAGGTCTCATTATGTTTTGATTGGTTTAGGTGTACTACTTCATTCTAAAGATCATATAAATATCGCCAATATTCATGCTCCAAATGACCCAGCAGGTAGGAGGAGTTTTTGGAATGAGCTGTTGTTCTATAGACGGGTCCCTATGCGGTTTGTGGATTTTTTAGGCGATTTTAATGAAGTTAGGTGTATTGAAGAGCGGTTTAATTCGGAGTTTTCTTCACAAAATGCTTTATGTTTTAACAATTTTATTCATGAAGCGGAGTTGTTTGAATATAGAATGGGTGGTTTGAAGTTTACGTATGTGTATGGAAAAGGGGATAAATTAAGTAAATTGGACAGGATGTTGGTATGTAAGGATGTTATGGCATCCTGGTCGGGGCGAGCTTTATGGCACTCCCCCGATTTTTATCGTATCATTTAGGTTCTATAACTCTTGGTTACAAATTCCAGGTTTTGAGGATTTTGTCAAGTCTATTGGTATTTTGGGGCCCCCAGACATAGCGGCAGCGGTAAAGTTGAAGTGGTTAAGGGGAATATTAGATTGTGGGTTAATGCGGAACGAAAAAAAAGAGAAGAAAAATATGCGGACTGTAAAAAGGTCGTATCAGAGCTGGAAGTTTTGGCAGAATTAAGTGGTTTGACAGATTTGGAAATGGAAACTAGAGCGAATGCAAGGAAGTTGTTATTTGAGGAGGAGCGTCTGAAAGCTTTGGACGCCCAACAGAAATCGAGAATAAAGTGGGCGTTGGACGGAGACGAGAATTCAAAATATTTTCATGGGATTCTGAAACTTAATTATGCTAATAATACGATTCATGGAGTTAAATGTGATAGGGAATGGGTTGCTGACCCAGATCAAGTGAAGAATTATGTGGCCGATTTCTTTGTTGGTAAGTTTAAAGAGAATGTAGCGCAACAACCTGATATTTTGTTACCGCAGGTTCCGCAACTTACAGCAAAGGATATCGCCGCTCTGGAAGCTCCATTTTCGATTGAAAATATTAGAAATGCGGTATGGGATTGTGATGGTGGTAAGGCGCCAGGGCCAGAAGAGTTTAACTTCATTTTTATTCGAAAATTCTGGGACATTTTGAAGCATGATTTTTGGAAGACGTTCGAGGAGTTTTATCATAATGGTTTTATTCGGGATGGTTGCTTCTCGGCTATCATTGCCTTGATTCCGAAGGGTCGTGATCAGGAAACTTTATCGGATTATAGGCCTATTAGCTTGGTTGGTGTTATAAACAAGGTGTTATCTAAGGTCTTGGTCATTCGGTTAAAGGCCGTGGTGTCCCGCCTTGTTTCCGAGGAACAAACTGCGTTTCTTAGTGACAGGAATATTTTGGATGGCCCTTTGATTCTTAATGAGACGATTTCTTGGTTGAAGAAGTCGAAGTTGAGTGGGCTTTCCTTTAAAGTTGATATCGAGAAAGCTTATGATTCATTATGGTGGGATTATTTGGAGAGTGTTTTGGCGCAAATGAACTTTTCGGCAAAATGGCGGGGTTGGATTATGTCCATAGTTCAGAATTCTCACGCCCCTATTTTGGTTATGTTGGAGATGTTGCCTTCAGCCCACTTATAGGCCCAGTCGTTTGAAGCCCAGTATGATTAACTTGTTGAGCAAGATTAGCATAGGGTTTTAACCCTAATTTAGGCCTATAAATACCCTCTTGTACTTGTAATATTTGTATCACTCAAAAAACAATACCCTAGTTGCCCCCGTGGACGTAGGTCAGTTTAGACCGAACCACGTAAATACTTGTGTTCGTGTGCATGTGTGTTCTCCGATCCTAACAACTGGTATCAGAGCTCAGGCTCTAGATCAGATCGAAGAGAAAAACACATACCAGTAACCACCCGCCACCCACCACCCACCTCAGCTGCCACCGCCACCCTAGACCACCGTCTAGGGTTCCGCCGCCGCCCCTCTCAACCCCCTGCCGTCACCCTCCTCCCCCGCACCACCATTATCCCAGCCGTAACCATCTTTTTACCATTACCCACCATAGCCCGCCGCCGCCGCTGACAGACCCAGTTTAGGGTTCTCAGTCACCAAGACTTGCAACCAACCAGCCGGGTTTTGTTGCTTGGATCCTCTGCATGAATCACGAGGTCAGGTCAGATCTTAGAAGCTTGGTCTTCTTAGCGTGTTGTTTTGAGCAGAAGGAGTTTTTGGTGAGAGAAGAGGTTTATCAAAAAGCTGAAAGTGGTCATTATATTTCTTGGGTATTTGTTTGGTAGTGAAGAAGTGGTAGGGAAGTGCATACAAAATTTTGGTCATACTTTTATTTGTTTGTCTGTTGACTTGCGTGGATCTGTACACAAAAGAAAGCAAAAACAAAAGCAAGTTGTGTCCTTTGTTTTTTTTATTAAAATACATTTAATATCTTTTGTGAAGCTTGATTTTTTTTTGTGGTCAACTCAAACACAAGAAAAGAAGTGGTATCTTTTTGGCTAGTTTCCTACGAATTTAGACAAAGGATAATGTCTGAAGAAGGAAAAGTCAAAGTAGAGAAGTTTGATGGGAAGAATTTTGGTTGGTGGAAGATGCAAATCAAGGATTTGCTTATACAGAAGGAGTTAGATGCTGCACTAGACCCTCCCCCTGAGATCATTACGAAAGAATGGACGAATCTTGACAAGAAAGCACAGTCAACGATTCGGCTTACTCTCTCCATGAATGTAGCTTACAACATTCTAGAACAAACCACAGCGCGTGGGATTATGGAAGCTTTGTCAGACATGTACGAGAAGCCGTCTCCTGCTAACAAAGTTTTTCTGATTCGGGAGTTAGTCAACATTCGTATGAAAGAGGGAAGTTCTGTTACTGAGCATATTAATTTATTTAAATCACATTTGACACGTTTGTCTTATGTGAATTTTAAGATAGATGATGAATTGCAGGCTTGTCTATTGTTATCCTCATTACCTGACAGTTGGTCAGGCACAATCACAGCAGTCACAGGGTCAATTGAGACTCTCAGTTTTGGAAGAGTTCGTGATTTGTTACTGAATGAGGACTCCAGAAGAAGGAACAATGGAGAATCAAGCTCGTTGCTCAGTACTGAAGGAAGAGGGAGAAGTAGTAACAGAGGAGGAAATTAGGGTAGGTCAAAGTCAAAACGCAGGAGCAAGTCAAGACCTGGAAAGCCAAGTGAAGAAACAATAAGTATCCCGGAGATTAGGACTAATCACCGGGGGGTTAATACCTATGTTACTATCAGAGTAATCCTTTACCCAAACCGTAATGGTGACCCGTGTGAGAGTTAATGTAAGTGAGTGTATATGATGTGTGTACGAAGTGTGTGAGAACACGAGAGTTAAGTGGTTCGGTCGTTAATGACCTACGTCCACTGTAAGTACACCGGAATATTATTGATGATAAGAAGATTACAATGAGTGTAGTAGTTGTGGTTATTTCTGAATGAATCTACAAGAATTGCATGTGATCTTATTTATAGAGATCACGGTGGGCTGCATTGGGCGGCCCACGGACGACGCCACCAGCTTGGGCCCAGCTGAGGCCCAAGCCCATGGTTCTTTTGATAATGGCGGGAAAGGACCTGTTACTGTTGATGTCGTCATGCTATAGTGCGGTCGTTGTAGTAGCCTGACACGTGGCGGGCTTCTGGTGGTATACAGTAACATCGTACTTGCTACAGTGCTCAGGCTATCCTGCTGGCTGATGTGACTTCTGACAGTTGGCGAGGTAATGCCTGCTGGTCACTATTCACGACAGCATGTAGAGTGTAGCCGTTCACCCTTTGTACTATCTGCCACATGTCCTTCTCTAGCTGGTATGTACTCTGACATGGATCTTTATGAATCTTCCTTCTGCCGTTCCTTGTACTTCATATGAGAGGTGCCAAGGGAAGATTCCGCGCGTGGTAGGACGCGCGTATCAGGTGTTGTATGTTGTTTATCGTATGCTTTGGCGCGCGAGACATGCTGATTGCTTGTCTTCGCGCAGGTGTGTTCCCGCGTCATTATCCGGCGTGGGGTTGCTGTTGTTCGGGGATAGGGACGCCTTTCAGATTAGGCTCCCTATCCCTTCAAGTCCCCCTAGTCTAGGACTTCTCCTGCTCGCTGATGAGGAGGTGGAGTGCTAGACTCAAAATGTGTTGGTCGCGGATGAAAGCTCATTTGCTCGTGTTGTAGCTTGTTGGCGCAGATTCTTGGGAAACTCCGCGGGGAACGTCTTTTCTGGTTTTACGTCAAAGTTGCGCTGAGAAGGACGTGCTTCGCCTTACCCTTGCAGGCGTGGGGCGGGGAACGTCTTTTGTAAGCTTACGTCAAGTTTGCGCTATTAAGGACATTTTCCGCCTTGCTTTAACAGGCGTTGGGCGGGGAACGTCTTTTGCAAAATTACGTCAAGTTCACGCCATATAGGACGCTCTCCGCCTTATCCTTGCAAAATTTTAGGCGGGGAACGTCTTTTGCAGATTTACGTCAAGCTTGCGCCCATGAATTAAATGCTACTGGAGTGATTTAATGTGGGTCCTGAGTTGGTAATAAATTCTAAATCATTGGCATTCAATTTGTTTCTCATGAATGCGCCTGGAATTCGAATGATCAGTTACTTCTGATAGAAGTTTAATGGTTGCTGACGTGTTTGGTGACTGTCTGGTTGTGCAGACTGAGGCACGTCACGTCATGGTTGCAGTTACCAATTTCTCGTCTGTGTCAGGAGCGTGGGGCGCCACGCGTCTGACGTTTTGTCTTCGTGGTTGAGATTGTGCCACGTGTCAGTGGGCACGTGTTTCCTGTCAGGCGCGTGGATTAACACGCGCTTACTTTATTGTGATTGTGAGATCTGTTGACACGTGTCGATCATCCGACGCATGTGTGGCATACAACTGTCACACACTATTATCTGGGCTGCTCGTTTGTGTTGGTTGACACGTGTCGCCATCTGGTGTCTGGAATTTGAAAAGGTGTGACGTTTGGCGCTTCTTAGGTGGGTCCCTCTGTCATTAATGCGATGAGTATATAAACCTCATCGTGGTTCATTTGAATGGTTACATTCGTATATCCTTCTCTTATTGTCTTCTTTTTTCTCTCAAACTTCCGATCCTCTTGTTTCTTTGAAGTTTCCATTTAATCTTCAAAGATCTCACTGATCTTGAAGATTCATTGTTGAAACTTCAAGTTTCTTCTTGTTTGATTTCTTGCCTCGTTGTTTTCTGTCTCTCAGATTCGTTAAATCTTCGTATCTTTTTGAAGTTTCCGGTAGATCTTCAAGTTTTCCGGCCATCTTTTCCAGTTTCCGGCGAGTTTTATTTTGATAATGTCTGAAGTTCCGGTGAGTCCTCCATTGTCTGCCGAGGATGTTGTGATGGGGCCGACCACGGAGGAGGTGGTGGAAGAAGAAGTTCTTGTCGAGCATGGCAAGATAAAAGAGAGAAAGTTGATGTCCAACACTTATTGTGTTTGGAATCAGGAAGCCTTCAACCGGTTTTGCATCATGTATGGCATTTTGCCGGAATGGGAGCCTACCCTTCCTTCTCCGACCAGCACTGTTCTCTCTGCTGGTAGCGGTCAGTTGGCATTGTACGAGGCCCACTTTGCTAAGTGTGGGTTCCGCCTGCCATGTACCCGCTTTCAGATTGACACCATGGTGGCCTATGGCGTTGGGCCTACACAACTAACCGCCTTCGGGCTTCTGAGGTTAGTTCATTTTGAAGCTTCATGCCGCGCCCTAGACGTTGAGCCTACCGTTGAACGGTTCAACGTCTTCTACTTTATGGCGCGAGACGAGATGTGGTTCTCGTTTAAGCCACACCCAAAGGTGCCGCCTATGGCCACTCACACTCCTAAGTCCTTGCATTGGGCGAAGGAGAAGTTTTTCTTTGTGAAGAGGGGTGTGATCCCCATTAGTCTCCCCTGGAAGGTGATAGGGGATGGGCAGCGGGTGGCCGACATGCCTGTGCCCAAAGACTTTAAGAAGCAGGCGTGGTTCATCGCCCTTACTTCCAACGCCACTAAGTTGGAGTTCCACAACTTGACAGAAGGCATTTTCTTCCTTCTTGGGATGAGCCGCAATGGAATCCGGGCGGGCAAAGAGCCTTATATTGCGGAGGAGGGTACGTTTGTTTATTATCATTATTGTTATTATTATTTTTTGTGCCTTTCCTCTTACTTTGTATGTTTGTAGGTGTAAGCAAGTTTCAGTTCTTTGCTGCCCGCCAGGAGAGGGGTATTAAGTGGAGGCCTTTGGCGGAAGGTCAGACGTCTTGTTTGGACGAGCTTGCTGACCGCTTTTATTATCCAGATCTGACCACCGCGCCCAAACCTTACTATACAACCAGTGAGTTTCCAGATCCCTTCGGCCCTAGCCTTTTTGGAGATGATACTACTGGATTTTCAGTAGGGATTGTCCCGCCGGTGAGCTCATCCGCGGGGCGTGGCCGTTGGAAACACGCGCCGCGGAAGCATGGGTACCGAGCGAAAGTTGTGCTTTCTGACTCGGGTTCTTCCGTTTCAGCAGGGGAGGCTGTGAAAGGGCGTCGACGGCGTAAGGATGGCCCGCCTTCTGAAGATGAGGAAGAGGTTGAGTCTTCTCAGTTGGAGAAGAGGAAGAGGGCGTGCGTTGATAGCGCTGCCACTAGCAGCGCTGCAGCTGCTATGGAGAATGTGTCTACTGCCCCAGCAGGTGGGGGCGAGAGTAGGGGTACCACTCTGATTGAACCAGTGACAGCCTCTGAAGGCATTACTGATGTTGCCGGTATTCAGAAGACCAGCGCTGCTGAGGGGCAGGGAGGAAGTGCCCCTGTTTTTTCTATGGGGATTCGCGCCGCCCCGACTAGGCAGCCGTTATTCTAAAAGCTGATAAAGAAGAAGGCGCCTGGTAAGCGATTTTTGCTGTTTTTTGAGTCTAACTTTGAATTCTCTAATGCTTTGTTTTGTTTCTGCAGTGTCGCCCAAGATAACTCCCACTCCTCCTCCTTTGTCTCCATCTGCAGAAGCTGCTCGTGTGGAGGAGGAGCGGTTGTGGCAAGAGCAAGAAGTTGCTCGTAAACAGGCGGAAGCCGATGAAGCCTTGCAAAAGGCTGAGGCTGACCGTGTTGCTGCTGCCGCAAAGAAGCGGGCGGAGGCCGATGAGGCCTTGTTAAAGGCTGAGGCCGCTAAGGCTGCTGCTGCCGATGAAGCCAGACGAAAGGCTGAGGCAGAGAAGAGGGCGGAAGCTGATCGCCTTCGCCTTCAAGAACAGCAGTTCCTGGAGGAGCGGGCTAGGTTGGCCAAGGAGCGTGAGGCCAAGGAGCGCGCAGATGTTGAGGCCCTGGAGGTGGGCCTTGGAGGTGATGGCTTTGAGAGGGCCCTGTTTGAGCAGGGCGCTTCTGTGGCTGCTGGCTCGCGTCCTGATAGGCGCGAGTCTTCAAGGGTTGGTGAGGCGTCAGGGGCCTATGATGGCTCCTGCTGGGCTGGTGGTGATGCCATTTGGCGCCCTCGCTGGGCAATCAGGGAGAATACATTGTTCTCCAACTCCTTGGCTGCTGAGGAGTTTGTCAGCGAGGTGGTGCCTCCCTATGAGCGTACTCACCAAGACATGTTGAGTCGTCCAGACCTTATTGCTGCCTTGTGCATTAATCAGGCGACTCAACTGTCAATGATGGACTCGCTGCGGCGCCGTGATTCGGCGTTGTGGCGAGACATGGAGAAGGTTGAGGTGGAGAAGGCGGACCTCGCGGAAAAGGAGGCTGCCTTCAAGGCGGAAATTGCCAAATACCGCCGCCGTGCTCATGATGCGGAGGCGAAGGTCTCCAGGCTTGAAGAAGAGGCTGCTGCATCAAAGCGCCGTTGGGCAGAGTCCTAGAAGAAAGCTAACCTTGAAACCATGAAGGTTAAGGACACTCTGGCCCAGGTGCAAGAGGAGGGGCGGACGGCGGTCCGCCAGCTAGAGGAGAAGAGCAGGGCTCTTACAGAGAGAACCGCCAAGTATATAGAGATGCGGAAGGAGTTGGAGTCTAAGGACTCGGCTCTTGTTGCGGCCACTAAGCGTGTCTCGTTCCTGGAGCAGGAGAGGGTTCAGATCCTTGGCGCTAAGGAAGATCTCGAGCGGGATCTGGACTCTTCTGATCAAGCTCGCCTCGAGGCTGTGAAGGAGTGCGAGGCGGCGAAGATTCTGTTGGAGGAGGCTGTCTCTGCGCAGACCCAGATGCAGAGTTCCATCAGCTGGCTGATGACGGATGGAATGAGCGGGGTGAGTCTTCGCGCTTTCCTTGTTTTTGGTAATTGTTTTTCTTGTCATCATACTAACTTTATTTTCTTTGCAGGTTTTCAAGAGGTTTTGGCAGGAGCCCAAGTTGGGCGATCAAGTTGCCTCTATCGCTGCTGCAGCCCAAGCCTTTGGATATGGCGAGGGCTATGGTGATGGCTTCTTGAGTGCGCAAAGTGATGGGCGGCTTGAGGATGCGGAGCACTATGGCAAGCCGCTGAAGGAGGAGTATGAGGCGGAGCTAGCCAAGTTTGAAGAGATCGATTTTCCCATCCTTCAAGTTATCGCCGACTGCAACAACAACGCGGATCCCCTTGCCGCCTTGAAATATTTCATTGACAAATCTGATGAACTGGCAAGGGGTTCTGGCGGAGAAGCCTCGGGGGCGGGTAGTGGGTAGGCGTTGTCCTTATCGTTTGTAATCACCATTGTAAATACCAAAGGGTTTTTAAGTCCCTTCTTTTAATGAAATCTTTTGTTTGTTATATCGTGTTGTCTCGTTCTTAACTTACTTATTTATCCAAGTCGTCACCCGGTGTGTAAGTAAGAGTTAAGACGCGCTCTCGGCTAGATAGTCCGGCGTTTAAGTGTAACACTTTTTTGCCTTGAAGACCATAGCGGAGGTCGACTTGAGCCATTGAGTCCGACTTAGGCGCGTGATAGCCTTGCCTAGAAGACCTTTTACCGTGTTTCGCGCTGCGCGTTGTTCTCTTGTCCGAGTTGCAACGACTCTAGAAGACAAGAGTTTATGCACGCGGCGTTGTTATGCGGGGTTGTAGGTCCGGCAAGTAAATCCGTCTTGAAGACCATGCGCTGTGTAGCGGGTGTAAGCCCGACGCGCACGTGGCGCGTCTTGAAGGCATACCTTGCTTATCCAGCTAGCGACTTTGGTCCGACGTGATTTTGCCTAAGTCTTGAAGACTTTTGGTGCGGAAAATACAAGTAGAAACACAGATATAGGAAACGTTTTCATTGATAGTATGGCATGTGTAGCCGTGTTACATGATTACAAATAACAACGCCGCAGCTGTGCGCCGTTCCATGATCGCGGAATGGGAGTGCCGTCTAGCCTTTCTAGCGCGTAGGCGCCTTTGCCTAACACTTCTTGTATCTTGTAAGGACCTTCCCAAGTTGGGGCAAGTTTCCCCGGTTTTTCAGCATTGGAAGCTTCGTTGTTGCGGAATACGTAATCCCCAACCTTGAAGGTTTGTTCTTTGACGCGCTTGTTATAATATTGTTCTAGTTGAGTTTTGTAGGTGGCCTCCTTTATTGCCGCGAGATCACAGCGTTCTTCTAGTAGATCGAGGTTCATGCGGAGTTCTTTATCATTGTCGGTTGTATCGACCATCAACACCCTTGCCGTGGGGCAAGTCATTTCCGCGGGGATCACTGCTTCGGAACCGTATGTTAGGCTGAATGGTGTTTCTCCGTTACTTGTCTTTGTGAGGGTGCGGTAGGCCCACAAAACGTGTGGAAGTTCATCTACCTACCCCGTTCTTTTGGTTCCCAGCCTTGTCTTGATGCCTTCTACGATTGTGCGGTTGGCCCTTTCTACTTGACCGTTGCCTTGCGGGTGTGCAACGGACGTGAATATTTGTTTGACCCCCATTTGAGCTAACCATTGCTGAAGGGATTGGTCTTCAAATTGTGTTCCGTTGTCGCTGACCAATTGCATCGGTAAGCCGAACCGACAAATGATGAACTCCCAGAGAAACTTTTTCACGTTCGCGCCATCAATTTTGGCTAGAGGCTTGGCTTCAACCCATTTGGTGAAGTAATCGATGGCAACAATCAAGTATTTCACATTGCCCGGCGCTGTCGGGAATGGCCCCACCAGGTCGATGGCCCATTTTTGGAACGGCCAAGCCGCTGTAACCGGCACCAGGTTATTCTTGGGGCGCAGGGTATTTGGGGCGTGGCGCTGGCAACTGTCGCATTTGCGTAATTCGTTGACCGCGTCGACATGCATACCAGGCCAGTAATACCCTGCGTTCATCAGCTTTGCTACCACCATCCTTGGGCCTGCGTGTAACCCGCACGTTCCCTCATGTATATCTCTGAGGAGAAATGAGGCTTCCGCGGGGTCTACACAGCGTAACAACGGCCCTAGGTAGGAGCGGCGGTACAGGATGTCTCCTGTAAGTTGATACTGTAAGGCTTTGTTCTTGATCTTCCGGGCTTCTAATTTGTCATTAGGTAAGGTTCCGGATGATAGGAAGGCTTTGATTGGCGTCATCCATGACGCGGTGGCTGTGTAGGTGACATTGACTTGGCGCGGTGGAACGGATGGTTTATCTCAGACCTCGATTCGGACTTCTTTGGCCATGTGCTCGAAGACTGTGGACGCCATTTTACTCAGCGCATCGGCTGGCTTGTTTTCGCTGCGCCTGATGTGTTCGACCGTGCATGTGTCGAATTGGCGCATGAGTTTATTGGCTTGTTCCAGGTACATAGCCATGGTTTCGTCTTTTGCGTCGTAGGTCCCGTTGATCTGCCGCGCTACTAACAATAAGTCCACGTGGGCCTCCACGTGCCTGGCCCCCATTTTTTCCGCTATGCGGAGGCCTGCCAGCAACGCTTCGTATTCCGCCTCATTGTTTGTGCTTTTGAACTCTAGGCGGATGGCATATGTGAACTCGTGTTTATCTGGGCTGATGAGGCGGAGCCCGGCGCCAGCGCCATCTCCGTTGGAGGCCCCGTCAGTGTATAGGGACCACTTTTGTGACGGATCGTGCGCTGGCGCGGGTGATTCTTCTTCGAGGCATTCTTGTATTTTGTCGGTGGGGATTTCAGTGGCGAAGTCTGCTAGTATTTGGCCTTTGATTGCGGGCCGGGGCTTGTAGCTGATTGTGTGTTCTCCCAGCTCGATAGCCCATTTCGCCAGTCTTCCTGACAATTCGGGTTTGGCCAGAATATCGTTGATCCGATAGTCCGTGAGGACATTTATCGGGTGGCCTTGAAAGTACCTGCGTAGTCTGCGGGATGCATGGATGAGGGCGAGGACCAGCTTTTCCATAATTGTGTATCGAGTTTCCGCATCTAACAGCGTGCGACTGATATAGTAGATTGGCGTTTGCACGCCTTGACGATCAACCATCAGAACTGCGCCTATTGCTCGCTCGGTGACTGAGAGATAGAGCGTGAGCGGCTCTTTGGGGAGCGGCGCTGTTAGTGTGGGGAGATTCATTAGGCATTGTTTCATTTGCTGGAATGCTGATTCCGCCTCTGGGGTCCAGCGGAAGTTGCTCTTCTTCAGGCAGTTCTTCAAGGTGTCCACGAATGGGAATGACTTTGAAGCATAATTGGATAGGAAGCGGTTTAGGGCGACTAGACGTCCCATGAGCGTTTGTACTTCTTTGATGGAGGCCGGTGACGGCATCCTTTCGATTGCTTGTACTTTATCCGGGTTAGCGCGGAAACCATCCCGCATGACAATGACGCCCAGAAATTTCCCCTCTTCCATCCTAAATGAGCACTTGCTGGGGTTCAGCTTCATGCGCACTTTGCGCAATTGGCTGAACGTTTGTTCGATGTCCCGTAGCATGTCGCTTTCTTCCCTGCTTTTAATTACCAAATCGTCGACGTACATTTCGAGTCGTACGCCAATTTAGTTTACAAAAGCCGTGTCCATTAGCCGCTGATAGGTTGCGCCCGCGTTTTTCAGACCGAAGGGCATCTTTGTGTAACAGAAGATGCCTGTCTCTGTGCGGAACGCTGTTTTATCTTCGTCCTCTTTGGCCATCTGTATTTGGTGGTACCCCTAGTATGCGTCCAAGAAACATTTGAACCGGTAAGGGGCGAGGGAATCCACCTTTAAGTCGATTTCTGGTAAAGGATAACAATCCTTTGGGCACGCCTTGTTGATGTCTTTGTAGTCAACACACATGCGCCATCCTCCATTTGCCTTGGCGACCATTACGGGATTGGCCACCCAAGTCTGGTATCTGATGGGGCGGAGGATGCCCGCGTTGAGCAGCTCGGTGACTTGTTCATTCATGGCCTTTGTTTTCTCCGGGCCCATACTTCGTTTCTTTTGCACTATTGGTTCTGCGGAGCGATAGACATTGAGCCTGTGTTCCGCTATTTCCCGCGGAACACCCACCATGTCCGCTGGTTGCCAGGCGAATATATCCATGTTAGTGATCAAGAGTTGTTTCAGGTGACTGCGTATGGTCTCGGAGATTGCATGGCCAATGATCACCGTTTGCTCCGGGAATTTAGGGTTAAGTACCCATTTTTCCGGCTCTAAGTGGGTGTCTGTCTTGACCATTTTTGGCGGTTTGGCTGTGTCTGCGACATGGCAATCTTTGTTTCCCCGGATGAAGGCAACGCCTGTTTTGGTGGGGAATCCTACCATTGCGTGCGCCGTGGAGTCGTTGGCGTTAAAGCGTGCAATGCCTTCTCTTCCCAGGAGTATGTCATGATTTGATGTGGCTGGTAAGACCATGAAGTCGCATATCTCCGTGCGCTCATGTGTGCCATCGGTCCAAGTTACGGGCAAGGAGAGCATGCCGCGGGGCATGATGGTTTCATGGATGAAACCGGAGATGGGCTCGTTGACTGGAATGAGCCTTGCTTTGTCTTCGCGATCAAGCTGTTGAAAGCATTGATCGTACATAATGTCTGTGCTGCTGCCGCCATCCAGGAACATATACCGCGTGCGGTAATGTCCGAAGACGGCGGTTATCACAAGTGGAGCTGTGCAAGAGGCGCCGCCTCTGACCCTTGGCATGAGGATGTCAGCCTCTTTCCAAGAGTCGTTCAAAGGTTGTACCCGGGTACGTTTCCCTTGTTGGTTGTTGTTCCCTCGCTTCGTCTTGTTGCATTGGTGACGGGGGATTAGCGTGACTGCATGAGTATTGAGGTCCCGGATTTTTTTCCGCGACCCCTCGCCCTGGGTTTCCTCATGAGCGTTACCTTTGCCAGCTCGGTGAACGTTCTTGACCAAGTGGCCCAACTGGCCTGATTTTAGCGCGGCTTAAATCTCCATCTTTAGGCTGTAGCAGTTATCCGTGAGGTGACCGTAGTCGTTGTGAAATTCACAGAACTTGCTACGGTCCACGTTTCGCCGCTTTCCGAGGGGGTTAGGCTCTTTTAGGGTGACCTGCTCGGTTTTCAGAACTTGGGATGGTGTTTTTGTTAGCGGGGTCCAATCGTAGTTTTTCTTGGAGTGTCCGCGTTGGTCCCGCGTTTGTTTGGAGCTGATGATTTGGCGGGCATCGCCGGCGGGAGAATATTTTCCCTCGTCGGTAGTGCCTGTGATGCGGTTCCAAAAGGATTTGTTTTTGTGTTTAGTATTATTATTATTATGGTGTTGTGGTTGGAAACCATGTTGCTGATTGAAAGATTTTTCAGAAGAGGCATATATTTTGGCTGAGCGGATGAGTTCATCCCCGGACTCTGGGATGCCATCCTTGCCGGTGAGGCATTTCATGAGGTCTGGACTGCGTACATTGTGGATGAACGCAGCCCGTGTGAGCTCCTCCCCGCAGCCTATTTGCAATGCTTCTTTGTTAAACCGGACTATGTAGTCCTCAATTGTTTCTCGGTCGTATCGTCGACACAGCAGAATGTCCGCTTTGTCTTTCTTATGTTTACGCAGGTGCGAGAAGTGGCTGCCAAACTTGTCTGTGAGGTCGTCGAAGTCCTTTACGCTTCCCGCTGGGAGGCTATCAAACCATACCCTGGCGGCACCCGTAAGGGTTTGAGCGAAAAGGTGGCACCACACTTGGACAGGCCAATCCACAGACATACCTGCGCACTCAAAGTCGTGCACATGGTCGTCTGGGTTACGCAGGCCATCGTATCTACCGATGCTGCTTGGGAGTTTGGCCTTTCTTGGGATCTTGGCAGCCGCTATGCGGGTAACAAACTTGGATTTCTCGGCAAAAGCCTTTGGTCGGAATGGTTTGACCAGGTCATCATCCACCTCACTGTCTCGCGACGTGTGAGCGTGTTTCTTTCCTTTGTAGCCTGAGTCGCTACTTGACGATTCGTAGCCATCTGGCTCGTCGCGTGGTTTGGCGTAGCCCCGAGCTCTGACGTTTCCGCCGAGCTCCCCGCTACGACCATCACCGTGCTCGGCCATGTCTTTTTTCTTGTGCTTTGCTTTTGCCGGTGTGTCAAAGGCAAGTGTCTTGCCCTTCTTCTTGGCTTGTTGTAGGAGCTTCCGCTGGTAGATTGTAGCACTTTTGGCATTTTGACGGAGGAGCCATTGGTCCGGGTCCTCCTCGGCGAGATCTTGGTTGTCGTCGTCTGACTCGACGTCACGGATCTCAACAGCTGACCTGTCAAGCCGCGAAGTCGTTTGCTTGACGACGGTGTTTGGTGTGGTTTGGTTCTCCGGTTGTTGGAGTTCGTCTTCTCCGGCTCGGTGTACGTCGGAGGTGTTGGGGTTGGGTTCAGCCATGGGTGGGTTAAAAGATGGGTGAAAAGGAGCTGTTCTAACCGTTGGATGGCGCCAATGAAGAAACAATAAGTATCCCGGAGATTAGGACTAATCACCGGGGGGTTAATACCTATGTTACTATCAGAGTAATCCTTTACCCAAACCGTAATGGTGACCCGTGTGAGAGTTAATGTAAGTGAGTGTATATGATGTGTGTACGAAGTGTGTGAGAACACGAGAGTTAAGTGGTTCGGTCGTTAATGACCTACGTCCACTGTAAGTACACCGGAATATTATTGATGATAAGAAGATTACAATGAGTGTAGTAGTTGTGGTTATTTCTGAATGAATCTACAAGAATTGCATGTGATCTTATTTATAGAGATCACGGTGGGCTGCATTGGGCGGCCCACGGACGACGCCACCAGCTTGGGCCCAGCTGAGGCCCAAGCCCATGGTTCTCCTGATAATGGCGGGAAAGGACCTGTTACTGTTGATGTCGTCATGCTATAGTGCGGTCGTTGTAGTAGCCTGACACGTGGCGGGCTTCTGGTGGTATACAGTAACATCGTACTTGCTACAGTGCTCAGGCTATACTGTGACAATCTGCACCTTCAACTTTTGTAAATGAACACAATTGGCCCCTCAACTATTTTAAAATGTTCATCTTTAACCCTTGTAGTCTAAAAAGATCAAATATAATTATAAGTATACACGTTTTATACTCACATTTACACTCGAGCACCCGTCCTCTGCAGCTGTTACGAGTCTTAGACTTGATTATGGTCATTTCTGTTTCGAATTCGATTTTAATGCACAATTAAGCTCAACATAATGATGATAAATGTTGAACCTTTCAAACTCCAACCATTAGTAGCTTTTATGATTGGTTTAATGATGAATTAAGCCAAAAACTAATATAAAAACTAGTTTCTTGACCCATTTTCAAGTTCACCAACAATTCAGTTGTTACTAAATCCCACCAAATATTCATCTCTTCTTGTCTATCATCTCTGCGAAGAAATCTTTGATCATTATCTCGTATTATTGGCGAATTTGGAAGCTTATTATTCTATTATTCAGTTTTCTTTTCTTCTTAGTTGGACTAGCTACGTTGTAAGTTTTTCCAATTCCTTTTTGCAATACTCTTAGTTTTCATTTGTAGGTCAAAAGCCCTATGTTTGTTTGGTCAATTATAGTCTTTAAGGGCTTCAATTGAATTTCTAAGGTTAGGATGTTCTTAGGAGTATTTGGGATTATTTTAATAAAAAATCTTTTGAACTTTAAAAAAAAAATTCATAACTCGTTATTATTGACCTTCAAATTATGAAATTTGACATGGTGATTCATATGGCTGTTTAGGAAGTTTAGAACTCCATTTTGGCATTTTAGGCATTATATAATATTTTTTAGTGATTTTTATATGTTTTAACCATATTAAATTCATATTACATCAATGATAATGCGTTGGTCATGAAAATTGGTGGAAATATTTTCCATTATATTAGAACAATTTTCATAACCATTTTTCTCAGTTTTAACACGTTTTCATATGTTATCATTTTTTTTTATTTTTTTTTTAATAAGCTTTAATCAAATAAAATTTATAATAAATCTATTTTAACCCCAAAATTCTATCAAAATTATTTTGGGAAATTCTAAGTCAGTAGGTTTGATTCTTCATAAAAACTTTTATTTTTCAAAGTGAATTTAGTTTATTTATGATTTTGTGTAATTGTTATTGATATAAAAATAATAAAAGACTTCTTAAATATTATTTCAAATATTTTTATGAATTAAACTTAATATTATTAACCTTAGAAAAATGCATGTGTTAGAAAAACCAAACTTATATTTTTTTTATAACACATGATAGTAAAAAAATCATAATTTTCGCCATGTTCGATAAACTTAAAAACCCAAATATAGACCTAACATCCTAAGTGCCTTAGAATAGAAACCCTAGACACTTTTAAGTTTAAATACTTATTTTGGGAACACTTTAAACTTTAGGTTAAACATTTGGATTTGCTCGCTTATGGTCGCTCACTTAGTCAAGTTACTAATTGTCGAATGTGAGTATATCTTTCCCCTTTTTCATGTTTTACACTTTTGGGGTGACTCATGTACGTTTATTACTTCATTCACTTAATCATGGTTTATTCTATATTCACAATCGCAATTCTTGTATGTGTTTTACTTGTTGATTCGCTGATAGTGTGTACTTATGACCTGAATCATTAACCGCTGGGCGGCCTAGCATAGCAATAAATAGTACTTAACTATTGTTATGTGTGAACGATTATTCATCGCCTACTATGAGCGAATACTATATATATGTGACTCTTGATTCCTTGAACGAAAGGTTTGATTTTGGGTAGCATTTGTACATAGCTTGAACACTAAATTGTAGACAGTATAACACGTGAATTGCGAAACATTTTTCTACTATATTTATTCAAAACAGGGTATGCTCACCAATACATTTTTGTATTGACCAAATTATTTTCGTACATGTTTCAGGTTGTTATGAGATCACTTTTAAGCTTTTGGATTCTTATTTAGATTTTGGTTCATTGTATTTCAGTTTAAATAGTTAGTTGGAATCATTGTATCTTTGTTTTCTCATGTAATAAATTATTCAATCAATGTATAAATATTTACACTTTTAGTCCATGAGCTATTGAACAATCGTCACTACGTGACACCTCGATGTTTCCGCCATCGGTTGGGGTGTTACAGATTGGTATCAGAGCCATGGTTATAGGGAATTAGGTTATTAGAATGCCTTTTAGCCTAGTCTATAACTAAGCTTACTTTCACGAGTCCTCTCGTATATATTTCTCTTTATCCTTATATTTTCTTTCAAGATATTTTCGCTATGATTCTTTCTCGATATCCTTTCGGTATTTTGCTTGACGAAGAAGACACTTGTATTTAACAAACGAAACGATATCATCAAGTTAGGAGTGGTATCCATACCTTGATGATTAGTTTCACTCCTCTATAGGTTATTTATCTTAGGAATATATCTTTGAGATAGGAGTGACATCCACACCTCAAAGAGTATTTCCTTCAAAAAGAAACTTAACCACTAAGCTGGGAGTGATATCCTTAACTTAGTGATTGGTTTCATTCCACAAACGTCTTCAATTTTGAAATACATCTTTGAGTTAGGAGTGAAATCCACATCTCAAGGATCTATTTCTACATCTCGTTGATTATGAATTTTCTTAAATGTTGGTAATCTATTACATACTTTAATCTTATCATTCACGTCATTTTAAATCATGGTCTTTTAAAGCACATTAGAATTACACATAGTTCATGAAATGGTTTCATTTTGCATTTTACAAACTTGTACTGCATATTTTAAAGGACAAATGTAATCCTTTGTTTTCATATGACATAACCAATATATATTTTCGAGAGAAATTTGCAACTAATAATAAGCCTTATAACATTTTTCAAACTCGACTTCTCGTAAACACATGAAAATGTGTATTTACGAAGATTTTGCAAATGAACCTGTTTTGAATCTAAAACACACTTCGATTTCTAAAAATTTATTCTCATGCATCACTACTATTCTTTCAACAATATCACAAAGTCGAGTAAACTGCGAAAATTTACCTTTTACACTTATACTTTTTCAGTTGCAAAACTTTTGGTTTAACAAAACAATGGACATATCTTTTTATCTGAATGTTGCTAAATGTCTTTTACAGTATAACGCATATATGTAAAATTACTAGATTTTAACTCACATGCCAGTAGGCTATACACCCGTTCCGTGCACATTCATTTGCCGTAAATTTCATTATTTTATTCTTGCACCATTTTTATTTATAGTTATTTCTAACACGTTATTTGTGACTATTTTCACATTGACTATTTGCATTAATTTAACTCGTTTACTTTCATTTTGTGCAATTGTACGATTTACTCGATTTATGTTATACTATTCTTTCAGTCGGAATTTTATGCTATACTTATATATTTACTTGAACGCATATTTGGTATGCATATTTTCTTTTATGTTTTGAGCAAAACCCTGTTATACTATGCATTATTTTGTTTTTCATCATGGCCAATAAACATACTAGTTGATAACTCGTATGAGATCTAAGCCAGTGCCCACGTACGACTCGGATTAGAGTATTTCTTTAATCCGAGGGGAACGGTGTAAATCTCAGAGTCTATCAATATGAGTGTTTAAAGCCAACGATGTAAACATAAACTACCGGTTAAGGGTGAACCCGAAAGGGAAGAACCTCTAACCATGTCTTATACTTACATGTTATTCACATTACGGTTAAAGGGAAAACCCGGAAGGGAAGAACCTCTAACCATGTCTTGATTGAACATCATTTCATTACAGTGGCTATTACATATTGGTTGCACGCATTTATTTCTTGTTAAGGTTATGGAAAAGCATAACACCTTAGTGTAAGGTAAATCGATGATTACGGTCCGGAACGCAATCATGGGTTTACAGGTACATGAGGGTGGTGTGTAATTCTATTTAGGCTATTGGTAGACAATCAGTACGAGTCCAATGTATCAGAAGTGTGGTGGGTCAGCTGCGGTACACCCTATATATAAGCATAAACGATACTGCGGGAGCGGACTAGGAGTCTAACCAAGAACCTACCTATTACCCATTATTTATAATTACCTCGTCATTAAATCGTTGAGAAGCAACTAACATTTTCGATAAGAATGTTCCTACACGAGCTTCAATTCGTCTTCTTGGAGTCTCTCTTTTGACCACTTCTACGGAACACGCAAACCTTGTGTACTTTTACATTTTCGACTTGTTACGTACCCTAATAAAACTTTAATCATAAACTTTATAAAGTAGGGGAGACTACCTTCATCAGTGTCTTTTTCCTCACCAGTTACAAATTCCCAAAACATTTCTCATTTAAACTCTTAACTTTCTAACGTCGGGTCAACTGTCAAAAGATTTTGAAACTTTTACTTTGAGGTGTTAGACAACCATTTTAATTTTTTTTTTTTTTGACAATCCGTAAGTGATGAAAATTTTTAAAGAAAAATCTAGTTGACTTTTACAACGCCTTTTATTTCATAGTAACCTCCACTTGAAACAAATTTCGAGACGAAATTTTCTAAAGTAGGGGAGACTGTGACAATCTGCACCTTCAACTTTTGCAAATGAACACAATTGGCCCCTCAACTATTTTAAAATGTTCATCTTTAACCCTTGTAGTCTAAAAAGATCAAATATAATTATAAGTATACACGTTTTATACTCACATTTACACTCGAGCACCCGTCCTCTGCAGCTGTTACGAGTCTTAGACTTGATTATGGTCATTTCTGTTTCGAATTCGATTTTAATGCACAATTAAGCTCAACATAATGATGATAAATGTTGAACCTTTCAAACTCCAACCATTAGTAGCTTTTATGATTGGTTTAATGATGAATTAAGCCAAAAACTAATATAAAAACTAGTTTCTTGACCCATTTTCAAGTTCACCAACAATTCAGTTGTTACTAAATCCCACCAAATATTCATCTCTTCTTGTCTATCATCTCTGCGAAGAAATCTTTGATCATTATCTCGTATTATTGACGAATTTGGAA
Organism: Ambrosia trifida; assembly: GCA_028751855.1. Taxonomy (NCBI): domain Eukaryota; kingdom Viridiplantae; phylum Streptophyta; class Magnoliopsida; order Asterales; family Asteraceae; genus Ambrosia; species Ambrosia trifida. Next base: position 47,355,255 of record CM054124.1, read on the forward strand.
GCTTATTATTCTATTATTCAGTTTTCTTTTCTTCTTAGTTGGACTAGCTACGTTGTAAGTTTTTCCAATTCCTTTTTGCAATACTCTTAGTTTTCATTTGTAGGTCAAAAGCCCTATGTTTGTTTGGTCAATTATAGTCTTTAAGGGCTTCAATTGAATTTCTAAGGTTAGGATGTTCTTAGGAGTATTTGGGATTTTTTTAATAAAAAATCTTTTGAACTTTAAAAAAAAATTCATAACTCGTTATTATTGACCTTCAAATTATGAAATTTGACATGGTGATTCATATGGCTGTTTAGGAAGTTTAGAACTCCATTTTGGCATTTTAGGCATTATATAATATTTTTTTAGTGATTTTTATATGTTTTAACCATATTAAATTCATATTACATCAATGATAATGCGTTGGTCATGAAAATTGGTGGAAATATTTTCCATTATATTAGAACAATTTTCATAACCATTTTTCTCAGTTTTAACACGTTTTCATATGTTATCATTTTTTTTTTATTTTTTTTAATAAGCTTTAATCAAATAAAATTTATAATAAATCTATTTTAACCCCAAAATTCTATCAAAATTATTTTGGGAAATTCTAAGTCAGTAGGTTTGATTCTTCATAAAAACTTTTATTTTTCAAAGTGAATTTAGTTTATTTATGATTTTGTGTAATTGTTATTGATATAAAAATAATAAAAGACTTCTTAAATATTATTTCAAATATTTTTATGAATTAAACTTAATATTATTAACCTTAGAAAAATGCATGTGTTAGAAAAACCAAACTTATATTTTTTTTTATAACACATGATAGTAAAAAAATCATAATTTTCGCCATGTTCGATAAACTTAAAAACCCAAATATAGACCTAACATCCTAAGTGCCTTAGAATAGAAACCCTAGACACTTTTAAGTTTAAATACTTATTTTGGGAACACTTTAAACTTTAGGTTAAACATTTGGATTTGCTCGCTTATGCTCGCTCACTTAGTCAAGTTACTAATTGTTGAATGTGAGTATATCTTTCCTCTTTTTCATGTTTTACACTTTTGGGGTGACTCATGTACGTTTATTACTTCATTCACTTAATCATGGTTTATTCTATATTCACAATCGCAATTCTTTTATGTGTTTTACTTGTTGATTCGCTGATAGTGTGTACTTATGACCTGAATCATTAACCGCTGGGCGGCCTAGCATAGCAATAAATAGTACTTAACTATTGTTATGTGTGAACAATTATTCATCGCCTACTATGAGCGAATACTATATATATGTGACTCTTGATTCCTTGAACGAAAGGTTTTGATTTTGGGTAGCATTTGTACATAGCTTGAACACTAAATTGTAGACAGTATAACACGTGAATTGCGAAACATTTTTCTACTATATTTATTCAAAACAGGGTATGCTCACCAATACATTTTTGTATTGACCAAATTATTTTCGTACATGTTTCAGGTTGTTATGAGATCACTTTTAAGCTTTTGGATTCTTATTTAGATTTTGGTTCATTGTATTTCAGTTTAAATAGTTAGTTGGAATCATTGTATCTTTGTTTTCTCATGTAATAAATTATTCAATCAATGTATAAATATTTACACTTTTAGTCCATGAGCTATTGAACAATCGTCACTACGTGACACCTCGATGTTTCCGCCATCGGTTGGGGTGTTACACCTGCTGGCTGATGTGACTTCTGACAGTTGGCGAGGTAATGCCTGCTGGTCACTATTCACGACAGCATGTACAGTGTAGTCGTTCACCTTTTGTACTATCTGCCACATGTCCTTCTCTAGCTGGTATGTACTCTGACATGGATCTTTATGAATCTTCCTTCTGCCGTTCCTTGTACTTCATATGAGAGGTGCCAAGGGAAGATTCCGCGCGTGGTAGGACGCGCGTATCGGGTGTTGTATGTTGTTTATCGTATGCTTTGGCGCGCGAGACATGCTGATTGCTTGTCTTCGCGCAGGTGTGTTCCCGCGCCATTATCCGGCGTGGGGTTGCTGTTGTTCGGGGATAGGGACGCCTTTCAGATTAGGCTCCCTATCCCTTCACCAAGGAAAGACGTACAGTGTTGGAACTGTAAGGAGTTTGGGCATTTCAGAAGTCAGTGTTCTGAACCTGCGAGAGAGAAAAGGGAGGTGAATGCTACTACATCCTCAGACTCAGAGGATGCTCTTATTTGCTGTATTGAGAGTTCTGTTGAAGACTGGATTATGGATTCAGGAGCGTCTTTCCATGCTACTTTTAGCACGAAGAAGATGAAGAATCTGCGAACAGGTAACTTTGGTAAAGTTCGTTTGGCTAATAATCAGAGTCTTGATATTACAAGAATCGGTGACATAGACCTTAAAACTCCATTGGGAACCATTTGGACCTTGAAGAATGTTCGGGTCATTCCTGGTTTGAAGAGGATGCTTATATCCATCGGTCAGCTTGATGATCAGGGATATGATGTTCACTTTGGTAGTGGACAATGGAGAGTTGTTAAGGGCAGTATGGTAGTTGCTAGAGGCAAGAAGAGAGGTAGTTTGTACATGGTTGAAGCATCAGCTGATGCAGTGAACGCAATATCGAGTGACCAGAGACAGACAAAGTTATGGCATCAAAGACTCGGGCACATGAGTGAAAAGGGGATGAAGATGCTTGTTGCCAAGGGAAAACTTCCAGAGTTGAAGAAGGTCGAGTCAGAATTTTGTGAACCGTGCATCCTAGGCAAGAAAAAGAAGGTGACTTTTGTGAAGACTGGGAGAGCACCGAAAGCTCAGAAATTAGAGCTTATTCACTCAGATGTATATGGACCGACATCAGTAGCTTTACTTGGAGGATCTCGCTACTTTGTGACCTTCATAGATGATTCAACACGCAAGGTATGGGTTTACTTTCTTAAACATAAATCTGAAGTTTTCGATACTTTTAAGAAATGGAAATCTGCTGTTGAACTTGAAACTGATTTGAAGGTGAAATGCTTGAAGTCGGATAACGGTGGTGAATATATCAGCAAGGAGTTTACAGATTATTGTGCTGATAAAAGGGATCAAGATGATAAATACAGTTCCAGGAACTCCGCAACAGAATGGAGTTGCAGAGAGGATGAACAGAACATTATGTGAAAGAGCCAGGAGCATGAGATTGAATGCAGGGCTCCCAAAGATGTTCTGGGCTGATGCAGTTAACACAGCAGCGCATCTCATCAACCATGGACCCTCAGTACCGTTGGGATTCAAGCTTCCTCAAGAAGAATGGAAGGGCAAAGCAGTTGAGTATGATCACCTGAGAATTTTCGGGTGCAGTGCTTACGATATCAACCCAGAAGGTGACAAGTTAGATGCCAAAGCAAAGAAATATATCTTCATTGGATATGGGGGTGATCAAATGGGCTACAGGCTTTGGGATTCTGAAAGCAGAAAGGTAGTGAGAAGCAAGCATGCTGAATTCAATGAAGAAGAGTTGTACAAAGACAGAAACTTGGATAAGTCAAAGGTTCAGAAAGAAACAGTTGAGTTTAGTGTTGAGAATCAGAAGAAAGAATCTGTCACAGGGCCCGTAACAGAATCTGAAGATGACACAGAACCTGAGACTGAAGATGGTGAGAATGAAGAGTCAGTGGGAATTTCTGACAATGGGAGTTCAGAGTCTGAAGATGAACAGTCTCCACAACAGCCTGACCAGACTGATACTTCGGTCAGGAGATCCACCAGAGTTTCTAAAGCGCCGGACAGGTACAGTCCCAGTCGCACCGGCCCCTCAGTTAATTATATTCTCTTGACAGAAAATGGTGAACCAGAGAGCTACTCTGAAGCAGTCAAGATGAATGACTCGTTCCAGTGGGAGTGAGCAATGAAAGAAGAAATGAGTTCACTAGACAAGAACAAGACTTGGGTTCTTGTAAAGCTTCCGCGAGACAAGAAAGCTCTTCAGAATAAATGGGTCTTCAGGGTCAAAGATGAACATGATGGTTCTAAACGGTATAAAGCTCGTTTAGTGGTCAAGGGATTTCAGCAGAAGAAGGGAGTTGATTATGATGAGATCTTCTCTCCAGTGGTGAAGATGACCACAATCAGGTTAGTTCTGAGTATTGTAGCAGCAGAGAATTTGCATCTAGAGCAGCTAGATGTGAAAACAGCATTTCTACATGGTGACCTTGATGAAGATATTTATATGGCACAGCCTGAGGGATTCCAGGTTATTGGAAAGGAAAATTGGGTGTGCAAGTTGAAGAAGAGTTTGTATGGTCTGAAACAAGCGCCAAGGCCGTGGTACTTGAAGTTTGATAATTTCATGGTGAAGACCGGTTACAAGAGATGTGAAGCCGATCACTGTTGTTATCTAAAGAAGTTCAAGAGTTCGTATATCATTCTACTTCTGTATGTAGATGATATGTTGATTGCAGGATCAGATATGAATGAGATCAGCAAGTTGAAGAAGCAAATGTCCAAAGAATTCGAGATGAAGGATTTGGGTGCAGCTAAACAGATACTCGGGAAGAGTATCACCAGGAGCAAGAAAGATGGATCTTTGACACTGTCCCAGGAGAAGTACATCGGGAAAGTGTTAGAGAAATTCAATATTAACAGTGAGAAGACCAAGCCTAGAAACACTCCCTTGGGGAGTCACCTCAAGCTTACCAAAGATGAGTGTCCCAGAACTGAAGAAGAAAAAGCTGATATGGCTAGAGTTCCGTATGCATCTGCAGTAGGTAGTTTGATGTACGCTATGGTGTGTACAAGACCTGACATAGCACACGCAGTCGGAGTTGTCAGTCGGTTTATGTCAAATCCGGGAAGAGAACATTGGGAAGTAGTTAAATGGGTGCTTCGTTATTTGAAGGGAACGTCAAAGATGGGGTTATGTTTCAAAGGGAAGGATTCGGTTCTCAGAGGTTATACAGATGCTGACCTGGGTGGCTGCAAAGATACATTTAAAAGCACCACAGGTTTCGTTTTCACAGTGGGAGGAACTGCAGTCAGTTGGATGTCCAGACTTCAGAAAAGCGTGGCTTTGTCCACAACAGCGGCAGAATACATGGCTATAGCTGAGGCCAGTAAGGAGCTAGTATGGTTGAAAGCTTTTCTAGAAGAGTTAGGGAAGAAGCAGACTGAGCACTTGTTGCACTGTGATAATGAAAGTGCAGTAAAACTTGCTAAGAATCCTGTGTATCACAAGAAGACGAAGCACATCGGGATAAGGTATCACTTCGTGAGAGGATTGGTTGCTGATGGCACAATCAACTTGAAGAATATCTCAGGTGCTAAGAATCCAGCAGACATGTTCACTAAATGTGTGACGTTGGATAAGCTGAAGCTGTGCGGAGCTTCAGCTGGTCTCCAGGAATAATGTTGAGGAGATCGGGGTAACTGGAGGTGCATTGAAGATCAAGGGGAGATCTTATCTACAGAAGTACAGAAGAGATGGTGCAGTTCGTGGTCCGAAGACACCAAGTGGGAGATTGTTGGAGATGTTGCCTTCAGCCCACTTATAGGCCCAGTCGTTTGAAGCCCAGTATGATTAACTTGTTGAGCAAGATTAGCATAGGGTTTTAACCCTAATTTAGGCCTATAAATACCCTCTTGTACTTGTAATATTTGTATCACTCAAAAAACAATACCCCAGTTGCCCCCGTTGACGTAGGTCAATTTAGATCGAACCACGTAAATACTTGTGTTCGTGTGCGTGTGTGTTCTCCGATCCTAACAGGTTAATCGATCCCCAACATATGAATTCTCTTGTCAACGTGGTCTTCTCCAAGGGGATCATTTATCCCCTTTTTTATTTATTCTCACTATGGAGGGCCTCACGCGGATTATGAGACGTGCATGTCATTTGGGAGTGTTTCGAGGCCTTAACGTGGGTGGTTCGGGCCCTTTAATATCCCATTTTATGTATGCAGATAACGTGGTGTTTTGTGGGGAATGGTCTTCTATTAATGCACTAAACTTGAGGCGATTATTAAGGGGCTTCTACTTAATTTCTGGGCTGAATATTAGTGCTTATAAGAGCATTGGAGTTGGGGAAAATGAGCCAGCTGATACGGCTGTTACTCTTAAATGTGTTCAGGGGCGGTTTCCTTCCACACATCTTGGAGTACCAATCGCCTCAAACATGAATTTAGTGAGGAGTTGGGACCCGGTAATCCAGAAGTTTCAGAAACGCTTGTCTTCTTGGAAGTCCAAACTCTTTCCTATGGGGTCGGATAACTTTGCTCAAGTCCGTTTTGAGCTCTTTACCACTTTATTATTTTTCTTTGTTTCGAGCTCCTATTCAGGTAATTAATACGTTAGAGAAGCTGCGTAGATGATTTTTTGGGGGTGGGACGGATGATGGGGATAAAACGTGTTGGATAGCTTGGAACAAGGTTGTGGCTCCTATTGAATATGGTGGGGTTGGGCTGGGGTATCTTCGTGACACGAATTTGAGTTTATTATCAAGGTTCAAAGTTAACCAAGGGTCTCTTTGGCAAAAGGTGGTTTGGTCAATTCATGGTAGTGGGCGGGGGTGGTCTTATATTCCGATAAAGGCTTCATTGGGGGGGGGGGGGGGGGGGGCGTGGAAGCAAGTTGCAAGCATCCCGGTTTTGTTGGAGAATATTCATACCGGTCCTTCCCAGTTTATTAGGGCACATGTTAGGTGTGGTGCTAGTGTTTTATTTTGGCAGAATTGGTGGATCTCTGACACTGCTCTTATGAGTAAATTCCCATTATTATTTGCGATAGAAAAGAAGAAGTGCAGCCTGGTAGCAGATCGGATTCGGACAGAGGTGTAGGGGACATCTTTTTCTTGGGATTGGAAGCGACCCATTTCCTCGTGAGACGAGCAGCAGCAGTTGTCTGAACTGCTGGCTTTGCTGTCTGATGCGGGGCTGCAGATGGGTTCGGATTCGTGGTCTTGGTCTGTTGGAAGGGAGGTGGGTTTCTCAGTTAGTAGCGTAAAGAAATGGATATTTGAAGTGGCGAATTCGTTACCGATATCAGCGTTTGAGTGGTGCAATTGGGTGCCGAGGAAAGTGGGGGTCGTAGCATGGCGAGCCTTTTTTGATCGTTTACCAACATCAGAAGTTTTGGTTCGTCGAAACATTCATATTGACACACAATTATGCAGAATTTGCGGCAACAATATTGAGAGTATTGATCACTTATTCACGGGATGTTCGGCGTTTATGGATGTCTGGCAGATTGTATTCTCCTGGTGCCAAGTTCCTTCTTTTTTTCGCTTTTCATGCTCGTGATCTGCTGATTTATCATCGGAGTGCCAATGTGGGGGTCCGTGTGCAAAAGGCTTTCTACGCGGTTGTTTTGACGGTTTTTTGGAGCATCTGGAAAGCAAGGAATGATTTTGTTTTCAACAATAAACAAGTATCGGTTCGGAAAATCGTTGAAGAGGTCAAAGTGATGAGCTTTTTGTGGGTTACTAATCGTGCTAAAATGACGGACATGTCATGGGAGTATTGGGGGAGATTTGATCCTGTAAAAATGGGCTAGTTTCGGGTTGTCTGTTATATTTCGGCTAGATGTTTTTGTTTTTTTTTTTTTTCGGACTGTTTTTTTCGGTTTTGTACTCGGACTCCCTTGCTAGCCTCTTGCTAGCTTTTAATAAAAGTTTTGTTAACCGTTCAAAAAAATAAACTTTTGCTATTGATAGGATTAATCGAATTATCTAAATAAAAACATCAAACATTATTAAACTTTTCAAAGTCAAGTTTGAAACGTCTCTATTGATACCTTGGGGAAAAAGAAATCGAAAAAGAAAATAGGAATCTTGAGGAAAAAGCTAAATATATCAACTCATATTATTATTTATTAAAGTGCAGATCTCTAATCTAAGATCTTTCCTGACGAATCAACAACAATGGTGCTATGGGAAATAACATTAGCAACAGCTTATTTCCTAGGATTAAAGAGAACATACAGACATGCTCTTCGTATTCAACGTCGTCTAGTTGGTCCTAATCATCCCACCATCCGTCAATTTCTTCGTAGGTATTTCATTTTCTTCTATATATATATATATATATATATATATTTCTATCAAATTATCCACTGATTTTTTTAACCATTTTTAACATTTTTCTAATATGAAATTGGTATAGCCTGTACCGCTAAAAACCGAACTGAAATTGGTACGCAAACCGGTACCGCTAAAAACTGGTTTGAAGTGAAAAAGAATCGAAACCAAACTGAGACCGTTTTAGCAAAAACGGGGGGTCAGAAGTCACCAAGGGGTCGGAAGTCACCGGTCACGAGGTCGAAATCGTATATACCAAAAAAATTCTATACGGATACTATATTATCGGAGCTTCTGAGCGAAAATTTCAGGGGTCGGCGACCCCGCCCTTATGAAGCTGCGCCACTGCACGCAAACCGGTTTGGAAACGAAACCGAAACTTGAAAAAAAAAACCCCGATTTGGGCACCTCTAGACAGTGTTGCAAAACTCGGTTTGGGCTTGTACTCGGCGACCTACAGGAGCGAGTAGTCGGCCTAATCGGGGGAGTACTCGGGGCTCAAATCTGCCTATGCGGGGAGTAGTCGGCCAACTCGGCTATACTTGGCGACCCACTATGGAGCGAGTACTCGGGGAGTAATCGGTCAACTTGGGCTTTGGGCTTGTTTTGCAACACTGCCTCTAGATCTGATGTCACAAATTCATCAATGATTTTGATAATTTTGAATCTAAACTATGAATCACAAAGTACACACACTAGATCCATTTTGTGAACATTTTCCTGATCTTGCATTTTTTAGAACAGATTTAATAGATTTTTGTTTTGTTTTTGACTGATTGATTGTTTATGTAACAGTAAAACACGAACTGTGTTTGATGTAACACTAAAAATTCAACGTCAGCTTCAAAAGAGAGACATTGAAGTCAGAAACCGGATTCTGCGGTGGTTTGATAGGACGAAACCAGCAGCTCAGATTCAAGCAGGCGGTCCGGTCCAGCTCACCAGCAATGCGGTCAGAATACCAAGCAAGCGGTTGAGTGATTACCGTCACAGGATAACTGCACCTGCTGGGGTTTGGTATCAGGAGTCGAGAAGGCGGTTGGTTAACTCGTCGAGGAATGTTTTACTTAAGACATACCCAACTGTCTCGAGGCTGTTGAGGCATCAAGCGCCTGTTATGAGTAATATACAGTATCGACAGTTGGTTTCTAGTGGTAATGGTTTTGCGAAGGGAGTGATTCGCGATGATATAATGCAATGGTTGAGTCGTGGGTAGTGTTTGTTAGATCCCAAATGTTTGCGTAGTTGATGTTGTTTGTTTTTCGGGGTTTGGAATAATGCGGTGGTTGTTTTGTAAACGATTCACTTTTATGCCTTTGAATCGGATTTTAGTAGACGACGTGTAAGGATAATGATAATCGAATAGTTAAAGTATTACGCACACAACCGATATTGTATGGGTTCGTGTTTGTTTGATTGGGACTTTGCAGTGATCTAAATATGTAGATACTGGAGATTAGATGAATGAGATATCGATACTTAAATTGACCTGACTGTTTCGACTTTCTTCATCTTCAATATTGAACATGTCTCATTAAGATAGATTCTTTTGTGTTTGTATTGACATGAAAATTTTCTTTTGTATTTGTATTGAAAAGTTTCCATTTTTGTTGTTATGGAACTTTAACCTGTGAACTCACCAATATTTTATATATTGACGTCTTTTTAAACATATCTTTCAGGTAACTAAGTGCTAAATAGATATGAGGCTAGTATGGTGGAATTTGGGATGTCGGACACTCGTCGGGGGTTTCATCTATATTCGCCATCGGGTTGGGACATAGACGAAAAACTCCATATTGAACTTCATGTATGTTGTTTTGTGTAATGTTTATGACAAGATACTCTTTTTCGACATCTTAATGAAATGATCTTTTCTAATTAAATATAGTTTGTGTTAATCTTGACTTTGATATGCTTTCAAGCGTTGCGCCACGTGTTTCCGTCATTGGCGTGGTCTGACAAAAACCAACAAGACATGAATCTTCCAACTTGTTTGTCCTTCAATTGTTTCTTAATTTTCTAGATTGAAAATAGATAATAATAATAATAATAATAATAATAATAATAATAATAATAATAATAATAATAATAATAATAATAATAATAGGAGCAAAAAAAAGTTCTTCAAAGTTATGCCTTTTCGGTTTCTTTGTGATTAAGATTTTTGATGCAACATATCTTCAAACAGTTGGTCTTGAATTCCTTCTTGATCATCGATTATAGACAAACAACTCGGTCATTGACTTGCTTTAATTAAAATAGAAAGAAAGGCTTATGTGAAATCTATGGTAGTTGACTGTAATTTGGAGAACTTAATTTAAATGGGAATGAAACCAACTCTTGATTTCTTGATTGATAATTGAAACAATGAACTTAATCTTCTTTGAACCTTGGCTTTGATGCAAATTATAGGCCCAGAAGATCACGATTCAACAATTAAACTTTAGTACAAATATTGCGAGTATGTAACAAGAATTTACCCATTAAAAGTATATAAATCGATCACATTAAATGCTTACATCGATTGACTCTCTATACCTACTAGACCAAAGCTTCGTATCGGTTCAAATTAGATGAATCTATACATAACTCTAACATACACTTCCTAATATACATTTTTTAAGTTTACTAGTTACATACTTGACCCCTTACATGTAATAAATACATACTTGACTCAAACTAAGACTTTCTAATAACTACAATTCTAACTTAAACATTAAAACTCCATGCTTACTCAAACTAAGGCCAACATAAAGTTCTAAACCCTAAAGTCCTATATCGACTAAACTCCTTTTCACTCGTTCAAGCCTACTCTGATTTTCAACCACCACACTATCATTACTTGTTAGAAAAAACGTCTTGCTAATGGTGAAGATTGTCTTTTACTCTTGTTATGCTCTATAAAAATTGTCTCATTATCAATAGTATTTACCAAAAAAGAAAAGATCATACAAAAAAAATGTTTTCTTCTAGATAATACAATGAGATCTATTCGTCTAAAAGAATTATATATCTTTGAGAGTTCTTTGTTACAAATTGTTTGAGTCATTGTAGCCACTTTATCTAATATATCATGTTCACAGAATTATTGCTAATTCATTAAGGTTTTACTAGAACATTGTAAAATGTATATAAAAATCTTATAAATTTCATTTTAGAATAGTTTCTTTATTCTAAATTAATGGTCGCAAGAATAGTGAATACTAAATGCAATTACTACACTAGTTAAAAAATAGGACAATCACAATAAATCAACTACTCACGAATCAATAGGCAAAAAGTAATCGAAGTTACAATATAAAAATGTTAAAATAATAAACATTTTTTTGAATTGCTTAATGTTACGTTTTTACTCACCAATAAATCCTACATTATCACTCCATGCCCAAGTTTGAACTTGGTACCTTCCCTCTAAGAGGTATGTGCCTCTACCAAGTTACCTACACTCACATTCACTAATATAATAATAAATTTAAAAAACTTGTTCAAAATCTGGCTTTTGTGTATATGATTTACTTCAATACACATATAACAAAGACAAGCAAGCGTAAAAGAATTACTGCCTAGATGGAAGGCTAGCTTGTTCTTGTTCATGTTCAATTAACCATTCCTTAGTAATTGATTTCAATTTCTAAACAATGGCAAGGTACCTTTCTAATCCTCTACCTAATCCATTTCCATTCCCTCAACTATTTCACTAGCTCCTTAATCAGTGGTGTGTTCTTCCTTATTACCTGCATTCAATTTCTTATCCACGAGTTTCTTAAAAACGTTGAACTCAGAGGAGGGTTAGAGTCAAGGACAAATTTGGATTTGGATTCTGAAGCCACCAACTTGCTTTTGGGAATCAGTCCTCAATTGCAAGGTCAAGTCTTAGACCTCCATCGCACCTTGTTGGGTGTTGAGGTGAAGCATGTCTTTGAGAGGAACCTTGTGCCAACTGTGGTGTCACCTCAAACTAACCTGATGTAGAAGGTATGGCACTGTAAGATGAGTGCCCTCACTCTTCTGCTTTTCTATGGTTCGGTGACATAGGACCTTTGAAAATGGAATAATATAAAAAATACCATATTTACCTCCTATAAATACCACTTTATTATGTATTGATTTGTTTCATGGAAAAATATTGTAATAGTTTATTAGGAATATTATAGTAACCTAATAGTAAGTGTGTGAAGACCTAAGTAACTGCCACCAATATAAGGAAACTTAATTAGTACATAAGACTAAGAACAGTGCTTATGACCGATGATACTGAACACTGCCGACTATGCCAATTATTTTAGCGCCAAAGAACTTTAAGTACAATTTTAGTATATTGAGCTACTGAAGTATGTGTGTAGCTGCCGAGGAAAGATTTTAGGGGTTAGGATCAAATACACAGTGAAAGAAAAATAGGAAGTCGTAGGAAGGGTATCAAACGGACTCCGATTGAACTCATTCAAGCGGCATTGGAATCGTCTTATCGAACCCTACGTCGTTAGTTTTTAGGTCTTCGTTTTTTGGGGGTTTAGCTTGTAGTTTTTAGAATATGCGTTATATCATTGTGTCTTTTATGTACCATTGTGTCTTTTTCTTATTTTCATCGTTGTGTCATTTTTTCAATTCATTGTGTCTTTTTTCTTCAGCATTGTGTTATACTTTTTGGCACTGTGTTATATTTTGTGGCTCATTGTGTCATATTTGATGATCTATTGTGTTTTTTGTATCCTTCTCACCCTTCTCATTTTTTATAGCCTTTGTAGAATAACCCAACCCAAGATTTTAGTACCAAAAAACTTAATTAAGTTTTCACTGAAGAGTTAGTGGATACGTATGCACTTAAGTTTTTATGAGCAAGTCGTTTGAACTAATTCCGTTGAGTTGGGTCAAATGACAGAGTATGATGGTTCTGATTTATGAGATATGTCCCAGTGTCTTATAATTATAATAAAAATACTTATCTTTTTAAGATTTGAATAATTATATTGGGAATAGAGCTTCCTAAGTTGTGGGTCATATACTTGTTAAGCCTAGTGTTTTGGTTTGAGGAGTCTATAAATACCATTCTCGAACATAGAGAATGTGCGTGTGTTGACTAAAAAGTTGTCATGTAATTGCCGCCGCTTGTACATTGTTCCAGGGTGGCTGATGAAATTGCGACAATGGAATGGTAAGAGCGTCCTAGTGAGTTCTACATACCATTGTTCTTACCAACTATATGTGCTTATCATCTCTACATTCAAACACATGGCTATCTAGATATGTAAAGTACATTACTCGGTTCACAAAAGGTATAGCATCAATTCACTCACACTTTAAGCTTCAATTTTTTACACATCTACTCTATCAACTCAACTTTCTTTGCTCTTTTATTATTATGAAGTTCAAATATATTTTGAAAATGGATCCAAGCAACCCAACTTGAATCCTAATTGTGTCTATCCATCACAAGTGTATTACCAACACTTCGATCAATTACCTTTTTCACCACGCAATTGTCATTCCTTAGTGGAAACAATCCTAACAATGCCAAACCGAATGTCCATGAAACCAAATAATTCCAAAAACCCCACCCAAAATATCATTTACAAACCCAACCAGAATCATTACAATGTGTTAACAACAACGACAACAAAAATTAAAACGTTATAAAGCAACCACTGCTAAGAAGGATCAAGCACTCGTTCAATCATGGAATATGGCCAAGGAAGTGACTTTTAGCTCTAAAATATCATGTTGATGATATTTTTGTTAAAACATTAAGCTTTTATTAGGAAATTATGTATAATATTAATAACATATTTTTTATTTCAATTTAGAAAAAGATTCATTCTACTATATAAGCATCCTCAAAGACTAGTAAATACTAAATGCAACAACTACATTAGAAAGCAACTTAACAGTTTAATAACCCTAGAAACAACAAAAGATTACGTTATTTTCTCTAACGTTAAACTCACACCAGTTCTCCCAATTCAAAACATGCACACCATAAGAAACAAACCTGAAAGTTTTGAGCAAAAGTAATAAATCTTTAATGAGTCATTCCATAGTCACTTATTTGGATTCCAAAGGTAAATGAGGCTACTCAATGAGTGGATTAATCTGATCGCTCGAGGTGGTGGTGGGTGGCAACAGCTGATCTTCGGCCTGAGATGGTACGACGCTAATAGAACTGGACCCTGGTGTCATCCTTGTATATGTGCTTTTGTCAAAATTTGTTTTTGCATTGATTCCTTTGTATTTTATTGCTGCAACATCATAAGCATGCGCAGCCTCCTCTTCAGTACCTATAAAAGAAAATGGTTAAGTCTGAATATTATTTATTGATTTGTTTTTGTGGGACTCATAAATATTTGAAGGATAAAACTAGAAAGTAGAAACTCACTGAAAGTGCCAAGATAGTGATACTTTTTGCCAAGCACCTTTCCTATCCTAGCTTCCCATCTACCTTTTCCATGATGCCTGCAGTTGTATCAAGCTTGGCTCAAATCATCGTACAATTGTTAGAAACTAAGTGGATACAAGAGAACTCCAACACTATATTTTGGAAACAACTTGTCTCGGACTCTTTCTATTGTAAAAGTCGACAATATAAAGGGAAAATCATCAAACAAACAAGTTAACCAAGTAAATAATTATAATAGATACTGTCGGCTACGATTTAGTCAAATTTGTATGCCTACTAAGTAGGCATTTTTAAGTCGATGAATATTTGGAATTGGTCCGTCAACTGTCTATTTTGGAGATTTCACCCAAAACAAATTGATTACACACTCCTATACTTATACTAAACACTTAGTGAACAATCCTAATCTAGTAAGAATACTAATAATAAAATTAAATAAACAAACCGTTAAACACTAAATAACTTCAAACTTAAACAAACTTTATCTTGATCTCCATGTCTTAACTATAGGCTCTAGACTTAGAAATCCTCTCTTTTTTTTTAGAGTTGTCCACCAATAATAAAAACATACTAATTTAAAATGAGAAAAAAAATTAGTAATGATTTAAAATTACCTTGCAACGCCTCTGTATTTTGATGCGCCTCTTGAGAAACCGATACTTCTCCTGAGAATGAAAAGCAGTCTAGTCATTTTGCATTTGTAGTAGAGCATTTGAGAATCATAAACACACAAACACACACACACACACATATACATATATACATTGCTTTCATGGCGATACACAAGACAATCATATAATAGAATGGCCACCTTTCTTTCTCTCACCCACTATATCTAGTGAGCATGCATGTATACAAATTATTATAAGTTGTTACGGTTCTCTACTTAAATTTATTTACATATTAAGCATATACTATGCATATATACAATATGTATGCATGTATATATACACATATATGACAGTAAATCGTAGAATTAAATTATTACCTTCTTAAAGTGAGAAGATACTCCTCCTTGGTTTTGTTTTCCATGTTCTCCAATTCTTTCTCATATTCAGTCACCTATATTTAACTTTTCAACGTCAAGTGACTAATATATCTTTATAAAGTATAAATAATGAATAAGTAAACTACATTTAGTTATACACCTAAAGTTCATAATACCGGGAAATTAGTGAAGGTAGACGTCCCCCAAAGCTTGATTGATGCTAAATCGTATGCCCTTGCGGCAGATTCTTCTTTGTCAAATGCCCCTAATTGCAAATCCAACACGGGTAATGCTTTAGTTATTTTTTCCTAAATGATTATGATATATATACAATAAATGACATTAGTCTTTAAAAGATCGATTTGTATCTTACCGATATAAACTGCTTCATCAGTAGTTGCATCCAACACGTACAAGATACAGTAAACAAATAAATCAAGTTAGCAAGATCCTATAGATTGTGCTAATATTTTTGCTTAGATTTTAATGAGGTTTTATTGGGGAAGACCAAAAAAAGATTATATATAATATCTTTTTCAGTTATCTCATCAATGTGGTTGTAATATTCGGTTTTCCTATATTTTTTAAGTTTATAATATATATATATATATATATATATATATATATATTTGTTGTAACAAGGATTGACAAGACTAAAAATATATTTTTGTTATGAATAAGGCCTAAATATATATTATTAGCCCCAATTCCCAAAACAAGTTAAGTCACCACACTATATATATATATTTCATTTAAATTTGTTTATGCATTTTATTCCATTATTTTTAGTTGGTGACTAAAAAGTGAACACAATTGATATTACATAATGTTATTATATTAACCTTGTTTTCCTTTCTTCTTTTGTGTTGCGGTTGAGGACTCTTTGTCCCACAAGTGAGCCTCATATCGTCCTGTCCTTCGATTTCTGTATATAAAAAACCACCCTTTATCCAGATTATTTAAAGAAAACAAAGAAGAAAAGATTACTAAAACTTTAACATGTATGTTTTGAGATATTTATAAAGATTCTTTGCTGGTAAAAAAACTAAAAACAATATTGTCTCTAGACTATGAGTAACAATCAACTCTATATAGCATAAGTTTTTTTAACACATTGGGAAATCTCCATCACCTGCTGACTCCTTTGAACCTTGAGCTGCATTTCGCAATTGTCGGGGTTGGGATAGTGCTGGCCATGACAACATTACTAGACTGAGCAGCCAGTGTTGTTGTTGATATCTGAAGGTGGTTTTCATCACCAACAACCTTTTGTTGTCTTTTCAAAGCTGAACTTGACGCATCACTTACCATGCTAACTGAGTTAGACCATTTTAGACTTGCTTCAGGTTTTGGAGTGTTCAAATCCATAGGAGAACCTTGTTTGGACTTCAAAGTTCAATGTGGAGTTTGATCTATCGGAGAAAGTGAGATGAAAATTATAAAACAAAGGTTTAAATATAGAAATGAAATATAAACATAAATTACAAAAGGACAATAATGATGTGTATTTTCAAGTCAATTTTTTTTTAATAGCAAATTTCACTCCTTGTGGGACTTGAACCCATGACCTCGCCTTTAAGTGTTCCTAGAAGCTTTGCATCTACCATTAGGCCACCAACCCCAATATTATTTTTTTTTATTTTTATTTTTTTTTCAAGTCAATTGCAAGATAAAAACAAACTATTTGAGAATAATCACCCTAAAACATGCATCGCATTTAATTTGCGAGGGATATGGTTCATTTACCTACTTATATTAAAATTAATTGTAAGACAATAGAAAAAAATAATAACTCTCAGCAAATTAAAGAAAATTTAACGGTAACACACACTCTCTAATTTTTCACCACCTAATATTCATCTATATACACATAATGTAATTTGAACTTGCACCGCTTTGTTTATAGAAATACACTAAGGACAATAAATCAATTGCATGCCTTTCACAAATTTTGTTAATTATGTTTTATTAAAGATAATTATAAGAATGTGACCAATGCTAAAACACTCACATCAAGTATATATTTATATCTATATTTGTCTTATAAAATAAATGAATTCTTTGAACCGTATCACTTTTATGCCTCATCACCCTTATTTTCTTCCTTCTTTCCTATTAATTCATAACTTTCTTGATTTGACCTATTATATAATGATATTAATTTATAACTTTTTCTCTTCTCTTTTATTTATTTAATACTAGATAATTGCCCGCGTTACACGCAGTTTACCAACGTACGATTATTTGGAGTAGTATAACGTATAAGAAAAAGTAAAGTAGAAACATTTTATTAAAATTTAAAAGCAACGAATACACAGTTATTCAAATATCGCTAAAAATTTCCTTATAAACAACATTTTTTGTTTTAGTCATCACTTTCCCATCAGCATCCAGTATAAGTAACTTCACGCCTGCCCTGCTTTTAACTCTTGATAATGCGACATAAAGCTGGCCGTGTGAGAATACAGGGTTTCTTAAATACAATCCAACCTTTGATAAAGACTGTCCTTGGCTTTTATTGATGGTCATTGCAAAACATACGCTTATTGGGAATTGACGCCTTTGGAACTTTACTGGAATCTTGATATCAGATGGTATCAAATTTATTCTTGGAATAAGAGTTTTGGTACCAATGTTTCCACCTGATATGATCTCGGCTTCAATAACACGCTTTGCAAGTCTGGTGATTCGTAACCTCGTTCCATTGCACAAACCATTTTGTTGATCTATGTTTCGCAACAACATGACGGGTACACCAACTTTAAGTGCTAAACGATGGTTAGGTAACCCAGAAATTTTTAAACCATTAAGGACATCAGGAGAGTATAAGTCTTCCTGTGAACGGTTATTACCATTCTCAATCTGACATATACTATCAGAGCTCAGATACTCGACTTCATCTCCAGGAAACAATGCAAGAAGCCTTTCATTTATATCATGTACGACTTCATTTGTAGGTGCAAGTATTGCTCGTTCTCCAAAGTAATCCTTATCTTTGTAAAGTTGGATAAGTGAAGGGTAGACGAAGTCAATTAATCTAGAAATCGGATCTGATGTACCCTTAATAAGAAGATCATCTGGAATGTCCACATCAAACTCATCATCATGAATTGACTCACCAACTTTACCCTCACCTAATTCAAGAAGCCAGTTTGCAAATGCCTTTGTTTCATCGGATTCAGACGTGTTGTTACCTAAATTTAACCTCATGTTTTTTGTTAAAGTGAGGACTTTGCAACTATTCCAAATAGGAGAAGAAGTTATTGATGCATTTAAAATATCTCTTCTACTACCGTTTGGAACAACCGGAAGGATCTGTCTAACATCACCACCAAAAACCATAACCTTACCACCAAAAGGCAAATCAGAATTAGGTGAAGAATTTGACTGCAGGACGTCTTTCATTGTACGATCAAGTGCCTCAAAAGCATGCTTGTGAATCATTGGAGCTTCATACCAAATAATTAACTTAGTTTGCTTCAATAAATCAGCAATATCACTATTGGGCTTTATACCGCACAATGATTGTTCAGTAACATTCAAAGGTATACGAAACCTAGAATGCGCTGTCCTTCCACCAGATAACAGCAGAGAAGCAATACCACTGGATGCAACGTTCAAAACAATTTGTCCTTTAGATCTTATGGCAGCAGACAACGTTTTCCATAAAAAGGTTTTACCAGTTCCTCCAAAACCATAAACAAAGAATAGCCCACCTTTGTTACCATCAACCGCATGTATGATTTGATTAAAAATTGAACGTTGCTCATCAGTTAAAGAACGTGAATAGGTATGAAATTCCTCAGCCAACGTACTTACTTGATAATTCAGCTCATCAAGAATCAAACGGTTATTTGCAGATGATATCGAATCATTATCAGGATAAGGCATAGAAGGAAACCTACGCAGGCTTGAGTTATTCCGAAGCAAGTGTTTCTCAATTTCAAGCAACGTAAGGTTCTTTATTTGTTCATCAGGAAGAGACAAACCTAAAAACGAAAAAGTTTGGAACATTCAATTTAAAATAAAAGGGACATTAAAAAAAATAATTTCATTAAATTTCGAAATTAAAATTTTTTACCTTCAATTTGGAATACGTCTTCGTGTCTACGCATAATACCATCTGACAGATAGTTCCATGATTTTTCCCAAACATGCTCAGGTCTAGATAAGGTATTAGACAGCAACATCATCGCAAACAAATTACGAAGACAATATCCAGAACCTGTATAATGAGCCTCTTCAATAGCTTCTACATATTCTTTGTCATCGTCTAAGAGGCCAAGAGCATAACATGCATCACGAAATGTTGGTAAGATTTCTCCATTGACCGTTCTTATCTCCTCAAATGATCTAGGGCCTTTTACTTTATTTAGAAGCACTCTCAAAAAATACGCCTCGCCCATAGATGGATTAACCATGTGAACACGACCAATTGCCTTACCCATCTTTCGAAAGTCCCATTTTTTTTCTTCCTCTTTCCAGACAAATTTACTTGGGATTTCAATGTAACTTAGTTCACGTGCCACAACTTCGTTTCGGTTCAGTTCCATCCATTTTAGAAACATTGTTGCAGCCACCGTTGGTTTGTCGAGCACATTTTGAATATTTTCTTTTGGACCATATACAACACTTTGCTCACCGGGCAGATGAAATGGAAGCCTTATAACTGGAGGGTATCTATAATGCACTTCATTTTTAAATATTCTCCACGAAGCTTCACATGCTGAAAGGAACCTACAATCAAAATGTTTTTTGATTTCATCTCTTTGCATCACTTCTTCACCTTCTCCATTATCTTCTACAAAAGCAACTTTAGCCATATCAGGTCCTTTATTAATGTATTTAAATAAATACTTAATTGAAGCGGCCTGGTTACACCATTCAACATTGATATGAGCTTGGTAACGCCATAAAAGTTTTGCATTATAAGGGACCACATGTCTATTGTCTAACGTAGCAGTTCCTTTTTCAACAAATATCCCTGACTCTCTTCTTCTATAAACCGGATATCCATTTGAATCTAAAGTTGAAGCAGGAGAAAACTTCTTTGGAAATTTCTTGGAGCACTTACCGTCAAGCATGCATGGACAGTTCGGATATTCACGGCCACATGGTCCATGCATCATAAAGTCACTCACAAGACTAAACAACTCCGGATCAAGATTCTTATCAGGGATTTCAGCCGAAACAAAACGATCAACGTGTTCAATTGTGGGTAGCTTACTGGCTTCTTTAAGAAACAAACAGATATGAGCATGGGGCAGTCCACGTTTTTGGAACTCTATAGTATAGACAGCTGAAACATAAAGTAAAACAATATAATAAAACACGTTACTATTTAGAAACAACAAATAAGAATTGTATTAGTATAAATGAATAAAGATGCTAATATATGAATATATATTGGAAGTTTTTTTTTTGGTAATGAATTTTACCTGCTGAAGTTTTGCCCAATAGTGCTTTTTCACGTAAATCTTTCATGATTGAGTCTAGCTTAACTTTGAATAGTCTAGCTAAAATATCTGGCCTGTCTTCTGGATTTGTCTTCTTGTCTTTAAGAAACCGTCTAATTTCAGGCCATTTTGGATTGCATGTGATTGTAATAAAAAAATCAGGGTATCCATGCCTTTTACAAATAGCCATTGCATCAAGATAATTTTCCCTCATGTAGCGTGCACCACCAGTAAAAGAAGAGGGTAAAATCACAGGTGTCCCTACTTTTGCCAAGTCAGTAGGTCCATTTTGGTTCAACGTTTGAAGATTAGTATAAGTTTCACACCTAAGTTTACTTTGCTGGAAACGGACATAAAATAAGCGCTCACTCTCAATCATTGTATAAACGTCAACCAAAAACTGTTGAAGAAGCCGCCTAGCATTCAAAATCAATGAGAACTTACCAACTCTGTCCTGAATATGATATGCAAAATACTCTCTCATTGAACACTTTGAATCCACCTTCTTTTTAGATTTCCTCTCTTCCCTATGTGGTATATCAACCCTATAACAATCTTCTCCAAACGGAATAAGCAATGGATACTGCAAGGCTAGATACGACGGATGAAGTTCAGATATACGCTGAAGTCCCTCTTATCTTGATTCCACGACAATATCTCTATAAATGTTTTAATACATTAAAATGTTTTTTCGGGGCTAAAAAAAGTAGAATAAAATTTTAATACATTAAAATTTATATACAGGGCTAAAAAAAGTAGAATAAAATTTTTAGAATATTACCTATAAATGTTTTTTCGGTTTGAAACTTCATTTTCAGTGTCATATATATATAACTGCGAAAACTTCGGTTTCGAACCATCATAAGGAAGAAGACCACCCATCGTGTGATAATTCTCACCACTTATTCTGTATATGAAGGGAGCCTTTCCACTATTGATATTTGAATCAACCTTCCCTCCCATTGAAGTAAAACAAAACATAGAATTGAAGCGTCGAATGTGCTTTAAGAAATATTTGCTCTTTAATTCTATGTTCTTGAAAAGGTTCTGATAATCTGAATTGCTCTCTTTGAAATCTGGAAGTTGTACCTTTCCATAACCACAACATAGCAAATAGGTTGTTCTTCCACAAACATTTACGCTTCTAATAGCTTCTGACCTCCACAACTTTGCATTACACATTTGACATACAACCGTTTGATCACCATGATCTAGATAATCTTGCAAACAGAATAAATAAAATAAAATTAACTTATAAAAGAAAAAAAAAGGCTTTTAAATGTTTTGTAAATTTAATATTTACCTTTAGAGACACCCTTAAATTGCAAGCCTTCAATTGTTTGAGGTTCCACATTTTCTTCGTCAGACAAACTAACCATTCGGACAGGTGAGATGCAACGTCGATTATTCCTTGATGTATTAATCGGTTCTCTTTGAGCAGAAGATGATGCAAGTGAGACCGTATTAACATCAGTAAGTCCACCTGTAATTAAAAATAACATTTAAAAGTTAGTATTAATAAGATTCAGAAATTCATTACATTAATCGACACAAAGCAAATTGTACCAGATGGGGTTGGATAAGTAGGAGTTCTTAGCGTGTCATCATTTGAACACTCATGTGCAACAGTGGGTTGTTTTCGAGGTCTACTAACAGAACCAACTTTACGTCTTTTTGAATCTAGTTGTGCTTTTCTAACGTTTCGTAACTCTGCAGATTTTTTTCTTTGGACTTCAGGCACGGAAACTATGGATAAAAATAATATCAGTTTGTATATTCAATGAACGTTTAATGTTAAAATAAAGGACTAATGTAAAAATAAAACGTGTATAACATAGTATTATGATACCGTTTGTAATATTGGACAAAGGAGTTCTTTGTGTGGAACCTGATAATACATAATGAAATAACAAAGAGACAGTGTTAGAGTAAAAAATTTGTCATCAATTTAAAAAGTAAAGCTATCGAATATTTAAATGGCATACAAATTTATTACCAGAGAAGGATGCGTTAAATGGGTTGTTGAAGGTTGATCTAAAGGATGGCATATCGATTGAAACTAAAGTACTTCTGGATGTTGATGAGTTTGAATTTTGACATTGATTAGCATTGAGTCTCTTAGAATCCATTTGTAGTTTTCTGGATTTTGGACACTCCGTTGCAAAATTTTTATTGACTTCAATCGTAGAAACAACGTATGAAATAGTATTAGTTTTTATAATGAAATCAATAAGAAAATAGGATATTCGTATACAGTGAAACATGTAGTTTAAATAAATAAAAATAACATTTGATAAATTAAACAAACGATTTTGTTGCAATTGTCCTATAAAAAAAGACGAACAAATAAAATTGACTTAAATTATAAATGTGGAATGGTAGTTCAGGCTGTATAGAAAGACTATAAAGTAGAAAGTGTTATTCGTTGATTTACCGGGTGTAGAAACATTCAATGTACTTTGGAAAGATGAGCTTTGCTGAATATAATGGTTGGAACGTTCAACGGAGTAACGATTAAATATTGTAGTAGGCTGCACATTTTGAATTCCATTATTATGATTGTTCACCTTGCATCTCTTTGCATCCAGTTGTAATTTTCTATATTTACGACACTCGGCCGCGTGCTTAACTTTTTCTTCATGTGAGATAACTATGAAGAATTACGTATTAGTTACATAAGTAAACGATAATATAAATAAAGACATATATAACTACGAAATAAGTGTACCGTTTGAGATATTAGATAATGGCGTTCGTTTGTCATCACCTTATAAAAAATCGAAAAATTAGATGACAAATTAAAAATAATAAAATTATAAATACATTGTATATTTATGCCAAAAAAATTACCATTCGAACTGTTAGAGAGTCTTTTACGTCCCATTTCAACTAAAAGGATGCAATTCTACATAAAATGCATTATAAGAGTTTAACAAAATATAAACAAACTTAAAATTATGGATGATAGGTTTATATATATATATAAACATTCAACGATACATAATACTTAACTAACAATATATTATAAATCAACATAAAGTACGAATCATCATGTTATGCGAAAATATGTAATATTGAAATTAAAGAATTACATACCTTCATCTTCTTTGATGGAACAGTAGAGAAAAAACATGTAGATAATCATGTTGTGCGAAAACATGTAATATTGAAATAAAAGAATTACTTACCTTCAACTTGTTTGATAGAAAGTAGAGAAAACATAAAAAAGCAAAGATGAACTCTTGAATATTTGAGTCTTCTGATTTGTCTGTAAGACTGAATGGATTCGTTTATATGAAAGGTGTTGGTTTGATTTATAGTAGTAGGGTTTTATAGATTTTTAAAAATTAAATTTCTAGTCAAAACTTATTTAATATGGTTAATTACTTACCATGTTTAAATGAATTTCAAGATTTGAATTTTTTGGTGTAACTACAATTCAAATTTTTCGAAAATTTGAATTTATGGATATGTATAGTTTTTTATTTTTAGCAAGTGTGTAATTACAAAGAATTTGTAATTAAAAATGTTTATTAATAAGCTTAAATACTTACCATTATTAAAGAAATACTATTTGAATTTTAAATAAAACGAAAAAGTCAACTTAATTATATTTAGTATTTTTTATGTTTTTTTTTATTAAGTATGTAATTAGAATACACTTGTTTAAATTAATTGTACTATAGCAACTTTGTAATTTTAACATAATCTTTAGTTATAATACTTAGAATTTTATATTAAAGTAACTTAAAAAAATGTTTTTAAAAACGTAATATAATTAAATATTAGTCATATTTTGTTGAATAATGTTATGGAATGTATTAGAACTTTATGTTTGATAAATTGTTTGAAAAAATATAAATATGATAAAAAAATGTTAATTATATATAGGTGGACCTATGAATAATGTTATGATTCTTATAGACAATTCAACATAACGTATAAATAATTAAAATTTATTCAACAACGAACAATTATTTGCCAAAGGTAAGTAAAAAAACATAAATGTTCAAACCAACAACTAATTCAAATGAAAAATAGTAGCAAACATCAAACAAACCATAATAAAAAACAAATTGTTTCAAACCATAAACAAACATTCAGAAAAAATCCCCAAAAAAAGAGCAAACAAACGGATAAATGTTCTTATTTTTCAAGCTTTGGGATCAACAGGGGGATCTCAACTGATTTGTCGGTGCAAACTTTCTTATCACCCTTACGCACTTTGGTAGTAGACTCACTTGCATCATCTTCTAGACCGTAAACTTTGTCGAGGCTACGCTTCACTTCCTGCTCGTCATGGACCAGACTAACTCTGCAAGATGATTCTGGAGTGTTGTTATCTCCAACAGAATCCTACAAAAGTAAATGAAAGGTTTAAAGTTTGATAATAGTAGCAATTTAAATTTAATTGCGGGAGTGATTTAATAGGTGAAAAGAACCTTAAGAGAGACTGCATTTTGTGTAGACGATTCAACTCCATCCAAGCTTTCAAATCCAGCTTGATCCACCTAAAAACATTAAAGGATTTGTATGTGTCACATTATATAGTAAAACAATAATAAATTTTTATAAAATCAACCTATAAAGGAATATAGGATGAGAATAAAAAACCTGAATATCGGAGAACTTTTGTTCTAGTGAAGAAAGTATCGATGACTCATTCGTAAACTTGCGTATACTATATCCGTCTAGGTGCTTGTCAATATTGAATTGACCCACTTTAATTTTGAACGCAAACTTTTTGTCTTCAAGAGCCTGAAACTCAGTTGGAGTTGTTTTTTCTTCACCAGAAACCTTAATAACAAATGACATAAATAATATAAAGCAAAATAACTAATTTGTTTTGGACTGAGTGTAAACAACTTACTTGCTTAGATTTTTCTAAAAGTTGCATTGCTGACATTCCCAGCAATTTCTTTGCTTCACGATTAAATAAAGTAAGGGATGTAATACCAGTAAAATCCTGAACCCTTAAAGCTACTCTGAACCTACATTTACAAATTACAAAATATTATTAAACAAATTTAATACTGTTTTACTTTAAGATGTACATATTTAAGATAAAGCATACACTGGATCAGCAGAGACGATGTGCTTTGGACATTCTCTATTGGGGCAAACTAACACCTGTTTAAACGAAGTAACATCTGTTTCTTCATTATCATCAGGTAAACTTAAGGTCGGCTCCACCTTGTGATTACAGTGCTCACATCCCAAATAATACCACTCATCTTTATCATCGACACCCTTAATGGTTCCAAGAACAATGACCTGTTTGTTCACCTACAAAAGAAACAGGAATCGGTTAAAAAATGAATTTTAAATAAAACTTGTATATAATGATATGATAAATCAATTGAATCTTACCTCTGTTATCAAAGGAAGATCACGAATAGTGCTGAAAGGGGTTTTATTCAAGAATTCATCATTAATATTCATACTACCAGACGATCCAAGAGATCGTTGAACAGACGATGATTCCGTAGATAAAAACTTTTCAATATAACTGTAAGAATAAAAAAATTAATATAACATATATATAATAAGTCAAATATTTAGATATATGTAAATAATTACAGGATAATTTAAACATATCACATTTTCTTAAAAGCACGAATATCGTCAATATCTTCGTTGATAAACAGGCGAGTTATATTGAACCCATTTTGCAAACTTACATTACCTTAAAAAAAAAGAAAAAAGCAAGCGTTATTTTTTTTAAAAAAGTAAAAAAAATGTCAAACGTAATACAAATTGCAAGAAATGACAAACCTTTATAATTGGTAAAGCTACCAAATTGAACAATAAGAACTACATGGACTTCAGCTTCGTTCTGCTTGATGTACTCAAACATCTGCTCACTATATTCATCCCACAAAGAACATGACATTTTTACCCCACTACATACAATACATTTTTTATTAGAGCATGCATAAATTTCAAACATTTCTTCCTAAGTATTAATCGTACAAATGAGAAATGAATATATCATGAAAGATTATGAGATAATAAATTATGAATAGGAAAAATGAAACACATACTCTAGATCAATCAAGAGTAGGTTCATTTTCATTTTCAATCCAGCTTTTGTTTCGATAGGCTCGGGTGGACTCCATTCTTCAACAAACCCAATGAAATCTAAAATATTTAAAATGTTATCTCAACTAATAAATAAGAAGACAAATTAAAAGAATAAAAATATATAAAAGATTAAGGCTTCGAAAACTACCAATCCTTTGTTCTTGAGAAAGGTTACCAGACTTAATAGACTCAAAAGAAGAGAAATTAAAACCATATTGGCTACCATCAAATCTGTTACACTTTGTAAGATTTGTTTCAAAAGTAAAAGATAATATGTCATTTTTAGAAAAGTGTTTAACAGATTTGTTATCCGCTAGTTGTGGTCTATAGATATAATATGATTCATTTTCACGTAGAAATTTTTCATGCTTCTTCATGTATCTATTCCACACAATCGCTTGCATTTTAGAACCCTGCGTAAAAATATGTAATTAGAAGACATTATTTGACCAGAAAATATTAAATCGAGTTTTGGTAACATATATGTGACAAAGGAATTGATGATATAAAATCTAACCTGTTCATCCATAACAACCATATCAATGGCAAGAGTTTCACCTGGTGTCTTTCGATTTGCTCTCTTCCAAAGCCTAAGTACCTTAACTTTGATTGTGTAATTACTCAGCCGCCATGTTATGTCATTCAAAAATGTTACATTATTTGGATCCATCTGCCTGCACGTGTGTAATAGTTATCACAAATAACTGCGAACAAAAATATGTTAGTACTCGTGTGATATATAAATAAAAATGTAAGAACCTAAAGTAGTATATACTACCTGCGAAATGTAGAAGAAAAAAACTGAATTATATTCGAAAAATTTCTACATGTATATATAATTTCGTATACCAATTATAAATAAGGAAGAAATGTTGTATTTTTAGTATTGATTATATAAATAGAAACAAAATATGAAATGCCAATCTAATTGATTAAGTTTAAAGGTTTCCATAATACATTTTCAATCAAATTAAGTGGTCAAACTTTCCGAAATTATGAAAATAAAAGTTGTTTATTAAATCTTATTGTAAAAAAGTCAAAGACTAATTTTTTGTCTATCCAAAAATCTTGTTTGTCAAATTAAAACTTTTTTAATTTGTAAATTATTAATTACTTGTGAGTTTAAAATAAAGAGAAAACGTTTTCTTTTGTTTTAAAATGGAACTGGATAAATTTAACATTTTCAAATAAAACGGTTGACTTTGTTAATAAGCATTGAACAGGTAAAAACACACCAATGTATGTAACCACTAACAGTTAATCACAATACCAAAAACAACCATACCAAGGTGGTAAAAGTTACACAGCAACACAATTTTAAGAGGAAAAAGTCAACGGCATAAATTTGGATGTAAAAAAAGATAAATTATAGGTTGATTGAAAGCATAAAAAGTAGTCAATTATACATTGTTAATTGATTGTCTTTCCAAAAATCTTGTTTCTCAACATAAAACGGTTTGAATTTGAAAATTATTAATTACTTGTGAGTTTAAAATATTAAAAAACGTTTTAATTTTTTTTTAAAATGTTATTCGAAAAATTTAATATTTTCAAATAAAACGTTTGACTTTGTTAATAAGCATTCATATGTATTAAAAAAAAGAATATCATAAATCTATTTCTCAAAAGACATATCAACAGGTATAACAAACCAATGTATGTAACCAATAACAGTTAATCACAATCCCAAAAACAACCATACCAAAGTGCTAACAGTTACACAGCAACACTATTTGAACAGAAAAAAGTCAACGCCATAAATTAGGATGTTTAAAGACAAATCGAATATAGGTTGATTGAAACCATAAAAAGTAGTCAATTACACATCGTTAATTGATTGGCTTTCCAAAAATCTTGTTTGTCAACATAAAACGGTTTGACTTTGAAAATTATTAATTAATTTTGACTTTAAAATATTAAAAAACATTTATATGTCTATAAAAATGGAAACTATTAAAACTTGGGACTTTTTCAAAAAAAAAAGTCAAAGTTACGAAATTTTAGTATGTTAATAATGAGAATGACAAAACTTAATGTAATGTAATTTACCAAATTTAAGTTTTAATAAACAATATTAACAAAGTCAATTTGTAAAATCTATAGTTGTCTAAATTTTAATTCTCATTATAGCAAATAAATCATATTAACCATATTTACCTATTGCTAAAAAAAACATATTTCCCAAATTATTGCTAACTATTAAAACATAGAAGATCATATGTCGTAAATACAAACCATAAGACTGATATATTTTTCAAAACACATATCAACACAAAAAACAAATCAATGTATGTGACCACTAACATTAATCATCATCCCAAAAACGACCATAACCATCGTGTTAAGAGTTACCCACAACCACTGTATTGTTTCAAAAACCACCACGACTTAGGACCAAAAGTATGTGATTTATATCCAAAAAACTACCCACTGCCTCCCGTCCTAATTACCATCAACCCTAACTACTTTAGAGAGCTTGAACAGACCTCGTTTTTCAAACCAACGGAAATGCACCTGATCACCAGCCTGCAAATCATTGTCAACAACAAACACAGACATACCTTTGATGTAAAAACGCTTACTCGATCCCCTGTCTTCAATACCTACAGAAACACCCCAGCTATTTTGCTCAGCATCCTTAATTGTCAATGAGCGCGGCCTGTTCAAGCCATTGGCCTTCGCCCATTGTGTCTTCATCCGCTAAAACAAATAACCATACATGAAATTTGTTATAAAAAGGTTTATTTAGCATCAAAATGATTATAACATATTGCTTTAACATATAATACTTACAAAATGCCTGTCAACAACAAAAACAACTGGAACGGCCCAATCTTCTATATCGGATACATCTTCATCCGATCCAGATTCATCATCATCAGTTTCCATATCATCTTCATCTGAATACTCTTCTCCATCATCATCAGAAACCACAACTATTTCCTCCTGATTATGGTGATCATCCTCGGGCTGTTCAACGTCCTCCCACAACTCCGGAGGCAGGGTCAGCTTGTTTTTCTCAAAGATGGACAACTCCAATGTTTTCTGTTAATTTTACAATGAAACACATGAAAAGTGTACAAATTAATGATCTAAATCTCAAACAAAATTAATGATATTTTTTGAAATTTCGAATCGACAAACAAACCTCGTTGTAAATTTCAAACACCATCAGATGATCCGCTGTTATGTTAAACCTCTGTTTCATGTACGGCCATCCCTGGGTAATGAAAATCTCATGACCATCGTATTCAAGTTGGACCTGGAAAACATGCCCTGCAAAGAAGATGAATTTCCAGCATACTGTTATCATTATGAACATCAAAATTTTAAAAAGTCTTATTATCTAACAAATAATTATATACATGAGATTACCTGGAAATGAGCTAACCATAATCGGTTCCATAGGAGGGTTTCGATTGTACAAACCATGATGAACGAAGGCACTTATATGCTGGAAAGTTGAAAAACAATGTTGAAACATTACTACATATTAATGTATTTAAGGCGTTATGTCATGTTTATACACATCATTTAAAAAACATACCAGGCGATTCAGATCAGTGAGTGGGTCATCAAGTTTGCAGTAGAAATACTTGCCCGGTGCAGCTATGGCATCCTGATGAAAAGTATACATATTAAAACAGTTAAGCATTTCTTCGAACTCAAACACAAAGTGACAACCACTTGGGTAGTTTAGCGTGGTAATCATGTGCTTCCACCCATTGTAAAAAAACCACTTCCCAGCGATATTCATCACTTTAACTTCGAATGATCTCTGATCCAAAGTATGAATTCTGGTCATGCCAGTAGGGAATCCATACTTAGTAATCCATTCCTTATAATCGCCGGGCAACGCCTACAAATCAATACCAAAAACAGTTAATTATAAATTAATCTATTGGATTTCAGTTAATAAACATTATCCATCCGAATACTGTACAGTGATCAATGAACATATAGTAACAACCAACACATTTTTAACGCATAAGAAAGGTCGCTTACCATACACACACGTTCTCTGCCCTCTGATTTAACCCAAAATCCATAAACCATTCTGAGACGACCTTTAGAGCAACTGTATTATCAGTAAAAACAAATTAAAACATGATATCATATAACTAAAATTGCATCATTAGATGAATACATAAATGCCAAATCTGAAAAATCTTAAAACCTATTAAATTTTGAAAACAGATTAATTTTTGAAAAATCCCAAATTGAAAACTTTATATAATCGAGTCATATTCACAATGTTCATACAAACTTGATTCAAAAAAAACAACAATCTAATCTTCTGAAAACCCAAGTTTGACCTAACATCATCAATGGCACATCAAAAAGAAAACACTGTCTTAGTCCATCAAAATCCATTCAAGAACCCTAATCAAACAATCAACAAACCTAATCAAACAATTGAAAACTTTATATAATCCAGTCATATTCACAATGTTCATACAAACTTGATTAAAAAAAAAGAACAATCTAATCTCTGAAAACCCAAGTTTTTCAGAACATCATCAATGGAAAATCAAAAAGAAAACACTGTTTGAGTCCATCAAAATCCATTCAATAACCCTTATCAAAAAATCAACAAACCTAATCAAACAATCAAGAACCCTAATTAAGGGCAAACGAAGGTTTTCTTTGTCGTAACATAAACACACAAATCGAAACATAAATAATCAAATCAAAACAGGGAAAAAGAAACATTCAATCGACAAAGACATTACAAAAAAACGAAAAAAAACACCGTGAAAATGAGGGATAAAGATGGATTGAATGAAATAAGAATGAAAGAGAGATTACCTTAGATTGGAGATGAATGGATGGTTGAATCGCCTAGATTCGTCTGATTAGGGTTTGCAAGGTGTTTTGGGAAGGAGGCGAGTACACGGACATAAGATATGTCCGCGTGTTTTTTAGGTTATATTTATATTTTCTATTTTTTTTTTTTAAATCAAAAAGTTTATTAAATCCCACAATGAGACACTTGGCACAATATGATTGGCTACACAATTGAGGATGAATGTGGGAGTGCCAAGTGTCCTCATGGACTTTTGTTTATTAGATGTATAGATAGATTAATTTTCTTAACTATTTTCGTTATTTTTTCATCTTATTAATAACTAGTCAATATTTTTTTAATGTAACCTCATGTAATAAATACATAGTGAATTTTGAAACTAAAGTATCAGAGATAACTGGTTTTATATAATTTTTATTTTCTGTAAAAGATTTATGTAAGTGCTAATCGATAAGTTGTAGATGGGTTATGAATTTTGAAACTCTTTGGGACAACCTCATTATACTACATAGGTTAAAATTAAGGATGTAAATCGTGTCGTGTTATCGGCAAGACTGGTCAAAAGTTGGGTGAGTCGCACCCTAGTCGAGTCCTATCACTACTACAAAAACAGGTATTTGCTACAACCATATCAGTAGCAAATCCGTAGTAAACACACATTTTGCTACGGAATTGCTACGGATTTGACCCGTAGCTACAAGTCTCGTCGCTAATTTATTTGCTACGAATTTTAGCTACGTCATCATACTTTGCTACGGTTTTAGCTACAAAAGAGTGGTGTCGCTCTTTTAGCTATGGATTTTGCTACGGAATTGTTTGCTAGGGAATTTGCTATGGTTTTTGTAGCTACGGATATTGCTACGAAGTTTTAGCTATGGATTTTGCTACGGAATTGTTTGCTAGGGAATTTGCTATGGTTTTTGTAGCTACGGATATTGCTACAAAGTTTTAGCTATGATTTTTAGTACAGAGTTCCAGCTACCGATCTTCTACGGATTTTCAACCACAAATTTTGCTACTAATTTCCTTTTCTGTGTATTTTTCTACAATTTTTATTAGGTATTTGCCGTGGATTTCATCACCAATTCATTTCTATATTTTATATACAGATATACTGAAAAATCTCATAAAGATTTGCAGCCACAAACAAAACCAAACTTTATACAAAGTTACAAGCTGATATGATCATAAAATATAATGCAATAAAATATTATAAATTTCTACAAATGATCCAAATACAAATATCTTTCTGGCTATAATTTCCTAACTTTCTATATAACACTACGTTATCCAATCAAGAACACCACCTTGTATGTAAGCAACACAAGATCCAATGTATACAAACATTACTTTTTCTCTTGATCTTCATCACTACTGAGACCTTCAATTCTATTATTTCTGAACAAATCATACAAACCAAATTACATGCTTATGAATATACGTGTTTGGTCATAGTAACTAATTACCAAGAATAGATAAGAGAATGAAAAATCTGAAAGAATACCCTATTTCTGGTCAAGCTTTATGAACATTTTAGCAGAGGCGCCCCACCTTGAATGTTTTATCATAGTGTTCATTGTATGTATTTTGAGTATTGAGCAATGATGGATTCTTTAACCGCACCTGATAAAGCTGGAACACAAAACTTATTACATTAATTTAAATGCATTATAAAATCTTAATAGTCAGAACACAATTTAATAAGATATCAATATTGGGGATGATATTTTGAAATGAGTATACGTTGGAAAAAGAAACTAGAGTTTTGAAAGGTCGGATATTCGAAACCATTCTATCCTCTCTTCACATCTCTTCCGAGTTGTGTCTGTCAGAACCACACAAACAAACAATCAATTCCAATATATTCGAAGCATGTATTTCATGTCAACATATGTGGATATAAGGAACATACCGAAGAAGCCAAACCATTTTCCATCCATGGCGATGTGTGGTTTATGTCTAACATACAGATAACTTCCATTTAAAATGCTCGTAGGATTCATTGGTAAAGTGATGGAATAACCACCAGGTCGAATTAATGGGAGAAATATGCGCTTGATGGGAAAATTAGGCGGGGAGATTGAGTGGGGGGATTTCGAGGCGGGAATTTTAACTTTTGAGGGAAAAAAATACATAAATAACATTAAGAAAATGGGTAAAGAATATAATCATTTTTCAGCTCTATAAATAATAAAATTCTATGTGGTATGAGATAATGGAATGGATGAGGTAATGACATAGATAATTAAAATTCAATGTCTTGTTTGGTTGCCATGTGAATGAAATAAAACATTACTTTGTGTTGTTGAATAGGCAGAAAAAGATGAGAGAATAAAATCGGTGGTGAGTGGCAGTGGTGGGTGGTGGTCAGTTGCGGTGATGGTGGGTGGCGACAGTGGAAGGTGGACGTGGATGGCCGTGATGGTGGGTGAGCGACGATGGTGAGTAGTGGCGGTGGTGGGTGGTGGCGATGATGGCAGGTGGTGTTGTGTGGCGGTAGTGTGGTGGTGGGTGGTGGCAATAGTGGCGATAGGTGGAGGTGGATGGCGGTGATGGTGGGTGACGATGGTGAGTAGTGGCGATGGTGGGGGGTGGTGGGTGGCGGTAGTAGTGGTGGGTAAAGAAAATTGTGGTGAGTGATGGTGGTAGGTGGTGGAGGCAGCAGGGGGTGGGTGACTATGATGGGAAACGTTGGGTGGTGTTGGATGGCGGTGGTGGGTGGGTAGGTGAAGGTACTGGGTGGCGGTGGTTGGTGGCGACGACGGTGTTGGGTGGTAACGGCGGTGGTGGGTGGTGATGTAGGTGGTGGGTGGTGGCGGCAACGGTGGTGGGTTATGTTATTGTTAGTAAAGGGTGAATAAGGGATGGAATGAAAAAAAACATGGGGGTGGATGGAATAGTTATAAGGGAATGGAATGCCTTGTGGAATGAGTGATTCCGTTCGTTTAACCAACCAAACACAGTATTTTTCATGACCTTGTAATGATCCATTCCATTCTCTCTTCCATTCCATCATACCAAACGCTACCTAAGAGATATCATCTTGGATCCTAGCACATCCAAGACAAAACATATCTTAAATAATAAACAACCGACTAGTCATGAGAAACTGCTCGCCGATGTCACCTGTCGGGTGGTAAAACCACGCTGCCGTAATCCGCCACGTGGTAACATGCTAGCACGGATGAAAAAAATAGTACAAAAGGACAATGGCGTGTAGCCAAACATTGTACTAGGTGTCTCCCCATTAGCGGTAGACGCAGAGGAGACAAGAGGTACATATCACAGTGACGTCTAGCCAATAACAGCTCGTGGATCACTGTACCAGGTGTCACTCAACTAACTGTTATTTTAGAAGAGACATGAGGTACATGTAACCTAATCACACTCCGCATCCATGTCGTCCTTAACCTTCACTAACGGTTGACATAAATGAGACAACTAGTAAATTTAGAAAGCGACGTGTAATCGGAGGCAAGTGGTCGTACTCCCATCTATGCAGACACTAACTGTCAAGGGGCAGATGGGGGCAAAACGGATATTCCTAATAGTGATAGCTTGTCCAATCCTTCTCCAACCATCCGGCTATAAATACCAGACTTCTCCAAGGTGAAATCATTTCTCTTCTTCTTGAATTCCTGCCTGAATACTTTTATAGTCCACAAAGCAGTTCTTATTCTCATGTACGAGGGTGGTTACCATAAGAACATCCACTTCTTCTCGTAATGAATCTCAAGGTCTTTTCAGTTTTGCAATTTATCTCTTGATTTAAGTTGGTGACCATCAAATCAGACACACCATGTTAAGCTCGAGCTTCATAAAACCATGACGAGCCGAGCTCGATCCCAGTCAGGCTCGGGCACATGGACCGTTCAAAATATCATCTGGCTGGTTTGGGCACTTGGGCGTTGATAAAAAATTAGCTTGGACACTTGGGCTTGATGAAGAGAAAAAACTTACACGTAAAAAATGGACTGGAGTTGGACGGTGGGCACCGGCCCACCGTATTACTAAACCGAATCCGCCCCTGGGTGTAGGTGTAGGTCAGCAGAAGGAGCTTTGATGTTTGATGTATGGAAGCCTTAACTTTGTTTAAAAAAAAAACTAGCAAATTTTTTTTTTAAAACTGCAAGGTGTAGGTTTCGAACCTGGGATCTATCGGTTAAAAGAGAAGGGAAATACCATTGAAGCACTTTGTTGATTTATTTAAGGATTCCTTTGTAATATATTTAGGGGTACCTACACTATTTTCTATATATAATAATGCTAAAAATTATAAACCGAATGGGTTCCTGGGACCCGATTTAGAACCGTAAATCCGCCCCTATATCAAGACTTGATTAATAATAAGATAAAGAGGAGGACCACTATGCTAGATAACTAATTTTGGGAGGGACATTTATTAGTTTGACTAAATAGTCAAATAGAGAGGAAAGCCATAGGTGTTAATGGGTCTAGAAACCACTAAACTTGCATTAGAGGTAAGCAAATGTTGGTTCGATCCGGTTTGATTTTAACACATAATTTAAACCGATAATCAAAGTTTGTTATTAGAAAAAACCATAACCGAAACCGATCGGTTAAGTTGTTTCGGATAAGATGCCAGTTATCGTTACGGTTATGTTCGGTTAATTATCAAAAATAAGACTTAGGCAAAATTATAAACTTAAAATAGTTACTAAAGTGCTTTGAATATTTTTCAAGAATACAAATACATGAAGAATACATCAAATACCCAGCAAATACATAAAAACATGTTTTAAATACATGGGTCATATGAAAAAACCATGAAATGCACACAAAATACATGAAAATATGTTCCAAATACATGGATATACTTGAGAAACACATAAATAAATAACTATTGGTTTGGTTTTGGTTATGAAAATAGGGAAAACCGTAACGGAATGGTTCGAGTTTGGCCATATCTTAACCATAACTGATTGGTTAATTCGGTTACGACTATTTTCGGTTATTACCGATAAAAATTATTTTTTAAATATTCTTTTTTGTTTTTCCAATGAATTTTGCTGTGAATGTTGTTATAGATTTTGCAACGACAGTTTAAAATTTTTTTCAAGATTTTGCTACCAAATTTGCTACGAAGATTTTTTAAGTATCTGTTTGCTCAACTCTGCCATCGAATTTGCTACACATAATTTTAGTTTTTCTTTAGTTAGTTTTTAACATTTATTTTTCATGACTTAGCTACAGATTTTGCTACCTATTTTACCAAGTTATTTTTTTTATGCTTTACTCCCTCAATTTTGCTACGGATTTTGCTATGAATTTTATTTAACTTTTCTAGTTAATTTCTAAATAATTTATTTTCATGGTTTTGCTATGGATTTTGCTACCGATTTTTGACAAGTTGTTTTTTATATCTATTTCGCCAACTTTGCTACGGAGTTTGCTATAAATTTTATTTAACATTTCTAGTTAATTTCTAAATAAGTCATTTTTATGGTTTTGCTATGAATTTTGCTACCGATATTTGACAAGCTATTATTTTTTATATATTTCGCCAATTTTGCTATGGATTTGCTTTGGATTTTGCTATGGATTTCATTTGCTACAAAATGTCCGTCGCTAAATTGTAGCAAAATGCGTTCCTAGCTAATCCGTAGCTACTTCGTAGCAAAATTTGCAACCGATTTGTTTGGTAGCAAACTTTCCTAGCAAATGCCTCTTTTTGTAGTAGTGTATATTTTGTGGGTCCCGTGTGTGTGTAGGGTGATGTTAGTATACAAAGGCCAGATTTCGTGAGAAGTGTGGGAAGGATTAAGAATTGACATGTACGCATCATTTTTCGGGCTTGGTCATTATGTTTTGAATTGTTTTACCTAGAAAAACACAAAATATAAGAATTAAAATACAAGGCTATGTATTGTAGGCTTAAAACATCATGCCAAGAAAGTTAAACAATGTGTTTTAATTATTAAGCATTGTGTTTTAGATATGTATTAAATTGTTATGTTTGATATTTTTCTAGCCAAAACAATGCAAACTATCATTCCTAAATTCAAAACATGGTGCCTACATATCAATTCTTAATTCTTCTCACATTTCTCATGAAATATGGCCTTTGTACACGAACCCAAACATATATATATATATATATATATATATATATATATAGGTTAGGGTTATGGTACAAAAGCCATATTTCGTGAGAAGTATAAGAATGATTAAAAATTAATATGTGGACATTATTTTTTGGACTTAGTCATGATGTTTTGGATTCTTTTGAATAAAATAACACTGAACATAACAACTAAAAACACAAAACAATTTATTTTAGGTTTTAAACTTTAAAATACCATGTCAAGAACATGTGTTTTAAAATGTTGTGTTTTAGCTGTGTTTTAAATTGTTGTGTTTGGTGTCTTTGGATTCATTTGGCTCAAAATTCACTAAACGCAACAATTTAAAACACAATGCAATGTATTACAACCATGAAATTTAAAACACAACTGCAAGTAAAATGACATTACACCATGTTACGCCACGCTTAGATGACTTTTTTATGGACGCGGACACTTTGTAAATTTCTTTTTTACACTGATGTATTTTTTGTATATGTTTTCTTATTTTTTTTGTAAATGTAATATAAATTTAAGATACTTATTTTTCTGTTTATATATATAAGGATATAAATCATTTAAGAACTCCTTATTGCAAGAATTTGAGAACTCCGTTGAAAATCCTACCTCCTATGTGAGTTTTTTAACCAATTTTTCTAAAAACATAGATAAATTATCTAACTAAGAAATCTGGCAAAAAATTAATTTTTTTTGCATTCGAGCATTTACATAGGTGTAAGTAAAATGATGTTACACCATGTTGCGCCACATTTACACCATTTTTGTACATTGTAATTTTTGTTACACTGATGTAATATTTGGGATACGTTTTTTTTTCCATAACATTAAGATAAATTTAATATATTTTAGAAAAAAATAAAAAATCGTACGGGAGGTCAGAGTTCCTGTAGTTCTCGTAATAAGGAGGAGTTCTCTTTTGATCCAATCCCTATATATGTATATGTTCCTATACAAAGAACATATTCCATGAGAAGGATTAAGAATTGACATATAAGCATCATGTTTAAAACACAACACATAACAATTTAAAACACAATGCAATGTATTACAAACATAAAATTTAAAACATAGTTAAAATACACTACTTAACACTTACATTGCTTAACTTTCTTGACATGGTGTTTTAAGTTTTAAGCCTAAAATATATTGCATTGCGTTTTTTATTGTTATGTTTGGTGTTTTTCTAACCAAAACATCATGACCAAGTCAAAAAAAATAAAGTTCCTTCTTACATATCAATTCTTAATTCCTCACACTTCTCATAAAAAATGATCTTTTGTACAACCAAAAAAAACTAAATATTTACATTTACACATATGTCTATGCTCTAATTTTGTAAAGTCTTTTACAAAATAGTAAAATAGTCACATTTACTAGTGACATCATTCTGCAATTGCAACCTCAAAGAACATTTCACTGAAAAGGTAAACCCATATTAAGATTAGTCCTCCTATGTTTATCAAATTTACATCAACAAATAAAAATAGAAGTAATGGATTTAAATAAATCTAACTATTGACTATTGGCCAATAACAGTCCCAACTACTAAAATAACTACTACCGGTCCCAACTTTAAGCCATTTTGCTCTCAATGGACCCCACGTTAACTCACACTAACGTCATTAGCTGAAACTCACAATTCTAGGCAATTATTCACAGGATTTGACAGAGGGAATCGAGACGATGATATTGGTATGTTCAATTGCAGAAATAAGCATGGTTCCTCGGTTGTGCGTTTGTGTGTGCGTGGGTGAGTGTTTTTCTGTATGAATGTGTTTGTGTTTTATGTGTGTGTTGGGTGTATTCATGTATGTGTGTGTTGAATTAAATTGGGGGTATATGCGTGTGTTGAATGAAATTGGGGGTATATGCATGTATGCGTGTGTTGAATGAAATTGGTGGTGGAACTTGAAGGTAATGTGTTGCTATTGTTTAAAGCGATTGTTATTAATAAAATTGATTGGCTTTTAGTTTGTTTGAAATTTGTCAAGTATAAAATTTCAGAACTAAAACATGATTATGATAAATACAAATGCGTCATCCTAAAAAATGTTGAAGAAGACCCAATGGAGGTACTTGGACTAAACACCAAATAAAAATGTTATTTTAAATTAGCCTTCTCAATCTGAAATCTTTTTCGCCCCCCTTACGGTGTGCGCATATAATGTATATATGTGTGGCCCTTGGGGGGTAAAAGTAAAGTTGCACTAGTTTTAACGTTATTTTACTAATTTCGTGAAAATCACGTTAAAAACGACGGACGGTTAATCATGCATCTGTGGTGGCGTGGATAGCCAAAAGACAAAGGGGTACATGCACTGACCGGGTTTGTCCCGATTGCTAAGTGTTTTGTGCCTTATGTCCAAGGCTTGATACCAAACCACATCGAGCCGGGGGTCTCACTGGAAGCAGCCTCTCTATTCTTAGGGGTAGAGGTAAGGCTGTCTACATCTTACCCTCCTCAGACCCTACCTTAGCTTTGCTATAGGTGGGATTAACTGAGTATGATGATGATGATGAATCTGAAATCTTTAAGTCAACTATTTTATATTCATATTTGTATCATGTATTATTTAAGTTTCCTTCCCCCCTCATTTTAGTTTGGTTTTTCTATGTAACATGTTAATTTGTTATTCATTGATTGACTTGGTTCATTTACATTCTTTGATTTTACGTAGTGAAATTGATGTTTGATAATGGTAGAATTTTGACCCATTTCATTGTTATTGTAAACCGGAACTCAAAAATGGACAAAGAGAGTAATAAAACAGAGGTATAATTGCCATTGGACGTGAAAGATGCTTGAAAGTGTCAACGGACGTGCAATGGCCATTGGACAATCTTTTGACTATATATTATGCTAGAATGCATATATAACGTAGCATGCCATCATTTAACATTCGACTGTAGTCATTCAAAAGTTACCACAATACGAAGCGTGTGTGCTCTTACATAGATACACAAGTTATATATGATCTTTTTTGTTATTGTTTTAAGGTTTGAAATATGTTCACACTACGTGTAATGCGCGGTTCCCTACTAGTATACACAAATATTTAAAGAGGCAAATGAGTAATAAATGGGTATTAATGACATTTATCCTAATTAATCAAATTACTAGAATAAGAGTATGTTCTTTCTTTGCACGCAAACTTTTTTAATACCTTTGATTTCACTTTTATCTTGCATTTAAGGCTATCATATTTATAATATTTGTAACACCATGTGTAATGAGCATTATATAAGCATGAATGAGCTTAATAACGCCTTTAACACCGTCTCCCTAAGCATTATAAACGCATGAAAAAGTTGGAGCATTTCTAGTATAATGGCCAAAGATAAGAAAAATAAGAAAAGTAATAATTAAAAGGGCATTAAAAGAGGTTAACCATTACACATTCTTTAAAAGGGTATTATGATGATATGGCGAAAAATACCCCTTAAGGAGCATTAACCATTACTCTATATCTCGTCATCATAGGATTAATCTAAATGTTTTCAACAGAAAATTATAAAACCAATACGTTAGAAGTATTTATATAGCAAAAAATAATCTCTATATCTCGTTATCATTTGGTATTTTTATGTATCTAAATATTAATTTGATTTAATGCAACGTCAAATAATCCAAAAACAATTTTATTTCAATTCTTCACACACTACAATAATATAACCACGAACGTAGTCGCTAACCACATCTACTACAATTTTTCACAATCAGTAGATTTAAACGACAACATATTGTTTTCCAAATCATAACCTATCAAATGATTAATCTGAGCAATGTTTCCCATAATCAAAATATCCGTACTTGGTGCAAATGCAAAGCACATAATATGCTTACTAACAGTCGTAAACACGTTATCCCGACTCAATTCGACATCCGCCCCTTCGAAATGTATCGTGACCTTAGGCATTTTCGTCACTTTCGCCGAACGATAACAAAGATCCAAAACCTTTTGTGGATCTTCGACAGTTCTCACATTAATAGCATCCCTAATAGCGGTCTCAAAGTCGTCGTATAGCTTAGGTGGTAGCAATGTTAACGTTGTCCCCGAATCAACGACCATGTTTCCTTTCGACAAAGGATTTGTAGAGCGCAAACCGTCGCTTACATTTAATCGCTTATCGCCGACACTAATCCCTTCCAATGTCACATAATAAAATGTTTTGGGGGTTTTTTTGACTAGTGGAGACGAGACAACATTAGTACCAAAGTCAAAGTGTCCAAAAATCAGTTTACTAGACTTATTTGACAAACCGTTTGTGCGAGGATATGGGATCAAACAATACGAGAACTTCCTCGGGACCGAAGTGGGCATTTGCGCCACGAGCGATAAGTCGCCACCACCCAAACCAACGATTCCATCCCACATTGGTCGGAATGTACCGTTATAATTAAAACTACAACCGAAAACTATATTCGGGAGGACCCTATCACCTAACATGATGGTTTCGGTCGAAACGGTACCTTCGCTTATAGACCCGTCGCCATAACTCATGAAAAAACCGCAGTTTTTCGTCTTGGAGCAATTGGTATTGTCACTCCCTATAAAATATTTACACGTTTCGGAGTTACATGCAATAGGTTTATAGGTTGATGACCTCTTCGGGTCAAAAAGTGGAGCATCGTGCTTAGAACATTTGGTGCAAGGCTTACATGGAATCCACAAAAAATCGCTACCGGTGTCGGCGATGGCTAGGACTTTATGCGAAGGATTTCCATAAGAAATGTTCATGAGAAACTCTCCATGATCGGGGATGGTGTCTACTTGGTACGTGGATTTGTGTGTGTTACTTCCAAGCCGTTTCTCGTTTATAAAAGAGCGTTGCAAAGCGTGGCCCATGCGTTGAGCGAACGACATGGAAGGGACGTAAAGGGGGGAATCAATCGAATCGCGATGGATGAGATCGACGATAAAAGAATCACTAGCTGCAGAACTAGCGGAGGTGTATAACATGGTTAGTGTCATTGCGACTACTAGTGTGGAAAAGGCCATTGTGTATTAGTTAGTGATTAGTTTGTGTGGAAGTGAGGCATTGCATACCAGTTAATATAGGGGTAAAAGATATTAAATACATTGATGTTTACCATTTATATGTTTGATCGATAATCAAGCTAGTTTTCTATAATATGAACATTGATTTTGAATTTCCAAAAGAGTATATTAGATTATGGTATGGTTTTAATGCAAATAAAATCATGCAATTATAATTGGTTTATTATTATTTTTATTTTTCGAAAAGTTATAATTGATTTATTTAGTTAGAATATGTGATGTGGTTGAGGTAAGGGACGGGAAGCCTTACCGTCACGTTAATAAAAAGTGGGTCACCCATGGATTTAGACAACTTGAGAACTACCCAAGGATATGGGGGTAGTCTTCGTTGGATATTCCTCCACACCTATTGGCCACCGTTTATTTTTTTAACTCTAAATTATAAATAATATTTAAAATAAATAATTAAAAAAA
This sequence comes from Ambrosia trifida, assembly GCA_028751855.1. Taxonomy (NCBI): domain Eukaryota; kingdom Viridiplantae; phylum Streptophyta; class Magnoliopsida; order Asterales; family Asteraceae; genus Ambrosia; species Ambrosia trifida. The sequence goes on from CM054124.1 coordinate 47,398,570, forward strand.
ATCACATCACAAACAATCTTATACCAACCCCAACCAATGTAAACCTACAAGTTTCAGTATTGAAGCTACTTAGTCCTCACCTTCTCGTTCACATATACGGGAGACGATTGTCTCGTGACCATCGTCTTCATCGTAACTGTCACACCCTCAAATTCCACGTACGGCGTTTTACCGCGAGACGCGTGACATACCAGGATCCAAATCAACGGTCACAATAAACGACAACTATATGTAAAAGATACGTAAACCAAAACCACAATGTTTCATAACAAAAACCATTAGCAGAAGCTTGAATATGTTTACAACCCAAATAAAATAACGTAGTCTGAAAATGTCTAAAAACATGCAACTAAAACCCTAGACGCCGTGCACCTAATCCATGTGCTGCTACCTTAGCGACATGAGAAAACATGCCAAAAATGTCAACATATAATGCTGGTGAATCCACAGGTTTTTATAAAATGTTTCCATAAGTTTTAAAGATCATTCACGTTACTGTTATGTTATAACAACGTTAGCTAGACGTCAATTATGAATACTACTACGGTTGGGAACCAATTACTAGACATGTACCAATGTATAAACCGCCCAGACTATTGGGCTACCGTCATCCTCAGTAGGCCCGATATTAGAGACAATATGCACCTGTCCGGCCTCCAACCGACTCGGGTGGGGTTTGTAAGGCCCAATAGATCTATCCACATTTCCCTGGTTGTGCTACCCCGCACATTCATGGTTTTTCCCTAGGACTTAAGATGAAACGTCGTATAGTAAACAAAAGATAACCATACTATAACATGATCTTTATGAATCCAAGTGTGTAGCATGTTTCTCCCCCGAAAGTAAAATCAGTAAAAGTGGGGCTGTGACACTCACCTTAGATTGCGTCTTCTAAACAATAGAATAACCGACACGAGCTGATAGTCCCAACTATTGGCGACCTATCATAAAGATGGTATAAGTATTTTGACTAATAACCCGTAGGTTAACTAGTCCCCGATTGTCCAGATCAAGACTACGTGTGTTTGAAAATGCGTTTGAAAGTTGACCTGACACACCGGACAGACCCGACATCCCGTTAGTGACCCGTTACACTAATGAATCAAGTACATATAGTTTACACACGATAATTACACATAAAACACTTAGTTTGCATCAAAAACACATTTCTACGGTCGAAAGGTCGAATGAAAGTTTATAAATTTGGTTCGTGCTGATTTGGTGGGTCAAATGGGCATCAGAAATATGGTTCGGCCCTATGGTAGGGTCGAATGGACTTTTGTGGGTTGGTTCGACCCAATTGCTGCAGAATCACCTAAATGCACCAAATCTCATCCAAACAGCCCGAAAACATCACAAAAAGTCACAAATCACAGCAGTTGAGTATGTTTATCCTTTTCACATGTATTCATACCAATTTCATACATAAATCGGTTCATTTGACATAACAATCACAAACTTTCCCAATATGCCATATTATGGAAATGTCACATCAATTCATGAAATTCTTACCTAAAATGGAAACTTATCAATATAACCTCATGAACAGATTATTATGCACGGATTAGACATATATAACAAACCCCTAATCATATCATCATTAACACCAAAAAGAACAAACCCTAGATCTAACATAAAACCCCTAAAATGGGTGAAAATCCATCAATCATCAATTACACCTTATAATAATCATAAATCATCATCTAAAACAGTCCTAGATCAATAACAAAACATCTATTCATCATTTCATGTCAAATAACACACAAACACATCATTTAACACTATAAACATAGGGTTTTTTGTAAGAAAACTCATTATTAATGAGTAGGTTTAGTTTAGAAAGATGGTAGAAAGGTTTTTATCCATGAAAACTCATTTAAATCAGATCTGGACACTTAGGGTTTGATACAAACGAATGAAATTTGATTAAAATTTAAGGTTTCGGATGAAGAACACACCTTAAATCTTCTCTTGTTTATGTTATGGAACGTGTTTTTAGGTTAGGATCTGTAAAACGAAAGAAAAAGTCCTCGCTACAGGTTTGGGGTTGAGAGAGAGCACTTGGAGACGAGTTAGGGTTGTGAAATGATGAAAAAGTTGCAAAGTATGGTATCTATAGTCAGCATTGGTTCGCACCCTTGAAGGGTCGAACCAGACTTCATTCGACCCTGTTGAAATTCGAATCAACATCAGGGACCTTGGTTCGACCCTTCCCTAGGTCGAACTAGTTTTCTGTTATGCAAATTTTCATGATTTTGCCATTTTAACTCATTTTAACACATGTTAACACATTCGAACACATAAACATGCATTTCTAACATATGTTAACCCTATCTAATCATATAAACATGTATTTACACATTGTATTTCATATATGGAACATTTCATCCTTGAGACTTAATACCATTATGTAATTTCACCAACAACGGGACTCAAGACTCGTGTGTGTGTGTGTGTGTGTGTATGTTATCCCCAATGATCCTCCGAATCATTGAACCCTAGACAATACGTAAGTGTAAATCAACTCTCGATAATTCCCCAAATCATCGACCCGACTCAACTAGCCCAGTTAAGTGTAACGTATGCATGACTCACTAAGGTAGATTTACTAGTTGATAAAAGTTACTAACTTGAGTTTGCTGGGTGTTACATCATCCCCCTGTTGAAAGAATTTTCGTCCCAAAAATTGCTCAAAGCCGAAAAGGAAGAAAAATTTTCTGGTTGCTACATCATTCCCCTGTTGAAAGGAATTTCGCCCCCGAAATTCACTCGGTTTCAACAGTATCAGGTGTTGGTTCCAGTGCTCGCTTTGGAAACAAATGAGGATACTTAGACTTCATCTGGTCCTCACGTTCCTAAGTGAACTCCGGTCCACGGTTGGAATTCCAACGAACCTTAATAATGTGAATCCTACAATGGCGAAGGCTACTTATCTTATAGTCCAAGATTTCCACGGGTCCCTCAACGATACGAATACGATCATCAACCTTGATCTCTTCGAGAGGAACAATGGGAGATTCATCAGCCTGGAACTTCTTAAGATTCGAGACGTGGAAGACATTATGCACGTTACTGGTTCAGCTGGTATGTCAAGTTTGTCTGCCACCGGTCCAATCCGTTCCAGAATTGCGAACAGACCGACATACCGCGGATTCAGTTTACCACACTTCCCAAAACGGATAACGCCCTTCCAAGGAGAGACTTTCAAAAGAACCCTATCCCAACCTAAAACTCCAGTGGTTTGTGACGACAATCGGCATAGCTCTTCTGGCGGTCCCGAGCTGTTGCCATACGATTTTGAATCTGTACAATCTTTTCGGAAGTTTCGTACACAAGCTCCGGGCCAGTGAGTTGGCTCTCACCCACCTCAGCCCAACAAGGACGAGACCGACATTTCCGTCCGTAATGAGCCTCGAACGGAGCTGCCTTGATGCTACAATGTTAGCTATTGTTGTAAGAGAATTCCACCAACGGTAGATGGCTCTCCCAACTCTTACCAAAATCGATAACACATGCACGAAACATGTCTTCTAGCGTTTGTATCGTCTGCTCGCTTTGGCCATCAGTTTGCGGATGATATGCCGTACTCATATCCAACTGAGTACCCAATGCCTTTTTGTAAGACCTTCCAGAAACATGAAGTGAAATGAGAATCACGATCAGAGATAATAGAAACAGGCACCCGTGCCGAGAAACAACTTCCTTAAGGTAGATACGAGCTAATCGCTCCATATTGTCACTTTCCTTAATATCAAGGAAGTGTGCCGATTTTGTCACCCGATCGACAATCACCCAAATCATATCGCAACCACTAGGTGACCTCGAAAGCTTGGTTACAAAATCCATCGTGATCTGCTCCCACTTCCATTCGGGAATTTCAGGCTGTTGTAGAAGACCAGACAACTTCTGGTATTCCACCTTAACCTTCGCTCAGGTCAAGCATTTTCTCACATTCGAAGCTATGTTAGCCTTCATGTTCGGCCATAAATAAAGTATATTCAGATCCTGATACATCTTATCGGAGTCGGGGTGAACAGAATATCGGGACTTATGAGCCTCATCCAAAACAAGCTCGCGCAAACCCCCAAATAACGGAACCCAAATACGCTCAGCAAAATAATGTAGGCCGTCGGGCCTAAGTTCCAGATGCCTGTTGGCACCGTGCATGGTTTCAGCCTTAAGGTTCTCCACCTTCAAGGCGTCTTGCTGGGCAGAACGACTCCAGTTAGGTAGGCCAGAATGGATAGTGAGCTATAAAGCTCAAACACGACGGGGCTTAGCAGATTCTTTTCTGCTTAAGGCGTCTGCTACAACATTCGCCTTACCAGGATAGTACTTAATAACACAATCTTAATCGTTCAGAAGCTCGACCCATCGACGTTGTCGCATGTTCAACTCTTTCTGATCGAAGATATGCTAAAGACTTGTTATCGGTATAAATGGTGCACTTGGTACCATACAAGTAGTGTCTCTAGATCTTCAACGCAAAGACAACTGCACCCAATTCCAGATCATGGGTAGTATAGTTCTTCTCGTGAACCTTTAGTTGACGAGAAGCATAAGCAATAACCTTCTCGTGTTGCATCAACACACAACCGAGACCCCTAATGGAAGCATCACAATAAACAACAAAATCATATGTACCCTCAAGTAAAGATAATATAGGCGCCGAACAGAGTTTACGCTTCAATAACTGAAATACTGACTCTTGAGAATCACCCCACTCAAACCTTCGGTCCTTCTGGGTAAGGGACGTGAGGGGTTGAGCAATCTTCTAAAATCCCTTAATAAAGCGACGATAATAACCAGCAAGGCCTAGGAACTGCCTCACCTCAGATGGCGTCTTTGGTGCTTCCTAGCCCTTGATGGCTTCAATCTTAGCCGGATCAACATGTATTCCTTGTTCATTAACCACATGACCAAGGAACTGGACTTCACGCAACCAGAAGTCACACTTTGATAGCTTAGCGTAAAGCTGTTCCCTCCGCAAAAATTCCAAGACGAGCCGCAGGTGTTCCTCATGGTCTGCCCTGCTCTTGGAATAGAACAGAATGTCGTTAATAAATACAATGACGAACTTATCAAGGTAAGGTTTGCAAACACGGTTCATCAAGTCCATGAACACGGCTGGTGCGTTAGTGAGACAAAAGGGCATGACCATGAACTCAAAATGGCCATAACGGGTACGAAAGGCAGTCTTTGGAACATCGGCTTCATGCACTCTCAACTGGTGGTATCCGGACCTCAAATCAATCTTCGAGTAGAAACTAGAACCCTGGAAATGGTCGAACAAATCATCAATGCGTGGAAGAGGATAGAGGTTCTTGATCGTCACCTTGTTCAATTCACGATAGTCAATACACATGCGAAGGCTTTCGTCTTTCTTCTTAACGAACAATATAGGGGCTCCCCACAGAGACGAACTAGGCCGAATGAAACCCATCTCTAATAAATCCTGTAACTGGTTGGATAACTCCTGCATCTCGGGAGGTGCAAGACGGTAAGTGGCTCGAGCGATAGGGGTTGCACCAGGTGCAAGATCAATACAAAACTCAACCCGACGTTGAGGCGGGAGACCTGGTAAATCATCAGGAAACACGTCAGAAAAGTCACGCACAACAGGAATGTCTTCGATCTTCTTCTCTTCAGTCAATGAAACGGAAACGAGTGCCAAAATGGCGGTATAACCCTTCTGAAGGTACTTGTAGGCCTTCATGCAAGAAATGATGCTCAACGGAACACCGCTCTTCTCACCGAAAACCGATAAAATCTCACTATCAATAAGAGGAAGTCGAACAATCTTGTCAAAACAGACAATCTCAACGCGATACAAGGATAACCAATCCATACCCACAACAACAACAAAACTACCCAAATCAGCCGGCATGCGATCAATGGGGAAAGACAAACCCGACAACTCAAGGCGACACTCCTTAAGAACATGTGTAGCCTCAATTCGTTTACCATTAGCCAATTTTATCAAGTACTTAGCCTCTAAAGGTGTAGATACTATGTCTACCAACTGACAAAATGTAGCAGACATGAAATTCTTATCGACACCAGTATCAAATAAAACCGAGCATAGCTATCATTAAGAAGAAACGTACCGGTAACAGTGTCTGGATCCTGTCGGGCTTCCCCCAAACCGATGACGAAGGTGCATGCATTCCTGCCACCACCTCCATTGTTTCCGTTACCCGCCCTGTTCTTCCCATTCTCCCCCTGCTTCATATTTGGACAGCCACGCTTGAAGTGCCCTGCTTCTCCACACTTATAACAACCCTGTTTTCCCTGAGGAGCAGGAGCAGGGAAAACAATCTGAGTCTGATTTGACTGAAGATTAACCCTACAATCTTTAGCCTGATGACCAGTCCGATGGCACCAATAACAACGGTTCCTGTCACAAACATTCCCAGAATGATGAACCCATACCGATTACACTTCGGTAGCTTCCCAACGTACCCCACCTGCTTCTGCTCAGACGACGATCCCGCTGCATCATGCTTCTTCACATGTTGCTGTGGCTGAGACGATCCAGAACTCTTCCCCACACTCTCCCACTTCCTCTTGTTACTCTCAGGCGCTTTCACAGCCGCGCCCCTGGGAGGCAAACCACCCTCAGCAACTTTCATGTTGGTCAGCTTGTGACCCAACCGAACAGTACCCAACAGTGTAGTAGAATCACCAGTAGCCATCAACCCAGCAATCTTCGGCACTAACCTAGCAATATCTCGATCCTCCTATACTCTGGCTTAGCCAACTCAGGACACGTCACTGCCAACTCGTGATATTTAGTAGTATACTCCTCGATCTCAGAACCCACCATCTTATGATTCCATAACTCGTACTCCAACTTCTTCACTTCATCCCGAGGGCAATACTCCGCTCGCAACCTCTGAACAAACTCCATCCACGGCATAGCATTGGCTTCCCCCAAGCCAAGAGTTTGAGTAGTGGAGTTCCACCAAGTCAAAGCAGGACCTTCAAAAGTTCTCGTAGCAAACTTCACCCGATCAGCAGCCGGACGGTTACACATAGCAAAAACTGACTCAATCTTCTCGAGCCACCTGAGCAGTCCCATTGCTCCCTCAGTCCCACTAAAGTTGTGAGGCTTGCAGTCCATAAACATCTTAAAGGTACACACAAGCTGCACCGGATGAGGCTGATTAACAGCATTACCTGAACCAACGACACCCGATTAGTCAACAGAAATACAACACCCAAGATGTGGATAAGAGTGGTAGCAATTAAAATACCACCAAGTTCCTGCTGAGCGGCCTGGAAAGCAGCCAGTGCAACATTCAATTGGTGCTGAAGTAGGTTGTTCAGCTCATCCTAGGTCAGGTTAATGTTGCCATGACCCCTCACCGTGACTACCGCCACCACGGCCACCAGTACGACCACATCGACGACCAGACATCTTCTGTCAACAGAGGAACATGATACTCAGATTCAACACTAGTACAAACCACTAGTAATCACAAGAATTAGGATCTAGGCCCAATCTAGGACCATCAGTCGAAACACAGAGTCCACCAGGATTTTCATGCATCTCAGCTTATGATTTGGTGTGCACCCAAAATAATAAACTGTTCTACATGGTCCTCCAAATGTACTCTTAGTTTGAAGCTAAAGTCACCGGATACTAATACCTAGCGGTGTACTACTACAAGTACGAGTGTAAGATAGTGTGTGTAGGCGAGTGTGTCCATAGAGTATAGAAAGGAGATATCCGAATGCTGGAGAGATCTCAAGTGTATGCCGAAGCTACTCCAATGTACACAACTGTCGTGCCAACAAGCCAGCCTCTTGTCCTCAAAACCTGAAGAAGAGGATAAGATAGGAATAGAAGATAGAAACAGATAAGAGACAGAATGGATGATGTAACACATAGATGATGATGATACCGACACCCTTGCAAATCAATAAATGTACCACGTAACACGACTCATATGTATGTGACCGTCTAGTTTATGTGACATGGCTATAGAGGAGATTCTACATGCAGTCCTAGTTCACTATAACCATTGGCTCTGATACCAATCTGTCACACCCACAAATTCCACGTGCGGGGTTTTACCATGAGGCGCGTAAAATATCAGGATCCAAGTCAACGGTCACAATAAACGACAACTATATATAAAAGATACGTAAACCAACACCACAATGTTTAATAACAAAAACCATTATCGGAAGCTTGAATATGTTAACAATTCAAATAAAATAACGTAGTCTAAAAATGTCTGAAAACATGCAACTAAAACCCTAGACGTCGTGCAAGACCCCATGCGCCTAATCCATGTGCTGCTACTTTAGCGACCTGAGAAAACATTGGGCATTAATGTCAACATATAATGTTGGTGAGTCCACAGGTTTTTATAAAACGTTTCCATAAGTTTTAAAGATAATTCCTGTTACTACTATGTTATAACAACGTTAGCTAGACGTCAAGTATGAATACTACTACGGTTGGGAACCCATTACTAGACATGTACCAATGTGTAAACCGCCCAGACTGTTGGGCTACCGTCATCCTCGGTAATCCCAATGTTAGAGACAATATGCACCCGTCTGGCCTCCAACCGACCCGGGTGGGGTTTGTAAGGCCCAATAGATCTATCCACATTTCTCTCGTTGTGCGACCCCGCACATTCATGGTTTCCCCCTAGGACTTAAGATGAAACGTCGTATAGTAAACAAAAAGATGACCATAGTATAACATGATCTTTATAAATCCAAGTATGTAGCATGTTTCTCCCCCGAAAGTAAAATCAGTAAAACTGGGGCTGTGACACTCACCTTAGATTGCGTCTTCTAAACAATAGAATAACCGACACGAGATGATAGTCCCAACTATGGGCAACCTATCATAAAGTTGGTATAAGTGTTTTGACTAATAACCCGTAGGTTAACCAGTCCCCGATTGTCCAGATCATGACTACGTGTGTTTGAAAATGGGTTTGAAAGTTGACCCGACACATTGGACAGACTCGACATCCTGTCGGTGACCCGTTACACTAATGAATCAAGTATATATAGTTTACACACAATAATTACACATAAAACACTTAGTTTGCATAAATATACATTTCTACGGTCGAAAGGTCGAATAAAAGTTTGTAAATTTGGGTCGTCCTAATTTTTTGGGTCGAATGGGCATAAGAAATTTGGTTCGACCTGTAACACCTCGAGGTGTTACGGGTCTCTTAAACGGGTCGGGTCGTACCTGACCACCCGATTAATTAATAAAATATTCAGGTTCGAATCTCGCGACCAAACGTTTCAACCGATTACATAGATAATAATTATTGAATTTTTATTATCTCGGCCAAACGTTCTTTATTTTGTTGTTATAACAGTTACCAAACACCCGAGTCCCAGCTATTATCCCCATTTCCAAACACCCTCTAATTGGTCCCACCTATTTAAACCTCTCTTCTCTCTCTCTCTCTCTTATGTATACCATCAAACACATACACACACATATGTGTGTTTCGAAGAGAGCAGCCACCCGGACCACCATCTCCGGCCGCCGCCTTCCTCCTCTCCGGCGACCCGTCTTCCTCTCCGGTAATAACCACCCCTTCAACTCCTCCTCTGTTTCTATTCCGAATCGAACCCGGTAACCCACTGGTCAACCAAACCCAACCCAATATAACCCGATAACCATCTAGTTCTTCCCTTTGTTCTAGTTAATCGAAGCCGGACAGTCACCGGTTATGGTGACTGTCACCAATAACCACCATCGAATCCAACCAGAGAAACATACCGTAACCTTAATCGGGTCACCCTTTGGTTCATATCTGGTAACCGATAGCCAGCTATTGAACCCACCCTTCGATTCCGGTTTGTACCCGTAAACCACCCCTTATTATTATCCGGACAGTCACCAAGCTACGGTGACTGTCGTGAGTCCTGGTAACCCATCACATAAACCCGAGACATGTTCCCTTGATCCGATGTGTACTCGTGAACCATCCACTTTAACCCATCTGAATAACCACCTTGAACCACCCGGTTATATTATGGGTGCGGGTCATCTTGTTTATAATTGGGTGACCGATTCAGGCTCTCGTATGCTCTTGTTAAACCCTTTTGAAACTCTCTGCTTGCTTTATATTAATACAGACATCTGATGATGTGTGTATGTGATAATTGGTATTAAATTCGGATGACGGGTCCGATACCCGGTTGGATATAACTCCCGGTTAATCCCTAATTATATTCCGATTGTATTCCGGCAAGATCCAGTCATATTTTCGGTGACTGACGAACCCTCCTTTTGTTCCTGATAAAGCCCGATTAACTCCTAGTTGTGCCGAGGTGATTCCGGTAGAACTCCGGCGAGTGTCCGGTTATTAATCGGTAAGTTCAAGGATTATTGGTTAATTGGTTATACAATTAATTGATAAGTATTGATATAATAATTATGTTTGATTGTGAGGTACCAATAACCGATTCGGTGAGCTTGAACCCGATACCGAGTCGACTCGGTGACTCGGTCAACACCCAGAATAGAACCCGGTCCAATGACTAGACGAGGATTATTAGAATTATACGAATATATATATAATACGAATAACGTACGGACTTGATAATAATAATAAGAGAATAATAAACATATATAAAATATATACGTTTATATATATATATTCAATTCGATATATAAAACGATATACTAGACTCGGGTTAATAATAATATGCTCTGCCGAACCAGCATCCGGGTAAGTTCGTGTCTAGAGTTCTTTAGGTTCGTGTGCCAAGCTGTAATGGCCAGCTTTGTTAGCTACGAGTGCCAAGCTGTAATGGCCAGCTAGAATTTAGGATGTCCGTGTCGTGTCAATAATAAACCCCGAGTTTAGGACTATCTAATATATACCGAACTCTATATGTATAAATTGTATATATGATATATATCCTAAATATTACAATCTAACAAGTCTCACGCGTAACACGTATCAATATATATATATATATATGAAATATAATTGTAATAAGAAGATTAGCAGAAGATATAACGCAAACCTGTGAGTATCGTGAACTCCCCACTTTTACTGTTTTATTAATGTTTTCGGGAGAATACATGTCATTTATTAGAAAACCTAGATATGCTTTACATAATAGATTTTATAAAGGAAATATAATAGAAAAGGGGATAATAGAAACGGCAAGGACAGTACTGACCGGTATATCGCCATTTCCTTTCTTGTCCGACTAGAGGACAAGAACCAGTCTTACCCGAGTAGAGGGTAGGAATAATTATATTTACCACAAACAGAGTGGTACCATCGATAGGAATGGCAACTAATAGAATATAATAGGAACAATATATTAGATTGACATATAATCGGTATAATTTAATCGAATTGGTATAATAGAATATATTTTCCCCTCCAGAATTAGAATTGTAAAGCATGTTTTATATAAAAGAATTATAAATAAACGAACTGGCCATTCGCTATTATAAAATACACGACCTCACCAACTTTATGTTGACAGAAACTATTTTTGGCATGTGTTCAGGTAACCCAACAGATATGATGACGTGGATCCTGGAAGAGTCAAGACTTTTATTATCCTGGATTCCGCTGCGTAGCTCCGATAACCCGACCCGACAACCCGGCACCGACTGCCAGGGTCGTTACACGACCCTTTGGTAGGGTCGAATGGACTTTTGTGGGTTGGTTCGACCCAATTGCTGCAGAATCACTTAAACGCACCAAATCTCATCAAAACGGCCCGAAAACATCACGAAACATCACAAATCACAGCAGTTGAGTATGTTTATCCTTTCTACATGTATTCATACCAATTTCACATATAAATCTGTTCATTTGACATAGCAATCACAAACTTTCCTAAAATAGCATATTATGGAAATGTCACATTTATGCATGAAATTCTTAACTAAAATGGAAACTTATCAATATAACCTCATGAATAGATTTTGATGCATGGATTAGACATGTATAACAAACCCCTAATCCTATCACCATTAACACCAACAAGAACAAACCCTAGATCTAACATAAAACCCCAAAAATGGGTGAAAATCCATCAATCATCAATTACACCTTATAATAATCATAAATCATCATCTAAAACAGTCCTAGATCAATAACAAAACATCTATTCATCATTTCATGTCACATAACACAGAAACACATCATTTAACACCGTTAACATATGGTGTTTTGTATGAAAACTCATTATTAATGAGTAGGTTTTGTTTAGAAAGATGTTAGAAAGGTTTTTATCCATGAAAACTCATTTAAATCAGATCTAGATACTTAGGGTTTGATAAAAACGAATGAAATTTGATTAAAATTTAAGGTTTTAGATGAAGAACACACGTTGAATCTTCTTTTGTTTATGTTTTGGAACGTGTTTTTAGGTTAGGATCTGAAAAACGTGATAAAAAACTCCTCCCTATAGGTTTGGGGTTGAGAAAGAGCACTTGGAGGTGAGTTAGGGTTGTGAAATGATGAAAAAAGTTGCAAAGTATGGTATTTATAGTCAGCATTGGTTCGCAACCTTGCAGGGTCGAACCAGATTTCATTCAACCCTGTTGAAGATCGAATCAACATCAGGGACCTTGGTTCGACCCTTCCCTCGGTCGAACCAGTTTTTTGTTATGCAAATTTTCTTGATTTGGCATTTTAACCCATTTAACACATGTTAACACATTCTAACACATAAACATGTATTTCTAACATATGTTAACCCTATCTAATCATATAAACATGTATTTACACATTGTATTTCATATATGGAACATTTCATCCTTGATACTTAATCCCATTATGTAATTTCAGCAACAACGGGACTCAAGACTCGTGTGTGTATGTTGCCCCCAATGATCCTCCGAATCATTGAACCCTGGACAATTCGTAAGTGAAAATCAACTCCCGATGATTCCCCAAATCATCGACCCGACTCAACTGACTCAGTTAAGTGTAACGTATGCATGACTCGCTAAGGTAGAGTTACTAGTTGATAAAAGTTACTAACCTGAGTTTGCCTGGTGTCATAGTAACCATCGTCTTCATCAGTCACCACCGGAGACCACCCACCATATAGTCTAGGTAGTCCTCACCTCTCTCGTCTTCATCAGTCACCACCAGAGAACACCACCGTATAGTTGCAGGTTTAATATTTTTTTTCAAGGGGAAACGGTCATATGACCTTTGTAAATTAGCCATCAAACAAATGCACCAATCAAAGCACACGGCTAACCTGTCCAATTTTGGACGTTTACAACGGAAACGGGGCGGTCGGGGCGGTGTTGGCCAGCCCAAGATGCCTTCGCCGTCCCTAAGCCGACCCCCATACCATATAGTCTTAGTGGCATGGCACTAGACATTGATGGTTATAACACATTTGTATTTTAAATATATTTTTTTTCCAAAATTGAAATGGGGAGTATAAAAGAATAATATTATTTTAGGAAAGACAAACATATTAACATTTTGCTAATGTTTTAGCCTAAATAGGAAAAGTTTATTAAAACATTCTGAACAAAAAAATTATAATTAATATTTATTAAAAGTCAATTTGTTTATAAAATATGTGTATTTTGTGTGAGATATATATGCATTTATAAAGTTGTAACTATGACATATGTATATAACTACGCACCATATACATAAAATCTTGTCCATTCTAATAATTTGTTTGTGATCCCATATGAGTTCAAAAGATAATTATTTTTTTTAGTCTATTGATACCTATATCACCCACGGTTTTGATCTAATATATATATATATATATATATTCATTAATTTCCACTTTGCATTCTCATCTTTTGAAAAATGATTAGTAAGATAGTGGGATGCACTGTGACCCAGACTTTACTAAAAGCGTAACCTACGAAAAATGTGTAAAATGTATACCGATTCTTTTATTATTTGGGTGCTATAAGGAGTTATTTTATCCATATTTGCCCTCCAAAAGTAGTTATTTTATCCATTGTATGTTGTATCATAAGCAACTAAACTTATACTTCATAAAATTTAAAGAGTCCTTGGAAAATGCTTTATAATAAAGTATAGATAAATTGATCACATTAAATGCATACATCAATTACATCTCTATACATACTAGAACAAATTGTTGCATCGATTCATAATCGACGTATCCATTCATAACACTAATCAACATTTCCTAACATACGTTTTTGACTTTACTATTCACATACTTGACCTTTTATTTCATACAAATACATATTTAACTCAAACTAGACTTTCTAATTATAATTACAATTCTAACGTAAATTTTAGCCTTCCACGTATATTCAAACTTGGTCAAATAATTAAGGCTAACAATCACCCCACGCTAATTTCCGAAAGTTGTTCTTTGTGGCGATAATACAAAATATCAAGTTGGCCCAGTCGTATTTTTTTACCCAAGTTTGATTCTTCTTCTTGTGATTCTAACTTAAATTGTTTCTTCGTTTTGATCCATCATTCATTTTCATGTTAGCTAGATCAATTGTGGTTCCTTTGTGGCTTCCGTAATTGTGGCTCCCGTTCCTATCGCCACTCTTGCTTGAATACCCAATTGCATCTTCAGGATGACTTGAGTATGATTGTGATCTTACTTCCATTTACTCATCCCTTTTGAACGAAAACCCAACAAACTTGAATCTTGCAACTCATTTGACCTTCTATCATTTCTTGTTTTTCTAGATTGAAACAAGACAGCAGTGGGACCTAAACAAGTTCTCCAAAGTTCTACCTTTAAGTTTCTTTGTGAACGGGATTCTATACCACAAAATATCTTCAAATAAATGATCTTGAGTTGCTTCTTGACCAGCAATTGCAGGAAAACAAACAAATCCTTTGCTTGCTTCCGCTTGAAATCTTTTACCACAAATTGGAGAACTATATTTCGATGGGAAGAACCAAAATCAAATGAAACCGACTCTTGATTTATTGATTTATAATTGAAACAATGAACTTAATCTTGATTTGAACTTTGGTTTTGATTTCAATTATATGCCCTAAAAATCATGATTCAACCATCAAAATAAGTACAAAATTTCATGATGAAATAAGGAATTAACCTAATGAAATTATATAAAGTGATCGCATGAAATGCTTAGTTCAATTGACTCTTTTTACATACTAACACATGTCATCCAATCAAATTGCTTGAATCCCGGATTGCATCATCATGAAGACTAGAGTATTATTGTGATTCGACTTCCATTGATTCTATGTTTTGATTAAAAAAACCCCAACAAGACATGAATCTTGCAAGTTGTTTCGCCTTCAATTGTTTTTTGATTATTTAGATTAAAAAGAGATAACAATTGGATCCAAACAAGTTCTTCAAAGTCCTACCTTTTCGGTTTCTTTTTTATTGGGATTCTTAATGCAACAAAACTTCAAACAACTGGTCTTGAATTTTTTTTCTTGATCAGTGGTTGAAGACAAACAACTCAGTGTTTTACTTGATTCTCACTTAAACTGAAAACAACGTCGGAACAAAAGCTATGGTAATCGACTATAAATTGGATAACTTAATTTCGAAGGGAATTAAACAAACTCTTAATTTCTTGATTAATAATTGAAACCATGATCTAATTTTGATTTGAACATTGACTTTGATACTAATTATAGCCCCTGGAAGATGATCATGATTCAATCATAATTAATAAGCACAAAAAACGCGATGAAAAATGAACTCATTGATGTTATATGAATTGATCACTTGCGTACATAGATTGACTCTTTATACATACTAGACTAGAGCGTCATATTGATTCACAATGGACACATTTATTCAAAACTCTAAATGACACTTCCTAATAAATCATTTTGAACTTTACTAGTTACATACTTGAACCTTTACTTCTAACAAATACATACTTGACTCAAACTAGACTTTTTAATAATTACAATTCTAACCTAAACCTTAAAACTCCATGCATACTCAAATTTGGTCGAATAATGAAGGCCAACATAAGGTGTTAAACCCTAAAGTCATAAAGCAGTTTGTATATTATAGTATACATATTATTCCAAACATGATCGACCAAATTCCTTTTCACTCGTTCTATTCAACTATGATTTTCAACCACCACACTACCATTACTTGTTAAAAAAACGTCTTAGATGTTGCAAATGGTGTATACAAAGGTGTCTGGTTATGCTATATAAAAATGGCCTAATTATCAAAAGCAATTACCAAGAATAGGAAAGACCAAATTAAAAACGTTATTCTTCTAGATAATACAATGAAATCTATTTATCTAAAGAAATATATCTTTGAAAGTTGTTTATTACAAATTATTCGAGTTATTGTAGCCAGTTTATCTAATACGTCATGTTCACAGTATTATTGCTAATAAGTTAAGGTTTTCCTATAACATTCTAACATGTGCATAACATCTTATTAATTTCATTTCTAAAATAGTTGTGTTCTACCAATTCATGATGGTCGCAAAGAATAGTAATTACTAAATTCAATTGTTAAATTAGGTGAAAGAAATGATGCAATCACAATAAATCAGCTACCCACGACTCAATAGGCAAAATCAACTATCGGCGACACAATGACAAACAAAATAAATTGAAGACATTAAATGCTTACATCGATTGATTCTCTATACATACTAGAACAAACCGTCGCATTGATTCATGTTGACAAATCTATTCATAACACTAATAAACATTTCCTAATATGTGTTTTAGACTTTAGTATTCACACGTGACCCGTTAGTTCAAACAAATACATACTTAACTCAAACTAGACTTTCTAATAATTACAATTCTAACCTAAATTTTAGCCATCCTCATATATTCAAACTTGGTCAAGTAATTAAGGATAATAATCACTCCTACGGTACTTCTTGACCCAAGTTTGATTCTTCTTCTTATGATTTCTACTTGAATTGTTTCTTCGTATTGATTCATCATTCATTTTCGCGTTAGCGAGATCAATTGTGGTTCCTTCATGGCCTCCGTGATTGTGATTGTGATTCCTAATCCTATCTCCACTCTTGCCTGAATACCAGATTGAATCTTCAGGATGACTTGAGGAAGATTGCAAACTTACTTCCATTGATTCATTCCTTTTGAACGAAAACCCAACAAACTTTTATCTTGCAACTTGTTTCGCCTTCAATCATTTCTTATTTTCCTAGATTGAAGAAACACGATAGAATGACCTATATAAGTTCTCCAAAGTTTGACCTTTTTGTTTTCTTTGTGATGGGATTCTTTACCACAACATATCTTCAAACAATTGGTCTTGAGTTCCTTCTTGACCAGCGATTGAAAAAACAACTCGGTCCTTTGCTTCATTGAAATCAAAATAAAGATGAAAAAAATCTGACTATAAACTAGAGAATTGCATTTCGGTAGGACGAAACAAAAATTAATTGAAGCTAACTCTTGATTTCTTGATGTGAAACAATGAACTTAATCTTGATTTGTTTGGACTTTCAATTGTTTCTTGATTTTCTAGATTGAAAAGAGATAACAATAGGACTAAAACAAGTTCATCAAAGTCCATCCTTTTTGTTTCTATCTTATTAGGATTCTTGATGCAACATATCTTCAAACAGCTAGTCTTGAGTTCCTTCTTGATCAGCCATTGAAGACAAATAACTCGGTCCTTTACTTGATTCTCACTTAAATCGAAAACAAGGCTAAAATGAAATATGTGGTAATGGACTATAAACTAGATAACTGAATTTCAATGGGAATGAAACCGACTCTTTATTTGTTGATTAATAATTGAAACAATGATCTAATCTTTATTTGAACCTTGACTTTGATGCCAATCATAGCCCTTAGAAGATGATCATGATTCAATCACAAATAGTAAGTACATAAATTGAAAGGATGAAAAAATAAATGAACTCATTGATATTATATAAAATGATCACATGCGTACATAGATTGACTCTTTATACATACTAGACTAGCGCATCACATTGGTTCACGATCGGCGCATCTATTCATAACTCTAATTAACACATTCTAATAAAACATTTTGAACTCTATTAGTTGCATACTTGACCATTTACTTCTAACAGATACATACTTGACTCATACTATACTTTTTAGTAATTACAATTCTAACCTAAACTTTAAAACTCCATGCATACTCAAATTTGGTCAAACAATTAAGGCCAATGTAAAGTGCTAAACCCTAAAGTCGTAAAACAGTTATGTATATTATAGTATACATATTATTGCATACATGATCAACCGAACTCCTTTCTATTCATTCAATCCTACTATGATTTTCAACCACCACTTGTTAAAAAACTTCTTAGATGTTGCAAATGGTGTATAAAAAGGTGTCTTGTTATGCTCTATAAAATTTGTCTAATTATCAAAAGTAATTTCCAAAAAAAAAAGATCAAACAAAAAATGTTATTCTTCTAGATAATATAATGAAATCTATTCATCTAAGGAAATATATCTTTGAAAGTTCTTTGTTACAGATCATTTGAGTCATCGTAGCCAGTTTATCTAATACATCATGTTTAATGTATTATTGCTAATCAATGAGGTTTTCCTAGAACATTGTAAAATGTATATAACATCTTAATAAGATGAGCATAATTGTGTCCGAACCAAATAAAAACCAAGAACCGACCCGATTTTGAAGCATAACCGAACCATAGAAGTAGTTTAGGTTCTTTGGTTGGTTCTTATGTTTCCCCTAATTCAGGTATCGAGTCAGGTAGATAAGATCAAGTACAATGAGTGAGACTATAGTCTAGTTTAGATAATTCAAATGAATCTAACTATTCAGTTCGATTCTAGATATGTAAATCCAAGAATTTGAAACCGTTTTAACGAGGTGACATCTGAGTTACTTGTTTGTATTAATAGCTTGAGTTATTGTTTTAATTTTGGTGCGTTTGATGTTCCAAAACTACTACGATTAGCCGAGATGTATCCTTAACTTTAGATTTTACAATTTTGTTATGCATATGTAACGACGTTTAAATTACTTTTGGCTTTTGGTTTCCTTTTATTGATTATATAATTTTAGTATTATTTTTTGTATACGAGTCGACCCGACCCGACCCGGACCACCCGATGGATAAACGACCTAGAGGCTTAGAGATTCCGCACCAACATGAAAAAAATTCCTCAGTCAACCACTCAAAGCATGGCTCTTAGAGGAACCTTATGTGTAACACCCCGCCCCTCTCATCACCAATATTGTCCGCTTTGCCCATCCAGAGCTCACGGATTTGTTTTTGGTTGCCCAAGTGGAGACTTCCCAGGAGGTCACCCATCCTGAAACTGCTCCCACCTGAGCACGCTTAACTGTGGAGTTCTCCTCGTACTCCAGACATGATTCTGACAGAAAGAACGAGAAAATTTAGTTTCACAGCTAATGGTAACCACTAGCATTCACAAAATCAAAGCTAGATCCAACTCAGGACTATCCATTCAAACCCAGAGCTCACTAGGGCTTTCATGCATTTCGGTTTATGATTTTGTGTGCACCCAAAATGATAAACCGCTCTACATGGTCCTCCAAGTGTTCTCCTAGTTCAAAGTTCAAATCACCGAACATAGACTCTTAGCTATACACCGTAATGCCACGGTAGTTTATGGCAAGTGTTTCTATTGGAGTATGAAAGGGAGATGTCCGAGCCTTGGACAAATCTCAAGAGTACACGATTTACCCCAATATACCACACTGCCTAGAAAACAAGTAACCCGACTTAAGATAGAACGGATGATGTAACATAGGAAGGTCAGATGATTTAGAGACACCCCGACAAGCCCATACGTAATCCACCATAATGTTTAGTACTAAGTGATCGTCTAGTGTGTGTGACTCGGCTATAGTCTAGACTCTACATGCAGTCCTAGTTCACTATAACCATTGGCTCTGATACCAATCTGTCACACCCTCAAAATCCACTTGCGGAGTTTTACCGCGAGGCGCATGACAAACCAGGATCCAAACCAACGATCACAATAAACAAATCTAAATGAACATATGCAATTTCAAAAACATAGTTTAAAATCCCCAAATACAGCGGAAGCTTATTATAAAACATAATCCAAAAGTAAACCAAATGTTCAACGTTTGAAAACCATGCAATCCTAACTAGACGCCGTGCAGACGCGTGCGCCCTAGTTCCATAGTGCTACCTTAGCGACCTAGTTCCATAGTGCTACCTTAGCGACCTGAGAAAACATGTAAGAGTTTACGTCCCAAACAAGTGCTGACGTAAACTCTTACATGTTTTCTCAGGTCACTAAGGTAGCACTATGGAACTAGGGCGCACGCGTCTGCACGGCGTCTAGTTAGGATTGCATGGTTTTCAAACGTTGAACATTTGGTTTACTTTTGGATTATGTTTTATAATAAGCTTCCGCTGTATTTGGGGATTTTAAACTATGTTTTTGAAATTGCATATGTTCATTTAGATTTGTTTATTTTGATCGTTGGTTTGGATCCTGGTTTGTCATGCGCCTCGCGGTAAAACTCCGCAAGTGGATTTTGAGGGTGTGACATTATGCCAGTTGCGAATCACCTCAAACTAAACCTCAGTGTGGGGTGTGGCACTGTAAGAGGAATGCCCTCACTACTCTATCTACTTTCTCTACTCTTTTATTATTATGAAGTTCAAATATGTTTAAATACGAATCCAAACTTGAATGCTTATCGTATTAATCCATCACAAGTGTACTGACAACACTTCGATCCATTACTTGCAATTCTTGGACTTGACTCATCGTAGTTTTTGAGTCGACCATAGCAAAGTCCAAGAACTTAGCCTCCACAAACTCTTTGTGCCCGCATCTCCAGTTTTATATTTGTGTTCCAAAGATTCCCATAACTTTTTGGCAGTCTTTGCTTTACAATACACATTGTAAAGCTAATCCACCATACCATTAAGGACATAGTTTCGACACAAGAAATCAGAATGATTCCAAGCATGAATTGTGCTCACAGTTTGAGTTCACACCATTTAAAGTGAGATGATTCCAAGCTCAAATATTACCTCCTATAAATACCACTTTATTATGTATTATATTGAATTGCATTGATTTGTTTCATGGAAAAATATTGCAATACTTTATTTAGGAATATTAAAGTAACATGATAGTAAGTGTGTGAAGACCTAAGTAACTACCACCAATATAAGGAAACTTAATTAGTACCTAAGACTAAGAACAGTGCTTATGACCGATGATATTGATACGGAACTATGCCGACTGTGCCAATTATTTTAGTGCCAAAGAACTTTAGTACAATTTAAGTGCATTGAGCTACTGAAGTATGTGTGTAGCTGCCAAGGAAAAATTTTAGAGCCAAAAAACTTAATTAAGTTTTCACCGAAGAGTTAGTGGATACATATGCACTTAAGTTTTTCTGAGTAAGTCATATGAAGTGATTACGCTTAGTTGGGTCAAAGGATAGAGTACGATGAATTTGATTACACTCATTACAATGTGTAAACAACAACGGCAACGAAAATAAAAACGTTATAAAGCAACCACTGCTAAGAAGGATCAAACACTCGTTCAATCATGGAATACGGCCAAGGAACTGACTTTTAGCTCTAAAATATCATGTTGATGATATTTTTTGTTAAAACATAAAGCTTTTATTAGGAAATTGTGTAGAATGTTAATAACATATTTTTAATTTCAATTTAGAAAGATTCATTCTACTATATAAGCATCCTCAAAAAATAGTAAATACTAAATGCAAAAACTACATTAGAAAGTAATTTAAAAGTTTAATAACCCTAGAAACAACAAAAGATTACGTTATTTTCTCTAACGTTAAACTTACACCAGTTCTCCCAATTCAAAACATGCACATCATAAGAAACAAACTTAAAAGTTTTGAGCAAAAGTAATAAATCTATAATGAGTAATTCCATACTCCCTTATTTGGAATCCAAAGGTAATTGCGGCTACTCAACGAGTGGATTAATGTGTTCGCTCGGTGGGTGGCAGCAGCTGATCTTCGGCCTGAGATGGTACAACGCTAGCAGAACTGGACCCTGGTGTCATCCTTGTATATGTGCTTTTGTCAAAATTTGTTGTTGCATTGATTCCTTTGTATTTTATTGCTGCAACATCGTAAGCACGCGCTGCCTCCTCTTCAGTACCTATAAAGGAAAATGGTTAAGTCTGAATATTATTTATTGATTTGTTTTTTTGTGGGACTATAGACTTCCGAAGGGTAAAACTAGAAAGTAGAAACTCACTGAAAATGCCAAGGTAGTGATACTTTTTGCCAAGCACCTTTCCTATCCTAGCTTCCCATCTACCTTTTCCATGATGCCTGCAGTTTTATCAAGCTTGGCTCAAATCATTGTACAATTGTTGGAACTTAAGCGGATAAAAGAGAACTCGAACACTAGATTTTGGAGACAACTTGTCTCGGACTCTTTCTATTGTGAAAGTCGATAGTATAAAGGGAAAATTATCAAACAAACACGTTGACCAAGTAAATCATTATAATAATTATTGTTGTCGGCTACGGTTTAGCCTAATTCGTATGCCGGCTTAGTAGGCATTTTTAAGTCAATGAATATTTGGAGTTGGTTAGTCAACTGTCTACTTTGGTGATTTTACCCAAAACAAATTGATTCCGTACTCCTATACTTTTACTAAACACTTAGTTAACAATCCGAATCTAGTAAGAATACTAATAACACAATTAAATAAACTAACCATAAAACACTAAATAACTTCAAACTTAAACAAACTTTATCTTGATCTCCATCTCTTAACTATAGGCTCTAAACTTAGAAATCCTCCCTTCTTTTTCAAAGTTGTCCACTAACAATAAAAATATACGAATTTAAAATGACAAAAATATAAGTAATGATTTGGAATTACCTTGCAACGCCTCTGTATTTTGATGCGCCTCTTGAGAAACCGACACTTCTCCTAAGAATGAAAAGCAGTCTAGTCATTTTTCATTTGTAGTAGAGCATTTGAGAATCATAAACACACATATATATACATTGCTATGGTGATACACAAGACAATCATATAATAGAATGATCACCTTTCTTTCTCTGACCCACTATATCTAGTGAGCATGCATGTATACAAATTATTATAAGTTGTTGTGGTTCTATACTTAAATTTAGTTATATACTAAACATATGGGCAAGGATTAATAGAAAACCTTAAAAATTTGAGGAAACTCTAGAAACCCCCTCGAAAAACCTACTTCCGGAGCTTTTTTTTTTGTTTGAATATTTTAGGGCATGAAATATACACGTTTTTAAGAGTTTTGAGGCAAAAAAAATCAATAAAGCGCCGATCTTTTTTTTAAATAAATAAGTTTTGCTTCGTAACATATGTTACTAGTGTAAACATATGCTAACATATGTTACGATGCACAACTTATTTATTTTTTTTAAACCGATCAGCGCTTTTTTGATTTTTTGGCTCAAAACTCCTAAAAACATGTATTGCATGCCCTAAAATTTTCAAATAAAAAATAGCTTAAGTAGGGTTTCATAGGGTTTACTAAAAACGTGGATTTTCTACCGATACTTAGCCTATATATATATATGATTGTAAATCTTACAATTAAATTATTACCTTCTTAAAGTGACAAGATACTCTTCCTTGGTTTTGTTTTCCATGTTCTCCAATTCTTTCTCATATTCAGTCACCTATATTTAACTTTTCAATGTCAAGTGACTATTATCTTCATAAAGTATAAATAACGAATAAGTAAACTACATTTAACTATACACCTAAGGTTCATAATACCGGGAAATTAGTGAAAGTAGATGTCCCCCAAAGCTTGATTGATGCTAAATCGTATGCTCTTGCGGCAGATTCTTCTTCGTCAAATGCCCCTAATTGCGAATCCAACACGGGTCATGCTTTAGTTAATTTTTCCGAATTGAATATGATATATATATATATATATATATATATATATTAAACGACATTAGTCTTTAAAAGATTGATTTGTATCTTACCGATATAAACTGCTTCATCAATAGTTGCATCCAACGCACACAAAATACAGTAAACAAATAAATCAAGTTAGCCAAATCCAATAGATTGTGCTAATAATTCTGCTACAATTGTAGTCATTTTTAATAAACTTGTTAGTAATTTGTTGTTAAGGTTTTATACGGGAACACCAAAGAAAGATTATATATAATATCTTCTTCGGTTATCTCATCAATGTGGTTGCAATATTC
This sequence comes from Ambrosia trifida, assembly GCA_028751855.1. Taxonomy (NCBI): domain Eukaryota; kingdom Viridiplantae; phylum Streptophyta; class Magnoliopsida; order Asterales; family Asteraceae; genus Ambrosia; species Ambrosia trifida. The sequence continues at coordinate 47,422,754 of CM054124.1, forward strand.
GGTTTTACTATATTTTTTTTAAGTTTATATAATATATATATATATATATATATATTTGTTGTAACAAGTATTGACAAGGCTAAAAATATATTTTTGTTGTGAAAAAGGCTTAAATATATATTATTAGCCCCAATTCCCAAAACAGGTTAAGTCACCACACATATATATATTTCATTTAAATTTTTTTATGCATCTTATTCCATTATTTTTAGTTGGTGACTAACAACTGAACACTATTGATATTACATAATTTTATTTTATTAACCTTGTTTTCCTTTCTTCTTTTGTGTTGTGGTCGAGGACTCTTTGTCCCACAAGTGAGCCTCATATCGTCCTGTCTTTCGATTCCTGTATATAAAAAACTACCCGTTATCCAGATTTAAAGAAAACAAAGAAGAAAAGGTTAATACAACTTTAACATGTATGTTTTGAGAAATTTATATAGATTATTTGCGGGTAAAAAAAAACTAAAAACAATATTGTCCCTAGACTATGAGAAACAATCAACTCTATATATCATAAGTTTTTTTAACACATTAGGAAATCGCCATCACCTGCTGACTCCTTTGAACCTTGAGCTGCCTTTCGCAATTGTCGGAGTAGGGATAGTGTTGGCCGTGACAACATTACTAGACTGATCAGCCAGTGTTGTTTTTGATATCTGAAGGAGGTTCTCATCACCAACAACCTTTTGTTGTCTTTTCATAGCTGAACTTGACACATCACTTACCATGCTAAATGAGTTAGGCCTTTTTAGACTTGCTTCAGGTTTTGGAGTGTTCAAATCCATAGGAGAACCTTGTTTGGACTTCAAGGTTCAATCTAGAGTTCGATCTATGGGAGAAAGTGAGAAGAAAATTGCAAAAACAAAGGGTTAAATATAGAAATGAAACATAAAAATAAATTACAAAAGGACAAGAATGAAGTGTATTTTCAACAATTGCAAGATAAAAACAAATTATTTGAGAATAATCACCTTAAAACATGCATTGCATTTAATTTGCGAGGGATATGGTTCATTTACCTACTTATATTAAAATTAATTGTAAGACAATTGAAAAAAACAATAACGCTCAGCAAATTAAAGAAAATTTAACGGTAACACACACTCTTTAATTTTTCACCACCTAATATTCATCTATATACACATAATGTAATTTAAACCCGCACCGCTTTGTTGATAGAAATACACCAATGACAACAAATCAATTACATGCCTTTGACAAATTTTGTTAATTATGTTTTATTAAAGATAATTATAAGGATGTGACCAATGCTAAAAGAAACTTGCATCAAGTCTATATTTATATCTATATCCGTCTTATAAATAAATGAATTTTTTAACACATATCACTCTTTGATGCCTCATCCCCTTATTTTCTTCTTTCTTTCCTATTAATTCATAACTTTCTTGATTTGTCCTGTTGTATATTGATATTAATTCATAATTTTCTGCTTCTCTTTTATTTATTTAATATTAATTTTCTCAACAATTTTTGTTATTTTTTCATCTTATTAATAACTATTCAATATTTTTTTTAATTTAACCTCATGTAATACATGGCGAATTTTGAAACTAATGTGTTAGAGCTAATTGGTTTTATATAAATTTTATTTGTTGTTAAAGATTTATGTAAGTGCTCATCCATAAGTTGCAGTGTGAATTTTGAAACTCTTTGGGACAACCCCATTAAACTACATAGGTTAAGGATGTAAATCGTGTCGTGTTATCGGCATCACTAGTCAAAAGTTGGGCAAGTCGCACCCTAGTCTAGTCCTATATTTTGTGGGTCCCGTGTGTGTAGGGTGATGTTAGTGTACAAAGGCGAGATTCCGTGAGAAGTGTGGGAAGGATTAAGAATTTATATGTAGGCATCATTTTTTGGACTTAGTCATGATGTTTTGAAATGTTTTGCCTAGAAAAACACAAAACATAACAATTAAAAATACAAAGGCAATGTATTGTAGGCTTAAAACATCATGCCAAGAAAGTTAAGCCGTGTGTTTTAATTGTTAAGTATTGTGTTTTAGTTATGCTTTAAATTGTTGTGTTTGGTGTTTTTCGAGCCAAAATAACGCAAACTCTCATTCCTAAAACAAAAACATGATGCCTACATGTCAATTCTTAATTCTTCTCGCATTTCTCACGAAATATGGCCTTTGTAAGTGAGAAATGTGGCCTTTGTACACGAACCCAAACCTATATATATTGAGAGAAAGGTTGTGGTTATGGTACAAACGCCATATTTCGTGAGAAGTGTGAGAATGATTAAGAATTGATATGTAGGCATTATTTTTTTTTAGGGGTATTGGATTTTAATAATCCAAAGTTTCAACCATTGGCCGATAATAATCCGTACTTTAAAAATTGCCAATAATAATCCCAAATTTCAAACATTTGGCCTCTGGTAAACCTTTTTTAACTGAGCACTAACTGGGTTAGTTCAAGATGACGTGGCTGCTGAGGTGGCATCTAACGTGGACAAGATGCTGATGTGGCAGCTGACTTGGTATGCTGACTTGGTTTTTTTTAAATCAAAGAAATTTTTAATTATAAAAGTGTGTTTTAAGGTTGATATCATCATCATCATCATCATCATCATCATCGACCATGCCTCTTCATCTATGAACATCCCTGTATGACCATAATCTTCATCTATCATCATCATCGACCATCATCTTCATCTATCAACCATCATCTTCCTCCCTCATCTCCAATTCTTTAGGCGAACCCCTAACCCACCATTTCCGCCTCCGATCGTCATCAACCTTCATCCCATCGGCTCCCGTCGTACAACACTACTCTACAAACAAGGCTTCAGACCACCACCATCCTCATCCGGTTGATCTTTCTCTCTCCTCCGTTATTTTCTCTCTCTAGCCCTCTTTTCTCTCTTTCGTCTCTGAAAGAAGCTGGTCGGACGACATGGGCCGTGGTTGGCCTTCATCTTCACCGGTCTCTCTCTTTCTCGATACTTTCTCTCTCTACAGTCCCTCTTTCTCCTCCACCTTCTTTCTCTTAACTTTTCTGTGAAGTGGAATGTGTGTGTTTTTAGGGGTTTGATTGATGATGGTGTGGTTTTTAGGGTTTGAAGAATTTGGGGGTTTGATTCAGATGATGGTGTGGTTTTTTGTTTTTAATTTATAAAAATGGTATAATAATATAATATGCCACATCAGATTAATTTATCACGTCAGCATGCCAACTCATAGTCCACATCATCACCACTAACTGGGTTGGTGCTTAGGTAAAAAAAAAAAAAAGTTTACCAGAGGCCAAATGTTCAAAAGTTAGGACTATTATTGGGAATTTTTGAAGTACGAATTATTATTGGCCAATTGTTGAAACTTTGGATTATTAGAATCCAATACCCCTTTTTTTACAATCATGATGTGTTGGATTCTTTAGGCTAAAATAACACTGAACATACCAATTAAAAACACAAAACAATTTATTTTAGGCTTAAAACTTTAAAACACCATGCCAAGGACATGTGTTTTAAAATGTTGTGTTTTAGCTATTTTTAAATTTCATGGCTATAATAAATTTGCATTGTGATTTAAATTGTTGTGTTTGGTGTCTTTGGATTCATTTGGCTCGAAATTCACTACATACAACAATTTAAAACACAATGCAATCTATTACAACCATGAAATTTAAAACACAACTGTAAGTAAAATGACATTACACCATGTTACGCCACGCTTAGACGACTTATTACAGACGCATACACTTTGTAAATTTCTTTTTTACACTGATGTATTTTTTTTTATATGTTTTCTTATTTTTCTGTAAATGTAAGATAATTTTAAGATATTTATTTTTCCTTGTGTGTGTGTATATATATGGGAAATTGGAATTGAATAATCCCAAACTTTGTCGGGTTGGAAGACAATAATTCCAACTTGAAAATTGGATTATAACAGGCCTAACTTGTTTAGGTTTTTGTTTCACCGGACCAAAACTGTTGTGACGTCATATGACGTCATCCCTGATGCACATGTGCATTTCGCTGTTATATATACAGAAATACACCGTATGCACATGTGCATTTCACTATTAAATCACACTTTTAAATGAATTGTCAATTACCATACTTAAATGATTATAAAATGGACGTGATACAGATATATAAGGGGTCGCAAATTCTATTCAATGATCATTAAATGGACGCAAAGTGAGATATAAAATACACTCGAACTTGTCAAGTGTTTAGTCATGCATATTATAACATAAATTGAAAATAAAAACACGTGTATGACAACAAACATGAATAAACTTGAAACACCTCTATATAAGACCTGTAAAATAAGAAACACGTACTGCATGCACATGTGCATTTCACTAATATTGTTAGATTTTTTAGTGGTTTAACTTTCGGGCATACATATATGCATGCATCATTCTTCAAATAACAAAGTTTTTATACCAATTTGTCTTTATCATACAACTACATGTAGTCTCTACCAAACGTATTAACTCAATAAAACAACCTATAACAAAAAATATCCATATTACAAACCAACTATGTTAACCACCTACATACAAAATTCTAATTATCTCACAACCTCACGTTCACCAACATAACAAAATGTTAAACCAAACATACATTACACAAAATGTTATACAAACTTCTTTGTTTGTTTGACAATTTCCTTATACCCAACCAAAGATGACGTGGTGTAATGCGTGTTCGTATCTGGCGCCAATTTGCTTCTATCATAACATTCTTTTGATTTGTCTTCACTGCCACCGTTTTAACCGTCATCTTTCACCGTCACAATATGTTTCCGCTTATTTGACCTCGTTTGAACCTTTCTTCTTAAATCTATATCTACATATAGGATAATTTGTGTGTTTAAACAATCAACATTTAATATTTCACAAGAAAAACTGCACATATGCACATGTGCATCTCTATATAAATGTACTAAAAAAATAATACCAACCTGATTCAACTCCTTGATAAACATTCGTGACATTATCAGCTTCCTCTTCTGGGATATCAAATGGATCTCGATTATAAAAATACATAAAGAACATAACAAATACAGGGAACAAGGTAATACTAAGTACATTCGGACTAAATAAATAATGCCAACCTGATTCAACTTTCTTATCAACAATCGTGTCATTATCTTCACTTGCATCCGGTAACCTTTTGTTCCTTTATCCCTCGATTGTAATACAAATGTTACTTTCTTTGATGTTTTCCCCCATCTCTTAGCTACAATCAATAAAAACGCATAAGAAAACCGATATTTCAACCTGATTGCACATATGCAACAACATTACTTTGTTAATTACAACAAAACAAATGCACACGTGCATCATTGTTAATGGCCTAATTATAACAGTATGTGCTTTAACATTACTTTTTAACATTATAAACTACGTTTTGCACATATGCATTAACAATCTTAATGCACATGTGCATATCAGAAAATGGCACCTCGTCCAAAACACAAATTATCCTCCTAACCGAGTGCGTGCAGGACCACTTACTTCATTTAATAAACAACCTGAACATAACTTCCTATCCTATCTCAATGACAAACAACCCTACCTGAAAACACCTTCTGAAAGCATCATTCAACTTTTGCCCAAGTATTTGAATAAAGTTCTAATTTTCAATTCATAATACATTCTACTTTTATCATTCAAGTGTGCTTTGTTCACTTTCTAAACAACGCCTATCACCCTAATTGCGCCTAACGCATTTAATAACTACAATTCCAATCAAACATTTTTCAGAAAACACAAACAGTAACAAACCTTACCAAACTAACAATCTCACCACATACCTACTCTTCGGCCAACAAACCGGCACTTTGTATTCATCAGGCAACGAAATCAAACACCTAACCATTTTACTTATATTCTCACAACACTCTTCACATCTCATTGATGCCTTATCTAACATCTCCCTTGTTTTTTCATCCGTCAACCTGAACAACGTATACTTCTTAAATTTATCACATTGTTCATGAGTTAAAATAACTAACAATTAATACTTATTAGTTAAAATGAAAATATAAATATATGCACATGTGCATATATATCTAAATTGCTTAAATAAATAATAACGACCTTTTTTAACTTCATGATCAATGACTATATCATCATCCTCAATCGCATCTTGCAATTTTTTGACCCTTTCTCCCTCGATTCTAAGACAACAGTTACCTTCTTCGATCTTTTTTCCCATTCTTTAACTACAAAAAATATACACATAATAAAACCGAACTTTTCAATCTTAATGCACATGTGCATAAACTTTACTTTTTTCATTACCACATAACATATGCACATGTGCGTTAGAGCTAAAGACATTAATGATAACAAGATTTCAACCTTAATGCACATTTTTTATTCCTTAAAGTCATTTAATAAAGGAATATCTTAGGCATTTAATAAGGAGCTACTACTTTCTACCAAGGTTAAAACAAATTCATAAAGCATAACAGAAAATCATAATGTCGTGATCTCTATATGATCTGTTAATCTATCAGCACAATTTCTCGATATCTATTCTCATAAACATGAGTGTTCAATAGTGTATAAACAAATATAACTCAGTCAATAATGAAGTAACTTCTCAAATCATTTAATAACAATTTTCTATAAAGATAAAAAGCAAATTCAGAAAAATCATCATGAAGAAATGATCACCTGATGATCTGTTACGTATCAGAACAATAAAAAATTTGTCCAGATCTTAGAAACATGAGTAACTCCTTCCTCCTATTTCATCGCCTGCGCGACCGCCAAACACATCATCCTCCGCCACGCAAAATCCTCATCCCTAACCATTACTATCGAATCAACCGGCCGGAGACCGGACATGCGTGGGTGATTGAGTTGTGTAGTATATCATTATTAGGTGGAGCTCCGATGGTTTACTCCGCCGGCGCTGCCGCTGACGGTGGAGATGTTAGGGTTTGGACTTACCAATCGTGGTCGCAGATGTTTATTGATTTGGTGGAGATGAAGAAAGCTAGGGTTAGTATTATAAAGGGGAAGATGATGAAGATGATGAAGAAAGCTAGAGTTAGTATGATAAAGGGGAAGAGGATGAAGAAAGCTAGGGTTAGTATGATAAAGGGGAAGAGGATGAACGTGTTTTTTTTTTTTTTTGTTTCAGATCTTTTTTTTTTTAATTTCTTTTATGTCTTTGTCATATTTACAAAAATACCCCATGTTCACATTGGTTCTTTGGTTCTCTTTCTAAAGTTGGTTCTCGTATGATCCCTACCCTATATATATATATATAGGGTAGAGATCATACGAGAACCAAGTTTAGGGAGAGAACCAATGTGAACATGGGGTATTATTGTAATTATCACTTAAAGCCTTTTTCAACCAATTAAATTCACAATGTTATATTGTTCTTCATGTTTCATCTTCATCTTCATCCTCATCTCCCTTATTCTCTCTACCTTTCATATATGAACTTTCAACCTTTTTTCATCCAATTAATTTCAAAAATCACTACATTATCATCATTATCATCATCATCATTTGTATGATTATCTAATAGTTATTCACAGATCTAAAGCTAATCTAGACACAGACAGATCTGAACAACAATGGCGGTGGTGACACCTCTTGGCAAATAGACAGAACTGAACAAAGATAGATGATAACTAACCACTTTCAACAGCAAACACCATTTCCAATTCATCTTTAAGAGAGAGAGGCAGAGATATTGTAGATGCAACATCTTTCGAATTTTCTAGAGAGAGAAATCCAGAGATATTGAGCCTAGAGAGAGAAACGACTTCCATATTTGTCTGCCTATTATTATTTCTTGATGCTTTCTGATGGTATTATCGACGAGACTCACTACAATGGTGATCCTGCGCAAGGGTACCTAGATGACTTGCTTAATGAGCAGCAGATGGAGGCCACGGATGTAAGTTCTCTTGAATTTTTGGCTTCTCAGTTTCCTGGTTTCTCAGTTTGTTCCTTGGTTGGTTTTGCTTCTTTGAATCTGTTTTTTTTTTTCTCTTTGGATCTGTGTTTGAATTTGTGTTTTTTACTTATTTGATTGAATTTGTGTTTTTGCTTATTTGATTGAATCAGTGTTTGGTTTTTGTATTCGATAATGCACTTGTTTCCTTGTTGAATTTGTGTAAAATGTTTGAATATATTATATAGGATGATAATTTGTGTTTTACATTGTATATTGTACAATCCGACCAGGTTAATGCACAAGTGCAATAGTTTTATTATGAATGCACATGTGCAAAACGTAGATTGTAATGTTAAAAGTGATAGTAAATCACAAACTGTTATAAGTGAGTAACAATAATGCATATGTGCAAATGTTTTGTTGTAGTTACCAAAGTAATGTTGTTGCACATGTGTATTCAGGTTGAAAAATATCGGTTTTCTTATGTGTCCTTTATTATTTGTAGTTAATAGATGGGGAAACAACAAAAAAGTAAGATTTGTATTACGATCAAGGGAGAAAGGAACAAAAAGGTTACCGGATACAAGTGAAGATAATGACAAATTTGTTAATCAGAAAGTTAAATCAGGTTAGCATTATTTATTTAGTGATGATGTAATTGGTATTCCCTTATTCCATGTTATGTTCTTTATTTATCATATAGCACAAACTAATTGAGATCCGTTTTTTCTATCAGAAGCAGAAACTTGTAATGCCACGGTTGTTTATCAGGAAGTTGAATCAGGTTATTATTTTATTTAGTTTATTTATATAAAATGCACATGTGCATATGTGCATTGTTTGGTGTGAAAAATTAAATGTTGATTTTTTTGCACACTAAAAAACCTATATGCAAATAAAGAATTAAAAAGGAAGGTTAGAACGAGGTCAAACAAGCGGAAACATATTGAAACGGAGAATAGTGATGGTATGTTGATTTGCGCAATATTTAACATATATTGTTGATTATGCACATGTGCATAATTATGGATGAACGTGATATAATGTGTTTTATGACAAATGTGTGTGCAGATACAAGTACAATAAAGAAAAAAACATCAAAGCGTGTTAAAACGGTGGTAATGAAATCAACTCAAAAGAAGGTTATGAAAAAAGAAAATTGGCGTTCAAAACAAACACGCGTTACACCACATCAACTTTGGTTGGGGATAAGGAAATTGTCAAACAAACAAAGAACTTTGTATAACATTTTGTGTAATGTATGTTTGGTTTAACATTTTGTTGTGTTGGTGAACGTAAGGTTGTGAGATAATTAGAAATTTGTATGTAGGTGGTTAACATAGTTATGGATATTTTTTGTTATCGTTTGTTTTATTTAATTAATACGTTTGGTAGAAACTACATGTAGTTGTATGATAAAAACAAATTGATATAAAAACTTTGTTATTTGAAGGATGATGCATGCATATATGTATGCCTGAAAGTTAAGCCACTAAAAAAAAGCTAACTATATTAGTGAAATGCACATGTGCATGCAGTACACATTTCTTATTTTATAGTTCTTATATAGAGGTGTTTTAAGTTTATTCATGTTTGTTGTCATAAACGTGTTTTATTTTCAATTTATGTTATAATATGCATGACTAAACACTTGATGAGTTCAAGTGTATTTTATATATCACTTTGCGTCCATTTAATGATCATTGAATAAAATTTGTGACCCCTTATATATCTGTATCGCGTCTATTTAATAATCATTTAATTATGGTAATTGACAATTCATTCAAAATTGTGATTTAAGAGTGAAATGCACATGTGAGATATAAAATACCATGATTAAATGATTATGGTTTAAGATTCAAAATTTTGCTTTTCACTATTAAATCACACTTTCGAATAAATTGTCAATTACCATAATTAAATGATTATTAAATGGACGCGATACAGATATATAAGAAGTCACAAATTTTATTCAATGATCATGAAATGGACGCAAAGTGAAATATAAAATACACTTGAACTCGTCAATTGTTTAATCATGCATATTATAACATAAATTGAAAATAAAACACGTGTATGACAACAAACATGAATAAACTTAAAACACCTCTATATAAGAACTATAAAATAACAAACATGTACTACATGCACATGTGGATTTCACTAATATAGTTAGATTTTTTTTTAGTTGTTTAACATTCGGGCATACATATGTGCATGCATCATCCTTCAAATAACAAAGTTTTTATATCAATTTGTTTTTATCGTACAATAACATGTAGTTTCTACCAAACATATTAACTAAATAAAACAAATGATAACAAAAAAATATCCATAACTATGTTAACCACCTACATACAAATTTCTAATTATCTCACAACCTTACGTTCACCAACACAACAAAATGTTAAACCAAACATACATTACACAAAATGTTATACCAAACTTCTTTGTTTGTTTGACAATTTCCTCATCTCCAACCAAAGTTGATGTGGTGTAACGCGTATTCGTTTCGAATGCCAAATTGTTTTTTTCATAACCTTCTTTTGAGTTGACTACATTACCACCGTTTAACACTCTTTGATGTTTTTTTTCTTTCTTGTAATTGCATCTGCAAACACATTTGTCAAAAACACATTATATCATGTTCATCCATAATTATGCACATGTGCATGCTCAACTATATAAATTAAATATTATGCAAAACAACATACCATCATTATTCACCGCCACAATATGTTTCAGCTTATTTGACCACGTTTGAACCTTTCTTCTTAAATTTATATCTGCATATAGGATGATTTGTGTGTTTAAACAATCAACATTTAATATTTCACAAGAAAAACTACACATATGCACATGTGCATTTCTATATAAATGTACTAAATAAATAATAACAACCTGATTCAACTTCCTGATAAACATCCGTGACATTATCAGCTTCCGCTTCTGGGATATCAGATGGATCTCGATTATAAAATAAATAAATAACTTAACTAATACAGGGAACAAGGGAATACCAAGTACATTCGGACTAAATAAATAATGTCAACCTGATTCAACTTTCTGATCAATAATCGTGTCATTATCTTCACTTGCATCCGGTAACCTTTTTGTTCCTTTATCCCTCGATTGTAATACAAATGTTACTTTCTTTGATGTTTTTCCCCATCTATTAGCTACAATCAATAAAAATGCATAAGAAAACCGATATTTCAACCTGATTGCACATGTGCAACAACATTACTTTGTTAATTACAACAAAACAAATGCACACGTGCATTATTGTTAATGGCCTAATTATAACAGTATGTGCTTTAACATTAAAAAACATTATAAACTACGTTTTGTACATGTGCATTAACAGTCTTAATGCACATGTGCATATCAGAAAATGGCACCTCGTCCAAAAACACAAATTATCCTCCTAACCGCATGCATGCAGGACCATTTACTTCATTTAATAAACAACCTGAACATAACTTCCTATCCTATCTCATTGACAAACAACCCTACCTAAAAACACCTTTTGAAAGCATCATTCAACTTTTGCTCATGTATTTGAAGAAAGTTCTAATTTTTCAATTCATAATACATTCTGCTTTTATCATTCAAGTGTGCTTTGTTCACTTTCTAAACAGCGCCTATCACCCTAAGTGCGCCTAACACATTTAATAACTACAATTTCAATCAAACATTTTACAAAAAACACAAACAGTAACAAACCTTACCAAACTAACAATCTCACCATATCCTTACTCTTCGGCCAACGAACCGGCACTTTATATCCATCAGACAACGGAATCAAACACCTAACCATTTTACTTATCTTCTCACAACACTCTTCACACCTCATTAACATCTCCCTTGTTTTTTCATATGTCAACCTGAACACCGTATACTTCTTAAATTTATCACATTGTTCATGAGTTAAAATAACTAATAATTAATATTTATTAGTTAACATGAAAACTATACATATATGCACATGTGCATATATATCTAAATAAATTGCTTAAATAAATAATAACGACCTTTTTTAATTTCATGATCAACGATTATATCATCATCCTCAATCGCATCTGGCAGCTTTTTTGACACCTTCTCCCTCGATTATAAGACAAAAGTTACCTTCTTCGATCTTTTTTCCCATTCTTTAACTACAAAAAATAAACACATAAGAAAACCAAAATTTCAATCTTAATGCACATGTGCATTAACGTTACTTTTTCCATTACCACATAACAAATGCACATGTGCATTATTGTTAATGACCTTAATGGTAACAGACTTAATGCACATGTACATAAACATTACTTTTATCATTAACAATTGCGTTATGCACATGTGCATAAACATTACTTTTACCTGCTGCAACAAACTTCTTCACCTGAGTCGACAACATCTTCTTAAAATTCGCTGGAAGATTCTTCTGCTTCTCCTCTATAAACTTCGTTATCGCATGTTGACTCGATTCGCTCCTCTCCTTCAACGTCACTAACGCCTCCTTTATCATCTACACATTCATTATTATTATTCAATAAATTGTTTAATATATCAATTACTCAACCGTTTCAAATCTATTATTATTATTATTATTATTATTATTATTATTATTATTATTATTATTATATAAAACAACAAATCCACACATATTATTCACTCTAACAACAAAATCCACATATATTATTTAACTTATCAACAAATTAAGAGCAATTATTCAAATGAACAATGAATTTATAGCAATTATTCAATCGAACAGCAAATCCACAGCTATTATTCACTCGAGCAACAAAATCAGAGCATCTATTTACTAGAATAATAAATTTAGAGCAAATTATTCACTAGAACAACAAAATATGAGCAAATATTCAGTAGAACAACAAAATTAGGTTAAAAACGGAAATGTAATAGACTAATAATAATACCTCGAAGTAAGGAGGATGAAGAGCAGGTTTTCTAGGTTTTAAACCTCAAACGAAACCAGTCACTGCACCATAGCCGAAACTGAACATCACCACAAGCCATTATTACTATAGCTGAACCAACCTCGCCAACGACCATAGTCACCAACGATGCCTGAACCATCCACAACCGAACCTTCTTTCTGGTGTGTCCCCTGTCATCGCATAACCGAAACCAGCACCCGGTCGCTCGTTTCCCGATCTAAGAAAACGAAAGGTCATGTGTTTCCGTGATGAACATGCTGATCGTAACAGTCGAATGTTCGGTAGATTTGTTTACATGATCTACGATGATTCATGTGGATTTATATATATATATATATAGGTAGAGGATCCGGTAGGAAAATTGTTTTGTGTAGGAAGTGTAGGAAGTATTTTCAACCATTAGATCAAATATGATTAAATCTTTAGATGAAGGGCATTATAGACTTTTTATCCATCTTTTATTTATTACAAACCCACTAAATTAGCAACTAACATCTAGATATTTATGACGATTAATCATCCTAAATTAACTAATTATTCATTATTTTTCATAAGAATCATAAGATATTCATATCAAATAAGTTGATCAATACCCAAAAACTTGTTTGATTCTTCAAACATATAACCCATCTCTATCACTTGTTCGATTAATCTAGTCATGGAAGAAGGTTAACATCAGGAGTGTTTTATAATAACGTCAGGAGTGTTTTATAATGAAAGAGAAACTAGTATGCATTAATAAGGAGTGTTTTATAGCAGTATAACATCAAGAGTGTTTTATAACTGGAGGTGTTTTATAACAAACAAAACACCGTTGAAATGTTTTAATCCACAACAACAACTACACCTAATATACATAAACATTTTATAAAACACTTCATATGTTTATCCATATAGAATAATCAACTAACAAAAGCCTTATATAAAACACTTCTGATGTTACGATTTTATAACAAATAAAAACACTATTGCATGTTTCTTACATATAAGATGAAGATGAATGTTGAAGATGGGTGCACAATTGATTTTCTTTTATGAAAATAAATATTAATTAGGAGAGAGAGGGGGGAGATACCATAAATGTAGAAAACATTCAAACAGTTTCTAAAAATATTGATATAAAATGACCTTGACACCCTCATTTAAAACACATATTGACGATCATACCCTTATATTCTTTAATATATTAATTAGATTTTAAACAACATCCATCTTTTAATCTCAACCATCCATCTTTAAATCTAATGGTTGAAAACACTTCCTATACTTCCTACACAAAACTATTTTCTTACAGGAACCCTACCCTATATATATATATATATATATATATATATATATATTAATCAAGAAAATATGAACATGAATTAGATTAACAAAATATTAATCAAGGAAAGAAAGAACGCTTGAAGAACGTGAACAGAGAATACGTTGGCGATTGAATAAGTGAATGATATGTGAATGTACAGATGGATTGAATGAAGAAGATGCTGGTGATTGAATGAACAAATGGATTGTTTGTGTGGTTTATATTGTTAGGTTTTAAGTGATATTTACATTAATGCCCCTTGTTCACATTGGTTCTTTGGTTCTCTCCCTAAAGTTGGTTCTCGTATGATAATAATAATATGTAATATTTTCTGATTTAATTGTGAATTTATAAAGTTAAATCGATATGACTTTTTCATAATATTAGCCATTTTGAAAAAAGCTTACAATTTATGCGTAAAATGGGGTGTTAATTGGGCATCATGATAGGGTAGGACTAGATCTCAATTGTGTATTGATTGGTAGTGTTCCAACAAGTTTCTGACCTGATCCAGAGGGTTTCGCGCGTCAAAATGATAAACAGCTGCAGTGCAGGCGACTGGTAAACCTAGTCACCCATGAGGGAGGTCGTCTGGCTTGCCCAGTCACTTCCACCCAAACATCATGATAGGGTAGGACTAGATCTCAATTGTGTATTGATTGGTAGTGTTCCAACAAGTTTCTGACCTGATCTAGAGGGTTTCGCGCGTCAAAATGATAAACAGCTGCAGTGCAGGCGACTGGTAAACCTAGTCACCCATGAGGGAGGGTGTAATACCTCGCATTTTCAGGTTAACACTTTTTACTGAACTCTAGTTAACTTGCATATTCACAGTGATCAAATACTTAACTAGGGTTAGTTAAGTAGGCTTAACATATGTTAGATGTTATTAACATATGTTATAAGTAGGAAAAACCTTGTTTTGTCACACACACGAGTCCTGCATCCCGAACGTTGGTGATTAATCTGGCAAGCATAATAATAAGCACAATAGAATTCTGATGGACGTAGTGTTACATGTTTGTGTGGAGTACATGCTTATGTGAATTATCGCTTGACTAAGAATTAATATGTAAACCATGCAAGTTACGTGAATCTTATGATTGATATGTTATGAAATAATAAAAACAATAGTTTTTATGCAATTTAGGGTGATTAATATCATCGGGCCCGGTATTGGACTAGAACATGACTAACGGGTCCAGTTAGTGGACTAAAAGGGGCCCTAATACCCAATTGCTTGGGGAACAAGCCAAACCCTCTTATAATTAGGAGACAAAAAAAAACCTACCCCTTCCTCCCTTGTTGCGCCGTGAACCCACCCCCATCCCCTTCCCTTTGATTTTCAACAAACATCAATCCTACTCATTCCTTCAAGCTAGTTGTGGTGCAATCTTTAGGCTTTGAGGACTCTTGCTTTGAAAGGTATAATCTTTACATATATTATGATGGTTATTAATGATTAAAAAGTTTAAAAATCATAAGGCATGCATACATATAAATCGCATAACACATGTTAGTAGGAGTTCTTGAATGTTCATTGTGTATTGATGATGAGGATGGTTGTTAGTAATCATAATTAGGGTTTTTACATGATTATATATGTGTTTAATCAGAATAATATGAGTTATGTGTTGAAATATTTTATTAAAAGGATTGGGATCAGGCTCCTCCTTTCCCAATATAGTTCCTTGACTTTGACCAAATCAAGACCAGCATATTTCACGGCTCCTTTCTTGGCCTTGCTAATTGCCAGCCATATTTTTCAATATCATTAATTATGTATTCCTTTTCTAGTGTTTTGTAAAGACTATAAATAGCCTGTACATAGGCTCGTGCAATATATACAAAAGAGATAAAAAGTATCTTAATTTCTTCTTTATTACTCTGATTGTCATGTTCAACATGGTATCAGAGCAGCGTTTTTGATCCGAAAGCCTTTGTGCTCATCATCGACTAGAAATAGAAACAATGTCGGAAGAAGATACCAATAGCCTAGCCATCCAAATAGCCAATCTCCTCAAAAATGGAGTTCAAACTCAAACCCATAACCCAAAACCGAATCCCTCTGATAGTCTAAAAATCAGTCTTAACCTCACAAGCCAAAATTACCCTTTATGGGCTCGGATGATACGAGTCGCCATAGGGGGGAAATCGAAAGCACTTTTAAACCATCTTACCCAAAATCCACCAGAACCCATAGATGAACAGTGGGAACAAGATGATTTGATCGTCTTTTCATGGCTGATCCAAAATATTGAGCCGAGCCTTGCCAGTAACCTTACGGAATTCCCAACAGCAAAAACGCTCTGGGACGCCCTTACGGTTACATATAGCAGCGGCAAAGACAAACTTCAAACTTTCGACCTCCACGTTAAAGCAAACGAGTTCAAGCAGAATGGCTTACCGTTAGAAGAATTCTGGATCGTGATGCAAGGTATCTGGGGAGAAATTGAACGGAGAGATCCAAACCCGATGAAGTGCCCAACCGATATTGCTACTTACAATAAAGTCAGGTCTGAATACAAACTGTTTCAATTTCTGAATGCACTTGATCGTAAGTATGATTCCCTTAAAAGGGAAATTCTCCGGTGGGATCCCTTGCCGTCTGCCGAAGCTGCTTATGCTGCTGTCCGAAAGGAAACAGCGCATCAAAATATTTTCGGGAATGTACAACAAGGGGTGGCGTCGGGTTTAAACTCAATAGGTGAGTCCGACGGATTAGGACTCGTTACCAGGGGACGCCGGTCAGACCAAAAACCAAATCTGTCATCATCCCGGATCGATAAGAACAAGTTGAAATGCGATCACTGTGGCATGGCCAAGCATACGAAGGAACAATGTTTCAAACTGGTGGGGTACCCGGAATGGTGGACCGACGGACATAAAAAGGGAAAAGCCTCAGTCGCCGTGGGCAGTCAAGGGACCACCAGCAGCGGCGGTAGCAGCGGCAACGGTGGCGGAGGCAGCCACGATAACCAGACGTCCACCGGAAATATAGACAACAGCTTCGAAAAAAGGGACCATGGAGGAACATGCTTTCTTGTAGCAAATAAGGAAGAAGATACGGATGGTACAGGTATTGGGTTTGGGACTTATCTCTCAGACCCTTCATTTTCTAAACAATATTATATAAAACCAAAAAATGCCAAAGTGGTTGTTTCTAACCCCAAATTTTTTAGTCCGGAAATACTTGATCTTTTAAATGAGTTCCAAGTTTTAGAAATTACAAAAAAACCCCTAATTTCTAACTTGGATAAAAGAAAGTCAAAAAATTATTGTAATACTGGAAAGGTTAATATGGCGATAAAAAATAAAGATAAAGACTCATGGATCTGGGATTGTGGTGCCACCGACACAATGACCTATGAAATATCCGACATGTGCTCAATGTCAAAACCACAAAAATCCAAGATTCATACTGCAAATGGAGAAGTTCTTCAAGTAAAAGGAGGAGGAACTATTCAAATATCACCAAACATGAAACTGTCAAACTGCCTCTATGTTCCATCTTTATCTCATAAATTGCTATCAATCAGCCATGTTACAAAAGAACTCAATTGTATTTTGTTAATGCATCCTACCTTCTGTATTTTACAGGACATCAGGACGGGAAAGATCATTGGACGTGGTACTGAGAAGCAAGGACTTTATTATGTGGATGAAGTGATTCAACAAGGTACTGCAATGCTTGCTCATGGGTCTACAGATAGGGAAGCTTGGTTGTGGCACCGAAGATTGGGACACCCATCCAGTGGTTACTTGCACCGTTTATTTCCTGAATTATTTCCAATAAATAAAGTCTTGAATTGTGAGACATGTTTTTTGGCTAAGAGTCATAGACACACTTTCAAATCCAATGATACTAAGGTTGATTCTCCTTTTTTATTAATTCATTCGGATGTATGGGGGCCGGCAAAAGTAAAGGGGGGGCAAAATTTTCGTTATTTCGTTACATTCATTGATGACTGCACCCGCATGACTTGGACTTATCTCTTGAAAAATAAATCCGAAGTTTTTTCAAAATTCACAATTTTTTGTGCCATGGTTAAAACTCAATTCAAAAGTGATATCCAAATTCTTAGGTCCGATAATGGGGGGGAATTTGTAAATACTTCTATGAAACTCTTTTGTCAGGAAAAGGGAATAATTCACCAAACCTCATGCGCCCATACCCCTGAACAAAACGGGGTTTCTGAAAGGAAAAATCGCTTCCTTTTAGAAATAACTCGTGCACTCATGATTGAATCTCAAGTTCCGAAATCTTTTTGGCCCGAAGCTCTTGTCACTGCAACCTATCTGGTTAACCGTCTCCCAACAAGAGCTCTTAACTTAAAAACCCCAATTCAAACCCTATCCAAATTCCACAAACCCCCATCTACTCTTACCCTTGAACCTCGTGTCTTTGGATGTTCTGTGTTTGTTCACCTACCAAAAACAGAACGTTCCAAACTGGATGCATGTGCCGAGAAGTGTGTGTTTGTGGGCTATGGAGTCAATCAACACGGTTATCGATGTTACAATCCCAACACACGTCATATGTACACCACAATGAACTGTGATTTTCTCGAAACCGAATATTTCTACAATACCCAACACACTGGTCAGGGGGAAAAGACGGACGCTGACACATTGAGTTGGATTAAATGGATGCCATCCTCAGAAGAAATTACTCAATCCACGAGTCCTGAAGACAGTACCACTAACAATGATCCTCCCAACCTGGCGTCAAAGGTAAGTAACTCTCGAACTCAAGAGTATGATGACTTCTCTAATGTTGACCCCTCTAATAACTCTGATTCATCCACTAACTGTGAAAATCATGAACATGACGACTTATCTAATGTTGACTCTTCTAATATCTCTGAGTCATCCACTGACTGTGAAAATCATGAGCATGTTGAGAATCCTAACCATACTACAGGACAAGAGTCATCACAGGTTGAACAAGCTGAATATGTTCTCCCTCCAAGGTCTAACAGAGGAGTTCCTCCAAAAAGATACTCTCCCGAGAAGGAAGCCCGAAGTTCTCGATATCCAATGGCAAACGTGGCAGCTGGGAATTTATCTCCAGAAGCCAAAGCTTTTGCCACATCTTTATGTTCTGAAGAAATCCCAACTACATTTGAACAAGCTCTTGAGTCTAAGAAATGGAAAGAGGCAATGGAAGTTGAAATGGATGCACTAAATAAAAATGACACATGGGAGAAATGTATCCTTCCTCCTGGAAAAAAACCAGTAGGATGCCGTTGGGTCTTTACTATAAAATACAAGCCAGATGGAACTATTGAACGATACAAAGCTCGACTTGTAGCAAAGGGGTACACTCAAACATACGGAATTGATTATTCAGAGACTTTTTCTCCCGTAGCCAAAATTGACACAATCAGGGTTCTATTCTCTATTGCTGCAAATAAAGGTTGGCCTCTCCTTCAGTTTGACGTAAAAAATGCCTTCTTACATGGAGAACTTAAAGAAGAAGTCTATATGGAAGCCCCTCCTGGATTCACGAAAAATTCCGATCCTAGAGAAGTGTGTCGGTTGAAGAAATCCTTATACGGATTGAAACAGTCTCCTCGTGCCTGGTTTGGCAGGTTCACTTTAGCCATGAAAAAAAATGGCTTTAAACAGAGTAACTCAGATCATACTCTGTTCCTTAAATGAAGGAATGGACTCGTAACATGTTTAATTATTTATGTTGATGATATGATAATCACAGGTAATGATGAAGAAGAGATGACAAGATTAAAGGCAAACCTATTCAAAGATTTCGAAATGAAGGATCTAGGAACCCTTAAATACTTCCTTGGGATCGAAGTCCTAAGGTCCAGACAGGGGATTTTCATTTGCCAAAAGAAATACGTCCTTGACCTACTTGCAGAAACAGGGATGATAGATTGCAAACCCGTGGATACTCCTATGATGGTAAACCAGAAGCTCTATATGGAGGAGAATGCCAAGCTGGCTAACAAGGGAGAATACCAACGAATAGTAGGGAAACTAATATATCTCTCACATACCCGACCCGACATTGCTTACGCAGTTGGAGTTGTGAGCCAATTCATGCATCAACCTCAAGTTTCCCATATGGAAGCCGTGTGGAGAATTATCAGGTACCTCAAAGGGACACCTGGTCATGGAGTTCTATTCAAGACAAATGGGCATCTTGAGACCCAAGTGTATACCGATGCAGACTGGGCAGGAGATAAAGGAAACCGGAGATCAACATCTGGTTACTTTACCTTCGTTGGTGGAAATCTTGTCACTTGGAGAAGCAAGAAACAAAAGGTGGTGGTTCTTTCAAGTGCCGAAGCAGAATTTAGAGGGATAGCACGTGGTCTGGCCGAAATTTTATGGGTACGGAAACTCTTGACAGAAATCGGGTATCCTCCAACTCAATCCAGCAAGATTATGTGCGATAACAAGGCGGCTATTCAAATTTCAGAAAATCCAGTCCAGCATGATCGCACAAAACATATCGAAGTAGACCGGCACTTCATCAAAGAAAAACTTGAAACACGGATAATTGAACTTCCGTTTGTCCGCTCAGAAGATCAACTCGCAGACATACTGACAAAAGCGGTCAATGGGAAAATTTTTAATCGTTGTCTTGGCAAGTTGAGTATCGAAAATCCCACTACTCAACTTGAGGGGGAATGTTGAAATATTTTATTAAAAGGATTGGGATCAGGCTCCTCCTTTCCCAATATAGTTCCTTGACTTTGACCAAATCAAGACCAGCATATTTCACGGCTCCTTTCTTGGCCTTGCTAATTGCCAGCCATATTTTTCAATATCATTAATTATGTATTCCTTTTCTAGTGTTTTGTAAAGACTATAAATAGCCTGTACATAGGCTCGTGCAATATATACAAAAGAGATAAAAAGTATCTTAATTTCTTCTTTATTACTCTGATTGTCATGTTCAACATTATGCATGTATTAGAGATTTTTATGTATGATTAGGGTTTGCGAATAACTTGGGGAGCAAGTTTCAGTTTCTGGCAGATTCATTAGGGTGTTTTGTAGGGGCTGTATCTTGATGTTAAATTGGTTGTTTTGATCTATTCTTTGCATGAATGGATTGTACATGGTCTTAGCTTTTTATAATGGGCAAAATTATGTGATTTGGATGTCGTTTGATATGTTTTTGGAATTTTATTTGATTAAAGGTCATATCAGAATTTCGGAGTTATAAATTGAGTCAACTTTAAACGGGTATAACTCAAGTTTTACAAACAATTAAGTTATGAAATTTTGACAGGAGGTCAATATTGGAAAATTTTGGCTTTTCCAAGTGGATTAACCTCGTTTGGATGAATACACAATTTTTGGGAATTTTTCTACTAAACTGACCTGTTGTGGAAAGTTTCTGGACATAGCTGTGTTGTATGAATTTTAGTAATTTTTGTGTTTGGTTTTAGGACAAAACAAAAATATGGATTATTAAATAAATCCCAAAGAATATTCAGTAAAAATTTGGGAGTTTAATTCATTGATTTGGTATTTTAAATAAATTAGTTTTCGTGGCGCACAATCTGTCCTAAAAACGCAGATTGTGTATTATGTGTTTATGTGACTATTTGGAGTCTTATATGATATGTATTTGACATGAACTTATATGAATACTTATAGGAGATGTGTATAAGGTATAAAAATGACAATAATCATTATGATCACCAACGGGATACGTAGGACTTACTTGTGCATGTAGAGTCACTAGGCGTCATTACACGATTTGGAACTTTAGAAGTTTCGGACAATCAAGTTACATGATGTGTTGGTATGCACATATACTCACCTAGTGACACTTGTAATAGGGAGTCGGTAGCTCGTTACTGTTTGAGGGATTTGGATCATTCGCGTGCAACCTAAGGTGAGTTTCACTACCCTTTTTCTCAAAAGCATGCGTCTCAGGTATGAGACAACTTACTCAACGTTTTTCTAGTCCAGTTTGGGACTACTTACATATCCCTGGTTGGGATGCTATGGATCCTTGTGTGGGTCGTTTACTTTGATGGATCCTTGTGTGGGTCGTTTACTTTGCTAGTTCGCAAACTGTGTCCTTGATGAACTAAACCAACTCTATCATCTGTAAGTCCTCACGTACCGAATGAGTTGCCGGGTTATGGCAAGCGGGTTATTAGTTGATAGCGCTATTAGGTCTTACAAATCTCACACCGGCTCGGGGAGCGCGGGCGTGAACTATAACTTAACGAAACTTTATCATTGTGGATAGACAATGATGCCAGGCATGCGGCTCACATTTGTGGCTACACGTACATAGCAGTTCAGTATATTCGGTGTTAGTTATCATGAATGGGTTAGCTACCCTTGACATGCGACGAACTAGTGTTTACACGGTTCTTGGAACCAACTCAATTACTTGTTTACGTGGTTTTGGAAACCAACGCATTTACACACTCATCTACTTTACTTAGTGAACTCACCAACATTGTTTGTTGACCCACGATTTACATGCTTTTGCAGGTAGTTAGCTTCCGGTGCCAGGATTAGAAAGCACTGCACACTTCACTGCATTTGGGGTCTTGGGCATACATCTAAATTATATATCATGCTTTTACATTTTCTTTCATATAGTCTTAATCTGGGCGCGTTGTTTTGCGCATGGTTTTTAAAAGGTTTAAATTTGGTTTACGCTTCCGCAGCTTAACTAAACTTGGTTTTTGAAAACGAACTAAATGGTTTGGGCATTTAGAGTTCGTTCATATGGCTTATGGCTATGGGATACTGGTATGTCATGCGCCTCGCGGTATAAACCCCGCAGTGGAAATTTGAGGGTGTGACAGAGGGCGCCTGGCTTGCCCAGTCACCTCCACCCAAACCTAGTCGTGTGTTTTGAAACCTAGTCATGTGTTTGAAACTCAGTAGCGTGTTTTGAAACTCAGTAGCGTGTTTGAAACTCAATAGCGTGTTTTGAAACTCAGTAACGTGTTTGAAACTCACTAGCATATTTTGAAACTCATTAGCGTATTTTGAAACTCAGTAGCGTGTTTTGAAACTCAGTAGCGTGTTTTGAAACTCAGTAACGTGTTTGAAACTCACTAGCATATTTTGAAACTCATTAGCGTATTTTGAAACTCAGTAGCGTGTTTCGTGACTTATACGTGTATTACATGATCTATATACTAGGTTTTGTGATTTATTCATTATGTGTGATACATATCTTCATATCGTTATTTAAGAACTTATACTTAAATGATAAACTGACATAACGGATCACTAACGAGATATCGAGTCTTTTATGGTCATGTCAAGGTCAAATGTTTACGCAAACATACAAAGTCACGGTTTGGACAACCAATAGTTATTAGACCAACATATCATCCGTCAAACACTTATAGAGCATATGATAGGTTTTTCTGTAGTGAGGAATATCACATATGCTTTTGGTCTAGTAATCGTCGAGGACGCAACCTAAGGTGAGTTTCACAACCTTTTGTTTACTGTTTTCCTATTGGGGGGAACATGTTGTACGAACATTAACGTTTTAGATCACATATATTAAATTATATCACAAGTGTACTAAGCGACATTCATCTAAAGTCCTTCTAATTTTTGAACCAAGAATATGTGGAAACATAGCAGGAAAAGTGTGAATAGACCTACTGGGCCCGGTAAGCCCCACTCGTGTCGATTAGAGGTCGAGTGGGTGCATATTTGTCTTATCTAACTTACGACACCGAGTGATGAGCGGTGGCGGGGAAGCAAGGCAACTTACTAACATTCAGCAATGGTTCATAATACTTTAGTAACTTGTAATGATATCTAGCTACCATCAGATATAGATGTAAGGATTATGTGGGTCTGGTTTTCAAACATTTACTTACGTTTGCAAACATAAAATCTATGAACTCACCAGCATTGTATGTTAACAAACTTAGCATGTTTTCTCAGGTCACTAAGGTAGCAGCGAAGAATAGGCGCACTAGAGTCACATGGTGTCTCATTTTGTCTTACATGATTTTCAAACAATGTTTCAAACTATTCAAACTATTTTCATTACTATGTTGGGATTATAAAACTTAATTTGCTTCCGCTGCAATTGGTTAAACTTTTGAACTGCGTGGTTGATTTTGAACGTTATTTTCTCTCATATAGTTGTCGTTTGTTGTGATCGTTGACTTAGATTCTGGTATGTCACACGCCTCGTGGTAAAATCCTGCAAGTGGAATTTGAGGGTGTGACACTGATATAAACTGTTTCACCAATAGTTGCATCCAACACGCACAAGATAAAGTAAACAGATAAATCAAGTTAGCCAGATCTATTAGATTGTTGCTAATATTTCTGCTACAATTGTAGTCATTTGTAAGAAACCTATTAAAAATTTGTTCTTAATAGATTTTGATTAAGGTTTTACATGGGAAGACCAATGAAAGTTTATATATAAGATATTCGATTCCCACATCAATGCGCTTGTAACATTCAAGTTTTCTATATTCTTTTTATGTTTATACTAGCTGATTACCCCGGGAAGGTCCCGGGGTTGAAAATTTTAATATGATTTAATAAAAAATGATAAAAATGATAAAAGAAGAAAACTCAAATCACGAAAATAGTAAATAACTTAAACATAATCAATCTTAGTTAAAAAAACATTTATTTAAAGAGTTAAAAAAATAAAAAACATAAACCATATTAAACATAATACAGTATTAAAGGATAACCTTCAACATATAATCATCTTCACGTAATTTAAAATATGTTACAATTTCACTTTGACTTATATAGATGTAGAATTCATGATGGGGGTTGAAAAATATAACCATTCTAATAATATTAATACTAATAGTAATAATTATTACTCTTGTAATTAAATAAATAAAAAAATAACCTTGCTATAAGGTGACACCATGTGTTGCAGTGTTGCGCGATTCTTTCTCTTAGCTTCTCTTGATGAAGTATACCAATCCATCTTTAGAAGAGTGAAATTCCAATGATAGCATGGCGATTGGGCTGAATTTCAACATCGTAGATAAGAACCTGGTTTGAAAGAAAAAACATGATTAATGAATAACCTGAACACTTTGTGTTTTTTTTTTCTGTATGAACATAGCCCCACAAAAAAATAATCGTTTTTTTCTCTGTTTTTTATATAGCACTATGGTACTCATTGGAAAGATAATAAAACGCTCGTTAATTTGGTGTAATTTTTTTATTTAAAAAATCTCGAATATAAAAGATATTAACGTTTAAAAATTATGGGAGGAACATAAGAGAAAAATTTTAATTTGTTTTTAAATTTTTTTTTCCTAAAATAACTCAATTTAATTTTAGTAATTGAGAATTGAGAGATAGAGAGATAAATTTGGGGTTTTATGTTTATCTTTTTTTAATTAAAAAAGGAAATAAATCAAAAACACTAAAATCTTTCAATTATGATGCCACGTGGCAGTTTCATGGAGAGGTTGAAGGCACCATTGCACGCCACGTCAGCAATGTTCAATTCTTTTATATATATTAATAGATAATAGATAAAAGATAGATAAAAGATGTCGCATTTAATTTGTGAGGGATACGGTTCATTTACCTACTTATATTAACAATAATTATAAAACAATAAAAAAATAATAACTTGTAAAAAAAAAAAGCAACTAATAGCAATACGCACTCTCTGATTCTTCACTACCTAATATCTATATCTATACTACTATATAATGGGATATCTATCTATAAGGGTAAAATTGTAATTTATTAAATTGGCAAGACAAATTAAATACAACAATTAAATGATGAATTGATATTGTATAGGCATTTTGGACGTTCTCATTTTAACCCTTCTTGGGAAATTCCATCCACAAACAAAAAGTTTATGACTGACTCATATGGCTTAACATCATTTAGCTATTGTATTTATTTTTTTCTCATTGCTAAGCACATATATCCTGTAGAGCTAATTTTGGGATTGGGCGCAACATGGAAGGAGCCATTTTTTTTTATTTTGTTATAGCTATTGCAAGTGCTAAGGCCGCTATTATTGATTCTGTCGAGAGGCCACAGTTACTGCAAGCAAACATATTAATGACAAGGAATGCGTTTTTGTTATGAAAATGAAAACACTTTTTGCATAGATGAGAATCGGATTTACATAAACTAGCTTCTAATGTAAAATTACCAACATTTTGGGTTAACCAAAGTAGAAAAATGATTAATTACAATGAAAGAACACTTTTATAATTTCCAATAGAGATGAACAAGAAAATTGAATATAACCAAAACTGCCAACAAACCAAATTGATTTAGCCGAACCTATTGAAAATGATGGTTTGATATGGTTTTGTCCCAAGTGTTTTGTGCCTTATGTCCAAGGCTTGATACCAAACCACATCGAGCCGGGGGTCTCACTGGAAGCAGCCTTTCTATTCTTAGGGGTAGAGGTAAGATTGTCTACATCTTACCCTCCTCAGACCCTACCTTAGCTTTGCTATAGGTGGGATTAACTGAGTATGATGATGATGATCATCACCTAAGTGAACATAAGGCCTCTCTACCACTCCACCACTATAAAAGGATACATGATAGAAATAGATGGCAAATGTACTTTTCTTCTTATTGTTGTTAATTTCAGTACCTTCTCAAGTACAATAAAGCAATATATTATGTCATCATTTGGTCTCACCTAAAATGCTACACACTACACTACAGTTCATCATACGATGAAACGAAGGTGATACACATATGCGACATACAAAGTAGGAGAACATTTTCAAGCTCGATAAAGTAACAAACCGATAGTAGGCTAGACATTGCACAAGCTACAACTATGTCACGGGCCAAATGTCGCTTTGCTGGGTTTGAACTTGGACGCTTGGATTCACTGGCTAGTCAGGAACTTCTTCATCGGGATGGTCTAAATGGATTGTAAAGTGCACGCTCCTAGTTGTGTCTATCCGAAGAATGCACCACTGGCCGAGAGCTGTCGCCGCTATCCTAGTGAATCCAAGGCGGGATGAAACTAGTGACCCAGATCATAAGCGTGACAAATTGGCTAGCATCCGGTGGCGACACGAGGCCTCAAATGAAGACCTTGTAACAACTAGCTCTCTTAATTCTAAGTTAATTTGAGGATATACTCTAGTACAATTATTTAAAGTGGAGGTCATTCGTAACTTTGAATGTCCTGCTTTTGTCTGGCGTATAATACTACATACTAGGTTGAGACAAACACGACCCATACAGAATAGAACACCGTGGCCGAGCTCTCAAGTTGTTCTTTTTCATAACAAAGATGAGAGCAGTGTTAGTGTGTTACTATATCGAACACTATGATTGTATCATCATCTTCCCATCAAACCTATCTTTTAATTCGACCGAATATTTGATCTGCACAACAATCATGAAGCTTTTTCCCATTTTAACCACCTTGTTTGTATACTGCAGACAAATCTTCGCGAAAAAATATTCATAATAAATACACCACTCCTCGAATCTGTTTGAAGCCTGGTCAGTCATCACTAATCTAAACCAAATTACGATTTAGGAGCCTCGTGTTTCCTATTTTTCCTTAAATCTAGGTACTCTGAATCCTGTAACAGTCTCAAACCGTTGTTCAGAACCAGAGAAAATGATGCACGGACCAGCGAGCGGCCTGAAGACCTGCAACCCAATAACAGGTCAAATGACGATAATGCTGCTATACACATCACATATGCTGAAAACCAGGTACCAAAAATGTCTAAAAGTCTTAAATATGTCTAAACATGTCTAAAAATGGGATTTGTTTTCTGCATAAAAAGGTAAAATAGATAGGCGACTTTGCTATGTATCGCCAGTTGCAAGAAACTTCTGTCTACCAGAGACCGTTATAAAATTCAAGCTCGTAAAACTAACAATTATGACGTAACATGATCAGACGTTGACAACTATTAGAAAATAACTCCTGAAACAAACCGAAAGCTACAACCAACAAGGCAACAATGTTTCATCATTCTCTCTTTTGTTCATTTTATCTTTGCTTACAACGATAGATCAAAAAGATGGAATTATAGCAAGACTCTGTTTCTGTTGATCGACACCATAACTTAAGAGGTCCAATACTGACATTTTACTTTCCCTAGTCCCTACCCAAGAAAAACCGAAACCCAAGCCAAACAAAGACCGAACAGTGCTACTCGGTTCTTATTTCAGCAGATTTGCTGTTTCGGTCAATTTCCCTATCAAATTTTCTCTCCTGATTGTTTTAACTTTTGGCGCCATTGTCTCTAAATGATGGCCCAGTTGTATTTGAGTCTGATCCGGTAGGGTATTGTATCACTTTCAGAAATAAATTAAACTAATTTAAAATGCTAGAAAAAGCAAGTAATTTAAAATGAAATAAGATACAAGTAAAGTAATAGTAGTATAGAGCTACAAAAGCCTGTCTTGAAATCAATCAAATTATCATGTGTCGTGAAATCAACCAGCAGCTTAACATACGTAATTGCATGAAAATAACATATTTTTAAATCAATCAAGTGAATTTCCTCAAAAACACAGATATAAACTAACAATTATATGCTAATTCTAAATACTGGAAAATGGTATAATACTCCTTAGACCCTACCATAGCTTTGTTATTGGTGAGATAAACCGAGTATGATGATGATTATGATCCTACAATCGAAATTTGCTATGTGCACAATTTGTGGTCGCCAACCATCAGGTAGCTGCCTGCTGCCACAAAGCGACGCTATTCGCTATAGTGGTCATTATCACCGCTATCAACAACTATGGTTGGCATTCCACATTTCTATCCATTGGTTAACAGCAAGGAACATAAATATGAAGTTAATATAATAATGTGTTTGCAGTGAACAAAAACTTCACAGAGTGAGAGCACCATATGGGTTGACAATCAAAAAATTACATGCATCATTCAAGTTTAGATTTTAGAAACTAATACTTGGCTAGTTGAGTAGCTTGAACTACAATTTTTTTAATCGCATAAGCCTCTTGTTCCATTGAAGAGAGTAAGAGACGCATTTACACACAAGGTATAGAATCATTATTAATAATCACACGGCGTACAATAGCAAATTACACAAAGGAAAAACTCAATCGCTTAGGTTTAGACTCCACAAACCCTAAAATTGGTACAAAATTCGATATATATTATACAAACAAAAATAGAGTAGATTGTGAGAATGACGTAAACAAGAGAAAATAAAGAAAAAGGAATACCGTCTGCGTTAGGAACTTGCACATGGAGAATATAGAGCTTGAATCCAGTACTTTATTTTTAAGGAAAAGAAAGCGGTTGTTTCACATATGAACATTGAATGCCGACCATGTCATCATTAGTGGTATTTAAATATTCGTTAACCAAACTATCTAATCATTTGGTTGCTATATCATAGACGAGGCTTTCTAAAGTGATTTCAATTAACTTAAACCTAGACAATCAAGTAATTTAAAATACAATAAGATAGAACTGCATAAAACCTGTCCTAAAAATTAACTCATGGACTCTTTTTATCAGACACTAGGAATGCTTACATTCATAACACTTGAAATCAAACAAATCGCCATGTTTAACATATCTAATTGCATGAGAATAACATATCTTCAAATTAATCAACTGAAAAGTCCCCAAAAAGACGATAAAAACACAGATACAAGCAAACAATAAACAGCTATAGAAATGCATCCAAACCTCAATAAAACTCCTAATCCTATGCAACAACTCATATTCGCGAATCCATGGAGAATAGACGAAAGCCATTGTTGACATCTTATCCGCTGAAAGTAAACCCTAAACGCTCATGTTAACATAATATATTCTTTGAATACCGTTCACTTTATCAAATAATAACTACAACAATCATGTTAACATAATATCATGTCTCAAAGAGCTTGGCCATACGATAGCCTACTTCAATTATAGGTTAAATCTTACTCTTAAGTTTCAGTTTTGCATACTAGCATGAGTGCAAGAAGCATAGTTGTTAAAAGCCATCACGTCTTGCGCCTAAGCCCATTTTTTAGGCGAGGCGATGCATTTGCACTTTGAGTCGAGCAAATTGCGCTTTCATTCTCCAGGTGATGGTTTAGGGGCAGATTTCAGCTAGATTCCCAAATTCCGGAGAGTTTCCACCAAATTCATTAAATTATGGCTAGATTCCAACCATATTTCTACTTTTATCTAAGGAAAACTACTTCTATACACTCATACATCAATATTTTAAAACTTTTAGTACTAACTAGATGAAAAATAGTATTATTTTAATATATTTTTACTTTATTTCTTTGTTTGCTTTTTTTTTATCTCAGGCCCGCGCTTTTTTTGCACCTAGCGCCTAGGCCCCAGGCGAGGCCTATGCCCCTTGAGTGCGCCTAGCGCCTTTGATAACTATGGCAAGAAGTAAAGTTTGGCATCAACAGAAGAAACATTAACTCGATCAAAACTAATAAAGAAGTACAGAACTATATTATTTGAACACCGACGACTATATCAATTTAATAACATCAAACAATCAGGTCAACATGATATCAATACAACGTCACAAAGGCGACAATCTCATATAATTTTCAGAAACTATGAACTCAAGTACCTGAAACATAAAGCCAATCAGTACCCAATATCATCAGGATCTCCAACATACTCTGCAATCTGCTCT
Source organism: Ambrosia trifida (assembly GCA_028751855.1). NCBI lineage: Eukaryota > Viridiplantae > Streptophyta > Magnoliopsida > Asterales > Asteraceae > Ambrosia > Ambrosia trifida. Next base: position 47,453,544 of record CM054124.1, read on the forward strand.
AACTTAACATTAATCAACGCATGCGTATCCGCATCCCTAACAACCGCAGTCTCCTTATCCATATCCTTCTCCTGTAAACTCCCATAAACACCCTTATACCTACCATACAAAACAAGCACCGGCCCACCCCTCCGAGGCAGCGCAGTCTCAAGAAACGCCTCGTCCACCCCTTGTATAAGCTCCCTACCATCATCCATACGTATATCACAACTCGTCGGCCCTACCACATCCACAATCTCCCCCTTTTTCAAATACAACCTCCCCCCTTTCAACTCTTTACTAATAATCCTAACCCGTATATGACTACTTAACCAACGCTTCGAATTCGAATTCGACGAACCACCATTCGTCTCATATCTTTCCCTTTCCGTTTCTCGTCCCCTTTTACCACTAGTTTTCCTATGATCCCGACTACCCGATGAATCTTTACGCCTATCACCACTACGAACCCTCTCCTTTTCCAAATCTTTACTCGATGGAACAACCGGAATATCATTAACAAACCCTAACCCTTCTTTGCCAGTCCTTTTCTTAAACTCAAACACCTTAACATCCTCTTTAGCATTCTTCCCAACCCCTTTCCCTTCTTCCCACCCATACCCTTTCAACAACGCAGCCGCGAAACTCTCGACCGGCATTTCCTCAAACTCATCCATCCCTCTATGATCAGGCAAACTTCCCAAATCACTCCTTAACTTATTCAACATCAACTGATCAATCGAAGAACAACCCGGGTTCGGATCAGGTTCGGAACTCTTTTTCGAGCGAATGTTCAAACCGTAGGAGATGTTATTGTCAATTTCTTCAATTTGGGAGTTTACAACTTCGAATTGAAGATTTGGGTCGTCGGATTTGGTGGGTATGGTGAGGGATTTGATCTTTTTGTGTGGGGTCCATTCGTTGGCGATTGGTGGGATTATGTTTGGGGTGTGATTGGTTGGGGGTTGTGATGGGTCGAACTCTGTGAGGAATTCTTTGTTGGTGGTGGTTGTGGGTGATGATGATGATGAGGGTTTAAGTGAGGGTTTTGGGGGTTTAGATGATGAGAGAGAGAAGGATAGTTTCATGGTTGGAGATGGAGATGGAGATGGAGGTTATGGATCTGTGTTGCAGGGTTGAAGTTAAAATAAGGGTTTGAGAGATGATGGTATGGTTTCTTATACACGGATGTGAGTTAAGAAACACGGTTTTGTTATTTGTTGAGCGGAGCCTAGGCTTTTAAGGGTGGGATTGAAACTTATAAGATCTAACTTTTTTTTTAAATTGGTGGGATTAGACTTCGTATATGCAAAAGTTTCATATAAAAACAAGTAAATTTACACTATTGGACTAAAAAACAATAAGGGTCGCACAACTCGTGATATACATCGCGAGCGTGGTAAATGAAAATAGCCGTTGGGGGAGCCGTTGCAACTAGGGGTGTTCAAAGTCGGATTATCCGATTTTCGGATATCCAAAAATCGGATAATCCGAAATGTCGGATAATCCAAAACTTAAAAAATCATTTTTCTCTTATGCTAAAAGTCTAAAACCGAACTTGCTTAAAACAAACATTCAATATATATATATATATATATATATATATATATATATATATATATATATATTATTTTTTAATATTTCGAAATCGAGAAAGGCGTATTATGCTAGTTTAAGGTTAAGGTTGACTTGGAATGAATTAAATATATATACACAATATATAGATATTTTTAATATTTTGGATTCGGATAATCCGATTATCCGATTTTTTTTAAAAATAGGATCCGAATCCGAAATTTCGGATAATACGGATACGGATTTTCGGATATTTCGGATTCAAATTCAGATTCGGATTTTTTTGAACACCCCTAGTCGCAACGGTCATGTGACCTAGGGATGAGCATTTTTTTCTTAAGTACCTATACACGTACCCATACTGGTACCCGTACCCGTGTCGATTTTGGGTACTCAATATACGTATCGACACTCAGTTTTTTTTATTTCAGTATTCGGTACTTTCGGTATCGGTACGGGTAAAAATGGTATAAGTACCGAATTCTATATACTAATGAATTTGATAATATGTTTTACTTCATATTATGGTATTTATGGTATTCATTATCAATTTTACCTATTTTGTATATGTACCATATTGGTACTCGTACCAATTTTATCAATTGGTACCCATATAGTATTGATAATCGTAATGGCTTACCTACTTAGTAACCGGACGAGTGCTCAAAAAGAATAATAACAAAGTGGTACCAAAAAACTGGTACGGTATTCGGTACACATTTTTGTTCAAATTCGGCACCGGTATTTTCAGTACGGATACAAGTACGGGTGTGATACCAATCTCATCCCTAGTGTGACCCATATGGAAGAAGGGAAAAAAACTTTTTACCACATTATATTTTCAAACAAAATGTACTATCAACCAAAATCACATACAACACACCCACGTTTCAACCAACAAAAACAATTATAAAATGGATGGTTCAAGCAAAATCATGTCATCTGCGAGGCAAAGATTATAAGTCAAAGGTTGTAATAAATCTAGGCGTACCCAATAGGTTTCGTCAAGACGAACCAATAATGCCCCAACCTATTCCAAATCAACCGTTCAAGTAAAATTAAATAATTTAAGCTAATTTTTTTATACGATGATAAAAGTTAAATATATCAAATTAGTAAAATCGTCATATTAGAATGAGTGAAATTACATAACGAAATAGCCTAATATCTAACTGACGATTTGTGTAGTTCTTCAAGCATTCTTGATAGCAAATTGGTGAAATTGCATGTTTTGACTACCCGATGGTTGTTTAGGAGACATAAAATATGATAATCAAATCCAAATTTGAAACCATTAACAATTACTCAATTCTAACAAATAACGATTAAGACTATTAGAGCATTAGGGCTCAAATAGGGTTATTCAACAAAACCTCCAATTCAAAATTTATAATTTAAAGGGAAAAAATTCACCCAATTTTAGTGCTCAGCAAAACATGTAATTTAACGAAGAATTATACAATTAGGGCTATAATGTAGAAAGGTTATTTTTTAACACATACCTTGGGGTGGCTGTTGATGCGGTGGTGTTTGGCGTGTGGTGGGTTGTCGGTGTGGGGATTGATGGGGTGGTGGTCAGATGTGAGTTGATAATGGTGTTGTTGGGTGTTTGGGATTGAGTTTCAAAACAACTTATTGACTTATTGGCTTTTTCAAAAAGCCAATAAGTTAATAAGCTGTTTGTGTAACCCAAAAGCACTTTCTGTTTTGACTTTTAGCTTTTGGGTTTTAAGGGTGGAAAAACTGTTTTTGAAAAGTTAGAAATCCTGGTTTTTGGCATTTGACTTTTGGAAAAAAAATTACAAATCTACCACCCATACAACCAATATTCACAATAAGTTAAGCGAAACACTTAAAAAACAACAATTTATTAACTTTCTGACGTTTCTCATTCCAAAAGCTAATCCAGACACTTTTTTTAAAACTTTTTTTCAAAAAGTCATAAGCCAATAAACACTTTTGACTAAAAGCACTTTTACATCTCCAAACTCAATCCCAAACACCCTCTTACTATAAATGGGTATTGAACTTATAAACAGACTAATTTTCTAGTTTTAAACAGACTAGACTAAACTTTCTATTAACTCAAATGTTTTTTTTTTCTAACACCTACATATTTGAATATCTCCAAATTAAAATAAAATACTATACAGGGATCAGCTATTTGGGTTATCCAAATCCGAAATTTCAGATTCGGATTCAGATGACTATCCGGAATTCCGGATTATCTAATTTTAATCTGAATGTGAACACCCGTGTCTAATGTGTTCATGTCTTTGATAAGTTCCCTCCTTATCTTCCAACCACATTAACGAACAAGCATGACTCTATCTGCACCAGTGTACCCTTCATGTATCTCTTCATCATCCCTTAATCCCAAATGTTTTTATTCCCATAAACACACAATCTCTGTTTCAAAACCATGTTTTCCTTCTTTCACACATCAATTATTATCTTTTAACCGCTCAATTTCAGTCAATCCTTGTCCCTCAGTAACACCCAACACCTTTGTCTGCAGCAGTTCCTCAACTGTATCATCAAACACCACCAATTACGAGGTAATTCAGTTCCTCTTTCTGTTTCTGTTTTGTTATTCAGTGTAAGTTCCTGAATTTGTTTAGATTTTCTGCTATTATGGTTTGGTTGTAAGCAATTGTTGTTGGTATTTAGAGCTGGCAGAATGATAGGGTCTGGTGGCATGTCGGGTCGATTTTAGAAGGGTTATATTGGTCTGGGTCAGAACGGGTTTGGGTCAAAATGGGTTTTTTTTGGTTCGGGTCAGAACGGGAGGGTTGTATTGGTTCAGTTCGGGTCAAAACAGGTTATATTGGTTCGGGTGAAAACTGGTTGTAAATTGTAATGGTTCAGGGCAGGACGAGTTCGGGTCAAAACAGGTTATTTTGGGTTGGGTCTAGACGGGTACTGGTCAGAACGGGTCGATTAAAAAACAGGTTGTACTGGTTCGGGTCAGGACAGGTTCGGGTGGGTCAAGATGGGTATTTATCAGAACAGGTCGATTAAAAAAAGGGTTATATTGGTTCGGGTCGGTTGGGGTAAAAACATGTTGTTTTGGTTCGGGTCAGAACGAGTTGATTCAGAAAAGGATTATTTTAACCAAAATAACAACGCTTTAACATGCCAAAAAAGAATTTATGTCAATTAGGCATTTAGGCTAACATGGTGTGGGCTAGCGCCCGCCCGCTCCCCCCCCCCCCCCCCCCCCCCCACAACTCTTTAACGCTAGTTAACGCCCCCAATGCTAGCCCAAGAGAGGGGGGGGGGGGGGGGGGTTGATTCAACCAATCACATTTCTCTTTTATTATGTGTGTTTTTTTTAACTTTTAGTTAAACCACATCAGGTTAGTTAGCGGATGAGCTAGTTAAAGCCCCACTGCCTATATGGCAGTGACATGGCGCTTTAACTAACCGATGCTAGTTAACCCCATGTAGCCTTTAGGGTAATTCAGTACTAGTAGTCTAGTACACTATTTACATCTTTCATTTCAGCTTCAGTTTATCGCTTGACGTTTTCTAGCGAGTACCAATATCTGTCGAGTATTTCTTATACTAAGGTTAAACTATAAGTATTGTTGTTAGCATTGATCACACTCTGATAGATTTTGACAGTTTTCTGATGGGTCAGATGAGGTGGAATTGAGATTGTTTATTGGAGATGAAAGCATTCAGAGTTCTAAGGATGTGTTTGTTGATGCGGATGAGAAATTTTTAACGATAAAAACTAAGCATGAGGGAGCATTTAGAACTGCTATGGAAATTAGCTTGTATGAGAAGATAAAGCCTTCTGAAACAATATGGTATGGACTCATCCTATTAAAATCTTGGTTTTAATAAGCGCGAAGCGCACAAAAGCGACGAGGTCTAAAACCGAGGCGCAAAGCGCAAAAGCGGTGGGCTTTTCGTACGCGAGGCGCAAGACGATTATATATTTTTTTTATATATGCTATAGGTTTTTAGCATCATTTACTCAAAATATAGATACAAATAAGGTATATATATGATTTAACTTAAATGTACAACGTTTTTAGCCACATGTATAACAATTTTAAGCACAAAAACACCCCGTGTACGAAAAGCACGCGCCTCAGGGGCCTTTTTTTGCGCTTTTGTTGCGCTTTTCGTACAATGCTCGCCTAGTGTTACATAAGGCGCGCAGGTTGGCGCCTAGATGCGCTTTGCGCTTAAGCGCCCCTCGAGCGCGATTTTTAAAACCAATATGAAAAATCCTTTTTTCAAGTGAAAATTGATGACAATTAGCGAAAACTAGAATAAAAGAGAATAATTTGAAGAGAATTGATATACTATTGAATGTTGGAAAACTGAAATTGACTTATTGGATAGACGCGTGAATTACTTAAATCAAAGATTCACGCGTTTTACATTACATAGAAAAGGAAATAAACCACAGTAAAATTGGGGGGAAATGTTCAAGTCTGCAATCGGGGCTCCATATGTTGGAATTCGGGTTAAATAATTTGGAAAAACTGCCTATGGCATTTTCCGCATGCTTCAGGCGGTTGAGATGTTTCCATCCATTACTTATGGGCTGTGTAACTTCAGATATTGCCCATGTTATGCCCTCTTTAAGTTGGGTCTTACTAGTTTTTTTAGTATAAGCTCATCTATTAGCGACCCGTTTATTACTCATGCTAGCAAGATTAGGAGCCTTACCAACATGAGTAGCATTAGAATTTTGAGCACTTGGATCCAAAGTCTTATCACCAACACTTTCAGAACCTGAACTCTTCTTACCCTCAATAACCGCATTCTTTTGTTTATTCCCTATATTGCCCCTACTGCTTTTAACACGCTGCTGGCCCAAAGAAGAACCAGCAGCCCGCTGCACAAATGGATTTGCACCCCCAACAAAGTAGAATCCACACCAGCAGCTATTGGACCAGATCGAAGAGAACTATCATTTGAACCTGACGGCTTTGGATCAAAATACCCTTGCAGCCTATCAAAAGCACTAACCCTATTTGGATTGCCCTGATCCTGAACCACGGTATTCTGGCCAGCAGCATGCATACCTGATAATCTTTTCAAATCACTTACTCTTGGCGAAGACTGATTAACACCAACAAACTGACCCGTTTGTTGCAGACCCTTTTGCACACCCGACTGTTGAACAAAATCAGAATTCCCAGGCTGATTAGGACTCTTACCGACAACCTGAAACCCGTCATCAATTTTATCCAAAATCACCTGCTGCAACGTCAGTCACGACAGCTTCATTCACAGCAGCCTTACCATTTGTGAACTCACCAGCCATAGCACCATTCTGACCCGTATCATTAGCATCGAAATTCACAACAGCAGCCTTACCATTTGCTACTTCCACTTAAATTATTTGATTCAAAGTTAATTGCTTAATTAAGCATCATGATTAACAGCAAAGTACATATATGCCTAGGTTGTTAGATGAAGACCAATTGGTTGTTAATTTAAAGAAACAAGATCCAGATGTGAAATGGCCCGACATCATGGAAACATGGGAATCTCTAACAGTTGGCGTTGCACAACTTCTGAAAGGAACATCGGTTTATTTAGTTGGTGAATCATCGGAAATCAACTATAGAGTTTCTCGGGAGCTGGCTGTTGGCCTTGGGTATGTTTAAACCCTCTTGAAATACGCTGTGAGGATTGCTAGTGTTTCTTGTTCGGAAAACTAATTATTGCAATTACCTTTTTGCACTCTTTGTATGCTTCTCAGGTACACGCCACTCGACACAAAAGAGCTTCTTGAAACATTTACGAAGCAAACACTTGATTCATGTGAGTGATTTCCTTGATAATAATATGATTATAATTATAATTAAATAAATAAAAATGCAACAAGTTGACATGTTTCTTGCAGTTTGCAAAGATCCTAATACTTCTGTGTATTAACAAGTAATCTATGTTATCTTATTAAGGAGGAGACATGTCTAGAAAAGTAATTTTACACCCATTTTAAGATGGGATATCAAGAGACTCATGCTTTAACATAGATATGTCATGTCAAAGTTCCCCATAATACCCCTTATTGCATTATGCACTTGTACTATAACTATATAATAAATTTAGAGACTTATTAATGTATTTGAATTATCACATTCATTACTATCATGTGAGTTGTTTTGAAGCTCCTCACCCTTATATGATTTCAATTAAAAAGACAAAGTGACCGTCTAGATCAACTGCAAAATGACTATAATATAAATATAAATTCTAAAATCATTATATTATACTAAGAAAGTTAAGCTTGAATGATTGTATGAACAAAATAAACATAAAAACATATGTGGGTTGTAAAAAAAACAAGAATTGTAATTTTGATTGTTAATTCTTAAATTTACTTTCAAAAGCCGTCTCTTATGAGAATGAGAGCGAGAAAGAGACATGCTTTACGAAATTTAGCCAAATTAGAATGCAATACGCTGCCATGTTTTTTTTTAGAATTGTATTTGCGCAGCGAAGCGCGCGGGCATAATACTAGTAAATTTTAGTGGTGACTGCAGAAGGGTCAAATGCGGTAGCCGAAACAGAAAGTGCCATATTGGAGAGCCTAAGCAGGTATGGACTTATTCATGAAAACCATGTATTTCCTTTTCTGCGTAGCGGAGTCGAAAGATATGAATGAACATATCTTTTCTGGTATTTGTAGTCATATCCGCTCGGTCGTTGCCACCATAGGGGGGCAGCATGGAGCGGCTGCAAGAGGTGACCGTTGGCAGCATCTTTACTCTGGATTTACAGTCTGGCTGTCACAATCAGAAGCTAAAGGTGTTATCTAAAAATTTCTCATAACTTTCTTTTTCATACCTCACATTATGCGTTTACAAACAAGATTATCGAACGGACATAAATGTTCTTTTATTTTTTATAGATGAAGCAGCAGCAAAAGAGGAGGCGAGGATGAACGTTGCGAGCGGTGGTCAGGGTTTCACCAACTCAGATGTGGTGGTCAAGCTTGGTGGTAGTTGGGATAACGACTACTCGAAAGCTGTAGCGCAGGCTGCGTTGAGTGCTCTGAAACAGTTAATCTTGTCTGATAAAAAGCTTCCAGGTGTGTATTGATTCCTATTTATGTTCGTATTTTGGCTGAAGCTAAACATGATTTTAAAATCTTGTAGGTAAGAAAGGTCTATATATACGACTGGGATGCCGAGGTGATTGGCCCAACATCAAACCTCCTGGCTGGGACCCATCATCTGGAACGGTTCCGTCTAGCAGTACATCATATTAAACATGAGGAAATCCCTGGGTACAATTTATGTTGTGGTTCTTGTAGCGTTCTTGTTGTTGTTGCCAAGCGCGCCATTTTGCTTGCGTCCCTGTTTACATATTACAAGTTAAGAAGAGATTAATTTATTGAACACAACAGCTAATGACACATTTTTAGGTACTACATCATACAATTGTTTCTTTGGTAAGGAAGCATGAAACAATAGGGCAGGATCTGTCTGTCTCAGATAAATGACCCGGAGACGCATTGTTTTCAGCGCTGCCCCTTGACCCTTGTTCAGAAATTATTATATTCGCCCCCAGAATAGGTGAATCAATGAGACACCACACCATGAATGAAGAAGAAAATAAGCTAAGTTTTGGAATATCTGGCTGTCGTTTGTTGGATGTGGTTCTCGGAATTTCATTACCATGCAGTGCTGTTGGTGTTGACAACAAGGGTAGTGGTCGTTTGAAATGTTTGGAAGGTGAGCTAAAAGTGGCGATTCGTTAACAAATAAAACACAAAGAAAAGTAACTAAGCTATTGACATACCTAACTAGCATATTGTTTGGTATTATGTGCCATTGTTCAAGTCTCATAACCATCTTCATTGCACCTTATCTAATGTCATTAGAAAACACTTGACATAGCATCAGAATCAACTCAACGCATTGAAAATCCTATTATCCTTCCTTAGTCGAATAACATTTCCATCTAGCATCTTAACTCTAATAGCTTTTCATATCAGATTATTGTATCATTTATATGCATATTTGTTGGATATAGCCCATCAATTCTAGCCTAATTTGATATTCCATCATCAGGAGATATGAAAACCTATTTAAATCTAAATCTAAGACCATCAATGAAAAGGTGCAAAAGAAGGCCCCACATTTAACTTTTACTTTTAGTGTAGTGACGACTACCTTGTTTCTTTTGTTAGTTTTTAACGATTGTAACAAATTACAAGGTTAATACCTCAGCTTGTTCTTTTTAACTAACATTGAAACTTCGTGAAAATCACAGGGGCAAACGGTGTAATTATCTCTATATTTAACATGTTAAATGTCTGGTTTCCTTGTCCCTACTTTTTTAATGTTCCTCACTGGACCCACTCCTATATATATGCGCAAAAAAATTAAATAAATAAAATAAAACTAGTAGTGTTTTGGTTTATTGTTTATAGGTTTTAGTTTTATTTATGTTTTTTTATTTAATAAAAACCTTTTGAAATTTAAGTTCAAATTAAATTAGCCGATGATGTCCAGCCCAGCTGGTCGGAGGTGGGAGGGTTTACTCCTTAGGGAGGTTCTCGCCCGGGCTTGGTCTCAGGTTCGAGTCCCCCCACTCGCACTAAGGGGTGAGAAATTCAACACCCGCGTTTGGCCTGGATTCAAAATGGGGTTGAGGGGTAGTGCGTCGTTTGGATTCTCACACCTTCCAAAAAAAAAGTTCAAATTAAATTAAAATAGTTTTGTTTTGAGAAAATCTAAGACGATATCACTCAACCTCGAAAAATCTTTAAAAAACTGGAGAAGCTGTTGTAGCACAGGAAAGTTAGGGAAATCTGGGACGACTCCTATGCCCTAAGGCTATGGGGTGAGCAGACACCAAAAATGTCATGTCTCCATGCCGTGTAGGCTGCCACATCATCAAAGTGGTGTCTCAACATTCTTGAGACATGGGTGGGGTGTGTAGACATGAAAAACCCATGTCTCAAGCATTCAAAAAAAAAAATAAAAAAAAATAACAAGGAAACACCCTATTGGTTCAAATTCAAAAAAAAAAAAAAAATAGATGATTGGAGCGTCCCAAATGTCCTCAGCGTGACGGGAGGGACGGGGCATTCCGGGGCGGTGTGCAGTGGGGGACGGGGCATTTTTTGGAGGACGGGGCACACTTTGTGTCTGCTCACCGAGTAGTCTAAAGAGAAATAACTAGCGTGTGCGCTTGTGGTCGACATGGATAATGGGAGCCTTAAACCTACATTTTATTTGACTAACCCGATCCAGATCAGTTCCGACCCATCACGTTTTCCAACAACAATTTTAAGTCATGTTTAACCGGTCGCAATTGCTATCAATAAAAACCAGCCAAATCCGATTCCATGTACCATTTTATTTATTTTTTGCGCCTCCAACTAACTTACCTGATTAAAAATTTAAGACCCTTGCATAAACATCTACACGAAATCCAGCCTTATGACCAAAACATCGATTCAAGGACATCACTAGTTTATGTAACATGAACCAGCCGCAACCAAAACATCAATCTACAAGCATCTCCGAACACTTGCATTACAATTCAAATAAAAAAAGAACACTAAAACGGCTTCAAGTTTTTAACCATTTTGCGCCTCCTTCGCTTCCGGCATGCTTACAGGATTAGGATTCTTCTGCAAATAAAAAAAAACGAAATAAACTGAGAATTTTCCCTAATGGGTCGTGACTAATTTTACTTGTAGAATTCAGATTATGCTTAAAAACGAACCGTCAATCCCACATATAATTTAAGCATAAAACCTCCTATAATACCATTTTGTTCCAAAACTAATGTTTGTACTGAAATAAAATTGTTTTCATACACGCAACGGTTAAGAATGGATCAATCGAACCTTGGTCTGGAGGACGGATATGGTAGACCTCAGTATCTGGTCCCCGACTAAAGATCTCAACTTCCTAATGAACTCGTCCCGGTTTATTTTCTTGGCCTGAAAGATCTCGAAAAAAATATGAGCTTTTTGTGTGCAATAAAAAAGTAACAGCTGAAAGTTTTACTTACCCTAAAAGCTTCATAAAAGATGTGCAGTACTTTCATATCATTTGGGGCTACTTTAGGAGAGATGGCTTCAAACAACATACCAAAAGGCATCCAAGGTGATTTAGGCTCCTTCGGTGTACTTGAACCGACACTTGGAACCTTTTCATGAGATGGCAAATTTATAACTTCAACTTGCGGGTCGTTTTTACCCTGGAAAGTAAATATCAACATAAAGTCGAAAGCTCAAAATATGAATGAGAACCGAAGTTTGTGGGCATTTACAACAGCGCATTACCGTTTTATGACTCGAAGAGGAATCTTGGTTTAAGGGTCCCTGTGGATCATGAGTTATAGTGAGTCTTGACATATGATTCCCGCTTTCTTCACCAACTGGATTCCCTGCAACGGCAAAATTGGCCAGTTCTTTTAATAAAACTAGAAATAAACTTCAACATATCGTTCATTCCATTACTTCAAATAGTGATTTCAAAGTTCAAACTACTGTATTTGAGATGCAGAGTTGAAGAGTATGAAGTTCAACCTTTGACGGTTGGAGACGTCTTGAAACTGACTACGCATTCAGGAAAGATGTGTGTGTTCATATTAGAGTTCCAAATGACGTAACTATTTGGATTTTGCAGATCATCGACTCCACTATCAAAGCACTGATCACTTGGATCAAACTGCTTGGACCCCGCGTGAACAACTTCCATGTTTCCCAATATCACACGACATAGCACCATATGCTTTATTTCTTTTTCGTCATCATCACAAATAATTGTACTGTAGCAAGCGCAGAAAAATATTAACCTTTCAAGAAACTACATAACTAAAGGGTAGCATTTTCTACCTATTTATCTCAAACGGGTCAAATGGGTCGTTCAAAATGTACTTCTAATGCATACGGCTATATCAGATCCTGTAACAGCATTTAGAGGATTGAACAGGAACAAACGCTTGTAATCGACCCATTTTGACCCACATCAAGAACACCAAACAAAACCAACTCATATTGCCGCTTCTACACAGCCAATGAACGAAAGTTAAAAAAGTCAACAAAACACAACCGTTAGTATTCATACCTAAGATTGGCAGACTGAACTGCTGCAAGGTGAATTCCATAGCCATACCTCCCTAGCTTTGGCCCGTTATGTCCATAAAACATAACCCCAGACGGTGCATCACCAGCAGCGAGAAACCAGCCATATTGCACATTAGCTTTACCACGAAGCTTTTGAGTAATTTCAACCTGTTTCTGGAATATTTCATGTTGTGTTTCCCTAAAACCACCAGAGCATTTCTTGACTTCAAAAACGTCAACTTTCACATCGGAACCTAGACTCGCAATGAACATATTTTTAGCGGTTTCAACATCCACACTCCCACAAGTAGTTCCAAATATTGGGGATGCATACTCATCGTTATTTTGCTTTTCCACAACAGCAAGATCACAATTGTTCTTTGGCAATTCTTGGTCAACTTTGACCCGTTTGACATTTGACTCTCCCACGCATTCCTCATCTTTGTTATTATCTAATCCGTTAAGCTCGATCTCCAATTTCAAATTAATTTCAGGTGTATCAAGATTGTCAAGATCTAAATCTTCATGATTACCGTCACAGCTAGAATATGATCCAGGAAAGACACATTTACCCGCGTCATCAATCCAACCGATTGGTTTCTGCGCACCAGTTTTCAAATCAACCTGAACCATATGTAGAATGTTGAGCATAAAATGGCACCCGTTACAATTCACTTCAATCGCCGCCCTCTTTAACCGGAAGTCTTCTTTGACAAGGTTAACGACTTCTTGTGAAAAGTCAACCCATTGACCATCTTGAGAAAACAACAAACGTTGTGGAAGGCCACTCTTCATAAAATTTGAGTAGTTCTTAAGGAATGTTTTCCTTGAGCATGAGGAACATTTGTCTTCACATTCATTAGCTCGTTTTCTCTTACCAAGCTTGTTCAATGGTGACCTCAAACTTATAGACTTGTTGGTGGGACTCGCTATTTGAGGATTACGTTGAGTTACTACTTTCTTCTTTGGATCTAAAACAATTCTACGCCCATTTGCCGACACCTTCACAATCTTTGACGACATTTTGCCTATACTGTTGTTAATCGTATTTACACTAGTAAGCCTAAAAGTTAACTACTTTGTGTTTTGTACATTTTTTCAAAACTAGATGCTGAAGAAATTGCCTGTCCTGCATAAATATTTCAAAACGTAACACCGATGAGTTTAACCAACTACAATAAATTTATAAAAATAAAATCAAATAAAATCAAATCATTGCAATTATTGAGAGTATACCATGTTTTTAGTTCAGCTGCGCTTCCTTATTATGTGACCGTCTCCCTGTAATCGCTGGAAGTCGACAAATTTCTAATACTATCATATAGTAATTACAGCTCTATAGAATACCACACTATAAACAGAAACGTTTCATCAGAATTCTTAACAAAAACAATAGGCACAGAGAATATTTTCTTTTTTTGTAAAGAATCCGGGCCACATAACCCTAGCATAATCTCCACTAAAAAATTCCACACATAAATTTCTTTTTAAGCACGTATATATTTTTATATACAGAAAACTAAGCTAGAAACCTTTTGAAAATAAAATACCAAATACACATATTCCCTTTTTGAAGTAAAATACCAAATATATTCGCCAAATCCGAATTTCAAAACTAAATTAAATCCAAAAAATTTTACCACATGGAGAAGTATAATACGCCGTCGTAAAAAATGTCTATTTTCCAAATCACGAAGAGAAAAGGCAAATTTGAAAAGATCTTGTATTTGTTGAACCATACGAATCGGAAAAAAATAGCTATGTTCACAAACCAAAACCGGTAAACTAATAGGCTTCTTTAACGTCCTTGCTTTTATGAACCGATACATGCGTTACACGATCACAATATTATTGCATATCCACATGAACTTTCATAGGGATCCTTCTTTCACATTCAAATAGTAGAACACATTCAAGGCAGATTTAGTATCGATCTCAACGCTAACTAAAAATAAAAAGAAAACCCTAAAAAACATAAAAACACACATGTTTATCCATCAAACACTAATTCAGGGCAGGTTTAGTATCCATCTTAACACTAATAAAAAAAATTTTAAAAAAAACCTTAAAAACCATGTTTATCCATGCAAACACTACTTCAAGGCAGATTTAGTATCATCTCAAAACTAAATAAAAAAATAACAAAAAAATCAAGGCAGGTTTAGTATCATCTCAACACTAAATTTAGAACTAACAAAAACCATACATGTTTATACATGCAAAAACTAATTCAAGACAGTTTTAGTATCAATCTCAATTCTCAACACTAAACTAAAAACAAAAAAAAAACAATAGTTACAATATTAATTAAAAAAAAAAAAAGTTTACTCATGCAGTCATCATTTCCCTAAATTAACCATTAACAACAAAGTAGCAACAAGATAGCCACTTCAATTTCATAAAACCTAATAGCATATGGTTCAATAAAACCAGTAAACAAATTATCAACAAATATTGCATGCATAGCATACACAAGCATACTTCAAATTCAATCACCTTAATAAACATAAATAAACCATTATTAAACAATCATCGATCTCCTTCCAAAAAAATTAAAAAATTAAAAAAAAAAAAAACCCTAATTCCCAAAAGAAAAAAAAATATAAAGTTACCAACTTTACCTTAAAAAGATAGAAATAAGTAAAAAACCCAGATGTAAAATCACGAAAAAAAGATGGGTTTCGATTAAAACGAAGGATCAATGGATGAAGTCGCCGTCTCTGAAAGGGAAAGAGGGTATGGGAGTATTAGGGTAATTAAAAGGAGAGACGGCGACGATGGAGAAAGAATGGGTTTAATGGTGTTCATTTAGAGAAAAATATTATTATATGTGTCTGTGTCTGTGTCTGTGTCTGTGTGTGTGTGTGTGTGTGTGATTTGGTTTGGAGAGATTATTAGGTCGGCGAGATTCAATGGATGAGATGGAAGATGTTTGTTGCTAGTATTCTAGGGTTGAAGATAAGCTTGGGGTCAAGATATTATTGTCTCCATTGGATACACATTGGGCTATAAACGAACCAAACTAATACGAACATGGCCTTGTTCGTGTTTGTTTGTTAAATAAATAATGTGTTTATGAACTGTTTATGAACATTTACTAAACGAGATTTTTTGTTCGTGTTTGTTTGTTAAGGAAATAATGTGTTTACGAATTGTTCATGAAAAATTACCGAACGAGGTTTTTGTTCGTGTTCGTTTGTTAAGGAAATGAACGTGTTCGTGTTTATTTTTCTTTATTTGTTAAATTTAGTTACCGGATAGAAACGAACATGTAAAAACATCAATAAATGTAAACGGACACAAACAAGCATTAATGAACAAAACCGAGCACATACTACATATATTAGATTCCGAAAATTTTATCACGAACATTATCCATCCAAAATATACTAATCTAATTAGCAAATATACTTGACATAATCTTGATCACATAATATCTCATAAAAACACAATTATCAAATTAAACTTGAAATACTCGTTTAATCCACCTAAAATAATAGTTAATTAAAATAGTTAAAGTAATATTAATACTTATACACTAATATATATTAAATAATCTACCAATGGGAAATTTGAAGTGCGTAAACTAAAAGTTAAAAACCCAAATGTAACATCGCGTGATTTTTAATATTCTTGTATTTTAAAATTCTATATTTAACAAATTTCAAGTTCGCCTTTATTCGCTTCTTGTATGTTACTCCTACCAATTCGTGACGAGGCGTCATTATAATTTATCCTAATCAATTTAGACTTTATAACAAGAAACTTATTTAGTTAAGATCTTAATATATATTTATTATTAATAAAACATATATATATAATAATAATAACACAAAAAAAAAAAAAACAAACAAACAAACATGAAAAGTCATGTAACAAAATTGCCGTCCATTTTATGTTAGTCATTTATTTTATTTTATTTTTATTTTTTTTTCTTTTTCTTTAAAATATAATTAGCACTTAATTAACTTTTAACCACCCTAATTAATTCATTAAATACCCAACCCCTTTACCCTAACTATAAATACACCACTCCTACCCATTCTAACACTTGCTCATTTCTAAATCCTCTCTAAATCTCCAAATCTCTCAAGAATTCTCTCAAGAATAAGTGAGTTTCTCACTTCACCTTCAACCTCTCTTCTACTTTCTTCACTCTCCTCTTCTTCAAACCCTTTGAGGAAACCTCTAGGACCTCTCTCCTATTTGCCATGGCAAATAAACATGAGTAGGGAACCAATTTGAGGCCTCAAATGTGGTCATCTTCTATTATCTTTTATGCACTAAGTTGTTAATAATACCAACCAAGTTCACCAACAACTCAATGATGGAGGGACTTGTGTTATGGTTCATGGTTGACAAAAGGAAGGCCAAGGCTCATCCAAACTAAGTCACCATACCCTACTTCCTAAGTTATATTATATAAATACTAAATTATATAAACTCTACTAATTTATTAACTCGGAAAGGTTTGTGGATACATCCCTACCTTACCAATGCTTGACTCTCATAACCATCTGAATCACCTCTATGGTGGTTTGTGTTTTGGTTCGCCTAAAAGGCTTGCTTGACTCTTATGACCATCTGAATCACCTTCATGGTGGTTTGTGTTTTGGTTTGCCTAAAAGGCTTGCTTGACTCTCTTGAATCTATAACCTAAACTCGAATCTAAGACCCTTTGTTCTTTAATTCTAGATAACCAAGGCTAAAGTTAAACCTACCAAGACTTACCTTTTTGGAACTCTATCAAACGCACCCAAAGGTGAGTTCATACTTGTCCCCCTTTTATTCTTTATTCTTTGGGGCTCAACATGTATCACTATCAAAACTTAAACGATTTCATACTCTTAAACTATTATGCTCAATCTAAATGCTATTATGCTATGCCATGCTAGAATTCAAAGTCTTACATACAAATGTACGATTAGTTAACAACCCACCTTACATGTATAGCGCTATAGGTTGACGCGCCGCCCCCTTTATGGGTCATGATAAGATGAAGTCTTTTGTGTTATCGAGTGTTGTTGCCGTTTGTATGGTTCTACGTGCATATGCCTATAACATGATGATTCGAGTAGACTTTTCTATACTATGTACTTAGACTCAAACTAGTATGCTCACCAATGCTTTATGTGTTGACGGATATTTTATACATGTTGCAGGAAATGTTTAATGCAGGTTTATCAAGAAATCTACTTAGGATTGGACTAGAAACTCACGCTAGTTTAAGTTCTATATTTTGATGTTCTATTTTTCTTTTCGTGAAACAATTTGTATTATGATATCTTTTTAGACAATGGTTATGCTATGAATGAAATTTTATCTTTAAATTATATTATCACGAATTCTAGTGTCATGAAGTCTTTGAACAATCTACCACTAAGTCTCGCCCCAATGTATTCCGCCATCGGTTGGGGTGTGACAGATTGGTATCAGAGCCATGACTATAGGGATCTAGGAAAAATTGCCATGTTTGACCTAGACTATAGTTAAGAACCCTTTTGACCATTCCTTTTATCATGTTAAAATACTTGTTCTCCCTATCTTGCTTCTAATCCATTCTCTTGGTCCTTAAAATTACCTTCCTATTTGTGGATTAATCTACACTCGAAGACGCTCGTATAACACAAACGAAAGGAAATCACCAAAATAGGCGTGAAACCCTCACTTTGGTGATAACTTTCAATCCGCGTAAAATCTTTGTGTTTTTGAAACTACACCAAGATAGGATTGATATCCTCACCTTGATGGAAATTTCACAATTCTCGTTCTAGTGGACACTTACCAATTGAAGGTTAGAATTAATTTTCTTACCACATTGGACAAAGTGTACAAACCACACTCAAGAAACGACCTCGCTAAGATAGGAGTGAAATCCACAACTTAGCGATTAGTTTCAATCCTTGATTTTTTTTTTCTCGCCAAAGTCTCAAATTTACTAATGACAAGGAACATGTAGTAACTGGAAGGGTGAATACCGTTAACCGAAAGTTTCGGCGAGAGTATTTCCATCTATTAGGCCAAAGCATGTTTTCAAACTCAAAGGTAAATTCGAACCACTTTGGTTAGTCTTAGTTCCGTTCCGGAACACTCCAATTGCTTGCTTAAAACAAGCCTCTCATTTTATGTTAATATTACTTTCAATGTTGTTTTCATGCTATATTTTCATTATATATTCGATTTATTTCACTCGCATACGATCTCAAGACTCGCATTTACAATCTTTTCTCGCGATCTCCAAACAATACTAATAATCGCAAAACTAACACGAATCGAAACTTCCTTATTATTAACTATGTGCTCTATACTTGCTTATACATACGTGTTATACTATTTTAACAATGTGCAACTTGCGTCCTATACGTGTAACTAGAACTTGCATATTAAATCTATGAGAACAACTTGAACTTATGTATTTTGTTTATCTAAATTTGCATCAATTTCACCGATCTAATCTTACCCGCAAGCTTTTCATTGTTAACCAAAATTCTAGTAACTTATTTTCTAAATTCAAAAGTCGCCTTGTTTAAAACCGCTTATGCAAATTTTCCTATGTATGATTCTCGAACATGTCTTTCCGTCTCAACAGCATCGATCTCAACCAACTGGCAAGCCTTATTGCCCAAGAACTAGACAAGATTCTCCTCTAACCTAGAAACACCAACAAACCCAAATTTCAAACTCCGGCGATACCATCCAAGACAACACAAACCATGTAGATACTAAACCTTCTACCCATACCCCTACCAAACAAATGAAAAAAAGGGTAACCGAAAACGCAAAACCCTCATGCGAAACCACACTTCGACAACTCCTGAGACTCCAAATTCCAACAAAAAGCAGTACCGTGGAATCTTCCCGCTATGCGACAGTTGTAAATATCACCATCCCACTCACACACAATGCCGCGTATGCGCCAACTGTGATGCATATGGTCATTTAGCCAAAACCTGTCGCCACACCACTAAATCACGACCCGAAAAACCTACTAGTACTACCTCATTCACTAAAGCCAATGGATGGATATGCTCCGAGTGCAACGATCCGACCCATGGACGCAACCAGTGCCCAAGACTTGCCATGGTAATCTACGATGCTGGAATACCCACTCACCACACTAAAGAAGATTGACTTTTCTTTTCTTAAAATAAATGAGAATTTCCTTATGTAATGTTTTCAAGAAATTGTTCGGATGTGAAATTTTCCTTTTTATGAAATGCTATCATTATCCTAGTTTACAATCATAATTTATCGACAAAACTCAAACATCGCAAAACTCTTTTCTGCTCGCGCACAATCATTTTCAAAATTTCTGAACAAAATTCTTCCTACTATTTCTAAGAGGATGTCTATTCTTCTATAAAATCCTCACTTTCAAACCACTAACAAATGTGTGCGTCGAGTCTGTATGACAAACAAGATTCTAAATGGTAAAAGTGTTTAAAAAAAATTCTTTTGTAAACAGGACTTGTGAGCAAGGACACGCTAAATCAACTTCTTTATAATCCCAAGACCTTTTCTCTTGAAATCGTATCACGAGTCAAAATATTCATCAACGCCAAACTAAATTTGTCAATAAACTATTTTTCTCGCTTAATAAAATGGATTTTTCATAAATTAAACAACAATCTTCGAGAAAACTTTTACACCAAATCTTCCTCACTTCAATTAAATATGTTTTTCTTTAACATCCAACGCACTAAATTTTCCTACCATCAAATTTGACCCTTAATCTTGAAAAGCTAAAATTGCTCGCGTACCCAAAAACTCAATTTGTAATAAACCCGAATTCTATGTTGCCCACAGTCAAAACATTTTACACGTTTTCATTAAGAATCCAATTGTCGATACTTTTGATTGATTTTATACAACTAAACGTAACCGCATATGCACAAGTCTACACAATTATGTCATGAAACCTTATATCTACGCCAAAAACACGTACTGTTAACAACATCAAAAACCTGCTTAAAGTCTTATTCACATTATGTGTTTATTTTTCACGTTGCTTGCTATGTTTACAACATCAAAATTGTTTAATGTCTTAGTTTAATGTCGTTTCCTTGGTATAAATAATTTGCGTCGACCCACACATAACTAAGACAAATTATGTGGACCATACGACAATTGGACTAATTACGGGTGCACACGTAATTACAAAAATTGGGCGTATGAAAAACATAACAAGTCCCAGTGTGTGTAACCTATCATGACTTGAATAACAATACGGATGAGGTATGATAACGACATGGTGGATACGCCGCCGGTACATCCTATACATAAATGTCATGTCATACTACCAAAAGTAGAGTTATTCGTGCCATGAGAAGTTTTGGGTGTCGGCTTTAAATTTTGACCAACACTTACGTTATTTATCTTTTGCGATACCATTTATGATATAGTTTACTAGTCTAATTACGCTTGCATCATTCGTCTTTTATGCATATCATAACCTTGTTTTGAACCATACTTTCCACTATGCAACATCATCCTTACTATGAATAAACTATACTTGCGATCTCCATCGAACTTCGTTCCTTCCTCGTGCTTTCCTTGTTTAATCAGCAATCCTCTCATTTTCAAGAATCTCGTTCTAAGTCTCGTAAACTTTGGCCTTAACCTCTAAAAGCATTTATACATCTAAAACAAGACTTGTCTCTCACTTTTATATATTTTTCGTGGCTAATGATATACTGGATTTCAAAACTAAACAACTACTATATATTTCACCAAAAAAAAAAAATCTGTTTTCAAATAGTCCAACTTCTCGTTTATTTAATCACTTCTAAACGTTTTCTTTTTCTAATAAAATTTTCGTCCTTGTGCAAACCAAATATCTTTTACTAAAAAAAAAAAAAAAAAAAAAACTAATCATTCCCACATCTAGTCACTTATTATGCGCACATATTTACTATCTCACCCAATTACCCAAAGACACCTCTTTTACAAGCCAACAAATTCTACTATTTCATATATGATATACCGTATAGCTATTTATTTTCTAAAAATTTATATATGTTATACAATATACTTAACTACCTTCAATTTCCACTATTTCATATCATATAATTACTTATCTTTCCAAAATTTGCTGCATTAACTTCATATACGTACTCGCTTCCTTCACTATTTACAAAAATGCTTTATTCGGTCAAACTCTCAAATTTCTACGTACGACCTTGGTTTAAAATTTTAAAAGTACTTCTCTTACGAGCATAATTATCGCACACTGACTAGATACCGTATTCGATTTAAACATAATAAACTAACAAGTTTTTGTTCTTATTAAACCCATATCAAACCACTTACCTATATTTTTTTTTAAAGGTTGGCTCTTAATTAAATTTCGAGACGAAATTTCCTAAAGTAGGGGAGACTGTAACATCGCGTGATTTTTAATATTCTTGTATTTTAAAATTCTATATTTAACAAATTTCAAGTTCGCCTTTATTCGCTTCTTGTATGTTACTCCTACCAATTCGTGACGAGGCGTCATTATAATTTATCCTAATCAATTTAGACTTTATAACAAGAAACTTATTTAGTTAAGATCTTAATATATATTTATTATTAATAAAACATATATATATAATAATAATAACACAAAAAAAAAAAAAACAAACAAACAAACATGAAAAGTCATGTAACAAAATTGCCGTCCATTTTATGTTAGTCATTTATTTTATTTTATTTTTATTTTTTTTTCTTTTTCTTTAAAATATAATTAGCACTTAATTAACTTTTAACCACCCTAATTAATTCATTAAATACCCAACCCCTTTACCCCAACTATAAATACACCACTCCTACCCATTCTAACACTTGCTCATTTCTAAATCCTCTCTAAATCTCCAAATCTCTCAAGAATTCTCTCAAGAATAAGTGAGTTTCTCACTTCACCTTCAACCTCTCTTCTACTTTCTTCACTCTCCTCTTCTTCAAACCCTTTGAGGAAACCTCTAGGACCTCTCTCCTATTTGCCATGGCAAATAAACATGAGTAGGGAACCAATTTGAGGCCTCAAATGTGGTCATCTTCTATTATCTTTTATGCACTAAGTTGTTAATAATACCAACCAAGTTCACCAACAACTCAATGATGGAGGGACTTGTGTTATGGTTCATGGTTGACAAAAGGAAGGCCAAGGCTCATCCAAACTAAGTCACCATACCCTACTTCCTAAGTTATATTATATAAATACTAAATTATATAAACTCTACTAATTTATTAACTCGGAAAGGTTTGTGGATACATCCCTACCTTACCAATGCTTGACTCTCATAACCATCTGAATCACCTCTATGGTGGTTTGTGTTTTGGTTCGCCTAAAAGGCTTGCTTGACTCTTATGACCATCTGAATCACCTTCATGGTGGTTTGTGTTTTGGTTTGCCTAAAAGGCTTGCTTGACTCTCTTGAATCTATAACCTAAACTCGAATCTAAGACCCTTTGTTCTTTAATTCTAGATAACCAAGGCTAAAGTTAAACCTACCAAGACTTACCTTTTTGGAACTCTATCAAACGCACCCAAAGGTGAGTTCATACTTGTCCCCCTTTTATTCTTTATTCTTTGGGGCTCAACATGTATCACTATCAAAACTTAAACGATTTCATACTCTTAAACTATTATGCTCAATCTAAATGCTATTATGCTATGCCATGCTAGAATTCAAAGTCTTACATACAAATGTACGATTAGTTAACAACCCACCTTACATGTATAGCGCTATAGGTTGACACGCTGCCCCCTTTATGGGTCATGATAAGATGAAGTCTTTTGTGTTATCGAGTGTTGTTGCCGTTTGTATGGTTCTACGTGCATATGCCTATAACATGATGATTCGAGTAGACTTTTCTATACTATGTACTTAGACTCAAACTAGTATGCTCACCAATGCTTTATGTGTTGACGGATATTTTATACATGTTGCAGGAAATGTTTAATGCAGGTTTATCAAGAAATCTACTTAGGATTGGACTAGAAACTCCTGCTAGTTTAAGTTCTATATTTTGATGTTCTATTTTTCTTTTCGTGAAACAATTTGTATTATGTTATCTTTTTAGACAATGGTTATGCTATGAATGAAATTTTATCTTTAAATTATATTATCACGAATTCTAGTGTCATGAAGTCTTTGAACAATCTACCACTAAGTCTCGCCCCAATGTATTCCGCCATCGGTTGGGGTGTGACACCAAATGAATTATCAAACACAGACAAACATAAACGAGCACGTTACCGAACGTTCACGAACATAAATGAACGAACGCGACATCTGTTCATGTTTGTTTGTTTAACTAAACGAACAAAATTTCTTGTTTGTGTTTGTTCATTTATTAAAAGAACGAACACAAACGAACTTCCCCCCGAACATTTCACGAACGGTTCGCTGAACGTTGGTTTGTTTACAGACCTAGATACACACCCCTATTTTATAAAATTAATAATATTAAGTGAGTTGATAGTATTGTGGTTATTTTTATTTTTTTTACGACCATCATGACATTAAGCCTCAAACTCGAGACTAATGGCCTGTGAAACGCTACTAATATCATGTCTCGCCTTGAGCCTGAGGCACCCACTTAACACCTATTATACCAATTCACTGGGAAAACATCACAAGGCATTGTGGATAAAACCAGTATTGTGGTTATTAATATAACTTCTTTTGGATTATGTATGGATTATTATTATTATTATATTATGATTGACTAGTGGGAATCGGCGGGTACATTTGTTTCGTTACCTCATAGTTGGGGTTTTTGGTATGTGTTTGGCTTTTGTAATTCATTATAGTGAAATGTAGTATGCAGAAAGCAACAACTTAGTATTTAGTTATAAATACTATACATAAACAAAGATTATCAAGAGAGGCAAACGTAATATAGAGTTAAAAAATAGACTATAGGTACCTTTTTCGTGTTCAACCCATTTGACAAATTTCACTGTTAGTTAAAAAAAAGTTACTCGAGCCTTATGAGATGAAATCCAATCCAATTAGACCCATTCATAAGTAAATTGGTCAAAATAACCACCTCTATATCAATCATCAAAATTTGAGTATCAATTCAATTTGAAAAGGTTAATATGCTCCACGACAAAGTTTTGGATACAAACAAAATAAGGTCATAACAAACATCAATCCCATATCACAAAGCATTGGTGATGATCACATGTTCAAACCTACTCTTTTTTGCATTTGAATACAAACATTTGTCTCTAGTAATTTCAAAAATGAGTGTAGATACAAAAGCGTAGCCAAACCAGTAATAATGAAAGGAAAGTAGTAAATTCTCATGATGAGGATGACTTACTTTGCTTTCATTATAATCCCCCTAACTGAAACCAGTAATAATGAGAATAAACTGTTGAGGAATGAAAAAAGGGTAGAATGGATCAAAAGTCACCCAAAATGCATACATACACCTAAATTGTTTTATTTAAAATACAAACATTTGTCTCTAGTAATTTAAAAAATGAGTGTAGATACAAAAGCGTAGCCAAACCAGTAATATGAAAGGAAAGTAGTAAATTCTCATGATGAGGATGACTTACTTGGATTTCATTATAATCCCCCTAACCGAAACTAGAAAAATGAGAATGGATCAAAAGTCACCCAAAATGCATGCATACATCCACCTAAATTGTTTTATTTAAAATTACACATTATCATTAGAATAATATAGTTTCCTTACTCATATGTAAAGTATTATCTATCTATCAATCTATTTGAATATGAATAAATTAAGAAACAATGTGAGTAAATATTTACCTGATGACACATGATTTCATATAACATAATAATGATTTATGCAAATGTCAAATTCTTACAATGGTAAGATAGTAACAAATAACCATACATTATACACAAGTTAGCAACTCTCCTGTAACATGTATGAAAAAATTATGTTCACTATATTACAGCCAAAAGTTAAAAGTATTAGCAAATGACTTCTTTTATAATATAATTCATATAACTAACCTACCTTTCCTACACATAAACATAGCACATTAGCACTTACAACGTATGTACTTCCAAGTTCCAACCCTCCTCCAAATCAAGCAAATTATTGTTCCTTCGATATTGTACATTGTGCCATTTAATAAGATAACTTAAAATTTAAGCCATGACAAACAAAAGACAATTGGTTGTAGATAAAAAGACACACAATACCTCAGCAACACCTTATTTTATATGCAATTAACGCACAAGTCCTCATTGCTTTGTTCATCCATCGTGAAAGTAACATGCGACACCGCACTGTTCATGTAAATAAAATCATTACATACAAATATATTGAATGTTTGTTATAATAAAAAGAAAAATTAAGAAAGTGGCTATACATATTTTTGTAGGTCTCAATGACAGCCGGGAAAGGAAGATTTAGATAAAGTTCATTTGCGACCATCGACACTAAACACGGATCCCCTAATATAATGTGACATAGCTATAAGTAAGTTGTGATTAAATGAAGTAAATACATAACTTTTTTTTCACAAAACATACCGTAAAACCCATCAGACCTTGTAACCAGGCAAAATTACCAAGACTTAATTATTTTCATAACTGTGGATGGTTTCGTCAGTAAACTTGAGTGCAGCTTTGCCCCACAATGCAACACTAAATTCCTTGCCACTATATTGTGTTAAGCAACGATGGAAAAACAACTAATTAGTGACATTATACAATTAACATATACAAATAAAATGTACAGTAAAACATACCGTTCATTCGAACATAACAACTCAAAGATGCATAGCATGATCTGGTCAAGTTAAATGAAACAAAATACTTACATGTTGAAGCAGTACAAACGATTTCTACTAATAAGAGGCATAGCATGATCTAGTCAAGTTGTTCCCTTTTCAGCCTGAAAAAGTGACTAATGGTATTGAACTTCTTAGCGACTCCTCCATTTTCATTTACCTTTGATGCTTATATTGGATGCTGAAATAGAAAACGAAAAGTAGGCATAAAAACTTTGAAGCAACACGTTGTCCCAATTTACCAACAAATCTATATGGTGAAACCTCAAACTAAAGATGCATGGATGTGTGATTAAGAAATTAGAAAGCATGCCTGGTGTGGTTTCCACTTTCAGAAGATCAATCCCCGCATCACATTTACAAACATGCAAATAACAACACTCAAAGTAACTAATAAGTAATAACTGATAATGTGATTATTCCATATTAGATAGTCACTTATGAAACAAATGCCAAACACCCCATGTTTCACCAGCTTATTATGTTGTGTGCCTTCAATGAATCCATTTATCTTCACATCCATGAATGCAATTCACAAAGACGTTTCTTTTTCTTTTCAAGATTATAAACTGCATAATTGAAGTAAATTAGATCATAAATATCTAAAGACACTCCTCAAGACTTCGCCTATAACCATTTTTTGTTCGCTGAATCCGATATACTTATACTCACAATACCAACCTCATTAGATGATTCACCAAGCAAACAATCAACCAACAACACAAATTAATCCCCATTCAACCTCAGTTTTCCATAAAAATATTCTTATATAATAAAAAAGAAACAAAAAGTTTGAAATTTGATACCGTACAATCCTAGAAAACTCTTTATGCACCATTTTCCTTTATCTTTATGAATATAAGGATTTATTCAATAAAAAGATGTCATCTTGCTAGTAGTTTCATTAATATAGGTTCAAGTACTCAACTTTATATAATAAAACAAAACAAACATTTAAACAAAATTATAGGCTAATTAAATTAAACCCCTGGATTATAAAATAAGAACAGTAACATGAGAAATGGAACAAAATTAGTGAAGAAAGAACAATTAGGAGAAAGAACATTTACAAGGATTTAATGAAAATTGGTGGTGAAGCTTACGTTATACATGGATTAGGGTTTGTTTGCCTGATTCAATCGGTTGTATGGACGATTCATTGAATGGGTTATGAGTTTGGGGGTTACGAAACCATGACCCTTAAGAAGAACTTTGAGTTTTGTGGGTAACTAGGCTAATACGGGAAGAAATTGTATATATAAAATATGGATTTGTATAGGGACACTCAAGTCTTTCTTCATGATGGCAATGCATTTGTTACATAAAGGAAAAGAGAACTAAAAAGGTTGTCTTGAATGGTAAGGTTCAAAGAAGGTTGTAGGTGTCTTCGTGAATGATGAAGAAGGAAAACGATAAGGCAAAGGATGTTTGTGAGGGTAGGGATGGGAAAAGAGGGTAGTAGTGTAAAATTGTTTTGATATTGTAAAGGATGAGGTGGGTGAAATGTCTACATTACCCTC
This sequence comes from Ambrosia trifida, assembly GCA_028751855.1. Taxonomy (NCBI): domain Eukaryota; kingdom Viridiplantae; phylum Streptophyta; class Magnoliopsida; order Asterales; family Asteraceae; genus Ambrosia; species Ambrosia trifida. Next base: position 47,481,454 of record CM054124.1, read on the forward strand.
ATAAGTGTTTAAATTGTCGCAACTATCCCCATAATACCCTTAAATTTCTTGCTTAAGTATGTTGTACATGTTGTTTCTTAAGTTGTACGGAAACAAAAATGACTATATTGGCCATCACTCCTCCTTAATAAGATAATATAGATATGGATAATGAATACATGTTTTGATTAGGATTGAATTGGTTTGGTTATATATTTTGTTAAAAAAGATAAAGTTGTGTGATAGTATTTTGGTTATGACGAGATTGAATGTAGGGAAATAGGGATAATGGTTATTGAATTAAATTGGTTGCGACATCTGTAATGCAAGCTTTAAGGACGCTTTTTTGGTAATATGGTGCTAATGGGGAGTTTTGAAACCAAGAATAGCACCAAGTTCAAGGTAAAAAGTTTTTGTGTAAGAATGGTTACGGACGATTTTTGTGAGACGGGGGGTGTAGAAGGAGGATATAAGGTGTTGGTTCATGAAGAAGGTGAATGAGGAGTGGGAAAGGGGTATGTTATTGTCACACCATCACCATGTTCTACATTGATAATTTCTTGATTAATGACAAAGATCAAGACATAAAGATCCAAACCATGATAACTGTTACAAGAAACATATAGAAAATCTGCCAACTGAAAAGTTGGTGAGAATTCATAGGTTTTAAAGTAAACTAGTGTCTTAACTCGGCACCGCGTTGCTGCGCTTCAAATCGATATGCATATGGTCACATTCCATATACATTTGCTCTCGTATCATGTGTTTTTTTTACGTATCACGTGTGTAAGCCAAATCCAATAATTGTGTTATCTAAACATCATGTCTCAAATTTCGTATGCAAATGTTTCCATCTATATCTATACTATATTATAAAGCATTTCGCAAGGATTTCTTAAAACTTAAGATGTACAAATTTAGTTTCTTTAGATACAAAACAAAATGCATATGTTAGTTACTTTTTAGGGACAAATTTGTCTTTTAACCAAGCTCACCTGGGTAAGCCCAATGGCAAAAGGCCACCCACGCCCGCAAACGCATACGACGTTGGTGACCTGGCCCACCACCAATCCAGAGGAAACCCAACACCCGAAGACCCACTGTGGTAAAACCCCTGGCTAACCTCATATGTAAAGCAAGTTGCCCACACTCATTTCTCGAGTAACCCATCGAAAAATGTCAGCAACCTAAACTTTAATTTGGCAGAAGATGACCGGATCTAGGAGCCATTAAACACCACCACTTGATAAATCGTATTTAGTCAAATCATTGCCAATAAATTAAGATCTAGGAACGCTCAAACACCACCACATGACAAATCACAAAGCTACAAACTACTTTAACATATTCAAGTATCAAACGGATCGGCTCATCTGGCAATCGAACTGTTATAGCTGCAACAAAGGTTGCAAGTGAAAAACATCACACTTATAGTCCTTTATTTTGCCACGCTAATGGCCTCTGCCATAGTCATCATGAACATATGACACACTATACATCATATATGTGTAATTGACTTGGATTAATAAATGTTGCTAAATACACAGAGGGTGTGAAGGGGTGAAAACAACATGACTACAATGAAGATTGCAGTAGGGATGAGCATACAAGGCCGAATACCGATCCCGTCCCGATCCCGAACCGAACCGAACCGAGGGGTTTCGGGATCGGTATCTGTACCCATATTTATGGATTTTCGGTTTCGGTATTATCGGTATCGTACGGGATCGGTATGGTATCAGTATTTTAAGGTAAAATACTGATACCATACCGGTACCGAACCGATACAGTACCGTACCGTATGTGTTCGGTATCGGTATTGGTTTTTTGAACTTTTCGGTATCGATATTGTCGGGATCGGTATCGGTTCGGTACCGATACCGTCCCGAGCTCATCCCTAGATTGCAGATGAGCACCCGAATCAAACTGATATCCACGAAATCATCACAATCTAAAACTCATCATAGCCTCAAATGAGAATGATGCGATGTACCAAAAACCTTAAAAGGTTAAAAGACCAAAATCAATATCAAAAGAGATAATCATATGGAAAGCAGAACGCCGACAGAAATAGACTCAAATGGTCATCGGCAATGACGAGCCTCATTTCTGTCTCTTTGTATCCACTTCTCAAAAAAGAACAATCTCGTCATCATTGAATGAAAAAAAAGATAAAAAAAACCCTAATATTAAGCAAGAAACAAAGACCGGAGGTTATCGTAAACAGGAAGGAAAGAGCCACAATGGAATAGCTACCAATTGGATGAAAAGGCCGCCGGAAGCGCCGATGCTCTTCCCATCTCTGTTGGAGGACCTCTGTATATTGTCACTCTAGTGAAGTCAGGAGAAGATCAACCGCAAACACGTCGCACAACACGTGTAAAGCCAGAAGTAGCACACAAAGGTACTTCAACACACGTCGATAGACACGTGTAAGCTAAAAGCGTAAGCTAGCAAAAAATACCACCCAAAAAGAAAAGAAGAACAGCAAGAATCGAACCCGAGACCTGCGAGAAGACAAACAAGCCAACCACCAAACTGCTGCTAAACATTTATATTTCAAACAAACACATAATGTATTTAACAACACAAAATATGGGCGGAAATTAAAAAAAAAAGCCAACAGCACCAAGCCACCTGGCTAATCACTGTTCAAATCCCTACACTTATTTAGGGTTAGGAGAAGTAAAGGACAAAAAATTTTTCTTCAACACTTACATAGCTATCACATTTAGGTTCTAATGTTAACTGAAAATACTCTCCCTAAATCTACCAAAACAAATACATATCCATGTCTAGGCCTATATCCACTCCTACCTAAGAAGTGAGATGCATATCCTTGCCTTCCTATCTATCCACGTCTACTCAAGGTGTCGATGTACATTCATGTCAACACTTAGCCAAGGGCATGTTTGGATAAACTTATTGGAGGCCAAAAGGACTTTTGGTTAAAAAGACTTATTAATTTATGACTTTTATAGAAACGAGTTTTTAGAAAAGTGTTTAGATTAACTTATGTGGTGGGGAAAAATAATAATTCAATAAGTTATTTTATAAAAAGTGTTCGGTTGAACTTATTTAGGTAAAATGACAAAAAAGGATAAGAAGTAGGGATGAGCTCGGGACGATATCGGTACCAACCGACACCGATCCTGAAAAGTTTCAAAACCCAATACCGATACCGAAAACATACGGTACGGTATGGTATCGGTTCGGTATCAGCACGGTATCGGTATGGTATCGGTATTTTACCTTAAAATACCGATCCAGTACTGATGTTGAAAATACCGAATCCGAAAACCTATAAATGTGGATACCGATACTGATACCGAACATCCTCGGTTCGGTACGGGATCGGTATCAGTTCGGTATTTGGGGCTATATGCTCATCCCTAATAAGGAGGGTAGGTATAAAGATATAAGGATGTCTGATGACTCACAAAATTAACATATAAAACAGGCATAAACAGTCTCATAATAGGGTAGAATTAGGCTTAAATTACTAATATTGGGTGCTTAATTCGTTCCTATTTGTATTTCTCAGGAAACATAGGATTTTCAGGCAAAAACTGGAGATTCCTGAGGATATGAGACTTCCAGCATGTTCCCTGTATGTTTGAAGACAATCTCGGGGCTCAAATAGTGATAAAACCAGTCCGTGAGTGGCCAAGCACGCCCATGCACACTTGCACGGAGGCCCTGCACGCTATAAGACAACGTAACAAACTTGGAGAACAAGAAAACTTGCTGAACAAGCAAGCACGCTCGTGCCCTTACACCTGGCACGCCCATGCCAAAGACAAAAAGTACAGACAAGACTGCACTGCAACAACATAACGTACGTGTGACAGCAAACACGTCCATGCCACACTATGGCACGCCCGTGCTTGCCCTGGAGAGTCTATAAATAGCAAGCTAACCCCCACCATTTGATCATCCCTTCTTGTGCTTTATTTGGCCGACTACCAAGAGTCTTCCAAGGATCTTGGGGTCCCTTGGGAGGCCTTAGGTCCCTCCTAACATCCCTCAATGGTTAGGCCTCGACCTACCTTGATCAACTTGGCCAAGCACGGGATCGTAGAGTAGCTTATGCAATAAAACATCGAGGGTCGTGAGGATCATGCTAGATACATATCACTTGTAAATGGAAAGCTTGTCTATGAGCAACCATGTTCATGTGTTGATCATTTGTTATGGTTGTATCTTTCTATTATTCCCGAACCCGCTTCAATTTGTAGACTTTTATTATTATCAGTAGTAGTTTATCTTTAGTTACTTGTTGTGTTATCTTATTTCTAATCCTTGTTTATTTATCTTGTGACAGGTTCAAATGATGATTAACTTAAGAACTTAAATCAACCTTAACTTAATTAATTAACTAGAGGTTTAATCAGCTTCTGGTAGTCCTGTCACACCCTCAAATTTCCACTGCGGGGTTTATACCGCGAGGCGCATGAAAAACCAGGATCCCATAGCCATAAGTCATATGAACGAACTCTAAATGCCCAAACCATTTAGTTCGTTTTCAAAAACCAAGTTTAGTTAAGTTGCGAAAGCGTAAACCAAATTTAAACAATTTAAAACCATGCGCAAAACAACGCGCCCAAATTAAAACCATATGAAGGAAAACGTAAAAGCATGATATGTAATTTAGGTGTATGCCCAAGACTCAAATGCAGTGAAGTGTGCAGTGCGTTCTAATCATGGCACCGGAAGCTAACTACCTGCAAAAGCATGTATATCGTGGGTCAACAAACAATGTTGGTGAGTTCACTAAGTAAAGAAGATGAGTAAGTAAACGTGTAGTTTCCAAAACCACGTAACCAAGTAAAAGCGTAAGTAATCAAGTTGGTTCCAAAAACCGTGTAACCACTAGTTCATCGCATGCCAAGGGTAGCTAACCCATTCATGATAACTAACACCGATATACCGAACTGCTAATGTACGTGTTGTCACAAATGTGAGCAGTTTGCCTTGCATCGTTGCCTATCAACAATGATAATCTGTTAAGTTATGGTTCACTCCCGCACTCCCCTGAGCTGGTGTGAGGTTTGTCAGACCTAATAGCGCTATCAACTAATAACCCACTTGCCATAACTCGGCAACTCATTCGGTATGTGAAGGACTTACAGTGATAGAGTTGGTTTAGTTCATCAAGGACACAGTTTGCGAACTAGCAAAACCTGTGACATCCGTCACTTTTCTTTATTTTATTTTTTTATATAATAATAATAATAAATAAATCAGATATATTTTTAGTTTAGTTAAAAAAAAAAATTCAGGTTTTTAGTCTTATAGATATATTTTTTTCTCTTCTTACCATTCTTAAACCCAACCAAAACCCTACTCATCTTTGGAGCCCAGATCAGGCCCAGCAATAGTCACTGAGCCCAATAGCAGACTGGCCCAAGCCCACCTCCTTTGCTCCTTATCTGTTAGAAAAAAAAAAGAAAAAAAACGTGCCTCCTGCCCGGAATCGAACCGGAGGCGGGACACACACATCCACACGCGTGCAACCACCTGAGCTACGGCTCATTGTTGTTCTAAACTTGATTCGAATAATATAAATGCTCTTCTAAGCAAACCTGTTTTCCTCCCTTCCTTTTCTTCTTGCTGTGCGACGGCTGACCAGGAAACAAGCCTTCTTTAGGCTGAAATCTTGGAACAATTAACACAAATTGGTGCCTTGGTTTGACCGACAAACGACCACACATTAATCCGTGCACAATTAACGCGTCTAACATCCCGATTCCTTCCAAAATAGATCAATTTTCACGCGTATGAATCATTAATGGGTCAAAAACTTCTAAATACATAATCACGAGTTGTTAGTATAAATTGGTACCTTCTACACAAGCTAAAATCGCCGAAAACCTCTTTCCCTATCTCTAATTTCTGTATAGATTCATCATACGAAGCATTTTGATTCGCGTTGACTTTTCGCGTTGACCGATCGTTTGTAATCAAGAACGCGTTTGTAAGTTTGTTTTTCTTTGTGGGTTTTGATAATCGGCTATACACGAGCAATAGCCCCAACATTACAGGGGCTATTGCTTGTTAAATCGTGTTATTGATGATCTAGGGCTCGATTGGTATAAATTTGGGGAAGAACACTATTGTAGCTTGTGTATATAATTATTTCAAATCAGAATCTATCACAAAACGAACCATAGACCAGTTGGATGAGACAAGTGGTGGTAAGACTTGAACCGGCCTATGGCCCAGGTTCGAGTCCCACAATGAACAAGCATTTTTTTTTTGGTTATCATTTATACATATATGTTAGGACAAAGAGGATTGGTGAAACCACTTTTGGAAACCTTAGTCTAATTCACTTCTGTCATTTTGGCTAAGTATAGAAGTACTGAAAAGAAAACAAAGAACTGCTGAAGAGAAGATAAGAGAAGTGCTGAAGAAGAAACTTCATCAGAAGTTCTGAAGTCCAAACCAGACAAGTTCACTTCAGAAGTACTGAAGACAAACTACTCATCAGTAGTTTGTCATTCATCAGCACTTAGCATCAGATATTTTCCACCGCCTTTTGCATCAGTAGTTTTATTGTTTATTATTACTTTTTAGCTGTATTTGTTAGTTTCAATGTTGCAACTTGTGCAACTTGTTTCTGTTGTTTCTGTACTTGCTTTTTGGGCAAGATACATGTATGTAAACGTCTATAAATAGGAGGCTTCAACCTTCTATTTTAGACATTGATTTTTAATAGAAAAATCCTTCAAACACTATCACTGTTCTATTCCATTTCTGTATTTATTGTGAATCTGTCTAAGTATCTAATTCTCATTTACTGCTTAGATTCATAATAAATACTTGTCATTTATTAGTTTCAATCATCAAGGGGGAGTAATAACTCTTCCTTAGTATAAAAAGTGTTGCTTTAACTTATACATTCCGCTGTGCTTATAATCTGATGTACAAGGGCTTGCTAAACACTTAAGTGTCAAGATAGCAAGTTCTTACTTAGCAAAAAGAGCAAACTGATCCAACAATTGGTATCAGAGCATTGGTTTATCTGATCACATATCAATCTAACAAATTGAGAATCAGACACAAAGCTCTTATTGATATTCAATAAAAAGATCAAAAGTTCACTTTTTATCAACATCCATCACTTAAAAGAGTCATCTGACAAATCTATACTCTTTAAAATGGATCCACATAATACTGGTTCTGCCACTAAACCTGCCATGCTTGTTAGAAATGAATACAACATATGGCAAAAGAGAATGGCACATACCTTGTCACAAACCAACACAGGTTGTTGGAAATCTGTGATATATGGTCCTCACATACCAGTAAATACTAATCTTGAAACTAATGTTAAGGTCCCTAAGGACCCTAAAGAATATACAGATGATGATTTCCTAAAACTTGAGCTAGATGCAAAAGCATTCTCTATGTTGGCAATGGCTCTCCCAAATGAGATATACTCTGGCCTTTTACATTGTGAAAGTGCCAAAGAACTCTGGGATTGTCTTAAAGAACAGTTTGGAGGAACTGAAGAGGTGATTGCCAACACCAGAGAGATTTTAGCTCAACAATATGAAACATTTGCTCATATTAATGGGGAAACTTTAACTCAACAATTTGAAAGATTCTCCTCATTAATATCTGAGCTAAAGTTAAATGGTCAGACCTATACAACAGTGTCTATGCTACATAGATTTTTAAGGTCTTTACCTGACAAATGGGAAACATACTCCATTGTTTTAAGATCCTCACCAGATTTTAGCTCCCTCACTCTTACAAAACTCCATGGGAGATTACTTACTTTTGAGAGAGAAATTGATCAAAAGAAGAAATTACAATCATCTGGTAAAACTGCTGATGACTACCTACCAGGTAGTACAACAGTTTTGGGACAAGATTCACCAACTTGTTCCTATGGATCTTATGACAACATTGACATAACAACTGGGATCTCATCAGAAAGATCTTTCCCAGGTTATGACAATAATGACCAAAGTCAAACTGCTGATAATCTATGTTTTATCATGGATGATTTGAAAAATTTTAGCAGTGATGACTTAGAAGAAATGGACATATTACACCAACTGGCCATGCTAAGCATTAAAACTAACAAGTTTTATAAAAGGCCAGGAAGGAAATTTCCAGGATTGACCATTAATACAAAAATTGGTTTTGACAAATCTAAATTGAGATGTCACAAGTGTCAGAAGTTGGGACACTTTGCTAGAGAGTGTAGAAGCTCTAGCTTTAACCAATCACAATCTGGAAATAACTATAACCCCAATTATAATAGGAATAATGGAATTCAAGGGAGTGCTCATTTTGTACAGGCACAAGCTCCTCAACAGCAATACATGCCACAAGTACAATATGTTTAAGTGCCTGCTCAACAGATGCAGAGCCAACAATCAATCCCTCCCTTTCCAGCTGCTCAACATCCTCCACAGCCTCAACAACCCTCTCAACAAAGTCTTTTTACCTCAGGGTATGTTGACTGGAGCAGTCTCCCTTTTGACACCACAGAGTGCAATCCTGATGCAGACAACAAAGTGTTTGACATCAACTGGGGAGAACCAGACAATGGCAGAAAGAACTTTGCCTTAATGGCATTTGAAGGCTGTACTTCAAAATCTGCATTGTCACAGGTATCAAAAGAATCTTTGACAAAACTTTGCTCAAATTCTTGCAAAGAAACTTTTGCTCTCATAAGAGAGACAAATGTGCACTTACAAGGTAAAGCCAATGATTTAGAAAGAAAATACACACAGATAAAATGTGATTTAGAAAGAAAACTGTGTGCTAAAACAAAAGAAGTTTCTAAGTTAACTGACTCAGCTATTGAAACCCAAGCACAAATTAAAATCATGCTAAATGATCTGGGAGATGTCAGACAAGAGCTTGCTGACACCAGGATCACATGTGAAAAATGGGTGGAATCTTGTAAGGGGTATCAATTATTGCTAAACAAACAAAGTGCTTCAAATGTTAAGTTTGGCATAGGATACCATCATGTTGAAACACCAACAGACTTTTCTCCCAAAACTACTGAAGATGGGAGAAGAATTGTTTCAAATGAAACTTCTGAAGGAAAAGAGTGCACATCTTTCCATGAAAACTTTCTAAACAGAAATCCTGGTATTTTCAAAGAAAGTACTTCAGAAGTATTAACTAAATCTGACAAAAAGCCATCAGTAGTTTCATCTACATCAGGAGTTGAGACCCTGAAAACTACTGATGAGCAAAATCTCTTCACAAATGTCAGAAATTTGCCTTTAGATAAAAAACAAAAGGCAAAAGAGTGTGAAATTTGTGGTCTGTTCAACCACAAAACTGAATTTTGTAGATACAGAAAAGGAATTCAGTTCAATCAAAAAATTAAACAACAGGTTGTGGGAAATCAAATCAGAAATGATTATGAAAGAATCTTTAAACCCGAGAAACAACAACCTGAAAACACCTTTTCTCAGAAAAAGATAAAATCTCAACCAAAATCTTTTTCTCAAAATTCTTTGTCAGTAGTTAGACCTGGATCATCAGCAGTTTCACAAACTGCTGAGATACAAAATCTAATGAACATGGTACAACTACTGATGACCAAGGTTGATGGTGGTCCTGAAAAGGATACCACCATGGTTCTTAATGAAAAATCCATTGCCAAAAAGACATGGATTTCTCAACCTGGTCAAGAACAAACTGTAACTGTTCTCAAGAGCAAACCCAAAGCCAAACAGGCTTGGGTTCCTAGATCTAACTAATTTGCTTTTATGTGCAGAGAGTTTCCAGGGGCTTAAACAACATATGGTATGTTGATAGTGGAGGCTCTATGCACATGACTGGATGCAGATACCTGATAAACAACTTTATCAGCCAAAGAGAAGGATCTGTATCCTTTGGGAACAATGCTAAGGGATATGTGCTAGGACATGGCAATGTCTCCTCTGGCAAAATACAGTTTGACAAGGTCAATCTGGTGGAAAACCTTGAATACAACTTGCTGAGTGTGTCACAAATGTGTGATAAAGGATATTCTTCCTTTTTCACAAAGACAGCATGCAAGATCATCTCACCAGAAGGCCAAAAGTTGATAGAGAAGATTATTGAAGATCATACTTTGCTGATTGCCAAAAGATGTGGCAATGTCTATGCAGTGGACATTGAGAAAGACAAAGTATTGAACAACACTGCCTGTTTCTTCTCAAGGGCATCAACTTCAGAAACAGATCTCTGGCACAGGAGACTTGGCCATGTGAACTTTAAAACCATAAATAAAGTCACAAAAATGGGCTTGGTCAGAGGTCTACCTTTGAAAGTATACCAGTGTCAAGAACACTGTGTATCCTGTTTAAAGGGAAAACAGTATAAGTCCTCCTATAAGTCTATTGAAGAATCAAAAACAACTGCATGTCTTCAACTACTCCATATGGACTTATTTGGACCTGTCAAGATTATGAGCCTTGGTAAGAAGAAATACTGCTTAGTCATCATTGATGACTACTCAAGATTCACATGGGTATTCTTCTTATTCTCCAAGGATGAGGCTGCTGAAATCATCAAGTTCTTCATTCTACAAGTAGAGAAACAATATTCTCTATCTGTCAAAACCATTAGAAGTGATAATGGGACAGAGTTCAGGAACAAAACTCTGGATGAATTCTGTTTGTCTAAAGGGATTATTAGACAATACAGTGTTCCCAGAACTCCTGAACAAAATGGTGTAGTAGAAAGGAAGAACAGAACATTAATAGAAGGAGCAAGAACAATGTTAGCTGATTCTGGACTGCCCTTGTACTTTTGGGCAGAAGCAGTTAACACATCATGTTATGTTCAGAATAGAGTTCTTGTGGTCAAGAGACATTCCAAGACTGCCTATGAAGTTCTTCATGGCATGAAGCCCCTTATCTCCTTTTTCAGGGCTTTTGGGTGTCAATGTTTCATCTTGAACATCAAGGAATCTATTTCAAAGTTTGCTGCCAAAGTTGACTCAGGTTACTTTCTTGGTTACTCCTCAACTAGAAAAGCCTACAAGGTTTTTAATTCTCACACCAGGATAGTAGAAGAAACATTGAATGTCAAGTTCAATGAGTCAAAACACACTCTTATTCCAGCACATCCTGCTGAACTCTTTGACCTTGACAACTTCCACTTTGGACCTGAAAAGACTGTTACTCCTTCCAAACCTACTTATTATGGTGATCAAAGGTTTGAAGATGAGGATCCTACACCATGGACTCCTCAAACAGTCATTAAGTCAACTTCAACACCATCAGAAGTTTCTCAAACTTCTGATCCAACAAATACTGAAGGCCAAACTCAAACATCTGCTTCAGCACCTGCAACTACTGAAGAAGCTAAAACTGCTGAACCAGATATTATAGACCTCAGTAGTTTGTTTGAAGAACAAGAGCCACCTACACCTGTCAGTGGTTTACAACAACTGATTGAACACAGAGATCATCCACTTGATCAAATCATGGGTGATATAGCTTCAGGTGTTCTTACCAGAAACCAGCTCTCCAACTTTTGCCTATTTTCAGCCTTTATTTCACACTTGGAACCAAAGAAGTACCAGGAAGCCCTCAAAGACAATAATTGGGTGCAAGCTATGCAAGATGAACTGCTTTAGTTCAACAAGCAACAGGTCTGGGAAATCTGTCCCTTACCTCCAAACAAGCAACCAATTGGCACAAGATGGGTTTTCAGGAACAAACAAGATGAAGCTGGTATGATAATCAAGAACAAGGCAAGACTGGTAGTTCAAGGGTACTCTCAAGAAGAGGGAATTGACTATGATGAAACCTTTGCTCCAGTTGCAAGGCTTGAGGCCATCAGGTTATTTCTGGCCTATGCCATTTCCAACAAAATTAAAGTTTATCAAATGCATGGATGTGAAAAGTGCATTTTTGTATGGAAAAATAAAAGAGGAGGTGTATGTCTGTCAGCCACCTGGGTTTGAGGATCCTTCTCATCCTGAGTGGGTGTACAGACTGGACAACGCTCTTTATGGGCTCAAACAGGCTCCAAGAGCCTGGTATGATACACTCTTCACCTTTTTACTCAAAAATAACTTTACAAGAGGTGCCATTGATAAAACTCTTTTCATTAAACATGTTGGAAATCATGTCTTACTTGTTCAAATTTATGTTAATGATATCATTTTTGGTTCAACAAACACAAAACTGTGTGATGATTGTAAGAAACTCATGCAATCAAAATTTGAGATGAGTACCATGGGAGAACTGCAGTACTTTCTAGGACTGCAGATCAAGCAACAAACAAATGGAACTTTTATACATCAATCAAAATATGTTAAAGAATTATTGAACAAATTTTCTTTAAATGTCTGTAAATCATGTTCCACTCCCATGACACCACTCACACAAGTTGAACCTGATGATCAAGGAAAACAGGTTGATCAAACCATGTACAGATGCATGATAGGTTCCCTTTTATACTTAACTGCTTCTAGACCAGATATTATGTTTTCAACATGTGTCTGTGCTAGATGATCCGGTCGTTACGGGTCATACAAAACCTAATTAACCTAGGTAGATAGGGTAAATAGGGTATCAATCCAAGGAGCGTGTGGTTAGTGAATATTATTTAATTGATTAAACGGTATTATTTATGAAGATGCTAGAAACTTTATGAAGATTTTGATTGGTTCATTTAAGAATTTGATTTAAAAAGATTTTGTTTATTATATTAAACTTGAATTGAAATTATATGAATAAAAAATAATATAGATTGTAAACAATTTAATTAAAAAGATCACACTAGGGTTTCAACAATTGAATACTAGGGATTTTACAAATGGGTAAACAATAGCAATGTGATTGGTGTTAACGGAGTGATTGCTCAATAGGCTTAGGTGTCAAGTTTTATCAATATCGAAGATAGAATAAACTACACTTCATTACCTAGAACATACAATCCTATGTTTGTGTTAAAGCAAGGAACCATGTTCATAACATTAGAAATTGGCACAAGATCAATTAACTAAAATGAGTTCAACATAAGGTTAATCACAATTCAACACAGTTAATTCAAACACGCAAAAACATAATTAAAAGTTTAAAGAAATATACCCAATTTGCTAACCCTAGATCTTCAAAAGTTTACATCCCCAGTGTGATACAAAGAGATTAGCCACTCATGGCCATGAAGCTTGCTCCTTAAAAAATTGAATCTCCTCTCCTTTTTGTGTGCGTCCACCCTCCTGTCCCAGAAAATAATTGTGATCTCTCTTGGTTGTGCTAAGATGTTGTCTCTATTCCAATTAATAATAATTTCGATCCTGTGTGCGCCGCTCCAAGACCAAAAGAAAATAATATCCCCTCCTCTCCAAGTAATTCGATCCCCCAAGCTTGTTAATATGTCGCCGTCCACAAAAAAATGTCCCAAACCCTTTTCTTAATTGGTGGGCCTTCACGTCTTTTTTTAGTCTAGATGTGGCCTCATGCCACTTATGGCATACATATTATTATTATTATTATTATTATTATTATTATTATTATTATTATTATTATTATTATTATAAATGGTGTTATGACCCCGTGCTCTCGACTCGGGGGTTCAGGTCTCGAATATAATTTGTACTGTTTAAGCCCCGCTCCATGCGATCACCTACCAAAAATATAAAATAAACAAATTAATAGTAAAAATAACCAAAAAGTAATAAAAAAATATATACAATACTAAAATAATAGAGTACAGACCTAAAACTAATAAAAATATTATCTAAACGACTCAAAAATATACAAAACTGGCAAATAAACATGATGCCTGCAACCGCGCATCATAGATATCAATCAGCACCAAGGGAATCACACCTTATAGCAGTCAAAAGAATTTTCAGATATCTGAAAGGAACTCCAACACTGGGAATTTGGTATCCTGCTTCAAGCAATACCAAGTTATCAGCTTTTTCAGATAGTGACTATGCAGGGTGTAAGATGACAAGAAAGTCAACATCTGGTGGTTGTCAATTCCTGGGTAACTGTCTAGTGTCATGGCAATCAAAGAAGCAAACATCTGTTGCAACTTCAACTGCTGAAGCTGAATACATTGCAGCTGCAAGTTGTACATCACAGATACAATGGCTCCAATATCAACTTCTTGATTATGGACTCAAAGAAACCAAGACACCTTTGTTTGTAGACAGCAAATCTGCCATTAGCATCATTCAAAATCCGGTACAGTTCTCAAAAACCAAACACATTGAGATAAGGTACCATTTCATAAGAGATTGCTATGAAAAAGGCAAGATTGAGGTGAAGCATGTTGCAACAGCTAATCAAATAGCTGACATCTTCACAAAACCCCTTGACACATCAACATTTCAGAAGTTAGTATCCATGCTTGGGATGCTAAATTTGTAAGTGTTTATTTTATTATTCTGCAATTTTTCATTTTTCACTTACAAAAACAGACAAAAAGTCTGAAACAAAACTTCTGAAAAAGAGAGAAACTACTGATGAACAAACATCAGTATGGGGATAATTTTCTAAAAAGTGTGTAACTTCTGATAAAATAAACTTCAGAAGTTATGAATAAAAGTATTTATAAAAACATTTCTCATCAGCTGTTAAAACTACTGAAGAGAAAATGGGAACTACTGATGAAGTAATCTTTCATCAGCAGTTTAAGTCAAAAGGGCAAATCTGACTTTTTCCCATCATCGGAGGTTTGACCTAATCAGTTTAAAACCTCTGATAAAAAGATTTTTAACCAAAGGCGGTCTAAAAACTTCTAATAAAGAAGATTCAAGCGGTTAAAACTTCTGATAAATACCTTTTTCTCCACACTTATCCTTTCAAACTCAAAATATCCCTCCTTCTCTCTCAAAAACTCTCTCAATAACCTAAACCTGCAAATCAACTGTTCGATCAAAACCCAAACCACATGGCTCTAGTTCTAAAGCAGGGACACAATCAAAGGGCATTTCTTGAAAAACAAGAAGGCTGGTCCCAATACGATGAGATCATTGATCTTGTCGTAAAATCCCAATATTTTACTGCTCTCACAATAAACCCACCAATTCACACTGAAACTCTGAATGAGTTCTGGGCAAATGCTGAGACGGTGACAACGGATGATGAAGTCATTTCCCTCAACTCAAGAATAAAAGGGAAACCACTGACCATCACACCGGCCACACTGGCAACAAGACTGGGTCTGGATGATGTAACTGCCCCTGACCATGTTGCTAATTCTGATATTCATCTAACCATGACTGAGTGTGGTTATCAAGGTACTCTCTCCCATGCTACAATCTTTAAAAAATATTTTGAACCAAAATATAAGCTTTTGTTTCATTATATTATTATGTGTTTGAGTCCTAAAACAGGGTCTTATGACCAGATGCCCTCCACTTTTCAACCAATATTTCATTCTATTGTGAATGAAACTAAATTCAGGGCATCAAAACTATTTTTCAATGAGTTGGTGTTACATCACAATAATACCAAGAAAAAGTTTTTGTTGTACCCAAGGTTCATTATGCAATGCATAATAGGGGAACTGGGTAATGAGGTGCTTGTGGGAAAATTTTCAACTTTAAATCCTTTAACATCACAAGCATACTCAAGGCATAACAAACCGGCTGCCTGGCCAGAAGATGATCAGGGAGAACAACAACAAGTCCCCCTGAAGCCCACATCTTCCAAACTCACACCACCAAAAGCCAAAAAGCCCAAGCCAACAAAGACAACAACCCACCAACCCAAAAGAAAAGCTGTTCAGGAGGTTGAGATGCCTGAACATGCTCATGAGCATTCTGCTCTTCAAATTGTTGAGACTGAAACACCCTCTCAGTCTCATCCATCTCAAACCCCACCAAGAGCACCCATAACCATTTTATTCAAAAGAAAAAGACTTAGAAAAACTATTGAAACACACTCTTCTTTTGAAACTGCTGAACAACAACTTTCACCTATTGCCCAAACTACTGAACCAACCCCACAAATTTCTGAACAAGAGGCAATAGAAATTGCCAAACTTCTCTCTGGGCTAAAAGAGAAGGTCCCATCTGATTATGTCAGTCCCCTACAACCACAACAAACAGGGGACATAACCACAACATCAGACATGGATGTGGACATCTCTAGCCCTATCCCAAGAGATGAGGGTGGACCAGAGTCTTTAAGCCCAATTTTAGAGACTCTTGGGACATCTGAGGCTGCTACTACTCAGTTACCACCCAGTGGTGGATCTGAGGATAGAAGTAACATAGCTAAGACCTCAGATGTGGCAACTACTGATGAAGGCTTAATGCCTGAAGTAGGAAATCCTCAGAACCAAGAACAAGAGGTTCATGAGAGAACTGAGTTGGGCTCAGCTCATGATTTAACTGAGACAGTCCTCATTGAGGGCAACATCAGGGATTCAGATGATTCCATTAATTTGGATGATGTTTCACAAACACAAACTACTGAATTGACGGCACTTTATGAAGGTCCTGTTTCAGGGGTATCCAGGCTCAAGAAGTCAGTCACCCCTGCACAGGTTAAAGCCCACTCAATCCCTAAAACCCCTAGAGTGGCATCCTCTGTACAACATGAGGATCTCCCAAAAACACCCCCTTCACAACAAATGCCTACCCAATTCCCTGGGCAAACAAGCATATACCTGAACCAGCTATGCAGCCCAGAGGGTCCCCTGTACCACATGATGAATACTCTCATCAGAAATCACTTCCAAACATACACAGCTAACTTGGAGCTATCTATCAAGAATCAATTTGGAGTGATCAAGACGAAGATGAATGACCTGTCCAACAAGATAGACTTCAACAGCAAACAGATTGCTCATCTTCAAGGTCAATTCTCCCAACCCTCAACTTCAAAACTTAAAATTGATGAATCCAAAAAGGGGGAGAAGATCAGGGAACCTAAGGAGTCATTCCAAGCCAGGATAAGGGCAAGAGTGGCCATCCTTGAAAGAGATCAAAAAGATCAGGCCAGGAAAGAAAAACTGGCCAAACAATTTGGTGTCTCAGTAGAAGAGATTGAAGCAGCAGAAAAAGAAGATGAGACCCAAACATCTGAAGAATCCCTAAGGCACATTGAAGAAACTTCTGATGACAAAACTTCTGATGAAGAATCAGAAAGTACTGAAGACAATCCTTCAGTAGTTGACAAACCATCAGCAGTTGTCAACCCATCAGAGGTTAACACTTCCAAACCTCAAACTGCTGACCCTTCCAGAACCACTGCTCCCATCCAACCAACATCTGATCCTATCAGGCCTACAACTGTTACAACAATGACTGTACTAAACCCTTCTCCTATCTCTCAATCAGCTGAATTATTAGAGAAGAGCTTAGTTGCAGCCAACAAGAAGGCCAGAGAAGATCTGATCTGGAAAACTCTGGAAGAAAGGGATGATCTAGATTTAAGCCATGAAGAAAAACTTCAGGCTTATGAAGCTGAACTACAAAGGCAGGCTAGCCTTGATGAGATTGCTGAACAAGATAAAAGACAACAACTGGTGTCTTACATTACCAAGAACAGCAAGACTAAAGCCTTTACACTCAAAGGACTCTCTATGCAAGAGCTGACAAGAAGAGCACAACTGCTTGCAGATAAAATGGCCACTAGCAAAGAAGGAAAGGCCAAGAGAGCCCAGATTATAGAAGAACTAGTAGCAGAGGGCTATGGTTCAAAAGCCTCAGTATCCAGATGGAAAGAAGAAAGACTAATGGATACTTACAGAAAATACTTGGCTGCCAAGGCTGCAAATCCAGAGAAGTTTCAAACTGCTGATCCTTCAAGATCAGTAGTTAGAACTTCTGGTATATCAAGAAGACCTGCTACTCAGAGAAAGAAGGCAGAGGACAATGTCAAAACTGACTTCAAAATGGTACTACTTGAAGGAAGTTCAATAGTCCATTCAGATTTTGACATTGAGGTGAAACCTCTGTTAACACAATTCAGGGATCCTTCCACTTTTGCCTACCAAATACAAAAGACCATCAAAGAAAAGCTGCATACCAGAGTAGTGACTGAACACCATCTCCCAACTGTTCAGATGCCTGATATGCAACAACAACAAGGAAGAGACTCCCACCTGAGGCTATCTGAAACTGAAAGCATCCAGCACTCAGGACCATCAACCCAAGGGACAAGTCTGGTTCCCTATTCTTCTGACTTTAACAAGTCAAAGATACCTATCATCAGATGGTCACTTACTGATAACAACTCAGTATTGTTGACAAGAAGAGACCTCTCAAGCAGGGCTTACAAGAAGATCAGTGATCTGAAGAAACTGTCAACACAAGACCTGCTCACAATTCAACATCTAGAACCACAGAGAGGATCTCTATCTGATGGTCAGTTAAACCAGCTCAAGAACACCATGTACAAAGAGATATGGAAGATTGTTCAAGACAGAAGAAAAACATAAGGAATTAGTAAGGTTTTGGCTTCATCAATCCAGGGGGAGATTGTTAGGACAAAGAGGATTGGTGAAACCACTTTTGGAAACCTTAGTCTAATTCACTTCTGTCATTTTGGCTAAGTATAGAAGTACTGAAAAGAAAACAAAGAACTGCTGAAGAGAAGATAAGAGAAGTGCTGAAGAAGAAACTTCATCAGAAGTTCTGAAGTCCAAACCAGACAAGTTCACTTCAGAAGTACTGAAGACAAACTACTCATCAGTAGTTTGTCATTCATCAGCACTTAGCATCAGATATTTTCCACCGCCTTTTGCATCAGTAGTTTTATTGTTTATTATTACTTTTTAGCTGTATTTGTTAGTTTCAATGTTGCAACTTGTGCAACTTGTTTCTGTTGTTTCTGTACTTGCTTTTTGGGCAAGATACATGTATGTAAACGTCTATAAATAGGAGGCTTCAACCTTCTATTTTAGACATTGATTTTTAATAGAAAAATCCTTCAAACACTATCACTGTTCTATTCCATTTCTGTATTTATTGTGAATCTGTCTAAGTATCTAATTCTCATTTACTGCTTAGATTCATAATAAATACTTGTCATTTATTAGTTTCAATCATCAAGGGGGAGTAATAACTCTTCCTTAGTATAAAAAGTGTTGCTTTAACTTATACATTCCGCTGTGCTTATAATCTGATGTACAAGGGCTTGCTAAACACTTAAGTGTCAAGATAGCAAGTTCTTACTTAGCAAAAAGAGCAAACTGATCCAACAATTGGTATCAGAGCATTGGTTTATCTGATCACATATCAATCTAACAAATTGAGAATCAGACACAAAGCTCTTATTGATATTCAATAAAAAGATCAAAAGTTCACTTTTTATCAACATCCATCACTTAAAAGAGTCATCTGACAAATCTATACTCTTTAAAATGGATCCACATAATACTGGTTCTGCCACTAAACCTGCCATGCTTGTTAGAAATGAATACAACATATGGCAAAAGAGAATGGCACATACCTTGTCACAAACCAACACAGGTTGTTGGAAATCTGTGATATATGGTCCTCACATACCAGTAAATACTAATCTTGAAACTAATGTTAAGGTCCCTAAGGACCCTAAAGAATATACAGATGATGATTTCCTAAAACTTGAGCTAGATGCAAAAGCATTCTCTATGTTGGCAATGGCTCTCCCAAATGAGATATACTCTGGCCTTTTACATTGTGAAAGTGCCAAAGAACTCTGGGATTGTCTTAAAGAACAGTTTGGAGGAACTGAAGAGGTGATTGCCAACACCAGAGAGATTTTAGCTCAACAATATGAAACATTTGCTCATATTAATGGGGAAACTTTAACTCAACAATTTGAAAGATTCTCCTCATTAATATCTGAGCTAAAGTTAAATGGTCAGACCTATACAACAGTGTCTATGCTACATAGATTTTTAAGGTCTTTACCTGACAAATGGGAAACATACTCCATTGTTTTAAGATCCTCACCAGATTTTAGCTCCCTCACTCTTACAAAACTCCATGGGAGATTACTTACTTTTGAGAGAGAAATTGATCAAAAGAAGAAATTACAATCATCTGGTAAAACTGCTGATGACTACCTACCAGGTAGTACAACAGTTTTGGGACAAGATTCACCAACTTGTTCCTATGGATCTTATGACAACATTGACATAACAACTGGGATCTCATCAGAAAGATCTTTCCCAGGTTATGACAATAATGACCAAAGTCAAACTGCTGATAATCTATGTTTTATCATGGATGATTTGAAAAATTTTAGCAGTGATGACTTAGAAGAAATGGACATATTACACCAACTGGCCATGCTAAGCATTAAAACTAACAAGTTTTATAAAAGGCCAGGAAGGAAATTTCCAGGATTGACCATTAATACAAAAATTGGTTTTGACAAATCTAAATTGAGATGTCACAAGTGTCAGAAGTTGGGACACTTTGCTAGAGAGTGTAGAAGCTCTAGCTTTAACCAATCACAATCTGGAAATAACTATAACCCCAATTATAATAGGAATAATGGAATTCAAGGGAGTGCTCATTTTGTACAGGCACAAGCTCCTCAACAGCAATACATGCCACAAGTACAATATGTTTAAGTGCCTGCTCAACAGATGCAGAGCCAACAATCAATCCCTCCCTTTCCAGCTGCTCAACATCCTCCACAGCCTCAACAACCCTCTCAACAAAGTCTTTTTACCTCAGGGTATGTTGACTGGAGCAGTCTCCCTTTTGACACCACAGAGTGCAATCCTGATGCAGACAACAAAGTGTTTGACATCAACTGGGGAGAACCAGACAATGGCAGAAAGAACTTTGCCTTAATGGCATTTGAAGGCTGTACTTCAAAATCTGCATTGTCACAGGTATCAAAAGAATCTTTGACAAAACTTTGCTCAAATTCTTGCAAAGAAACTTTTGCTCTCATAAGAGAGACAAATGTGCACTTACAAGGTAAAGCCAATGATTTAGAAAGAAAATACACACAGATAAAATGTGATTTAGAAAGAAAACTGTGTGCTAAAACAAAAGAAGTTTCTAAGTTAACTGACTCAGCTATTGAAACCCAAGCACAAATTAAAATCATGCTAAATGATCTGGGAGATGTCAGACAAGAGCTTGCTGACACCAGGATCACATGTGAAAAATGGGTGGAATCTTGTAAGGGGTATCAATTATTGCTAAACAAACAAAGTGCTTCAAATGTTAAGTTTGGCATAGGATACCATCATGTTGAAACACCAACAGACTTTTCTCCCAAAACTACTGAAGATGGGAGAAGAATTGTTTCAAATGAAACTTCTGAAGGAAAAGAGTGCACATCTTTCCATGAAAACTTTCTAAACAGAAATCCTGGTATTTTCAAAGAAAGTACTTCAGAAGTATTAACTAAATCTGACAAAAAGCCATCAGTAGTTTCATCTACATCAGGAGTTGAGACCCTGAAAACTACTGATGAGCAAAATCTCTTCACAAATGTCAGAAATTTGCCTTTAGATAAAAAACAAAAGGCAAAAGAGTGTGAAATTTGTGGTCTGTTCAACCACAAAACTGAATTTTGTAGATACAGAAAAGGAATTCAGTTCAATCAAAAAATTAAACAACAGGTTGTGGGAAATCAAATCAGAAATGATTATGAAAGAATCTTTAAACCCGAGAAACAACAACCTGAAAACACCTTTTCTCAGAAAAAGATAAAATCTCAACCAAAATCTTTTTCTCAAAATTCTTTGTCAGTAGTTAGACCTGGATCATCAGCAGTTTCACAAACTGCTGAGATACAAAATCTAATGAACATGGTACAACTACTGATGACCAAGGTTGATGGTGGTCCTGAAAAGGATACCACCATGGTTCTTAATGAAAAATCCATTGCCAAAAAGACATGGATTTCTCAACCTGGTCAAGAACAAACTGTAACTGTTCTCAAGAGCAAACCCAAAGCCAAACAGGCTTGGGTTCCTAGATCTAACTAATTTGCTTTTATGTGCAGAGAGTTTCCAGGGGCTTAAACAACATATGGTATGTTGATAGTGGAGGCTCTATGCACATGACTGGATGCAGATACCTGATAAACAACTTTATCAGCCAAAGAGAAGGATCTGTATCCTTTGGGAACAATGCTAAGGGATATGTGCTAGGACATGGCAATGTCTCCTCTGGCAAAATACAGTTTGACAAGGTCAATCTGGTGGAAAACCTTGAATACAACTTGCTGAGTGTGTCACAAATGTGTGATAAAGGATATTCTTCCTTTTTCACAAAGACAGCATGCAAGATCATCTCACCAGAAGGCCAAAAGTTGATAGAGAAGATTATTGAAGATCATACTTTGCTGATTGCCAAAAGATGTGGCAATGTCTATGCAGTGGACATTGAGAAAGACAAAGTATTGAACAACACTGCCTGTTTCTTCTCAAGGGCATCAACTTCAGAAACAGATCTCTGGCACAGGAGACTTGGCCATGTGAACTTTAAAACCATAAATAAAGTCACAAAAATGGGCTTGGTCAGAGGTCTACCTTTGAAAGTATACCAGTGTCAAGAACACTGTGTATCCTGTTTAAAGGGAAAACAGTATAAGTCCTCCTATAAGTCTATTGAAGAATCAAAAACAACTGCATGTCTTCAACTACTCCATATGGACTTATTTGGACCTGTCAAGATTATGAGCCTTGGTAAGAAGAAATACTGCTTAGTCATCATTGATGACTACTCAAGATTCACATGGGTATTCTTCTTATTCTCCAAGGATGAGGCTGCTGAAATCATCAAGTTCTTCATTCTACAAGTAGAGAAACAATATTCTCTATCTGTCAAAACCATTAGAAGTGATAATGGGACAGAGTTCAGGAACAAAACTCTGGATGAATTCTGTTTGTCTAAAGGGATTATTAGACAATACAGTGTTCCCAGAACTCCTGAACAAAATGGTGTAGTAGAAAGGAAGAACAGAACATTAATAGAAGGAGCAAGAACAATGTTAGCTGATTCTGGACTGCCCTTGTACTTTTGGGCAGAAGCAGTTAACACATCATGTTATGTTCAGAATAGAGTTCTTGTGGTCAAGAGACATTCCAAGACTGCCTATGAAGTTCTTCATGGCATGAAGCCCCTTATCTCCTTTTTCAGGGCTTTTAGGTGTCAATGTTTCATCTTGAACATCAAGGAATCTATTTCAAAGTTTGCTGCCAAAGTTGACTCAGGTTACTTTCTTGGTTACTCCTCAACTAGAAAAGCCTACAAGGTTTTTAATTCTCACACCAGGATAGTAGAAGAAACATTGAATGTCAAGTTCAATGAGTCAAAACACACTCTTATTCCAGCACATCCTGCTGAACTCTTTGACCTTGACAACTTCCACTTTGGACCTGAAAAGACTGTTACTCCTTCCAAACCTACTTATTATGGTGATCAAAGGTTTGAAGATGAGGATCCTACACCATGGACTCCTCAAACAGTCATTAAGTCAACTTCAACACCATCAGAAGTTTCTCAAACTTCTGATCCAACAAATACTGAAGGCCAAACTCAAACATCTGCTTCAGCACCTGCAACTACTGAAGAAGCTAAAACTGCTGAACCAGATATTATAGACCTCAGTAGTTTGTTTGAAGAACAAGAGCCACCTACACCTGTCAGTGGTTTACAACAACTGATTGAACACAGAGATCATCCACTTGATCAAATCATGGGTGATATAGCTTCAGGTGTTCTTACCAGAAACCAGCTCTCCAACTTTTGCCTATTTTCAGCCTTTATTTCACAGTTGGAACCAAAGAAGTACCAGGAAGCCCTCAAAGACAATAATTGGGTGCAAGCTATGCAAGATGAACTGCTTCAGTTCAACAAGCAACAGGTCTGGGAAATCTGTCCCTTACCTCCAAACAAGCAACCAATTGGCACAAGATGGGTTTTCAGGAACAAACAAGATGAAGCTGGTATGATAATCAAGAACAAGGCAAGACTGGTAGTTCAAGGGTACTCTCAAGAAGAGGGAATTGACTATGATGAAACCTTTGCTCCAGTTGCAAGGCTTGAGGCCATCAGGTTATTTCTGGCCTATGCCATTTCCAACAAAATTAAAGTTTATCAAATGCATGGATGTGAAAAGTGCATTTTTGTATGGAAAAATAAAAGAGGAGGTGTATGTCTGTCAGCCACCTGGGTTTGAGGATCCTTCTCATCCTGAGTGGGTGTACAGACTGGACAACGCTCTTTATGGGCTCAAACAGGCTCCAAGAGCCTGGTATGATACACTCTTCACCTTTTTACTCAAAAATAACTTTACAAGAGGTGCCATTGATAAAACTCTTTTCATTAAACATGTTGGAAATCATGTCTTACTTGTTCAAATTTATGTTGATGATATCATTTTTGGTTCAACAAACACAAAACTGTGTGATGATTTTAAGAAACTCATGCAATCAAAATTTGAGATGAGTACCATGGGAGAACTGCAGTACTTTCTAGGACTGCAGATCAAGCAACAAACAAATGGAACTTTTATACATCAATCAAAATATGTTAAAGAATTATTGAACAAATTTTCTTTAAATGTCTGTAAATCATGTTCCACTCCCATGACACCACTCACACAAGTTGAACCTGATGATCAAGGAAAACAGGTTGATCAAACCATGTACAGATGCATGATAGGTTCCCTTTTATACTTAACTGCTTCTAGACCAGATATTATGTTTTCAACATGTGTCTGTGCTAGATGATCCGGTCGTTACGGGTCATACAAAACCTAATTAACCTAGGTAGATAGGGTAAATAGGGTATCAATCCAAGGAGCGTGTGGTTAGTGAATATTATTTAATTGATTAAACGGTATTATTTATGAAGATGCTAGAAACTTTATGAAGATTTTGATTGGTTCATTTAAGAATTTGATTTAAAAAGATTTTGTTTATTATATTAAACTTGAATTGAAATTATATGAATAAAAAATAATATAGATTGTAAACAATTTAATTAAAAAGATCACACTAGGGTTTCAACAATTGAATACTAGGGATTTTACAAATGGGTAAACAATAGCAATGTGATTGGTGTTAACGGAGTGATTGCTCAATAGGCTTAGGTGTCAAGTTTTATCAATATCGAAGATAGAATAAACTACACTTCATTACCTAGAACATACAATCCTATGTTTGTGTTAAAGCAAGGAACCATGTTCATAACATTAGAAATTGGCACAAGATCAATTAACTAAAATGAGTTCAACATAAGGTTAATCACAATTCAACACAGTTAATTCAAACACGCAAAAACATAATTAAAAGTTTAAAGAAATATACCCAATTTGCTAACCCTAGATCTTCAAAAGTTTACATCCCCAGTGTGATACAAAGAGATTAGCCACTCATGGCCATGAAGCTTGCTCCTTAAAAAATTGAATCTCCTCTCCTTTTTGTGTGCGTCCACCCTCCTGTCCCAGAAAATAATTGTGATCTCTCTTGGTTGTGCTAAGATGTTGTCTCTATTCCAATTAATAATAATTTCGATCCTGTGTGCGCCGCTCCAAGACCAAAAGAAAATAATATCCCCTCCTCTCCAAGTAATTCGATCCCCCAAGCTTGTTAATATGTCGCCGTCCACAAAAAATGTCCCAAACCCTTTTCTTAATTGGTGGGCCTTCACGTCTTTTTTTAGTCTAGATGTGGCCTCATGCCACTTATGGCATACATATTATTATTATTATTATTATTATTATTATTATTATTATTATTATTATTATTATTATTATTATTATTATTATAAATGGTGTTATGACCCCGTGCTCTCGACTCGGGGGGTTCAGGTCTCGAATATAATTTGTACTGTTTAAGCCCCGCTCCATGCGATCACCTACCAAAAATATAAAATAAACAAATTAATAGTAAAAATAACCAAAAAGTAATAAAAAAATATATACAATACTAAAATAATAGAGTACAGACCTAAAACTAATAAAAATACTATCTAAACGACTCAAAAATATACAAAACTGGCAAATAAACATGATGCCTGCAACCGCGCATCATAGATATCAATCAGCACCAAGGGAATCACACCTTATAGCAGTCAAAAGAATTTTCAGATATCTGAAAGGAACTCCAACACTGGGAATTTGGTATCCTGCTTCAAGCAATACCAAGTTATCAGCTTTTTCAGATAGTGACTATGCAGGGTGTAAGATGACAAGAAAGTCAACATCTGGTGGTTGTCAATTCCTGGGTAACTGTCTAGTGTCATGGCAATCAAAGAAGCAAACATCTGTTGCAACTTCAACTGCTGAAGCTGAATACATTGCAGCTGCAAGTTGTACATCACAGATACAATGGCTCCAATATCAACTTCTTGATTATGGACTCAAAGAAACCAAGACACCTTTGTTTGTAGACAGCAAATCTGCCATTAGCATCATTCAAAATCCGGTACAGTTCTCAAAAACCAAACACATTGAGATAAGGTACCATTTCATAAGAGATTGCTATGAAAAAGGCAAGATTGAGGTGAAGCATGTTGCAACAGCTAATCAAATAGCTGACATCTTCACAAAACCCCTTGACACATCAACATTTCAGAAGTTAGTATCCATGCTTGGGATGCTAAATTTGTAAGTGTTTATTTTATTATTCTGCAATTTTTCATTTTTCACTTACAAAAACAGACAAAAAGTCTGAAACAAAACTTCTGAAAAAGAGAGAAACTACTGATGAACAAACATCAGTATGGGGATAATTTTCTAAAAAGTGTGTAACTTCTGATAAAATAAACTTCAGAAGTTATGAATAAAAGTATTTATAAAAACATTTCTCATCAGCTGTTAAAACTACTGAAGAGAAAATGGGAACTACTGATGAAGTAATCTTTCATCAGCAGTTTAAGTCAAAAGGGCAAATCTGACTTTTTCCCATCATCGGAGGTTTGACCTAATCAGTTTAAAACCTCTGATAAAAAGATTTTTAACCAAAGGCGGTCTAAAAACTTCTAATAAAGAAGATTCAAGCGGTTAAAACTTCTGATAAATACCTTTTTCTCCACACTTATCCTTTCAAACTCAAAATATCCCTCCTTCTCTCTCAAAAACTCTCTCAATAACCTAAACCTGCAAATCAACTGTTCGATCAAAACCCAAACCACATGGCTCTAGTTCTAAAGCAGGGACACAATCAAAGGGCATTTCTTGAAAAACAAGAAGGCTGGTCCCAATACGATGAGATCATTGATCTTGTCGTAAAATCCCAATATTTTACTGCTCTCACAATAAACCCACCAATTCACACTGAAACTCTGAATGAGTTCTGGGCAAATGCTGAGACGGTGACAACGGATGATGAAGTCATTTCCCTCAACTCAAGAATAAAAGGGAAACCACTGACCATCACACCGGCCACACTGGCAACAAGACTGGGTCTGGATGATGTAACTGCCCCTGACCATGTTGCTAATTCTGATATTCATCTAACCATGACTGAGTGTGGTTATCAAGGTACTCTCTCCCATGCTACAATCTTTAAAAAATATTTTGAACCAAAATATAAGCTTTTGTTTCATTATATTATTATGTGTTTGAGTCCTAAAACAGGGTCTTATGACCAGATGCCCTCCACTTTTCAACCAATATTTCATTCTATTGTGAATGAAACTAAATTCAGGGCATCAAAACTATTTTTCAATGAGTTGGTGTTACATCACAATAATACCAAGAAAAAGTTTTTGTTGTACCCAAGGTTCATTATGCAATGCATAATAGGGGAACTGGGTAATGAGGTGCTTGTGGGAAAATTTTCAACTTTAAATCCTTTAACATCACAAGCATACTCAAGGCATAACAAACCGGCTGCCTGGCCAGAAGATGATCAGGGAGAACAACAACAAGTCCCCCTGAAGCCCACATCTTCCAAACTCACACCACCAAAAGCCAAAAAGCCCAAGCCAACAAAGACAACAACCCACCAACCCAAAAGAAAAGCTGTTCAGGAGGTTGAGATGCCTGAACATGCTCATGAGCATTCTGCTCTTCAAATTGTTGAGACTGAAACACCCTCTCAGTCTCATCCATCTCAAACCCCACCAAGAGCACCCATAACCATTTTATTCAAAAGAAAAAGACTTAGAAAAACTATTGAAACACACTCTTCTTTTGAAACTGCTGAACAACAACTTTCACCTATTGCCCAAACTACTGAACCAACCCCACAAATTTCTGAACAAGAGGCAATAGAAATTGCCAAACTTCTCTCTGGGCTAAAAGAGAAGGTCCCATCTGATTATGTCAGTCCCCTACAACCACAACAAACAGGGGACATAACCACAACATCAGACATGGATGTGGACATCTCTAGCCCTATCCCAAAAGATGAGGGTGGACCAGAGTCTTTAAGCCCAATTTTAGAGACTCTTGGGACATCTGAGGCTGCTACTACTCAGTTACCACCCAGTGGTGGATCTGAGGATAGAAGTAACATAGCTAAGACCTCAGATGTGGCAACTACTGATGAAGGCTTAATGCCTGAAGTAGGAAATCCTCAGAACCAAGAACAAGAGGTTCATGAGAGAACTGAGTTGGGCTCAGCTCATGATTTAACTGAGACAGTCCTCATTGAGGGCAACATCAGGGATTCAGATGATTCCATTAATTTGGATGATGTTTCACAAACACAAACTACTGAATTGACGGCACTTTATGAAGGTCCTGTTTCAGGGGTATCCAGGCTCAAGAAGTCAGTCACCCCTGCACAGGTTAAAGCCCACTCAATCCCTAAAACCCCTAGAGTGGCATCCTCTGTACAACATGAGGATCTCCCAAAAACACCCCCTTCACAACAAATGCCTACCCAATTCCCTGGGCAAACAAGCATATACCTGAACCAGCTATGCAGCCCAGAGGGTCCCCTGTACCACATGATGAATACTCTCATCAGAAATCACTTCCAAACATACACAGCTAACTTGGAGCTATCTATCAAGAATCAATTTGGAGTGATCAAGACGAAGATGAATGACCTGTCCAACAAGATAGACTTCAACAGCAAACAGATTGCTCATCTTCAAGGTCAATTCTCCCAACCCTCAACTTCAAAACTTAAAATTGATGAATCCAAAAAGGGGGAGAAGATCAGGGAACCTAAGGAGTCATTCCAAGCCAGGATAAGGGCAAGAGTGGCCATCCTTGAAAGAGATCAAAAAGATCAGGCCAGGAAAGAAAAACTGGCCAAACAATTTGGTGTCTCAGTAGAAGAGATTGAAGCAGCAGAAAAAGAAGATGAGACCCAAACATCTGAAGAATCCCTAAGGCACATTGAAGAAACTTCTGATGACAAAACTTCTGATGAAGAATCAGAAAGTACTGAAGACAATCCTTCAGTAGTTGACAAACCATCAGCAGTTGTCAACCCATCAGAGGTTAACACTTCCAAACCTCAAACTGCTGACCCTTCCAGAACCACTGCTCCCATCCAACCAACATCTGATCCTATCAGGCCTACAACTGTTACAACAATGACTGTACTAAACCCTTCTCCTATCTCTCAATCAGCTGAATTATTAGAGAAGAGCTTAGTTGCAGCCAACAAGAAGGCCAGAGAAGATCTGATCTGGAAAACTCTGGAAGAAAGGGATGATCTAGATTTAAGCCATGAAGAAAAACTTCAGGCTTATGAAGCTGAACTACAAAGGCAGGCTAGCCTTGATGAGATTGCTGAACAAGATAAAAGACAACAACTGGTGTCTTACATTACCAAGAACAGCAAGACTAAAGCCTTTACACTCAAAGGACTCTCTATGCAAGAGCTGACAAGAAGAGCACAACTGCTTGCAGATAAAATGGCCACTAGCAAAGAAGGAAAGGCCAAGAGAGCCCAGATTATAGAAGAACTAGTAGCAGAGGGCTATGGTTCAAAAGCCTCAGTATCCAGATGGAAAGAAGAAAGACTAATGGATACTTACAGAAAATACTTGGCTGCCAAGGCTGCAAATCCAGAGAAGTTTCAAACTGCTGATCCTTCAAGATCAGTAGTTAGAACTTCTGGTATATCAAGAAGACCTGCTACTCAGAGAAAGAAGGCAGAGGACAATGTCAAAACTGACTTCAAAATGGTACTACTTGAAGGAAGTTCAATAGTCCATTCAGATTTTGACATTGAGGTGAAACCTCTGTTAACACAATTCAGGGATCCTTCCACTTTTGCCTACCAAATACAAAAGACCATCAAAGAAAAGCTGCATACCAGAGTAGTGACTGAACACCATCTCCCAACTGTTCAGATGCCTGATATGCAACAACAACAAGGAAGAGACTCCCACCTGAGGCTATCTGAAACTGAAAGCATCCAGCACTCAGGACCATCAACCCAAGGGACAAGTCTGGTTCCCTATTCTTCTGACTTTAACAAGTCAAAGATACCTATCATCAGATGGTCACTTACTGATAACAACTCAGTATTGTTGACAAGAAGAGACCTCTCAAGCAGGGCTTACAAGAAGATCAGTGATCTGAAGAAACTGTCAACACAAGACCTGCTCACAATTCAACATCTAGAACCACAGAGAGGATCTCTATCTGATGGTCAGTTAAACCAGCTCAAGAACACCATGTACAAAGAGATATGGAAGATTGTTCAAGACAGAAGAAAAACATAAGGAATTAGTAAGGTTTTGGCTTCATCAATCCAGGGGGAGATTGTTAGGACAAAGAGGATTGGTGAAACCACTTTTGGAAACCTTAGTCTAATTCACTTCTGTCATTTTGGCTAAGTATAGAAGTACTGAAAAGAAAACAAAGAACTGCTGAAGAGAAGATAAGAGAAGTGCTGAAGAAGAAACTTCATCAGAAGTTCTGAAGTCCAAACCAGACAAGTTCACTTCAGAAGTACTGAAGACAAACTACTCATCAGTAGTTTGTCATTCATCAGCACTTAGCATCAGATATTTTCCACCGCCTTTTTCATCAGTAGTTTTATTGTTTATTATTACTTTTTAGCTGTATTTGTTAGTTTCAATGTTGCAACTTGTTTCTGTTGTTTCTGTACTTGCTTTTTGGGCAAGATACATGTATGTAAACGTCTATAAATAGGAGGCTTCAACCTTCTATTTTAGACATTGATTTTTAATAGAAAAATCCTTCAAACACTATCACTGTTCTATTCCATTTCTGTATTTATTGTGAATCTGTCTAAGTATCTAATTCTCATTTACTGCTTAGATTCATAATAAATACTTGTCATTTATTAGTTTCAATCATCAAGGGGGAGTAATAACTCTTCCTTAGTATAAAAAGTGTTGCTTTAACTTATACATTCCGCTGTGCTTATAATCTGATGTACAAGGGCTTGCTAAACACTTAAGTGTCAAGATAGCAAGTTCTTACTTAGCAAAAAGAGCAAACTGATCCAACATATATTATCTTCATTCTTTTTAAAATCGTTTTAAAATACTAAAACTATTTTATAAATTCTACAAAATTTATTTTATGCTATTCCACTGATAAAGTTCATCATCCAATTTTTAGTTTTTCAAAAATAAATTATTTTATATATATTATTAATAAAACAAGTTTATTCATTTATATTTATTAAATTCTATAAAAATATCTAAACGATTTTATTAAATCTCACAAAAATTATCCTAAACTTATATATTCTTATACATTCCAGAAAATATTTTTATTTCAGAAAAACCGTTTATTTTATATTTTTAATTAATTTTTGTTAGTTTTAATCATAAATAAATCATAATAAATTCATTTTTCAATATTTTTGCACCAAAATTTTATATAAATTATTTCTAACTATCTAGAACTGAAATACAATTTTTAATTCAGAATTCTTTAATTTTAATATTTTTAGATATTAAAGTCATATTTTGACAATTTAAAATAATTAGATTAAATATTCTATTCTCAAGAAAATAATTTTATAAAAATTATTTTCATAATCAAAATCTTATGTTGTGACTATATTTAACTTAGAATTTTACAAAAAGATTTTTATTTATTTATTTATTAAATTTCTTATATTTAATAAACTATTTGCTTATTAATCAAATAAACGTTTATTCCCCAAATTCGAAACCCTAGAATTCCATGTATCCTAGAGTTATTCCCTTACACATTATCAAATTCTTTAGGTTGATTTTTTTGGATAATTCCAACTCATATTGCGTTGTCCAAGTTCTATTACAAGCTATTACGTAAACAGTGAGTATTCCTATCCCCTTTTTACTTTTATACATTTTTGGGGTGATTCATGTACACTATTACAAGTTCAAATTCAAATTTACATTTTTACAAATACAATTCTAGTACTATGTGCATTGCTTACAACGTGCTTTATGCTTAGACAATACATGTGGATTACATTTGTACTTAGTGAAATCATTAACATGGTACAAGCCGACCTTAACATTGGATAGCGCTATTTGGATTGA
The DNA here is from genome assembly GCA_028751855.1 of Ambrosia trifida. Lineage (NCBI taxonomy): Eukaryota > Viridiplantae > Streptophyta > Magnoliopsida > Asterales > Asteraceae > Ambrosia > Ambrosia trifida. The sequence goes on from CM054124.1 coordinate 47,513,765, forward strand.
CAACCCGCCTAGATTTATTCTCCCCCTTTTTCATCGGAGAATCCGTGGCCAGTGTTAAGCTTTTTATCCATTTATTGGATAAGTACACCGCCGTTCATACAGTACATTATACAGTCACAGGGTTGATTTCGCTCATTTGTATGATACATAGTTTACATATTTGCACTGTAGCTTGCACTTGAATTGTATAACTTTTTAACCTACTATATATATCAAAACTAGGAATGCTCACCAACATTTCATATGTTGACCAAATCTATTTTGTACATGTTTCAGGTGCAGTTTGATCTAATGCTTTAACAAGAGACATGTAGTGCTTTATTTTAATTCAGTTATTCCAACAGTTACATTTCATTTAAGACTTTGTATTTCTATTTCAATGTAAGACAGTTATTGGTTTATTCAATAATATTTACATTTTAGTACCATGTGCTTTTGAACAATCGTCACTACGTGGCACCTCGATGATTCTGTCATCGGTTGGGGTGTTACAAAACCCGACCCACACAAGGAGCCATAGCATCCCAACCCGAGATGTGTAAGTAGTCCCAAACCAGACTATAAAAAGTTAAGTACTTTGTCTCAAACCCGAGACGCATGCTTTTGAGAAAAGAGTAGTGAAACTCACCTTAGTATGCACGCAAATAAATCCAAACTCCAAAGTAGGGTGTACTACCGACTCCCTAATACATGTGTCACTAAGTAAGTATATGTGTAATATCATTACACCATATAACCCGTTTGTCCAAGACGTTTAAATGTTCAAAATCGTGTAAGTGACACCTAGTGATTCTACATGCATAAGTAAACCCTACGGACCCATTGGCGAATATGTTGGTTATCATTTGTTTTACACTTCATATGCATCTCATATAAGTGCCTATTCCAATACATGTCATATACATACCACATAGGACTCTAATTAGTCACATAAACTCACAATACACAATCTGCGTTTTCAGGACAGATTATGCGCCATGAAAACTAATTTATTAAAAGTACTTATCCAGTGAGTTAGACAACCAAAATTTTACTAAATATTCTAGGGGGTCTACTAGACAAATCCATAGTTTTAGTTTCTGATAAAACCTTATACAAAAATTATGAAAATTCACGGAACACAGCTATGTTCAGAAAATACACACAACATCAGTTTGGTAGAAAAATTCCCAAAAATTGTGTATTCATCCAAACGGGATGAATCCACTTGGAAAAGCCTAGTTATTCCAATTTTAAACTACTGTCCAAATTTCATAACTTAATTCCTTGTAAAACTTGAGTTATGATTGTTTAAAGTTGACTCAGTTTGTTAATCCGAAAATCTGATATGACCTTTAATCAAAGAAAATTCCAAAAACATATCAAACGACATCCAAATCAGATGATTTTACCCATTCTAAAAAGCTAAGACCATGTACAATCCATTCATGCAAAGAATCGATCAAAATCAACACTTTAATGTCACGTAACAGACCCTACAAGTCGACATTCAGATTCTGTCCAGATTCTAATCATGCAATATTATCAATTATATCAAACCCTAGTTGCATATTATCAATCAATAGCACCTAATAATCATCACACAACATCAATAAGAGCCACATCTGATCAAAATCCTAATGATACATCATAAACATCATCATTCATAAACCCTAGGAGTCTAAAACATCAAGAACATGCATATCATGCAACCTATCAATTTCTAATCGCATAGGATTATGTTTAACTCATTCAATCTTTATAAACTTCAAGTTTTACTCTTTATGAAAAGGTTTCAGACCCGGACAAACTTAGTTATAGGTTTTTATAACATATTAAGAAAGATTAAAACACAAGAGATTGAAGATTATACCGCAAGCTCTTCAAAACAATCAACCGAATGCTCTTGAAGCTTCCCGATGGATGTTCTTGCGCCTTAGCAGGTGTTTAGGGGTTAATATTTCGTAATAGGGCAGTGGGGGCGATTAGGGTTTGAGTTTAGGAGATACAAGAGGCTTAAGGTTGCTTAAATACAAGTTTAAGGCGGTTTGGTGATATCAGATGCCCGCGCGCGGCCGCTTGAAGGCTGTGAGCGGCCGCTCACGGCTCTTCGGCCCGCGTCGGGTTACCTGCTTCATCGTACAACATGTTTTCATCGATGTTTTCGCTATTTTGGACCATAATAAGTGTAACCCCATGTGTTAAGACCCCAACCATCCTACCGGTCCACCTATTACGATTTTTATTAACGTATTCGGTTCAAGTTCACGTAATAACATACATTTTTGTGACATTCGTCACCTTCGTCTTTCGTCAAACTGACAATAATAGTCCTTCAAATTTTTCCATGATAGTCCTTGTAAATTTCGTCGTTTTCAAATTTAATTTTTTTTTGAGCGAACTAAATATATTTTTTTTTCATTTATATCTATTAGACTATAAGGAGTGGTGGGGGGGGAAGAGGTGGGGGGAAGCGCCATGTGGCACTTGTGGGTCCCTTTTGGGGGGGAAAATAATTGTGGGGAGTGGAAGGGGGGGGAAGAGGTGGGGGGAAGTGACACTTGGCATTTCTTTTTTCTTTTTTTTTTTCTTTTTTTTATAAATTAAATAATAATAATAACAATAACAATAATAATAATAATAATAATATAAACCGGAAAATATAATAAATTAATAAAAAAATAATTAATATTAAGTTAATAAAAAAATAATTAATATTAAAGTAATAAAATTTTAATTAGTATTTAATTTTACACTTTGAATTTCAAATTTTCCCACCACTGCTCCACACAGTACAAACATTAATTTTTCCCACCCAGAAGTTTGAATTTGAAATTTTGAATTTGAAACTCTGAATTTCAAAGTTTCCCCCCACTGCTTCATCCTTCTAACCCTATAAATACAACACCTTACCAAATTCTCAGTCACACCTATTCCTCTTCCCTAAAGCAATGAATAACATGGGTGACGGTTTTCAAGCAGGAGCTGCTGGCCCGTCTAATATCCGGCAGTATTCTCGCCGGTATCCCAGGGGACGGGGCCGCCCCCGGAGACTACCATTCTCCTCATCTCCTCCTCCTACTGCTCCACAACCTCCTATTTATCCTCCTCCTCCTCCTCCACAACATTGGTTACCTCCCCCTCCTGTTGCTGCTGCTGCACAACCAACCATTCCTCCTCATCCTCCTGCCGATGATGACTGGACGGATGAGGAATTGGTCTGGGCTATGGATTATGTCATGGCCAATCAACAAATGGAGCGACTAACGTTGTCGCCCCCTACCCCCTGGGCTGCTTCACTCCCCCAACACCAGACTACTCCCACCCCCACCCCCATCCCCCAACAGCAACCTACCCCCATCCCCATCCCCCAACAGCAAACTACCCCCATCCCCATCCCCCAAGACCATGGGACTTCCCCAACTGAGGGGGACTTGGAAGCCCTGAGGGAGATTGAGGAGGAGGAGTACTACTATAGCCAACCTACCCCTCGTAGTGAGTACTACTACTTCCCCTCAGATGCGAGATCTGATGGACGGGACAGCTCACGTTCCGTCTCACCCGAGTACTACTTCCCCTGGGACAACTACTCTCCATAGTGGAGAAAATTAGGATTAATAATTAATTTAGGATTTATTTATGTTTAAATAAGTAATTTAGGAGTTATTTATGTTTAAATAAGTAATTTAGGAATTATTAGCATTATGTAATGGTTATTTATGTAATGGTTATTAAGTTATTTAATTATGTTATTGTTATTTATTTTTTTTAAGTTAATTTCTTTTTTTTATTTAATTTCCTTTTTTTTTCGGTATATGATTAATTATTTTGAAATTGAGTTATTTAATTATTAAGTTATTTAATTTCCTTTTTTTATTAATCTCCTCCACCCAATAAAATTGAGACACGTGGCATTGCTCCCTCCCCCACGCCGGTGCTTCCCTTCCCGCCCCCACCCTCCACGCCACTTCCACGCCGGGGTTGCGGCGGTGTTCCCCCCCTTCCCGCCCCCTCTCCCGCCCCACTCCGCTTAGTCTTATGGATTGGGTATAAGTTTTAATCAAACGCGTATGTTGAAACGTATTCGGAAAATTTTTGTAAAAAAATTTAAGTTTCATAAAGTTTAAAAACATTTGGGGTTAAGTTGTTTAACTTGATTAGTGTTTTATTAAAGAAACTTGACTACAATTCACATTAAACTTAACTATATTAACTAGAGGGACCATAAATGCCAATCTCCCAAACTTTAAAAAAAAAACCCCTTTCCCTCTTCTGTTCGTGGTCCGGCCAGAAACCACTCGCCGCCGGCGAGTTTTTCCGGCGAATATTGGTGCACCTTTTAGCCCGTTTTAATGTCAAATATTAAAGACTTTACGTTACTTCAACTTGGTCCAACGCATAAACCTCATTTAATTGAAGAAATAACCAGTTTTTATGAACCTTTAAGCGAGTTTATGTATGTAACTAACCGGAATACTATATATATCTGCTTTCTTCTCTTAGGGTTGATTTGACCCGGATACCACTTATTACATAATTGCAAACAGTATACGGCACATGAATTGCTAAACACTTTTCTACTATATTTATTTAAACAGGGTATGCTCACCAATACAATTTTTGTATTGACCAAAATATTTTGTACATGTTTCAGGTTGTTTTGAGACGCTTCTTTTAGGCTTTTGGATTTTATATTTCAGTCTTGTTTACATTGTATTTTAGCTAGACTTGTCACTTTAGAATTATTGTATCCTGTAATTTCGTTTCAATGTAATAAATTATTTAATCAATGTATTCAAATTTACACTTTAGTCCATGAGCTATTGAACAATCGTCACTACGTGACACCTCGATGTTTCCGCCATCGGTTGGGGTGTTACAGATTGGTATCAGAGCCATGGTTATAGGGAATTAGGTTATTAGAATGCCTTTTAGCCTAGACTATAACTAAGTTTATTTTCACGAGTCCTCTCGTTTATATTTCTCTTATTTCCTATTATTTTCTTTCAAGATATTTTCGTTATGATTATTCCTCATTATTCTTTCGATATTTTGCTTGGCGAAGAAGACACTCGTATTTCACAAACGAAACGATATCATCAAGTTAGGAGTGGCATCCATACCTTGGTGATTAGTTTCACTCCTCTATAGGTTATTTATCTTAGGAATATAACTTTGAGATAGGAGTGACATCCACACCTCAAAGAGTATTTCCTTCAAAAAGAAACTTAACCACTAAGCTGGGAGTGATATCCTTAACTTAGTGATCGGTTTCATTCCACAATCGTTTTCAATTTTGAAATACATCTTTGAGTTAGGAGTGAAATCCACATCTCAAGGATCTATTTCTACATCTCGTTGATTATGAATTTTCTTAAATGTTGGTAATCTATTACATACTTTAATCTTATCATTCACGTCATTTTAAATCATGGTCTTTTAAAACACATTAGAATTACACATAGTTCATGAAATGGTTTCATTTTGCAAACTTGTACTGCATATTTTAAAGGACAAATGTAACCCTTTGTTTTCATATGACATAACCAATATATATTTTTGAGAGAAAGTTGCAACTAATAATAAGCCTTATAACATTTTTCAAACTCGACTTCTCGTAAACACATGAAAATGTGTATTTACGAAGATTTTGCAAATAAACCTGTTTTGAATCTAAAACACACTTTGATTTCTAGAAAAATTTTTATTCTCATGCATCACTACTATTCTTTCAACAATATCACAAAGTCGAGTAAACTGCGAAAATTTACTTTTACACTTATACTTTTTCAGTTGCAAAACTTTTGGTTTAACAAAAGAATGGACATATCTTTTTATCGGAATATTGCTAAATGTCTTTTATAGTATAACGTATATATGTAAAATTACTAGATTTTAACTCACATGCCAGTAGGCTATACACCCGTCCCGTGCACACTCATCTGCCATAAACTTCATTATTTTATTCTTGCACCATTTCTATTCATAGTTATTTCTAACCCGTTATTTGTGATTATTTTCATATTGCCTATTTGCATTAATTCAATTTGTTTACTTTCATTTTGCGCAACTGTGCGATTTACTTGATTTATATTATACCATTCTTTCAATCGAAGTTTTATGTTATACCTATGTACTTTGACGCATATTTGGTATGCATATTTTTTTTCCTGTTTTTGAGCAAAACCCTGTTATTATACTTTACATTATTTTGTTCATCACCATGGCCAACGAACATACTAGTTGATAACTCGTATGAGATCTAAGCCAGTGCCCACGTACGACTCGGATTAGAGTATTTCTTTAATCCGAGGGGAACGGTGTAAATCTCTGAGTCTATCAATATGAGTGTTTAATGCCAACGATGTAAACAGAAACTACCGGTTAAGGGTGAACCCGAAAGGGGAGAACCTCTAACCATGTCTTATACTTACATGTTATTCACATTACGGTTAAAGGGAAAACCCGGAAGGGAAGAACCTCTAACCATGTCTTGATTGAACATCATTTTATTACAGTGGCTATTACATAGTGGTTGCACACATTTATTTCATGTTAGGGTTATGGAAAAGCATAACACCCTAGTGTAAGGTAAATCGATGATTACGGTCCGGAACGCAATCATGGGCTTACAGGTACATGAGGGTGGTGTGTGATTCTACTTAGGCTATTGGTAGTCAATTAGTACGAGTCCAAAGTATCGGGAGTGTGGTGGGTTAGCTGCGGTACACCCTATATATAAGCATAAACGATACTGCGGGAGCGGACTAGGAGTCTGACCAAGAAACTATCCATTACTTTATACTTATCTCTTCATTAGAACAGTGGGCTAATAGCTAGCATTTTCGATAGGAACGTTCTTACGTGAGCTTCATTCGTCTTCCTAGAGTCTTTCTCTCCACCTATACAGAAAGCACGAACCTTGTATACTCTTACACACTCGATTATTTGGATACTTGCTGCATACTTTAATAACATATAGTCAGAAACCTTTCTAAAGTAGGGGAGACTGCTTCATTAGTACCTATGCCCCTCACCCGTTACACATACCCAAAACTTTTCTCATTTAAATTCTCAACTTTCTAATTTTGAGTTAACTGTCAAATATTTGGACGCTTTTACTTTGGGAATTAGACAACTATTTAAAATTTTGTCAAATCATAAATGATGAAATCTTCTTTTAAAAATTTAGTTGACTTTTACAACGCATTTTGTTTCATAGTAACCTTCACTTGAAAGAAATTTCGAGACGAAATTTTCTAAAGTAGGGGAGACTGTGACATTCGTCACCTTTGTCTTTCGTCAAACTGACAATAATAGTCCTTCAAATTTTTCCATGATAGTCCTTGTAAATTTCGTCGTTTTCAAATTTTTTTTTTTTTGAGCGAACTAAATATATTTTTTTTTCATTTATATCTATTATGGATTGGGTATAAGTTTTAATCAAACGCGTATGTTGAAACGTATTCGGAAAATTTTTGTAAAAAAATTTAAGTTTCATAAAGTTTAAAAACATTTGGGGTTAAGTTGTTTAACTTGATTAGTGTTTTATTAAAGAAACTTGACTACAATTCACATTAAACTTAACTATATTAACTAGAGGGGCCATAAATGCCAATCTCCCAAACTTTAAAAAAAAAACCCCTTTCCCTCTTCTGTTCGTGGTCCGGCCAGAAACCACTCGCCGCCGGCGAGTTTTTCCGGCGAATATTGGTGCACCTTTTAGCCCGTTTTAATGTCAAATATTAAAGACTTTACGTTACTTCAACTTGGTCCAACGCATAAACCTCATTTAATTGAAGAAATAACCAGTTTTTATGAACCTTTAAGCGAGTTTATGTATGTAACTAACCGGAATTTATAACCATTCAAGAATGCGTTTTTAGTTAAAAATATTATAAATACTTGTTACCACCTTGTTCCTGCACCTTAATCGCTCAAAACCCACGAAAAAACTCAATCTTTCTGCGTCTAAAACTCTGTAATCGGGTCTTCTTTAGTCGAGTATAAAGCTTTCTTCTTCGGACCTTAAACACGAATGTAAGTCAATTATTTTCATGCCGTTTTGTTTGTATATCATTTCCGAGTAATAGCCCTTTAATAGCGACTGTTAATCTTGTTGTTGTGTGTGGGATTAAAAACCTAGGGTTAGGGTTCTTGCTTGGTATATTGGGGAAGAAGATGATGAAGTAATAATATTGGTTAAAATTTTTCTTTTCAAAACATATAACAAAGGGTTAGGTTGGAGCAGTGGTTATGTGTGTGTGTTGACACAGTGGGAACCCGGGTTCGAGTCCCTCTATACACGGGTTCCTTCTTCTTTTTTGTTTAAAGCCCTATATTTTCCTATTTATTCTTTATTTTTATTATAAAATACATTGGAAACTTTGAATATTCATAATAAATTCGTTTTTGCTCCAAAAATTATAAAAATTTAGGTGTAGCTTCTTGATACGTCATAGAAAATTGTCATATTTTTAATTTACTGAAAAATATTTATTTTCATGATTTTATTAATTTAAATTGTTTAATCATAATTAATTGATAAAAAAATTCATTTTTAATGATTTTAATCTCAAACTTTTTGGGTAATTATTTCTCATCATCATGAACTGATATAAAAATATTTGGTTCAGAAAACATTTATTTATTTATACAATTTAAACATCTATTTTATAAATATTTTTCTTATAAAATAGAAATACTCATATGGTTTAATGTCTTTATTATCTTTTGTTGGATCATTGTGTAACTCAAAATTATTTATTTAATTATTTATGATTATTGTGTTTATTTTAATTTAGTTAAAGTAACTAACTAAATTATTTTGTCTTAATTAGTCAAACATGTTTTTTTTATCTAAATATTCAATAGGTAATAATTATATTATTTAAACCACATTTACAACCTTTCATATATTATTTGTGATATACAACTTTTACATTAACGCAACTTATTATAAAAACTCTAATTCCCCAAATCGACTTAGCAAACCCTAATGCCTTAGACCCTAGTTACCTTAGATTTTTTAGACAATTCCTTATTAGTATGCTTACACATTATAGGTTGAATTCCTCGGAATTCCCATTACTTAGCTCACGACCGCTTAAGTTGGATTTTGCTCGCTTTCGCAAACTGTGAGTATATCTTTCCCCTTTTTACTGTTTTACTATTTTGGTGTGACTCATGTACTTACTATCAAGTTTATATTTCCTTTTACTAAAATAGCAATTCTTATGTGTGTTTGCTTGTGTTATTTTGTGTATCTATGACCTGTCAAATCATTAACCGCTGGGCGGCCTGGCATTTCAATGAATAGTACTATGGTTTATACCCTTGTGACTCTGTTGAGAGTCCTCGTCATTGCTATGTATTACATTACTACTAGCGCATACTATATATATCTGCTTTCTTCTCTTAGGGTTGATTTGACCCGGATACCACTTATTACATAATTGCAAACAGTATACGACACATGAATTGTTAAACACTTTTCTACTATATTTATTTAAACAGGGTATGCTCACCAATACAATTTTTGTATTGACCAAAATATTTTGTACATGTTTCAGGTTGTTTTGAGACGCTTCTTTTAGGCTTTTGGATTTTATATTTCAGTCTTGTTTACATTGTATTTTAGCTAGACTTGTCACTTTAGAATTATTGTATCCTGTAATTTCGTTTCAATGTAATAAATTATTTAATCAATGTATTCAAATTTACACTTTAGTCCATGAGCTATTGAACAATCGTCACTACGTGACACCTCGATGTTTCCGCCATCGGTTGGGGTGTTACAGATTGGTATCAGAGCCATGGTTATAGGGAATTAGGTTATTAGAATGCCTTTTAGCCTAGACTATAACTAAGTTTATTTTCACGAGTCCTCTCGTTTATATTTCTCTTATTTCCTATTATTTTCTTTCAAGATATTTTCGTTATGATTATTCCTCATTATTCTTTCGATATTTTGCTTGGCGAAGAAGACACTCGTATTTCACAAACGAAACGATATCATCAAGTTAGGAGTGACATCCATACCTTGGTGATTAGTTTCACTCCTCTATAGGTTATTTATCTTAGGAATATAACTTTGAGATAGGAGTGACATCCACACCTCAAAGAGTATTTCCTTCAAAAAGAAACTTAACCACTAAGCTGGGAGTGATATCCTTAACTTAGTGATCGGTTTCATTCCACAATCGTTTTCAATTTTGAAATACATCTTTGAGTTAGGAGTGAAATCCACATCTCAAGGATCTATTTCTACATCTCGTTGATTATGAATTTTCTTAAATGTTGGTAATCTATTACATACTTTAATCTTATCATTCACGTCATTTTAAATCATGGTCTTTTAAAACACATTAGAATTACACATAGTTCATGAAATGGTTTCATTTTGCAAACTTGTACTGCATATTTTAAAGGACAAATGTAACCCTTTGTTTTCATATGACATAACCAATATATATTTTCGAGAGAAAGTTGCAACTAATAATAAGCCTTATAACATTTTTCAAACTCGACTTCTTGTAAACACATGAAAATGTGTATTTACGAAGATTTTGCAAATAAACCTGTTTTGAATCTAAAACACACTTTGATTTCTAAAAAAAAATTTATTCTCATGCATCACTACTATTCTTTCAACAATATCACAAAGTCGAGTAAACTGCGAAAATTTACTTTTACACTTATACTTTTTCAGTTGCAAAACTTTTGGTTTAACAAAAGAATGGACATATCTTTTTATCGGAATATTGCTAAATGTCTTTTATAGTATAACGTATATATGTAAAATTACTAGATTTTAACTCACATGCCAGTAGGCTATACACCCGTCCCGTGCACACTCATCTGCCATAAACTTCATTATTTTATTCTTGCACCATTTCTATTCATAGTTATTTCTAACCCGTTATTTGTGATTATTTTCATATTGCCTATTTGCATTAATTCAATTTGTTTACTTTCATTTTGCGCAACTGTGCGATTTACTTGATTTATATTATACCATTCTTTCAATCGAAGTTTTATGCTATACCTATGTACTTTGACGCATATTTGGTATGCATATTTTTTTTCCTGTTTTTGAGCAAAACCCTGTTATTATACTTTACATTATTTTGTTCATCACCATGGCCAACGAACATACTAGTTGATAACTCGTATGAGATCTAAGCCAGTGCCCACGTACGACTCGGATTAGAGTATTTCTTTAATCCGAGGGGAACGGTGTAAATCTCTGAGTCTATCAATATGAGTGTTTAATGCCAACGATGTAAACAGAAACTACCGGTTAAGGGTGAACCCGAAAGGGGAGAACCTCTAACCATGTCTTATACTTACATGTTATTCACATTACGGTTAAAGGGAAAACCCGGAAGGGAAGAACCTCTAACCATGTCTTGATTGAACATCATTTTATTACAGTGGCTATTACATAGTGGTTGCACACATTTATTTCATGTTAGGGTTATGGAAAAGCATAACACCCTAGTGTAAGGTAAATCGATGATTACGGTCCGGAACGCAATCATGGGCTTACAGGTACATGAGGGTGGTGTGTGATTCTACTTAGGCTATTGGTAGTCAATTAGTACGAGTCCAAAGTATCGGGAGTGTGGTGGGTTAGCTGCGGTACACCCTATATATAAGCATAAACGATACTGCGGGAGCGGACTAGGAGTCTGACCAAGAAACTATCCATTACTTTATACTTATCTCTTCATTAGAACAGTGGGCTAATAGCTAGCATTTTCGATAGGAACGTTCTTACGTGAGCTTCATTCGTCTTCCTAGAGTCTTTCTCTCCACCTATACAGAAAGCACGAACCTTGTATACTCTTACACACTCGATTATTTGGATACTTGCTGCATACTTTAATAACATATAGTCAGAAACCTTTCTAAAGTAGGGGAGACTGCTTCATTAGTACCTCTGCCCCTCACCCGTTACACATACCCAAAACTTTTCTCATTTAAATTCTCAACTTTCTAATTTTGAGTTAACTGTCAAATATTTGGACGCTTTTACTTTGGGAATTAGACAACTATTTAAAATTTTGTCAAATCATAAATGATGAAATCTTCTTTTAAAAATTTAGTTGACTTTTACAACGCATTTTGTTTCATAGTAAACTTCACTTGAAAGAAATTTTGAGACGAAATTTTCTAAAGTAGGGGAGACTGTGACATTCGTCACCTTCGTCTTTCGTCAAACTGACAATAATAGTCCTTCAAATTTTTCCATGATAGTCCTTGTAAATTTCGTCGTTTTCAAATTTAATTTTTTTTTTAGCGAACTAAATATATTTTTTTTTCATTTATATCTATTATGGATTGGGTATAAGTTTTAATCAAACGCGTATGTTGAAACGTATTCGGAAAATTTTTGTAAAAAAATTTAAGTTTCATAAAGTTTAAAAACATTTGGGGTTAAGTTGTTTAACTTGATTAGTGTTTTATTAAAGAAACTTGACTACAATTCACATTAAACTTAACTATATTAACTAGAGGGACCATAAATGCCAATCTCCCAAACTTTAAAAAAAAAAAAACCCCTTTCCCTCTTCTGTTCGTGGTCCGGCCAGAAACCACTCGCCGCCGGCGAGTTTTTCCGGCGAATATTGGTGCACCTTTTAGCCCGTTTTAATGTCAAATATTAAAGACTTTACGTTACTTCAACTTGGTCCAACGCATAAACCTCATTTAATTGAAGAAATAACCAGTTTTTATGAACCTTTAAGCGAGTTTATGTATGTAACTAACCGGAATTTATAACCATTCAAGAATGCGTTTTTAGTTAAAAATATTATAAATACTTGTTACCACCTTGTTCCTGCACCTTAATCGCTCAAAACCCACGAAAAAAACTCAATCTTTCTGCGTCTAAAACTCTGTAATCGGGTCTTCTTTAGTCGAGTATAAAGCTTTCTTCTTCGGACCTTAAACACGAATGTAAGTCAATTATTTTCATGCCGTTTTGTTTGTATATCATTTCCGAGTAATAGCCCTTTAATAGCGACTGTTAATCTTGTTGTTGTGAGTGGGATTAAAAACCTAGGGTTAGGGTTCTTGCTTGGTATATTAGGGAAGAAGACGATGAAGTAATAATATTGGTTAAAATTTTTCTTTTCAAAACATATAACAAAGGGTTAGGTTGGAGCAGTGGTTATGTGTGTGTGTTGACACAGTGGGAACCCGGGTTCGAGTCCCTCTATACACGGGTTCCTTCTTCTTTTTTGTTTAAAGCCCTATATTCTCCTATTTATTCTTTATTTTTATTATAAAATACATTGGAAACTTTGAATATTCATAATAAATTCGTTTTTGCTCCAAAAATTATAAAAATTTAGGTGTAGCTTCTTGATACCTCATAGAAAATTGTCATATTTTTAATTTTCTGGAAAATATTTATTTTCATGATTTTATTAATTTAAATTGTTTAATCATAATTAATTGATAAAAAAATTCATTTTTAATGATTTTAATCTCAAACTTTTTGGGTAATTATTTCTCATCATCATGAACTGATATAAAAATATTTGGTTCAGAAAACATTTATTTATTTATACAATTTAAACATCTATTTTATAAATATTTTTCTTATAAAATAGAAATACTCATATGGTTTAATGTCTTTATTATCTTTTGTTGGATCATTGTGTAACTCAAAATTATTTATTTAATTATTTATGATTATTGTGTTTATTTTAATTTAGTTAAAGTAACTAACTAAATTATTTTGTCTTAATTAGTCAAACATGTTTTTTTTATCTAAATATTCAATAGGTAATAATTATATTATTTAAACCACATTTACAACCTTTCATATATTATTTGTGATATACAACTTTTACATTAATGCAACTTATTATAAAAACTCTAATTCCCCAAATCGACTTAGCAAACCCTAATGCCTTAGACCCTAGTTACCTTAGATTTTTTAGACAATTCCTTATTAGTATGCTTACACATTATAGGTTGAATTCCTCGGAATTCCCATTACTTAGCTCACGACCGCTTAAGTTGGATTTTGCTCGCTTTCGCAAACTGTGAGTATATCTTTCCCCTTTTTACTGTTTTACTATTTTGGGGTGACTCATGTACTTACTATCAAGTTTATATTTCCTTTTACTAAAATAGCAATTCTTATGTGTGTTTGCTTGTGTTATTTTGTGTATCTATGACCTGTTAAATCATTAACTGCTGGGCGGCCTGGCATTTCAATGAATAGTACTATGGTTTATACCCTTGTGACTCTGTTGAGAGTCCTCGTCATTGCTATGTATTACATTACTACTAGCGCATACTATATATATCTGCTTTCTTCTCTTAGGGTTGATTTGACCCGGATACCACTTATTACATAATTGCAAACAGTATACGGCACATGAATTGCTAAACACTTTTCTACTATATTTATTTAAACAGGGTATGCTCACCAATACAATTTTTGTATTGACCAAAATATTTTGTACATGTTTCAGGTTGTTTTGAGACGCTTCTTTTAGGCTTTTGGATTTTATATTTCAGTCTTGTTTACATTGTATTTTAGCTAGACTTGTCACTTTAGAATTATTGTATCCTGTAATTTCGTTTCAATGTAATAAATTATTTAATCAATGTATTCAAATTTACACTTTAGTCCATGAGCTATTGAACAATCGTCACTACGTGACACCTCGATGTTTCCGCCATCGGTTGGGGTGTTACAATTTTGCACATAGTTTCACAGAGTATCATAGTAGCACGTAATTGCAATCAATCTCAATCAATTAATTTACAATTATTTAACTTCATTGTTCACTAACGTCCGAGGTTCACTAATCATGTATACAGTCTGGTAATTCCCCGAATTACCTCTTCATGCAGTTACTAACCTATAACTGTGCAACGTGTGTCCTATCTAGCTAACCATAGTTATGTAGAATGCAAGGAATGTAACTAGAGTTTAGTCAAAGTGAGAACCTGAAATTGCGGGGTATCACAAGTCCCGAGCTAGATCCAAGGCGAGGAAACCGGTAGTGAGACAGATCCTTCGGGCATCTGATATCCAAACCGGGCTCTAAGCAATGACTTCTGACGTGGACCAGATCTGAGTGACACATTTCTGGTACTTACTTAATAACTGAATGATCTTCTTGGTAAATGGCGGATTCCCTACGGGTGCACTAGTAATCTTTGGATTGCACACCTTTAGGATTATGTTCCACCTTTGTCAAGGGTTTCATTCCGCTCGGGAGGTTATGGGTTGGGTTTATTAAGTCATCAATCATTAAACCAACTTTATATTTAATTGATCACTAAATATTAAATTGTCACTTTAAAGATAAATAAAATTAGAATTCTATTTCTAGTTCTCATCAGTACAAAACTGTTAACCAATGGGGATACGCGTCGCCTGAATCGACTGTAAGAGAGATCCTTCGGTCTTCATGATCGTTAACTTACTTAGGGGATACGATGTTACCAGGACTGACCCTAAGGAGAGATCCTTCGGTACGGAACGCGAGAGTTAATGGAGGTGTACGGTGTTCCAGGACGGAAATGAAGCCTCCATTTCAAGAAGAAGATAAGTCAGGGAACTAGAGACTTAACCGTGGTTTGGGGAGCCTGCTATATGCAAGGCGCTGGCGGAGTACCTTCGTGCGGACGCGCATTGGGAGGTTGTGCATTATACTCAGTAGTGGCCCCGCTTCTCTATTAAGGAGTCAACACTTCAAGATCACTCTCGTCCTCCTCACATTTAATTAATCTAAATTATTAATTTTAATAGTAAACTTAACTACTTATACGGATGGCCCAGAGATGTGCATAATAATTTACTCTACTATTTTACCCTTTTATTTTATCAAACCCAAAATCTTTTTAAAAGCTAATTTTCTTTTAAGAACCCCTCCGTTTTATTTTTTTTCTTTTAAAACCCGATCAGTATTCTGATGAACGGTTGAGTAGGGGAAAGTGTGTTATCTATAATACGATACTCGGTATTTGCCCTAGCAAGCTATACTATACACGTCAGGTTCTCTGCCTATGTGTTGGTTTTAGTTTCTGAGTGACTATCGTTTACTTTATAAATTTAAAACTTGTAAGGGTTTAGTAAAAATCAGTCGTCTTCCCCCAAACCAATGTTTTGCAATTGTTACATCAAGTTTTTGGCACCAGGGAGATTGACATCTTTTTAAACTACTAAAACCATACGCATCAATATCATATAGGTAAATATTCATCAATAAGTTAAAAGGAGAAGTCATAAGTCACAAATCCTTACTTTCCAAAACAACTTATCCAAAACCAAATGAAAAGTTAAAACCATTATCAACTTATTGGATAAGTCATAACTCAAAATGAGGGTTGAAAACGGAGAGCCAAACATGCACCAAATCTTAGAATTGCATATCAACAGTTACAATTTACAAGCGTACAGACGCCAATATTTTATATTATTGAATTTAGAAATTAATTATTAAATTCTATTTTTAAATTCGAGTTTAACCAAGCCAATACGGTTAAATACCAAGCTAAGCTTAAGCTTAAGCTTAGGCTGGTGGGTGTGGAAGAGACCCATCATCCATGATGGTCCTCACCTCAGATGCCACATTAGCAAGGGATAGGAGCAGCATCCCCATGATGGTCCAAGTGTGTGGAGTGATGGACCTCCATCCCTTAAAAAATACAAAAAAACTCACCAATCAAGAAGGACGGCAAGGCCAACAACCAAATGCCGTTCATGATAATGGGCCTATGCTGCACCCACACCGAATGGTCTTATATTCTTATTTCAATTTTAAATCTTAGCCGAGCCGTCTTGGTTTAAAGTGGAGCCGAGCCCGAGTTTACCCTAACTCGGCGGGAACATACTCATTATCCTAGAGGCGGTACCGATTAGGGCTGTTCAAATCGCTCGTCGCTCGTGGATCGCTCGCCGCTCGTTCGGAAAATGCTCGAAAAATGCTCGCTCGATCGTCCGCTCGGTTGTAAATGAGCCGATCGACTCGGTTCGGTTCGGTTTGTAAATGAGCCAAGCACGAGCACAGGTCCGATCGGCTCGGTTCGGCTCGAATAAATTATTATTTATTATATATATATATATATATATATATATATATACCCACAAATCATAGTAATATTTACAAATTTATACATAACATTTGGCCCAATATATGCAAATAGAATATGATTAGCCCGCTTTATCAAATAAAAATTTAATACTAAATTTAATAGTAAAATCCTAAGTCGTAACATGACAGTCTTGACTTCTTTATGTTATTAGTCGTCTATCCCTAGTCGTCGCTTGATATCACCTTACGTCACAAAGCGACTATTGTTTTCTGTAGTATGCTCATTGTCTCAACCTAAGCCTCATTCTTGGACACTCAGACCTCAATATTAGTGTCCTCACTGGACATTTCCGCCTTAGTTGTCACTCGACAACGAAAACATTGAAGATAACATACCAATTTCATGGTTGTCTAAATTACTCTTCGCTCGTTTCTCGCTCGACGCTCGCTCGAAAAAATTTGCGCTCGAATAATGCTCGCTCGCTTTTTAGCTCGGTTGTAAACGAGCCGCTCAGCTCGGTTCGATATGTAAATGAGCCAAGCATGAACAAAGGTCCGTTCGATTCGGCTCGGCTCGTGAACAGCCCTAGTACCGATATATCCTGATAGATGCACACGTCACGCAAACGAGCCCCCACTGAAGTCCACATGCTTTCAACCAGGATGATGAAGCAAGCAAGCAAGATGAGTTGTACGTCAGATCCATAAAATAAAACCCACATCACCGTACAACTAATAATGCACAGAAAGTATAGTAGTACCACTATTATTCACTCCTCTATTGTACTGTTGAAGACAAAATCGTCGTTTAGGGAGTAACAGTGGGCCCCACAACCTCAATATTCACCATCATCAATGAAGTCATCTAACTCAAAAAACTCTTTGATACTCCTATCTCTCTCCTTGAGACCCTTCTGTTCATCTCTCTCTCTCCTACTCATTTCTGTTATTTGAGCTGTAAAGATTTAATCTTTTTAACTAAACTCCAATACCCATTTCATCATTTGCAAAACCCATCAAAACCCAGTTAAATTTGCTCTTTTTATTTTAACAAATCAAGAAAAAAACATGAATCTTGATATGCCTAAATTGGTTTCAATGGCATAAAAAACATGCATTGTCCCTGTATAAAAATTTCATCTTTTTAGCCAAAACTCTGATACCCATTTCACCATTTTCAAAACCCACTTACATTTTTCCATTTTTTTTCCAAAAAATTAATAAAAAACCATGATTCTTGATCACTAAATTGATTCCAATCACATAAAAAAATCTGTAAAGATTTAATCTTTTTTACAAAAATCCGGTTACCCATTTTACCATTTTCCAATCCCAGTTAGATTCTCCCATTTTTTCCCCAAAAAAAACCAAAAAACCGAAAAATCTTGATGAATAAATTGATTCCAATCACATAAAGATTTAATCTTTTTAGCCAAAGCTCCAATACCCATTTCATCATTTACAAAACCCATCAAAACCCAGTTAGATTTGCACATTTTTTTATTAAAAAGTATCAAAAAAAAAAAAAAAAAAAAAAAAAACCAAAAACCTTGATGACTAAATTGGTTCTAATCTTATAAAGTTTTAACCTTTTTAACAAAAACTCCAATACCCATTTCATCATTTTCAAAACCCATCAAAACCCACTTACATTTTCCCATCTTTTTAACCAAAAAAAAAAAATCTTAATAAACCTTTATAAAAACATGCATTTTTAAGTAAAAGTCTTCACAGTGGTGAATGGGTTGTGTAATATCCAATCTCAGTGCTAAATTTGCCTTCTTTCCACCATCACCACCAACCTACCAGATCAAGAAACAAGAAAACGGTAAGTTAACGGCTGTTTACAAATCCTCCTCTAAGGTGCTGACGTCAGCTAACGGAGGAGTTGATGACAGTGACGGTGGTTGCTCACTTGATGTGTTGGTGCTACCCACTAAAAGAGGGAATAAGATTGTGGCCTTTTATTTAAAGAACCCTTATGCAAGGCTTACATTATTGTATTCTCATGGTAATGCTGCTGATTTGGGTCAACTGGTTGACCTTTTTGTTCAACTTAAAGCTAATCTTAGAGTCAATCTTATGGGGTCAGTTTTCATTTCTTTGTTTCTTACCTAACTTTTCTGTTCATGTTTATGTTCCCTTATATGTCAACATTTGGTTATTAAGATTTAATAAATTATGTTATTTGTTATTTTTAGGTTTAGTGTTTGGTTGTGTTATTGTTTAGGTTTTTGTTGTCTTTAGTGTAATTGATCTTGATGTTGAACTTTATACATGTATGTATTGTTTTGGTAATTTGTGTGTGTGTGTGTGTGTTTTTTTTTTTATTTTTTTTATTTTTTTTTTATTTTTTTATTATGTAGATTTGGTTACAATGATGATGTTGATGGATTATGTTTGTTTTTATATCTAGACATGACTTTAAACTTTGCATCTAAGATGTGAAGAGTGATCATAAGATTTATGTGGTAGATACTAGATGCATATAGATCTAGATCAATGGCGGATCTTGCGAAACGATTCCCCCTTTTTTTTTGGTAAAATTTGCACTACGAAGTGAAAAGGCTAGGCGGGCCAGGGCCTCGTCTGGTCCGTGGGGATAACTAGCAAAAAGACGCATAAAACACGAGTACGTTTGTGAAACGATTCCCCTTTGTTTAACGTTAGCGTGTGATTACCGTTATGATGTTCCGTGGTCCATATGTCATTTTTTCGTCTTTTGCACGAAAATGTGAAGAGTCGTCGAAAGTTGTTCATGATAGATACATATAGATCTATTCTGCTTTGAATTCACGCTACGCATGTGATTACCGTTATGTTATGTACTTCTGTGGTCCATGGATCACATTCCCGCGTTTTTGGCTCGGTGAATTGTAACTTGTTGAGATTAAAATTGAATCAAGAAAAGAAAAGGTGAAAAGAAAATGAAAGTTCTTTTCTTGACTGTATTAGGGTTTACATCTTTATTTTCCTTGGTTCTTTGGCTACAAAGGGGGACCATTTTTTCACTGATCACTTATCTTGGAAAAGGGTAAAAAGAAAAACATAAGTTGTTGATGAATCTTGATAGTGATTGTGCTTGTTAAAGATTTAGGGTGGATTTTTGACAGTAATCTTTTTTTTTTTTTTTTTTTTTTGTACTTTGATATTGTTCTTGTTAGTTCTATAGATTTTTTCGCTTTCCGATTTTGTGGCGTTTACATAATTGTCGTGTTTGATTTATTTTGGACAAAAAATATTTTGGTAAATCTAGGGGTGTTTGGATACGATACGAACTGATTCATTTTCTGGTTCAATGTCTGATGTGATTTATAATATTCTCTTTCTGTCTTGGTTACCTTTAACAGATATGACTATTCGGGCTATGGTGCGTCAACTGGCAAGGTAAACCATTTTTCCTTAACCAAAACAAGCATACACAACGACCTCGGTTTGAAAAAGCGTGAGGCGCTCTTAGGTGTCTATGTCCCAAAAGCCGACGAGTCACACATTTGTAGTACTGATTCATCAAGAAAGTCGAAACGTCAGCCACGTGTCATGTTTGTTAGTTGAATGTTTAAATAATTCTTTTATATTTGTTTTTATTTTTTAATTTTCAGCCAAGTGAGCTTAATACATATGCTGACATAGAGGCAGTATACGAGTGTCTGCAGACCGAATATGGGGTTAGCCAGGATGACTTGATTCTCTATGGACAATCGGTTGGAAGCGGGCCCACACTGCATTTGGCTTCGAAGTTACCTAGGTTAAGAGGTGTCGTTTTACACAGTGCAATTCTTTCTGGCCTCCGCGTCGTTTGTCATGTTAACTGCAGATTTTGCTTCGATATTTATAAGGTGATTTATCTGATTTTCTTGCTAATCAAACCCGAAAACTAACTTACATTGTTCAATCAGTTGTTGCATCCCGATCAAGCTACTAACGTTCTTTATATTTGCAGAACGTTAACAAGATTAAGAAGGTCAAATGCTCCACACTCGTGATACATGTAAGTTCAGCCCGTTCACATATAGGAGTGTAAATGAGCCAAGCCACTTGTACAATAGACAATCCTAAGTCCGAAATTCCCTTATCTTATCGAGCTCAAGTAGACTCGCGCGCCTGAACGACCCTTTTATTTTTATAATAATTTTTGTTTAATATATCTAATATATATTCACATGATAGTTATTATTATAAATAAAGTTATGATAAATATAAGCACAAATTATGATTATAACCTTTTTTTTATAATTATAAATATATATAAGTAAATTACTAAATAAATAATAAACAAGTCAAACCCGATCTAAGCTCAGGCTTGAGCTTGAACAACTTTTTACGAGCCAACTCTAGCTGTAAAAACAAAGCTCGAAACGACTGAGCTTGAGCTCGCGCTTGAACGATATTGCCCTCGGCTTGGCCCATTTACCGCCCTTACAATCGCATACTAGTGATCTGACGTTTTTGAGCTGACCTGATTTCTTGATGTAAAATCGATAGGGTATGGAGGACGACGTTGTAAGTTGGCTACACGGAAACCGACTATGGAAGAAGGCTAAGGACCCATACGAACCGTTATGGATAAAAGAAGGCAACCACTGCAACTTAGAAGTCTACCCCGACTACATCCGCCATCTTTACAAGTTCATATACGATATGGAAACCATGACCACCAAAACCCGACTTACAAAGATCAAACAAAGACTCAAGTTACCAAAAAAGTCAAACACAGGTAAGTCAACTGCTGGCCGCTCTTGTTGTTGTATAAAAGTCGGGCAGTCAAGCTGCCGCCCGAAATGCCCAAAACCTAAATGCCCGAAATGTTTGTGCTCGCCAAAGTGCCCGGACTGTTTGCAATGTGGATGCTGTTGTCTTAACTGGAAGTTTAGTTGTTGCTGTCTGCCAAAACCGAAATGCCCAGATGTAAAGTTACCTAAATGCTCGTCGTGTTTAAGATGTGGATGCTTTACGTGTTTATGCAAGTGCATGCGGTGTTCTTGCTGGTGATATAGGATCGGGTGGGTATACGTTGTGTTAGGATTTCGAGCAGGGAAAGGTTATAAACATGTATAGATTTTGTTTATTCGTGGGCGCGCTTATGAAGATGGCGAAGCGATAGGGATTTAGTGTTTTGATGATAACTAGATTTTCTCTGAATTACTGGACAATTATTTATGTTTGGAAAGTTTTGATGCATCACAAATTCATATCAATGGTTAGGGGTATGTATGAATAAAATTTAGTTGTGTATGAATCATCTTGGTATCTTATACATAGCCGGTACGAATTTAAGGATGTAAACTAGGCGAGCACGTCTTATGTCATACGTCAAGGCAGTGGGGACACAAAAAACATCACCGAAGGTACAAAATCCTTGTATGATAAGCTAACCGAACAATGCTTCATCGTACGCGCATGCACGAGAGAGTAAGTAGCCATTGACTCTCATCTACTAACCAACTAGTAACTACTGCTTTAAATACTCTTTTTTTTTTTTTAACGGCCAACGAATCAATTTCCGAGCATTCTCGGGCACCCTTTTGGTGAATCAGGTACTCGAGAGTACCCGGGCCACCAATTGCCACCAATTCTCGGGAAAACCCGACCACTCACCCGCCCGAAGGCACGACAGTGAAATAATCGGTAAAACCGGTCGGGATCAAGACTCGAACCCAAGCCAATGGCCGGGTCATCCCTCATTTCCCATCCACCAATGTCCTCCAAATGTAGCTAGTAGGAATTGAACCCAAGCCTCCCATAGGAAACTTTAGGTCCTCAACCAACTAGGCTACAAGTGTTACGCTTTAAATACTCTTCTTAAAGGGCAAGATGAATGTTCTCTATGTGCATGTCAGGAGGTAGTTCCATCCTTTATAGAAGTGTATGTAGCTCATGGGTGACGATTAATGACAGACGTGAATACATCACAAAAGTAATCATGTTTGGGTTGGCTAATATGTTAACCCGAACACGATCGACTTAATATATAGTTATCCTCTAATTAAACAAATTGATAAGGTGTGTTTGGTATGGGGTAATGAAATGGATGAGGTAACAGAATGAATGAATGAAATTGATGATTACCAGTCCGTAGTCTTGTTTGGTTACCAAGTGAGAATGGAATGAATTATTACATTGTATTGTTTGGTAGGTAGGGAAAGATGAATGAATAAAATCGACAGTGGTGGTAGCGGTGGTCGGTGGAGATGGGTGGCGGTGAAGACGATGGGTGGTGATCGGTCGTGGCGGCGGTCCGTGGATGGTGGTGGCAACGATGACGGTGGGTGGCGGGAGTCGGTGGTGATAGTAGCAGCAATGGTGGTCGACGGTGGTGGTTGGTGGCGGTGGGTGATGACAAGGAGCGGCGACAGAGGTGGGTGGTAGTTGGTGGTGGCGGTGATGGTCAATGGCGACGGTGGTCGGTGGATGGCGACAGTTGACTATGGTTGGTAGTGGTGGTGGGTGGTAATGGTAGAGGTAGGCGGTGGTGATAAGGGTAACAAAGGGAATAAAATGGAAAAAAAAAAGAGGGTGTAGATGCAATGAATTTTGATATTTTTAGAGGGAATAAAATGGAGAAAGCAATGGATGGTTGTATTACCTTGACTAACCAAGCACCTTTTTTTGCATTCAATCACAATTCACAACGTTTAATTGTCTGAAACAATTATACCAACCCTAAACAAGTCTATAATCAACATAAAACAATCTAAAACCGTTTTTTTTTTGCTCTGGTTCAAAACCGGTTTTTATATAAAAAAAAAACCCAAACCGGTGAAACCGGTTAGGATCGGTTTTTAAACCGGTTATCATAAAAAACCAGTTTTTATTTTAAAAATCGTTTTTTTTAAATCGGTTTGAAACCGGTTTCTTCGTTGGTGATGAATAATTGAAAAAAAAGGGTTTTTAAAGCGTTTTTTTTTTAAATCGGTTGTAAAAAAACCCGGGTTTTTCTTAAACCGATTTCGGTTATAATACCGGTTTTTTTGTACACCTATGCACTCCATCCAACTCTTCTAATCTCGAAGTACGTATATTAACATAACTTGCTTGTAGGACCCGCGTGCTACCCGTGTGTTGTGGAACCATTAAACCAGACGAAAAGTAAAGGTAGAAACGTTAAACCACACACGTTTGTTTTGGTGTATTAATGCACAAAAATTAGACTAAAACCTAAAACATATATAAGAATAAGAGAAAATTGCTCGAATAATCACTGTGGTTTGCCCAAATTTCACTTTTCGTTCCCAACTTTTCAAAATTACATCTGTAGTCCTTAACTTTTGGTGTCACTTAACTCAGATAGTCCCTGGAATGGACGTGGGTTAAATAATCTCGTAAAATGTGTGTGAAATTACCAAACTACAAAACTACCCTTACTTTAATAAAAATAAAAAAAATCAATTAATTAATAAAATACAAGGAGGCCTCACTTAATCCCTTAGCCAATCATGTGCCTCTATACATTCTTAGTGGGGCTCACACATTTCATCTTCCCCGCCCATCACCTTCCCAAACCACCACCACCCTCTCTCTTACACATCACAACCAACACCTCCACAAACCAGAAACAAGGTTGAAAACGGGTCACCGTTAGAAACAAGGTTGAAAATAATAACAAGCTAAACCTCCCGTTAGACCATAATCTCCTTTAGAAGAATCAACAACCGATCTTCTTTACATTATTTTAAAATTCGGCTTGTTGCATACATAATCTCTTCTCCACATCACTCCGCCACCACCGCCCTTCTTCTCCGATCTGTCTCCACCGCCGCCATGTTGATGACGATTCCGCCATGGTCAAAAGTTTGGCAAACTTAAAAATAATAGTTGACTTGCGTAATTTTAATTGCTACGTCTTCATTTTAACCTGGATCTTCAACCATGTTATTTTTAAACATCTCATCAAATCGTTCACATTCTCTTTTCAGGTTCCTCCACTTACTAGATAGCATATCAGAAGTGTGATGTGTTTCACCCCCCCCCCCCCCCCCCTTAAGTACACAATATTCGGCTAACACATTATCCCACAACTGAGCCCTACCATTCGACTTATTTGATTCCTTAACGCGTATCCACGTAACTGTCAAACCAACTATTTCCTCGGCGGTCCATTCAACCGTCGTAGACTTGATGTAGTTGAGAGCATTTCTATAAAAAAAATGTAGGTAGAGGAAGAAAGATGGTAAAAAAATTGTTGAATGGTTGAAATGTATAGAATTTTAAAAATAACCATTGACTAGGTGGGTGGTGAATTTTATTGGTTTTTTGACCGTTGCAGCTCGGTTAGTTCTTGCCGAGTTTTAACATTTTTGACTGTTGCCGTCCTGCCGATAGGGTGGCGGGCGTGTTGCGGATCGACAACGATGGCCCCTAATAACTTCAGTTTGTATCAATGTCATTATTCACTGTATTTTTCAAAGTTTATAGAATATACCCATGTCACAAACATCATGTAATCAAACGTCTAAACATCACATTTGACACATTACTAAACCACAACCCTAGCCAAACACAATCACACCCACACCAAATTAGGGTTTAAGCCAAAAACCTAAACCCATCCACAACTTTCTTCACCTTCAACAATGGGCAAGAAATCAAAATCAAAGGAACAACCCAAACCAGAAACCTCAAACCCTTCATCAGACAACATTTTTAAATCCTTATTTGGCACTACTCATCAAGAACCCAATGACCCATCATCCTCTGTTTCAATCTTTTCACCTTCTAACCCTTTCAGAACCAAACCCCAACAAGTTCAAAACTTTCTTCAATCAGACAATAATATCCCCCAAATTAACCATACCCAGATCACCAATTCTGATAATAACCCCTTGAGCAACAAGAAAGACAAGAAATTGTTTAAAAAAATTGAATCAGAGGTCAAGAAAGACAAGATTTCAAATGGGGTTGGTTTAGAAAGTGTAAAAAGTATAAAAAATGTAAAAAGTTTGGATTTTGATGAGGAGAAGGAGGGTGAGAAGAAGAAAAGGAAGAAGAGGGTTGAGGTTGAGGCAGAGTATGAGGAGAAAAAGTATGGAGGGGTGGATTTGGAAATAAAGAAAGATGAGGGGGTGAAAGGGAAAATTGAGAAAGTTGTGGTTAAGGAAGGGTTTGATGATGAGGAGAAGTTGTCAAGAACTGTGTTTGTTGGGAATTTGCCTTTGAAGGTTAAGAAGAAGGCATTGCTGAAAGAGTTTAGTCAGTTTGGAGAAATTGAGTCGATTCGGATTCGATCAATTCCGTTGTTAGATGTGAGTTGTTTGAATTTATGGTAATTTAGATGATATTAAATGTGTATTTATTGGTTTGATTTGGTTTTTGTAGGACAAGACTCCAAGAAAGGGTGCTGTGATCAAGAAGAAAATCAATGATGCTGTTGACAGGTTTTATGATATTATTAGAACAGATTTCTTATCATGGTTTTAAAATTTTGAAGTATTTATAAAATTGAGTAATTGGCTTTAGAAGGGGCGCCCGAGGCTAGCAGGGCCTCGAGGCTGCACTTCATGTACATGAGGGTCAAAGTTAGGTCAAATATAGTCTCGAGACTCGAGAGATGGAACTTTAGGTTGTATATAGTGCAAGTGTACGTGAAGCTATGCCTCAGCTTTTGGGACCTAAAGGTCTTGGAGCATTTTCTGCTTTTTAAAACCAAGATTGTATGTGCAATGGGGGGGGGGGGGGGGGGGGGGCGAAAGATTATAAATTGGTTACGTATTAGTAGTTTGGTGTATTCTTTTTAATTAAATGTAATTGTGCTTGTGAATGCAGAGTAAATTCATACATTGTTTTCAAGACAGAAGATTCTGCTAAAGCTTCTTTGTCACATAACATGGCAGTCGTAAGTTTGCTCTCTTAATAGTTTTATGTTTTTCTTTCGATTTTTCATATTGTTACTATGAATTTTGACAATACCTCGAGAGTATGCATATGAATATAATTAGGTGTTTAGAAGATTTCAGTTTGTGACAGTTGTAAATATTCAATGTATTGGTTGGCTATCTATCTATTCTTGCATAAAACAATTTATGGTCTCTAGTGATTAGTTTTAGTACTAACATGAGAATCGAGAATGTTCAAATCTCGTGGAAAATGACGTAATTTTATTTATAGTTTGGCTTATTGGCATGGTAAATGTAACTATAAGTGCTGAGAAATTTTTATAATTTTTAGTGCTGTGTTTTATTATCTAGGTGGGTGGAAATCATATTCATGTAGACAGAGCTTGTCCGCCTCGCAAGAAACTCAAGGGAGAAAAACGCTCCTCTTTATGACAGCAAAAGAACTGTTTTTATTGGTAACCTCCCATTTGACGTGAAGGTACATTTCTTGTGCATAAATTTTCAATTGGTACAGATGTTGCAAAATGAGCAAGTTGGGTAATCCGGTCGAAGTGGGATCACGTCAAATCAAGTAGTTTTTTCCAAACCAGTTTTTGTAATTTTCTTTTGTTTTTAGAAATATTTGGCTTGTTAATTAGGAGGTTGTATACTTTTAAAAATACGCAATTTGGGCATACTTTCGACCCATTTGACCTTTTGATTTTCCCCATTGACTCTTTACTGATGACATTATCCAAATCGACCCATTAATAATTAAACGGGGTCGAAATGGCCACCTTTAATTTTACAAAACATGCGACATTTTTCTCTGATTTTCAGGATGAAGAACTTTATCAGCTGTTTAGTGGTTTTAACATCTTAAAGATTGCATAGAGGCGATTCGAGTGGTGAGAGATCCTGGTACAAGCATGGGAAAGGGCATTGCTTATGTCTTGTTTTCAACAGGGTATGTATATACACATTATAGCTTTGTTTTTCACATATGCGTGTAGTGTTACATGACGCTAAGTTGTTGCTGCGGTTGATGGGTTATGGGTTGGCAGGTTGAAATATGCAACCCGAACCCAACACATATTATATTTCGTTTCAAATATTTTAATCCTAATTTGCACACACATGAATTCGGGTCGACCCGTTTAAACCCATTTTATAAATGAGTCATAGCGGGTTGTTGGGTTGTAAAATAAGTAATACGTATAGTATTTTCAAACCCGCCCGTTTATAAAACAGGTCAACCCGAACCCGGGCCCATTTTAAAAACAGGTCGTGTTAATTGACCCAGATCTGTTTTTTCTTTTGTATATTGCAGGAAGCAGCAAATACGGTTGTTAGAAAACATAAACTGAAGATCCGAGACAGGGAGCTGAGGTTATCTCATGCCACGAAAGCAAGCACATCAACACCATCCAAAAAGAATGAATCATCATCTGCAGGCAGTTACAATCCTTCCAAGAAGGCGTCTGTGGGCGGCAGCACCTCTTATCAGGGAATACAGGCCACCAAATCCGGTGGCCAGAAGAAGTTTGCCACAAGAATAGCAAAACCTGGCAGGACTGAATCAACAAGTGAAAAAGCGGTTAAGCGAAAAGTGCGTTCAGAAAAGAGGCCAGCGGTTGCTGCTAAAAAAGCGGCAGCACTTGCATTGAAAACTGGCGGTGATGGTGGTGGTGGAGGTATGAAACGCAAGGCGAAACCAGAGAGTAATAGCAGGAATAAGAAGCCCAGGAAATTTAGATAGGTGTTTTGTTATAGCCTACAAATTTTGTGTACACTTTGTTTGGATTGGTTTATTGCTTATGTCAAGATTTAAATTTGTATGATGTTGGGAGTTCTTTTTGTGATGGATTGATCTTCGTTTTGTGGTTCGTGTTACCATACTGTCCGGTAACTGAGCCGTTCTTGGGTCGAGCCTGAGCTCCCTTAAGCTTAAGCTTGGTTCATTTAGCGCGCTATGTCTCTAAAGTTTGAGCTCAGGTTGTGAGTCGTTAATCAAGCCAAGTTCTGTTCTGGCTTAACTCCATTTATAAAATATATTAACTAAAAATTATAAAAATAATAAAGTCGTAAATCTTCTTCTTTTTTTTTTTTTTTATCAAATGACCCTCAAAACGACCTCAAGGGCGTTTAAGCTTGATTTGATCAACTTTTAGTGAGTCAATCTTGATTAGTAGAACTAACTAGGTTAACTTTTAGTTAATATGAGATCGTTGAGGGAAAATAAATTGGGATGTGGGACTGCTAGCAGCGATTTGGTGACCAATAGCTAGTATTTGAAATTATTTAAATCCAATTTTTCTTAAAACATGGTCTGCATGTGATTATGCACATGGTACAAGTAAGGAATCAATAGAAAACTCCTCCACATAAAATTCTACAAAATAAATATAAAATAATCAAGTGTCTCACCTCCTTCATTCGAATCCGTCCCCCTACATGGGCCTCTTCCTTAATGACGCCTCCCTCTGATGCTTGCTCTTTGAAAGCGTTTGCTACCTTAAGCAAGGGCGCAAGACAACCATAAAAGTTGCTACAAATATCCTTAATTTTCCAACTCATCACCTACCGCTACACATAATATCTTAATAAAGTCTTTTTTAG
Source organism: Ambrosia trifida (assembly GCA_028751855.1). Lineage (NCBI taxonomy): Eukaryota > Viridiplantae > Streptophyta > Magnoliopsida > Asterales > Asteraceae > Ambrosia > Ambrosia trifida. The sequence goes on from CM054124.1 coordinate 47,543,244, forward strand.
TTTGGGCCCACATCATCACCAAAACCAAGAAAAACATCCATCTATAATTAAGCTGTAATGGTAAGGACTTATACGGGCAAGTTGATAAGGACACATCAATGTTTTTAGAATTGAACCACCCTAAATCCTTTTCCGACCGACTGGTTTCCCAGTTTGACCGCCAGTTCACCGATCTGTCCACTACCCTGACCCGGAATGGTCCATGTCCTGGTTCCTGGTCCAACCGGCCGTTCCGGGTTTCAAAACACTCGATGCATTGCATACAGTCTTAGATAAGTACCTTTAGTCAGGGACAATAGAGTAATTTGCATGTATTTTGAATTTTGTATCCTTTTATGTTTGTAGAACAGTGACACAAAACACTCCTTAATTCTACACCGCCTCAAGTCCACCTAAATATCTATAATATGGTTTAAACTCACATCACCTGGTTGAATTCAACAATGTCATTGAGCCAAAGGCCTCTTAACGTTATCTTAAATTCTTCATATTTACTTTATCTTACCGCATCTCTCTCTATGTTTGCATCTGAGTTAACAGGTCTCTATGGTCAATAAAGATACCAAATTTAGTTAATCTCTATGAGGGGGGTCGAGGTGGTCTGGTGATGCACCACCATCACCTTGGGTGATGATCACATAACCGGGGGGGGGGGGGGGGGGGGGGGGGGGGTAATAAAAAAACTAATTTTATAGAAACACATCCAACATTTTAACAATTCTATACAATCTCATAGCTTAAAAAAAAGGGAATTGGATTTTAATAACCTAAATTATTCGAAATTGGCCGTTGACACTACAAACTAAAAAATTGGCCATATATAACCTGTATGATTAACCTATTGGATTCTGGCACATAATTTGGGTTAAGTCACTAACCCAGTTAGATTAGGGGTGCCACGTCAGATTGGGTGTGCCATGTCAGCCAAAACCCTAACTAGGTTAGCGACTTCACCCAAATTGGGTGCTAGAATCCAATAGGTTAATAGTACAAGTTATATGCGGCCAATTTTTTAGTTTAGGATGCCAACGGGCAATTTCAAATAGTTTAGGTTATTAAAATCCAATTTCCCCTTAAAAAACACAATACAATCCCACTTTTCAACCAAAAAAATATGGAAAGCTCAAGCAAGAAAAAAAAGAACGTCTCGCTACGAAGAAAAAACGTTTTAGACTTGTTATAATCTAGGTGAACCCGATAGGTTTCGTTTACAAGATGAACCGATACCTATCCCCACACAACCGTTTCCACCCAACCGTTTAATACAAATTAGCACTAAGCCCCCCCACATTGCGGCGGGGTAGAAATCTGGCACATAATTTGGGTTAAGTCACTAACCCAGTTAGATTAGGGGTGCCACGTCAGATTGGGTGTGCCATGTCAGTCAAAACCCTAACTAGGTTAGCGACTTCACCCAAATTGGGTGCTAGAATCCAATAGGTTAATAGTACAAGTTATATGCGGCCAATTTTTTAGTTTAGGATGCCAACGGGCAATTTCAAATAATTTAGGTTATTAAAATCCAATTTCCCCTTAAAAAACACAATACAATCCCACTTTTCAACCAAAAAAATATGGAAAGCTCAAGCAAGAAAAAAAAGAACATATGTTGAAGGTGCATTGCACTCGTGCTTTGTGACAGGACTGCTATACAAAACTAAAAGTAGACGTCAAAATGTTAAATCACGCATGCTGCGGCGTGGTGACGCACAAAGATTAAACCAAAATGTAAAACATTAAAAACGGATAGAGAAAGAGAGGGAAAGCGGCGGTTGTAGTGTGGTGGCGGTTTTGTGGTGGTAGCCTATTTCGGCGATGACCGCTCAAGACAGAGAATATGTGGCAGCGCTGTGGCTGCCGGAGTTGTGGCCGGCTCCCCAACCCTAAGATGAAGCTCAAACTGATGAGCTTTAAAAAATACGGTTTCCATCGTCATCACCATCATATCTAAAAGACGATTGATGAAAACCCGAATTATGGCCGGCAACACTCTTTCTCTTGCATTACGTCTTATGTTCTCTATCTAAATCTATGATGTTTCTCTAAAATGCGTTTGAACCATAAAGTGAAGTGATCACTCTCTCCAGTTACCATCACATTTTGATGGTTTAAAAGAAAGAGTATTGGATTTAAATAATCCCAGCTATCAACTCTTGGCCGCCACTGATCCTATCTAACAAAATATGTGTTGGCGGTCCCACCTTTTAACATATTGTCCACCAACGGACCATGACTAACATATTGTCCACATTTTAACAATCAACTATTGCCCACCACCGGTCCCAACTGATGTGGCATGCTTGCGTGCCAAATTCCCTCTTGTGTGCCATATTCTCTCTTAGTATTATGTTAGTTATGGACCGTTGGTAGACAATATGTTAAAATGTGGGACCGCCAGCATACATTTTGTTAGTTGGAACCGGTGGCGGCCAATAGCTGATATTTAGGATTATTCAAATCCAATGCTCCTAAAAGAAAAGAAAACATCTATTGTTTTAGTAAAGTAATGCTTAATAACAAATTTTAATATACATTATCACTAAGCCTCCACATTGTGGCGGGGCACAAATCATGAAAAAATTAACGCTGAAACGTTTTCTGAAACCCGTATGTTGAAGATGTATTGGATCCACGCATTGTGACAAGATTGTTTAACTGAATGAAAAATAGACTTAAACACGTTCAACCATGGACGTTGTGGCGTGGTGACGCGCAAAGATTAGACCAAAATGTAAAACATAAAAATCGATGAGAGAGAAAAAGAGAAGGAGAGAGGCAGTTGTAGTGTGGTAGTGCTTTTGAGTTGGTAGCCAGTTGTAACACCCCAACCGATGGTGAAAACATTGGGGTGTCACGTAGTGATGATTGTTCAACGGCTCATGGTACCAAATGAAATTTGAATATTGTTAAATGATTTACAATTATCATACAATTATTAACAATGACAAGATGATTACATAAACTTTGATTAATATAAACTAAGGTCCAAAGCCCCTATGTGTTTCAAGTCTTATACAACTTCCAACAGCAATTCTGACATGAAACATATTAAGTTGGAAAGATGGGGGGTCAACTATAAATAGTTAGTGAGAATACATAGGTTTTTGCAAGTAATAAAATATAGTATTTGTATAGCAATCACATTTGAGATAGAGCAATGAGTAATGTAAGAGTATAAGTCTAACATGCAACAATGCGTCTTTGTACAGTCAAACTTTGTGTTGACTGAGACCTAACTGGCAAGTTAGTAAAAGTGTAACTGTTTTTAATCATCCCTGAATTTATGCAGAGGGATGGGTTTGTCAGACCTATAGCGCTATAATCTAAACACGCGGCTTGATCAATGAAAATGATTGTACCGTGTCTTTTTGTTACAAGTCAAAATGAATCAACAAGTTTCAACAAATTGCTATTGTATCCAAAATGTTTAAACATGTTTCGCCCCAAAAATGTAAAACAGTAAAATGGGGCTATGTAAATTCAACTTGTTTACTAGTCTTGAATAAACTAAAATGTTGCAAAAAAAAGTAGGCAGGATCCTAATGTATTATCCTATTCAAATAAATGACAATTTAGTTTCAGACCTAATCAAGTCTATGCTATGATCTAAGGTATTCTAGAGTTTCTAATTGGGGATTGGCAATTGTTTATTCATTAAGTTAAATAACCGCTAATTAAATAATAAAAAGGAAATTAATAAAATAAATCAATAAAAGGATTTTTGTAAAATTTTGGTCAAAGACTATTGTATTAAAATAATATTGTGTGAAAAATTATTTTTTAAAATTATTTTTCATAATTAATGTTTATAAAATAAATTATAACATATTAACTTAAAGCTGTTAATAACATTCAAAAATATTAAATTTCACAATTTCAGAAAATAAAAACTATATATCTAACCTAAATTATTTAAAATAATCTATGTGAAAATTTGGTAGAAAAATGATGAAAATTGGATTTATTATGATTAAAACAATTTTAAATGCTTAAAACAATTTTAATTGCTAAAAATAATTAATTAATTTTTTTTTTGAAAATAAAAATTATATTTATGAAGGAAATTAGTTTATAAGTCTAGAATAATTTCTGTAAAATTTTATTACTCTGTTTATGTATTTTTATAGAATTTTTAATGTTATTTATAATTAATCTTGGAATAATTATTATATATATTAAATAAATTATTTTTTTGAAAATAAAAATTACCAAATACACTTTTGAGTAAGGGAAACAAAATATACTTTTTGTAAGGTTTTAGGACGTGATTTACTAATTAAAACGTATTTTTAAAGTTTATACATGTATTTAATGAAAATAAAGGTATTAGAAATATGCAAAGAAAAAAAAAAGAATAAAAAGGGGTTGGGGACCGGTTCTAACAGGAATCGAACTCGGGACCCCCAGCTTTAGAATGCACTTATACAACCAACTGACCTACATGATCAGCTTGTTTATATTTGAAACACAATATAGATAAACATTAATTAAGGAAAGTCCCCAAATCAGTATAAACCCTATAAAACGAACCCACCAATTAATCCCATTAACGCAAACGATGACTAAATCAAGTATACGGCTTTTGATATACACTCATAGGCGACCCTAAAGAAATGATAAATTGAAAGAATATCATACCGATTGATGATGAATAGTTAATTATAGGTGTCGACGGATTTGGATTGCTAAAACGACCACAACTATAGAAACAAGAGCAATTGATGTGTGATTTTGGTACATAACTAGTCGAATGTGGGTTAGAAAGGATTCTTTGGTTTCAATTTATAATGGGATCGTATAATTGGAAGGTTGGAATCATTTGACCAATTTGCGTTTATAATTACAACGAATTGATGGAGTTTCGAGTTGTAATCGTGTAATCACATGTTGGAATTGATTTGTCGGTCATAGTGGAACAAGGAAACTTTCCAAAATCGAGCCCTAGACACGCGAATTGCAGGGTCAACTATTGGTGTCACGGGTTTTTAATTTTGGTTTGACTTTGGATAATATGTGTTTGTTTATAAATATAGGTGGAAATCAATTGTTTCAATGTAGGTACCCACCTCAGCTGGTTGTGCACATGGGTGAATGAGGTTGACCCAGTTCCAGACTCGGCTTCGAGTCTGGTTAGCACCATTCTTTTTTAAACTAATTTTTTTATATGTTTTTATATTATAAACTCATTTATATGATATCAAATATTAATATAAATGACAAAATATTATTACATACTAGTTTTCGAACAATTTATAAAATAGACTTTATAAATCTTTTAATAGTTTGAAAATATTATTATTCTAGATATTATTATCAATATTATTTATTATATGATAAGTATTTAAAATTTAATTAACAATAATACTAATAATAAGGAAAAAATTTAGACAAAAATGAATAAACTTGGGAACTTTTATTTATTAAAAATTGTGGAAAATAGACAATGTTACACCGGTTCCGGCAACGACCGCTCGAGACGGACCCGTAACGTGAATCAAAACACACAATCACCATCCCCATTCTCAGCCACATCCCCAAAATCATCACGTACGCGCTACAATGACCTCATCGTCCATCATCACCATCCATATGTTGCACCTCCCTCACCTTACATAGCTACCATAATCATCTTCTCCCATGCCATAACGTCCGAACAACGGCTACATATGTAACCATTGGCGAAGGTTAGTGAGGGCCAGGGGGTGCCTTGGCCCCCTCTATTTTTTGGCTCAATGGTGAAAGTTTGCGATCTTCGTAGGTAATTTTTATATGGATTGAGTCCGGCCCCTATTGTGACAACCGACAAATTCCGTACAACATTTAACGTAATCTTAACCATGATTTCGGAGTAATTAACCTGGTTTAAGGTTAATTTGGGTTAATTGAGCCATTATGAGTCCTATGATGTCCTTCTCAATGTTCGTGGACGCCCTGAAGTCTTTAAAGAAAGACTTCGCGTATTTAACGTTAACGAACTGACATCAGTAAAAAATTATCAAAGTGGACTAACATAAGGCTAATATAGGCAAATACAACATGTATTTACTATTGATACGATCAGATGTGAAATCGGCACGAAAAATGGTCAAAAGCGCAACGTTTTGGAAACGCGGAAAGTAACCGATCAATTAAACGTACCGAAACGCGGCAAACAGAGTCTGGAAGTCCTATGATATCGATTAGACATGCAAAATTTGTATTTTGAAAAAAAAAGGGTATCGACTGTATAGTCCGCGTACCACGTACAATGATTTATGAAAGTTGTTCAAACTCAGATATTTCTACCAAAAACCATGAACGAGTAATAAACGAACCGAAACGCTTCAAACGAATTTTTTTGGATTGGAAACAACTTAAAACACTTTAAAATTAATTAAAACAAATTTAAAAAAAAACCTAAAGCGTCTGGCAATGGCCAAAGCGAGACGCTTCACAGGCTAGATTTGACCCGAAGCGCCTCGCTATGGCCACACTGAGGCGCTTTAGGCTTTTAAAAAAATATTTTGTTTTAAAGAATTATAAATAACATTAAAGAAGGACTTATGCTATTTTTTTTTTCCAATTATAGTGACCATAAACTTCATGGCATATTTCACCAACACACTACAATCATTCACCATTCTATACATACAACACACACCTTCAACCCATTCCTCGTAAACCAGGGAAACAATGGCTACAGTAAAACACTTCAAGACGATAGCTTTGTTTTGTGGATCAGATGAGGACTTGCCTGTGTTGTTTGAGTGAGCTAAAACTCTTAAAAATGAATTAATTTTTTTAATCAATCAAAACCATTAAAAATGGATAATTTGATCAGAAAATATATTCTCAAACAATTCCTAACAACTGTTCAGTTATGGATATACCGTAGAACATAGGCCTCTACAAAGTTTAACCAATTCGCCCTTTTCACTTATTTAATAAAATTTAAAGCGCATATTGCATTCGAAGATCAAGGTCTTCACATTTTAGTAACATTTTAGATTAACTGAGATTCGAGAACAACCACCTTCTCTCTCAAACCTTTCTAAAAGTAGAAAAAACTAGAACAATATTAACAACTTACAAAGATTGTAGAACAAAAGAAGAAATTGTTCCTCTCTGTTACTAAGCATGTCAAGAAATTATAATTTTCAAATATTGTAGATCAAGGTTTTCATTAATTTACTGCAAATCAAGGTCTTCATTAATTTCATTTTGGTTAATGATAGTTTGATTAGGTTATTACTTTGTTTTGTTAAAAAAATATTATAACAATTAAATAAAAGATCCATAACTGAACAGTTGTTAGGAATTGTTTAAAAATATATTTTCTGATCAAAAGATCTATAACTGAACAATTATTTGGAATGTTCCTGATCATTACAGAAGTGGAACGATCATTTGGATGAAGAGGAATAATCTTTCGAAACGTATTACAAAAAGCAAAGGATAACGAAGATGAATGTTGTATCTTTCCTGGAAGTACTGAACAACATAGATAATAACTCCAGTTTCATCTGGAAATGAAGATGAATGTAGTGTTCAACAACTTTAGTGGTGGTGATAGTAGGTAGGGGGTTGCTTGTTCCATTTTTATGAAAACAATAATGGAAGAACGTTTTGCTCTTTGTTCGAATTATGGATCTCGTTGTAGCTAAGGTTAGTGGATACCATGAATCACAGAGATTTAAGCTAATAAAACTCATATCTCAAGGCGATGCAATTGGTGGTTTTCATAAGACACATCCGATCAAAGGATAACGAAGATGAATGTTGTATTTTTCACGTAAGTACTGAATTTTCATTTAGGGTAGAATCTAGAAAGGTAGAATTTTCATTTTGGTTAATGATAGTTTGATTAGGGTTATTATTAATTTTTTTTAAATAAAACATAAAAAAACACTTTTAGGGTTATTTTCAAAACACACAAAAAACCCAAACTCACCCTTGATCCAAAGCGCCTCGCTATGGCCATAACGAGGCACTTTGAGTTTAATTTTTCAGCCCTTTTCTGCAACCTCGTACTGACGTCGTACGATGTGACCAAAGCGCCTCGCTATGGCCATAGCGAGGCGCTTGGGGGGGGGGGGGGTGAAAATAGAATCTAGGGGGTGTTAATAGCTGGAACCAAACAAAATTATATTTTTCTCTCTCATGTTTCCTCCCATAATTTTTAAACGTTAATATCTTTTATATACGAAATTTTTTAAAGAAAAAAATTACACCAAATTAACAAGTGTTTTATTATCTTTCCAACGAGTACCATAGTGCTATATAAAAAACGTAGAAAAAAAACGACTATTTTTTTGTTTGAAGTATTTGATGTTAGCATTGGATTTATAGATTGTTTTAGCTTATGTATTGAATATTGATACTAGAGTTATGCAGTTTTTAGCTTTTATGATGGGTGTTAATATTAGAGTTATACATTATTTTAGGTTATGTATTGAATATTGATATTAGAGTTATGCAATTTTTAAGTCTTTATGATAGGTGTTAATATTAGTGTTATACATTGTTTTAAGTTTGGTACCAATTATCGTATGTTAGAGTTGTACATTTTTTTAGTCTTTAGGATAGATGTTAATATTAGAGTTACATTGGAGTTATACAATATTTTAGGTTAGGTGTTAACATTGGAGTTGTACATTGTTTAGATTAGATGTTAGTTTAAGATTAGACGTTAACATTGGAGATAGATTGTTAATTGTTTTAGGTTAGGTGCTACCTGAAGCTTTCCTGCATGTAGCTGTAAAGCACATCAATCTATTTCATATGTAAAGTTGATGTGTCATATTAGATTTCTCAACCTCGAGACACTCCCAGGGTATAATCTATTTTTATAATTATAATTAAATTGTTATTTCTTAACGACTATTAATTGGTTTATTAAGAATAAATAATACAATTAAGTATTAGCTGTAAAACATCTAACACTTGAAATTATTACAATCAGATTCTTCTAATTCTATTATTAATTCTGATTTCGAAAAAAAAAAAACCTATGTTACAAGAAATTTATTATGTTTTTTTGAACGGTAAGAAACGACGTGTCAATCAACATTACACCAGGTGTTGTGGTCAAGATCGATTACTTGACCGCCGTCGGCCTCTTGGCTCTCAGATGCGCGGAAACCCGACCTCCACCCGCCTGAAGACACGACAGTGGAATAATCGGTAAAACCTCACCTCCCATCAAAGTCAAACCAGCGTCACCCGTATTCGCTCTTCACCTGGATGCCGCAGAAAACAATGGGGATAGTAAGAACTGAACCTGGGTCACAAGGAACACAAGTCTTTTCCCAACCACTACACCACTACCTGGCATAAATTTATTATCTAAACATTAATGCATATTCATTAAAAGATTGTTTAACTTTACAATGATTATATTGTGCTTTATAAATAATTAATAATTGCCTAACAAACTCATTAATTTGGGCTATAATGTTTAACACAACCCTCTATATCATGAAAGTCTTAGCACCTTCTAAAACCATGAAATTCTTAACAACATGGTATTTTCTTCTTTATCTTATCTTTTGTTTTTCTATTATGGTTAACACTTTTGATACTTCTCTCAACATCAAAACTCCACCTTCGAGCAAATGGCTTGAACCATATAGAATCTACATTACTAATGTTGATCTTGATTCTGTACTCTATCAATGTAACGTCCAAGGAGAACCAACTATACTTCATCCAGGAGGCATGTTTACATGGAAATTTCGTAAAGATTTGTTTGGAGAAAATAAATATGATTGTTGGTTCGCATGGCTTAAAAAGGACACATATGAATTGAAGACGATGGCATTCAATGTTTTCGATGAAGAAGTAGTCAAGATGTGTGGGTGGAATTTGTTTAAGATGAATAGATGTTATTGGTTGGTTACTCAAAGTGGTGCTTATTTTTCTAAACGTAATGAAACATTTTTGTTTCATTCGGATGACAATTGGCGATATATGTATGAATGGAAGTAGTATATGATTATTTAAGCATTGAGAATTAATAATTACTGTTTCCTTTGTATCTTTTTTTAATTTTTTATTTTAGATCGGCTAAGTACATCACCTCGGTACCTGTTTTGAATCTCCTTCCGCATCGTCCCTGAGGGCATAAACCCTTTCAATGTCAAGGGATGTATTTTTGTTGGCCTTAGAATTCGAACCATGCACCTCCCCCGAACAGGAACCTCCCTAAAAAGTAAACCCTCTTACCTCTCCACAAATGAGCTGGGGGTCATTAGCAAAATAATTAGAAAGGTTTCCTTTGTATCTTAAATAGTTAAACCCAAGCCTTTATTTATCGTGTGAAATTAAAATTTTCATTGTCCTAGAAAACTTTTTCATTCATCACGTATCCACTTTCTAACATGCTTCGCCACAATCAACAATACAATTTTTCATTTTAATACCAAGCATTTACAACATTTTTAAGGAGAGATGAATTACATAAACACTTTCTTATATTTAAAGGAAAAAATAAGATTGAAAAAATAGTGCAACATTTTGCATTATGTGTTATCATAGTATATAATATTTTACATAGGCCCGGCACGTCTAATAATATATTGAGAACTGTAAAAACAAACCAAATACACAATTGTGCGTAAAATCTATTAATATATATAAAAGAAATCGAATATGCTGACGTGGTGTGCAATGGAGGTCTCAACCTCTCTTTGAGAGTGCTACGTGGCTTAATAATTGAGTGTTTTTGGTGTTTTTGAATTATTTTCTTTTTTAATTTAATTGAGTTATTTTAGGAAAAAAGAATTTAAAAATAAATTTAAAATTTTATCTCTCATATTTCCTCCCATAATTTTTAAACGTTTATATCTTTTATATACGAGATTTTTTAAAGAAAAAAATTACACCAAATTAACGAGCGTTTTATTATCTTTCCAACGAGTACCATAGTGCTATATAAAAAACGGAGAAAAAATCGACTATTTTTTGTGGGGTTTCGTTCATACAGAAAAAAACACACAAAGTGTTCATGTTATTCATTAATCATGTTTTTTCTTTTAAACCAGGTTCTTATCTACGATGTTGAAAATCGGCCCAATCGCCATGTTATCATAGGAATTTACTAGGTATACTTCATCAAGAGAAGCTAGGAGAAAGAATCGCGCAACACTGCAACACATGGTGTCAGCTTATAGCAAGATTATTTTTTTATTTATTTAATTACAAGAGTAATAATTATTACTATTAGTATTAGTATTATTAGAATGGTTATATTTTTCAACCCTGGGACGCTCCCAGGAAGAATTGATAGTTGCTGACGTGGCGTTCAATTGTGGCCTCAACCATCTCTTGATTATGCCACGTGGCATAATGAGATGCAATGGTTACAACTTCCAACTTAAGTGTTTGTTTAGTTGATTAGGTTAGGAATTATAAGAGCCATTAGAATGTGAGAAATTAGAGAGATGTGATGAGTTTTTGAATAGTTGCAGCTTACATAAGTGATTCTTTATATGATTACTGATTAAGTTTTAGATTAGGGAATATGAGTTATTACTGATTAGAATACTATGAACATGCAATGATTAAGAGATTTTGTGGTTATAGTTAACTTGAGCCATTTGCAATAGGTTATCACGTAAAATTAGATTTTTCAACCCCGGGACCCTCCCGAGGTAATCAGCTAGTATAAAATATAGGAATAAGAGACACAAACACTACATACTTATGTTGTGCATCACATGTAAAACAATATCTATAAATCCAGTAAGGGTGTAAATGGGTTGGTCCTAGCCCAAAACCATAACCATAATCGAAATGTTGGTTAATGGATATCTATAATCATAACCAATCAGATATGGCGATTTTGGTTAATCGGTTATAAAGGTCATACTAGGTGGTTATGGGTCGGTTAACGATAAAATTTGGTTTAGCTAAAAATAGCTCAATACAATCAAATTGTGCACTATTCGGGTCTAAAAGTTTGAATTTAAAATTATTGAACAAGTAATGAATTATTAGTACACATTTCTATATGTTAGTATAGTATATTACATACCATTAATAGTACAAATAATCTATACTATTAATATTAATTATTACCGAATATTAAAACAAACCGATATGATATAATCTGTAAATTTAAACAAATGCTTGACCAAAATGATATGATATAAACTAAAAATTCAAACAAAGCGTTCAAGGAGAAAGTCCAAAACTGACAATGATTTTACTACATGTCGGTTCGGTTTGGTTATGGTGGGTATGGAAACACTGATAACAATAACAGACCAGCTACTTTCGGTTGTTAGAAAAATGGTTAACCGACCCACCGGTTTTTTATTTGATTCGGTTTTTTGTTCGGTTTTATTGGTTAATTTTTATATGGTTCGGTTAATTCGGTTTTTTCCACACCCCTAAATTGCAGTTTCGACTCTAATTGGTTTTGAAACTAACACATCATTTGTATGTAAAAAATTATTCTTGTTAAACCAATATTTTTCTTTCAATGCATATATTAAAACTTTACACTTAAGCACCAATTACTAGAATTCTTTTGAACAACTAACTGTTGGACTTGTATACCCAAATAATGGCGTTCGACAACAGTACTAATAATGTATTAGTCCCAAAGAGTTACACCATGAGCAACGATTACAATGGTTATAGTGTATTTAAAAAAGTTAAATAACCCAAACATGAAAGGTTCTGAAGGGTAAATGATTTGTGAAATAGGGAAGTAGAGTTACTAATTTGTTATAACCCCATTCGTCGCCACCTCCTCTGGCGTGTGTTGACCAAGCCACCGCCTCACACCACTGTTTGCAACCATCGTGCTGCAGTCTCACACTATTGTGGGCGCCACCGATAAAAGGCAAAAAAATATGGACTTTTTAATTTTAATTTGAAGTTCGTTATCAAGGCTTTGTAGTTTAGAAGCACGAGTATTGGATTTAAATAATCACAACTATATTGGTAATTGGTTGACATCAGTCGTGTGCTGCATGTCCCACCTTTCAATATATTGGTCACCAACGGATTATAACTAAAAAAATATATTCCATTTATATAACTAGTTAGTATTAACTGTATTATGTTAGTTATAGTCCGTTGATGGTCAATATATTAAAATATGGGACTGTCAACATACATTTCGTTAGTTGGGACTGATAGGAGCCCAATTACTGATAAAATCCATTACTATTTATCAATATCAAGGTGTTAAGTAAATATCTTAATCCTTGAGTGGTTAAGGATGGTAATCAATATTTTTGTATTTTGACAGTGTATGAGTATGTCAAAATAAATAAATAAGTAAATAACTGCCTTCTTTGAAAATTTGTTTTAGAAAGAAACCTTCCCAAGGCCATGGAGTCTAAACCTGTGCCCAACGATTGCCAACAACATGTCGTCACTGATGATATAAGATTATTTGTTTTTAGTATTATTTATATATCATTTTCGGAAACCATAAATATAACCTTGATACTTTGGATGATATTTGAATGAAAATTCATCGAACTAATTTATGATCCGGTAGGTTTTTGAACTAATTAAACTAATATTTTACGTTTGAGTTTTTTTATTATCCATGATTGTAAAAAAGTTCATAACTTGTAGAAGCAAAATAAAATATCCTTTAACTTCTTTAATCCTCTAGCAAGACTGATCAAACCCTCGTCCTCTTGCTTGAAGAGAGGATGCAATTTAAAACCATACATTGACAAACAACATCATCATCATCATCATACTCAGTTAATCCCACCTATAGCAAAGCTAAGGTAGGGTCTGAGGAGGGTAAGATGTAGACAGTCTTACCTCTAAGAATAGAGAGGCTGCTTCCAGTGAGACCCCCGACTCGATGTGGTTTGGTATCACGCCTTGGACATAAGGCACAAAACACTTAGCAATCGGGACAAACCCGATCGGTGCATGTACCCCTTTATCTTTTGCCTATCCACGCCACCACATGATGCATGATTAACCGTCCGTCGTTTTTAACGTTATTTTCATGAAATTAGTAAAATAACGTTAAAACTAGTGCAACTTTACTTTTGCCTCCCAAGAGCCACATATATATACATTATATGTGCACATCGTAAGTGGGGCGTACATTGACAAACAACATGATATTAGTTAATTATGTGTCAAAAAATATCTACAAATACGTACTCAGATAAATACTCTTTAATTGTATGAGAAACAACAAACCTATCAAATAGCTATGCTTTCCTTCAAACTTTTGATCAAAGTTGTGCATTATCATATGAAGTATTGGATTTAAATAATTAGCTATTGGTCGCCACTAGTTCTAACTATTAAAATGTGTGTTGGCGGTCCCATCTTTTAATATATTGTCCATCAATGGACTATAACTAACAAAATATTAAGAGGGGAATTGACGCGTAAGAGGGAATTTGACACACAAGCATGCCACATCAGTTTGAACCATTGGCAGCAAATAGATGATAGTTAAAAGGTAGACAATACGTTAGTCATGGACCGTTAATGACAATAAAAGGTGGAACCGACAACACACATGTCATTAGTTTGAACCGATGACGGCCAATAACTAACAGTTAAGATTATTTAAATCCATTACTCCTTAACATATCTCCATTTCTCTAACCTCATATATTTCATTCTATTATTCTCATTCCCTTCAAATTCTTCTTTTAACTGCCTTTTACCTCTCAAATAGGCCATTCCATATAACTACTTTTTTATTTTTTGTCGTTAAAATTTGGTTTAGAAAACACGAGTTTGACCATTTTGTCACTAAAATACACATAACCCTAAAGTCAAGGTTTTCAACTATGTTTTTCTGGCTTCCAGCTTCTTGTTGTTTTAAAGGAAATTGGATTTAAATACTCCAAACTATTGCTCGTTATCTGATATCACTCCTAACTATCACCTTGACTATCAATATTCTCAACTTTACACTTTGTTATGTCACCCCCATTTTGAAATCAGGGTCAAGTTCTAACGATGAAGAAGTGTTTGCATCTTATTTGAGGGTGACATAACAAACAAAGTGCAAATTAATAGTTGGGAGTGATATCGGTCAACAAGCAATAGTTTGGAGTATTAAAATCCAATTTCCCTTGTTTTAAACATCAACCTGTTGTAATTTGTAATATTTGTGAAGAATGTGATAAACAAACGGGAAAATGGATTTTAATAAGGGAAAATGACCAATATAGCCCGTTGACCGGGCATTTTGCACAACTAGCCCTCTCCACCGTCTTTGGAGAGACGGGACACGGCTCCCAACCAGCCTGAACCGTCTCCGAGACCATTTGGTTTTATAGCCAATTGGCACCCAACACGTGGCGTCTCTGATCCCGAGGCTGTACCGTCTCTCTCTAGACGGGTCAGAGATCTCTCCCAGACGGTTCACGTGTCCCCATGCCGGCTGCCTTCGGTTCAACCGTCTCCCAGACGGTTCACGTCTACCACTGCCGGCTGCCTTCGGTTCAACCGTCTCCGAGACGGGTCACATTTCCCAAGTCGTCTTAAGCCGTTTTGTGCTACCGTCTGAACCGTCTCACGAGTGTATATAAATACCCCAATTCACTTAACGAAATTTGCACCCACCCCTCTCCTCTAAGCTTTCATCTTCCAATCCAATGACGTTTTTTTACTTTCTCAGCCGAAGCCTACCGGCTTACGAAAATATTGTCCCGATTACTTGGATTGTTGTTTCATCTGCGTACGGCTACTTGGATTGTTGTTCCATCTGCGCGTGGTTTGCAACCCGTGTAATGGATCGATGATGTGGTGGTCTACAAATTTAGGCAAGTTCGTTCGCTTTCCGAATTTATGTCTCGATGTTCGACGTGTGCTCACTGAGAACTATTGTTACATAAAACGAGGAAACGTCTCGGACTTGTCTGTGTAGAGCACATACACCATTCGAAACAACGTCGATGTAGACCACTGCTGCTACCGCCGCTGCGGAGGACAAAACATCTAACACTAAGATGTAGTCCTCAATAGTTGGTTAGACACTACGATTACTTCAAACAAAGTTCTTAGTTCTGGAAGTAAATTTGGGAAGTTTGTTGTAATATTGTAGTTTTTTAATTGTTGCTTCTTAATTCTCGAAGTAAATTTAGAAAGTTTGTTGTAATAGTGTAGTTTTTTTATTGTTGTATATTTGTGATTGTAATAGTATAGTACGTTTAATGAAATATTTACCTTAATATAAAAACAAAATTGCATTAATATTAATAAAAATATAAACATTAATTGCATTAAATAAAAAGTTAATAAATTACAAAATTGCATTAATATTAATAAAAATATAAACATTAATTGCATTAAATAAAAAGTTAATAAATTACAAATTAATTAAGACGATGTCTTATCATTTGCCAAACGGACACGTGTTTAAACTCTTTACGCTCCCTGTTTTTATATTGTCTTAGACTGTGTCTAATTGCCACGTCTTCGGGAAAGTTAGAGGGTACGTCGTAAAGAGTCCGGTTGTGGTGCCCGTTGAAGATTTGACACTTTGTCGTCAAATCGCTCAACTTGCGGCTTAGGGACTCGGTGGTACGTTCTGACCCTCCAACGAGCCGGTTGTATTCATGCAGTATCCGGAACCATTTGTTGTTAAGGTGTGTGCTTTCTTCAACATGAAGCCATGCTGCAATCAACGCAATCTCTTGTTCTTCCGTCCATCTTTGAGGTGCCATTTTTGTATGATTTGGACGGTGTTGGACGGTGTTGGACGGTGGTGGTGGGGTGGTAGATATTGTTTAGACGGTGTTGGACGGTGGTCGTCGGGTTGTAGATAGTGTTTAGACGGAGTTGCACGGTGGTGGATAGTGTTTAGACGGGGTTGGATGACGGGAATGGGACGGGAGACGGGTATTTATAGGGCTGAGCTGGACAACCGAAGCATCGCCCGGTCATCGGGACTCACCGGCGTTGGTAGATGTGAACCGTCTTGAGAGACGGTTGAACCGAAGGGCCAGCCGTCTTGGGAAATGTGACCCGTCTTTTGAGACGAAGGGTCAGCCGGCATTGGTAGACGTGAACCGTCTGGGAGACGGTTGAACCGAAGGCAGCCGGCATGGGGACACGTGAACCGTCTGGGAGAGATCTCTGACCCGTCTGGAGAGAGACGGTACAGCCTCGGGATCAGAGACGCCACGTGTTGGGTGCCAATTGGCTATAAAACCAAACGGTCTCGGAGACGGTTCAGGCTGGTTGGGAGCCGTGTCCCGTCTCTCCAAAGACGGTGGAGAGGGCTAGTTGTGCAAAATGCCCGGTCAACGGGCTATATTGGTCATTTTCCCTTTTAATAATCCCAACTATTACATATTGGCGGATATCACTCTGAACTTTCACTTTGGCCAATAGCACTCCCAACTTTCAACTTATTTTCTTCCATCACCCCTAAACTAACGGAGGTCTAACCTTGTTAGTTTTCGTGGCCAAAATGTAAAAACCAGAACTTCTACGTGGCAAAAATGTAAAACCAAAACTTAAGGGGCATTTTTGAAACTTTTTATTATAAATCCCACCCCCCCCCCCCCCACACACACCCCCTTCTCCCTTCTTCTCCTTCTTGTTACAGGCCCAGACCACCCCCACAACAACCGCCACCAACAACAACCACTGCCTCATCGTCATCCCCCACAACAACCGCCGCCACCGTCCTGAACTAAACCCTAACACAACTAATTACCCACACTTGAGTCGTCATTCCTTCCTTGAACCAAACCATAACACAATTAATTACCACCCACCTGCTTCATCGAACCTATCCAGCTCACCGTTGTCGTCATCCGTTCAGAGAAACGTGATTGTTTCTTGAACGTTGAACCAGTCATGGGGTTTTGTTGGTGTTGCTGCATTTGGACAGATTTGGTTGTGTTGTGGTTTTCTTCTGCATTGTTTTTATAAGGTTTTGAGTGATTGATTGATTGTTTTGATTGGTGTGAAGGTTTTTTTATTTCCGGTGATGGTTGTTTAGGTAGGTTTTCCGGTGAATGGATGTTGGTGGGGGTGGGGGGGACCCTAAACAGTGTGTGTATATATATATATATCTAATCTAATTTTTAATATTAGTAATTTTATCAATGTTTATATAAATAGTGGGATCTCATTAGCTATAGCATTGGATTTTCGATTGGTAGTGGTGGAGATAGCTGGTGATGGTAGTGGAAGGTGGTGGGAGTGTTTGTCGAAGGTGTGGTGGTGGTGGTGGGGGTGTGTGTGGGTGGGGGGGGGGGGGGTGGGGTTATACTTGCCTGTCAACAACATAAGGGGAAGGGGGGGGGTTGATTTATAAAATTTTAAAAATAATAATAATAATTTTTTAATAATAATAATAATAATAATAACAAAAAGTTTCAAAAATGTCTCAAAGTTTTGGTTTTTACATTTTGGCCACAAAGACTAACCAGGTTAGACCTCCGTTAGTTTGGAGGTGATGGAAGAAAATAAGTTGAAAGTTGGAAGTGCTATTGGCCAAAGTGAAAGTTCGGAGTGATATCCGCCAATAAGTGATAGTTGGGAGTATTAAAATCCATTTTCCCTAAACAAACGTTCATTCTTTAAACTAAATTTTGCCGATACATGTGGTGGATTGCTTTAGTTTGCTCCCTTTGGTGAACAATATGTTAAAAGTGAGACTGTCAACACACATTTTGTTAGTTAGAACCGATGACACCCTTTAATAATTGGGATTTTTTTTAAATCCAATACTCCTTAAGAAAACACATTACCATATATTGATGAATGACGGAGAAATATGAAACTCTAGAAAAAATTTAGAGCACCAAGACACTCTTAGTATTTTGGGGGCATAGTGATACAATGAATTATCTTAATGGATGAAATATAGAAGTCATATGAAACATGTATTGTTTTAGTAGGGCTAATTACATGAAGATGAAGACTATTGGTAGGTAATATATAGGTGAAATGGTATATAGGAACGAGGTATCTTTTGGAAGAAAAACAAATTTCAACAACTTTGTAAAATGGATATCAAAATGAGGTCAGAGTAATATGATTTGGTAGAAGTTTGGTTGACATTAGTTCTTTTAAATGGAGGTAGCGTAGTTTACCACTCTACAAACCACTATGTTTCCCTAATAATATATGTTTATTCAAATAGCACCTTTGAAAACATATATCATACTATTTGTTTACGTAAATTTACTACGTTTACAAATCTAATGCAAGTGTACAAACCTTTTTAGCGAAGAACTTTTTAATTAATAAAGTAGTATTGAATTTAAATAGGAGTAATGGAAATAAATAATCCCAACTATTGCTTTTTAGCCGATAATGGTCCTAATTATGAAAATAACCACTAGCGGTCCCAACTTTCGACATATTGGCCACCAATGGACCCAAACTAACTGAGGCTAACTCCGTTAGTGTGATGCTAACATGGCATGCCATGTAGGATGCCACATATGATCATTTTGCCACCTAGGATGCCACGTCGGATACCATGTAGGATCATTTTGCCACCTAAGCATGCCCCGTTAGCATCACACTAACGGAGTTAGCCTTAGTTAATTTAGGTCCGTTGGTGGCCAATATGTCGAAAGTTGGGACTGCTAGTGGTTATTTTCGTAGTTGGGACCATTATCAGCCAAAGAGCAATAGTTGGGATTATTTATTTCCATTACTCCATTTAAATAATCCCAATTATTAGCAATTGTTCGCCACAAGTCCTGACTAATGAAAAATGTGTTGACAGTCCCACCTTTTAACATATTGGCCACCAACAGACTATGAATAAAATTTAAATGTTCCATTTGTATAACCAGCCTGTATTCCGCTATTGGGTTGAGTTATTCTACAAATGCTACAAAAAATGAGAAGGGTGAGAAGGATACAAAAAACACAATAGATTATGAAATATGACACAATGAGCCACAAAATATAACATAGTGCCAAAAAATATAACATAATGCTGAAGAAAAAAGACACAATAAATTGAAAAAATGACACAATGATGAAAATAAGAAAAAGAGACAATGGTGCATAAAAGACACAATGATATAACGCATATTCTAAAACTACAAGCTAAAACCCCCCAAAAAAAACGAAGACCTAAAAACTAACGTCGTAGGGTTCGATAAGACGATTCCAATGCCGCTTGAATGAGTTCAATCGGAGTCCGTTTGATACCCTTCTTACGACTTCCTATTTTTCTTTCACTGTGTATTTGATCCTAACCCTTCCGCTGTTTACACTAATTTTGACCCATATTATTTAGACATAATTTAAATACTAAACATACTAAAAAAAACATAATGACATAACCCTATTTATGATTGATTTCAACATAAGAACGTCCAAAAATGCATGGCTGCTACGTCCTAATTAATTATAACAAAAAAAAGTCTATTACAATAAAACAAAGAATTGAATAAAATAAGAACAACTTGAAAACTTCAAGAAGGTTGATAAGCAACTTCGGTTTCTTCTTTTCGTGAACAAAATCAACATAACTACATAAGTGACATAACAAAACAGGAAAGTTGAATATGCTATTAAATATACGTCACTCCTTTTCCATATAAGAACCAAAGTTGCCTCAGTTTGTTTGCACAAGTTCACTCTATCTCTCTAGAAAAAAAGTAAGCTTATGCTAATCTGAATAACTATGGGTCGACCTCCTTGTTGCAGCGAGAATAACGAGTTGAAGAAAGGACCATGGACCCCTGAAGAAGACGAGGTCCTCAAAGGTTACATCCAAAAACATGGCCATGATAGTTGGCATGCGTTACCCAAACGCGCTGGTTTGAATAGGTGTGGAAAGAGTTGTAGATTGAGATGGATTAACTATCTTAATCCGAATATTAAAAGAGGAAAGTTTTCTGAGGAAGAAGAGAATATCATCATTAACCTCCATTCTAATCTTGGAAATAAGTAAGTTTTTTTAACTACAACAATAATTAAATGTACATATTTGATTACCTATATTTTATTTTTTATATATTAATTTGAACTCTTGATAATAGTTGATTGTCTCTATAATAGTTGGAACTTTTGATGAATTGTTACTCTAATTTTGATCTTTTTGTTAGTTTAAAATTATTAAAGTATTCTAGTATTTGAATTTTTTTTAGCATATTTTTCCACTTATAATTTTGACCTATGATGTTTTATAAAATTATGAGTATATTGTTGTGTGTACTTATTTTTATCTATGTCTTGATATAAGGTTTACTTAAGATGGAGTTGCAATTAGTATTGTACAAGTGCGTGATTTACCACTTTTGCTTTTTATTTTCTTCTTATAACATAAATGATGTATTTTAAACTTCTAAGTATGGCGTTGTGACGTACTTATGTTTATCTAAGCAACGATATAAATTTTATTCAAATCCGATTTGTGAATAATATTGTACAAGGGAAGCAATTTACAATATTCGTTATTTTAAGAATGTAGGGTTGCAAGTGTTTATTTTTATCATCAAAGTTTCTCTAAAAATTCTTATTAAAAGACAAATAGGACAAACATAATTGATCTTTTATGTTTTTTTTTAACCATGATGAACCGAACTGATACCATACGAACATAGGTGTCTGTATTCGTTTTTATACTTTTCTCAATGTTGCTACCAATGACGTGACGAATCGGTCCAACACCGGTAAAACCATTGTTGGTTGCTAGTATTCATAACTGGTATAATTTTTGTCAGAAAACGAGGTGTATTTGCACATGTAGTCGTTTTTTATCTCTTCCGATTGTTATATCCAGTGCATGTATCATATCATATTGGTAACCTAATGAACCGAAAAAAACCCATTAAAACCCGCCTGAAGCTCAGGAAAACCCACTAGTTTACATTATTATGCACTTAAGGATAGGATTGTGACATTTTGGATTGAAAAATAAAATTAGTTGTCGTAAAATAACCTCTAAATATTTCCTTCTTGAAACTGAAACTTGCATTAGTATTTTACATAATAATATTACTTAAGTTTTTATTTATTTATTCAAATTGTATTTTGATTATGTTTCATTTGTAATTCTGCTCATTGTATTTCTATATTTAGGTTAAAAAATAATACATAATCCCTTGCGGGGTTTTCATTAATTATTTTATAAATATATAGGTGGTCCAGAATTGCTTCACAACTTCCTGGAAGGACCGACAACGAAATCAAGAATTACTGGAACACCCATATCCGAAAGAAGTTTCTTAAAGCTGGAATCGACCCTAAAACACATAAACCAATCCCTAATCTCGGTTCCATTGTCAATGCTATTTCCCAGTTAACCGCTTCGTCATCTAACTTACCCTTTAGGATACCAACCATCATGAGCCCATGGACCGCAATTTATGATCAATTGCTACATAATATATTGCAAATTGTAAACATGAACCCCTTACCAAATGTCACCAAATCAACTATCTTGGATTCACAGTGTGATTACAAGCAACCTAATGATCAGCTACTAATTGATGAAATGATAAACCAATATATGTTGAATCCACCTGAAGATTGGATGAAGTGTGTAAACAATATCGTTTTAGAGCCGCAGAGTCAATGTAACTCCATTGATGCAAGCTTGATGGGGAGCTTTGGAGATGGAATTGACATGAGTGATAACTTGTTTACCGATAATCGGCTTCCAAGTTTACTCTCAATGGCTCCTGAAGAATCTGTGGACAACGAAATTATGAACATCAAGAGTTCACAACAATCTAATGATGCTCAAGTTGGTTTGGATGAATATTATGATTCTTTAGCAAATGATTATCAATAGAAATTGTTTATGTGTATTTGTGTTAATGAATGGATCTTGTATTATTGTTTAATAATGTTTGAGCCGATTTCAGAAGATTGTAACGCATAAAGTTTGTTGGAACCAATTCCAAAATATTGTAATATAATACTTAGAAATTTGTTGTATCTATGAATTAAATTGTTGGAATATGTACAGCTTTAAAAATAAAAAATTTAAAACATGAAACCCTATTAATCGATCTTGCATTTTGCTAGCAATATTATGTAATTATGTTACATTTTTTATAGATATATTTAACTATTAATCGATTCAAATGAAAATTTCTATACTAGCTAGTGCCTCTTCTTCAATTATGTTTATGTCGTTCCATGAAATTTAGTTAATTTCATGCATGTGTATATTAAATAATTATCTATTGTGATTTAATTAACATAACAAAAAGGTGTTTGTTCGACTTAAAGGTATGTTGAATATCTAACACTTTTTTGATGCTTATATAGTAAAAATATATAAAGCTAGAGATCGAGGAGGACGACAAAATTTTGGAGTAGATAAAGTAGGTTGAAATAGAAAAATTGAGTTGCTTGTTTAACACATGCGTGTTTGTTGAGCTTTTTAGCAACCAAAAGAAGCCATGAAAATGACATTCAAATCTTTCCCTTTCCTGAGATGTTTCCTATGAACCATTTTATTTACAAAGATAAACAACAGTTACGATGGAATCTCATATTTTGATAGACCTTTCCAACACCTAGGAATAGACCGTTTTATAAACACAACAACATATATCGATGAATGTAGAACATCGCGTTCGCGGGTGGAGTTGACGGATAATCGTCTTTAACGAAACCCGGTGACCAATTCGGTATATATTTGCAACACTACAAAAATAACCATTTTCCTAAACATAACTTAAACGGCTTAAATGTACACCGTTTATTTACTCTTATTATTCATTAGGCTATTGGGTGTGGAGGAGGAGCATCATGAATGATGTCCCTACACCTCAGCTGCCACATCAGCAAGAGGTAGGAGCATCATCATCATGATGGTCCAAGCCCCAAGGGTGGGATTAGGAGCATCCATCTCTTAAAAAAAAACAAGTGACCAATCAACGGGGATGGCAAGCTCGGTAACAGAAGGATGCTCATGCCGTTGCCGCAAGAGGGGGCGGTGTTGCCGGGCCGGCATCGGCTTGCCGTGCCTATGTCGGCACCACACCGAAGAGCCTTATTTTCCCACATATTCATAAATTCATATTCGATGATCATTATCATAATAAAAATGAAAGAACAAACGAAATAAATAGAAAAAAAAAACAAAAGAAATTAGCATACATATCATATATATTCATTATACATTACATTTTATATCTGTGATGACTAAAAATACATGATATTCTTCATAAAAAAAAAAAACTAAATAGCATTTGCCACGATACAACTTGTTGCTACCAAATTAGATATTGAAAGTAAAACCGTCCTTCACTAATTTTTTCTGAAGTTGTTTATTTTGTGCAGTCATTTTTTCTACAGTTTTACTAAAGTGAAAATGGACATCATCCTGTATCGTTTAGGTTAGTATCAGTTATATTCAAAAATTGATAACTATTGGGTTAATGTTCATTTGATAGAATTGTTTATACTTCTTTCTTTTGTTAACTAGTTATGCATAAATTAGATCTTATGTATGGTGGTTTGTTGTAGCGTTGAAGTTGCATTTTTTTGTCTTCATTATTCCCTAGATACTTAGGTGGTGTTTGTTTTTTCCCTAGAAGTATTTCTGAGCTTTTTTGTCTGCGCTGCACAGACGTGTGCAGACATTTAGGGTCTGCAGATTGTTTGTTTTTTGGAAGACCTTTAACTCAAAAGGGTCTTTCTGACCTCTTCTTGGTGCAGACATAAACCTATGTCTTCTAAGACCAAGCGGGGGGGGGGGGGGGGGGGGGGCTTGGGCGGGGAGCACTCTTTGGGCGGGAACACCGCCGCCGCTATGGCGTGGAGAGGGGCGGGGGGGATGGCGGGGAAGAGAGGACGGGCGTGGGGCGGGGGGGGGGGGGGGGGGGGGGGCTTGGGGACACTTGGCATGCAATGATTGGCTGATTTTTTTAACTTTAACACAATATAATATTATTCTCTTCCCCCTTCCACTCCCCACAATCCCCCCCCCCCCTCCCCCATCTAGGTCCCACAAGTGCCACATGGCGCATCACGCCCCTCCTTCCCACCCCTCCACTCCTGATAGTCTAACATCTTATTTTCTTCTTTCTTCTCAACATTATCAGACCTTCTCATTCCCCATTCTTCATCTTCCCCTTTCTTCTTCTTCTCCTCCTCCCTCATCCTCTCCCCTCCGCCGCCTCCGCTCCTCCTCCCCGTCGCCCTCCGCCGTTGCCTCCTCCCACTCCTCGTCGCCTCCTCCCCAACCCCGTCGCCGCCTCCCTCCGCCGCCGCCACCCCCTCATCATCACCACCCTCCTCTGCCTCCGGTTGTTCATCACCACTGTAACAGTACTGATTTCTGGGAGATTAACATGGACCTTTGTATGACACCCTAGGCAAATCCCACATCGGCAGTGACCAGGAGAGATCCTTGGTTCATAAGTAATCCAAAGTCTCTTAAATCACTAACGCGTTTTGGGCTTAATGCTAGTGGATGAGAGGAGAACTCCACAGTTAAGCGTGCTCAGGTGGGAGTAGTATCAGGATGGGTGACCTCCTGGGAAGTCTCCACCGGGGCGACCAAAAACAAATCCGTGAGCTCTGGATGGGCAACCCATCGGGGCAAAGCGGACAATATTGGTGGTGAGAGGGGCCGGATGTTACAAATGGTATCAGAGCCACTCCTGTGCCGTTCGGGATGGTGGGGCAAACCTCATCGAGGACGATGAGTCCCTAAGGGGGGGTGATTGTAACAGTACTGATTTCTGGGAGATTAACATGGACCTTTGTATGACACCCTAGGCAAATCCCACATCGGCCGTGGCCAGGAGAGATCCTTGGTTCATAAGTAATCCAAAGCCTCTTAAATCACCAACGCGTTTTGGGCTTAATGCTAGTGGATGAGAGGAGAACTCCAAAGTTAAGCGTGCTCAAGTGGGAGTAGTATCAGGATGGGTGACCTCCTGGGAAGTCTCCACCGGGGCGACCAAAAATAAATCCGTGAGCTCTGGATGGGCAACCCATTGGGGCAAAGCGGACAATATTGGTGGTGAGAAGGGCCGGATGTTACAACCACCCTCCACCACCATCGGTTGTTCATCACCACCACCTCCGGTTATTCATCACTACCCTCCTCCTCCACCACCGCTACCTTTGATTCATGTAACATCGCATATTTTCCCCAAAATTTTTAATTAATAAAACCACCACATTACCTAATATATCTTTCTTTTGACAATTTTTACATGAATTCAATATATATATATATATATATATATATATATATATATGTCGTAACCACCTTATACTAATAATCTTTGTAATAAAATCATTGGATCTTGACGTTTTGTATGTTTTAAAAATTCTTCGTAACATTTAGAACCTTGTGGATCATATATATATATATATATATATATATATATATATATAGGTATAGATTCCTGTACAAAGTACATTTTTCGTACAAAGTGTGAGAAGTATATATAGTCATTGTGTTTTAAAGTTTGGCTATAATGTTTTTGATTCCTTTAATTTTGCATTGATTTATATAGAAAAGCACCAAACGTTACAATTTAAAGCACAATCAAATGTATTCTAGACATTAAATTTAAAACACACTGATTACTTTCTTCATAGGGTGTTTTAGATTGCATGTTGAGAATACATTAATTAGTGTTTTAAATTGTTAATTTTTGTGTTTTTTTATATAATACTATGCCAAAGGAACATAAAACATCATGCCTAAAATTTAAAACACAATGCCTATATAGACTTCTCACACTTTGTACGAAAAATGCACTTTGTACAAGAACCCCACCCTATATATATATATATATATATGATATATGTATGGAAAATGCTTCAAAAAATAGATGTTGCAGACGGGACTCTAACCCGCGTCCAACCCCTTTCAATAACATGCACAAACCAACTGAGTCACCTTGCTTTTTGTAAAGAAATCCTGATACAAATAAACATAACACCTTCCTCATTATCCCTTGGTCAAACCTGATCAAGTCAACACCCAGCTATACAACGCAATTGAATTCAATCGACCCGCCTAATCGCGTTTATTTCAATTAACTTCCAGATTATACTCTTTTATGATTATTATACTTTCCTAAGTTACTATTACGCGTTTTTTTTTTTTTGCATTAATTTGATGATTATTTTCGAGTTATTACCTTCTATAATAAACCCTATTTTGAATTCATATATATAGATGATTATAGCTCGATTAAACTTACACACATCCTTATATAGAGCTGAAAAACACTTCCCCTTTATCACATTTCACTTTCAAACACTCCAACTCTCGAATTCTTGTGTTTTAGATCTCGGTTTGGGTTCAAGAATCCACAAATTTCTGGTACATTTTTGTTTTGATTCTTTTATGTTTTAGGGGCAATTTAGGATGAGGAATAAAAGCCCCATGAAATCATTCATTATCTGTATCCAATCGTTGTTCAAATATAGGATTAGGAAGTTAGGTTTATAAGGGTTTAATTTGGGGATTTTTGTTTGATTCAGATTGTTTTTTATATATAAATCGATCCATATCAGAACACAAACAAACACCCAGACCAACTGGTCTAGGCATTGCCTAAATACATAACAGGTCAGGGATCGAAACCTGTACCCTGCAGTTTTTCTTGGTTTTTATTTATTTTGTTGTAATTTGATGTTTCACGATATTTATAAAATTGATTTAGAAACCAATAAAATAACAAACTTGCACCCAGATCAGCTGGTCTGGGCGTTATACCTATGCAGAGCAGGTCCCGGGTTCGAGTCCCCCATGGGACCGAACCTGTTCCATTTTTTTTCTTTTTCTGTTTATTATTTAATAATTATTATAAATATATTTTAATTATTAAAAATAGTAAACTTAATCCAAAAATTTTATAAAAATTATCCTAGCTCCACAAAACTCTAAAGTTTATGTTTGTAATTTTATTTTTCTGGAAATTATTTATTTATTATTTTTAACATATTTATTTTGTTTAAATCGTAATTAATTCATTAAAAATTCGTTTTTAATCATTTTAACACCAAAATTTTTGTAGAATCATTTCTAACCATATCCAAGTTTTTGGTAATTTATTTTCTTTAAAAATATTATTTTTACCTGTTTTTATAATTTAATTATATTTAATTGATTAAAATTCAATTAAATTCGTTTTAAAATGAAAATAATATGGATAATAATTTGTTAAATTATTTTCCACTTATAATACATATAAACTACTATACAAAAATGAAAATAACCTTTTCTCACTTTATTTGTATTTATTTCCTAATTATTTTCCCTTTAATAATAATAAACCGATTTAAAATATACAAAATACCAAGAATTATAAGTTTTAAAATCTGAGAGTTACTTTATTCTCAAAATTGAAAGGAGTTGTAACTTCTAAATTTATTTTATTGACTTATTCTATTAAATCCTACGCCAATGATGTCCAGCCCAGCTGGTCGGAAGTGGGAGGGTGTACTCCTTAGGGAGGTTCCCGCCCGGGCTTGGTCTCAGGTTCGAGTCCCCCCACTCGCACTAAGGGGTGAGAAATTCAACACCCACGTTTGGCCTGGATTCGAACTGGGGTTGAGGGGTTGTGCGTCGTTTGGATTATCCGCTGAAACACACCTTCCAAGAAAAAAAAAATTCTATTAAATCCTACTTTTATTTCTTATTAAATCACATTAAGTCCATTGTTTAAATTCATGTTATTTCATATTTACACTTTCAATTATTTTACATGCTTTCATAATATGATGTAATTATTAAAAGATAGTTGGGTTATAAAACTTTCATTAAATAATTAAAATGATTTAAAACTAATTATGGTTTAACTTAAAAACCCTAAAATTCCCAAATCTAGTCTATAAAACCCTAAGTGCCTGATCCTAGATAACTTAGACTTTAAGATCGTTCCCTTACAAATTATTAATTTATCCATTTAGGTTAATCCTTTGGGATAATTCTAATTCAAACCTCGTGGTTCGACAAATTTCAAGTTATTACGCAAACGGTGAGTTTACATAGCCCTTTTTCACTATTTTGGGGGTGAAACATGTTACATTTTCAATTGCAATTCAACATAAGTGTCTATGTGTTATTCTATGTTGCATTATGTCTTAAACATTACTATGGTAAGCACAATTAGACTAGCATAATCATTAACTCCGTACAAGCCAACGATACACAATGATAGATCTATTGGACTGACAATCCCACCCGGATACGTTACCTCCAGTATGGGTAGCGTGGGTGATTGTTATCGCAACAAAAACGAGTGAACCATATGCGTATGGGATGGACCACAATATTCTAGTCACAAGGTTTGATTATGCACACGATTTACCGGGTAGTATTGTTTTCACATATGGACTAGACTTGCCATGACACTCGAATTGTACAAATTTTATTCAATATTCAAACCTATGTAATTCTCACCAACTTTTGTTGACCCAAAATATTTTCAAACTTAACATGTTTCAGGTTATAGCTTTGCTCGAAGATTAGAGTTAATGCATGAAGATTTAGACTTAGCATTTTTCATTTGATGTACAAATTCTTTTGAGAACAATTGTATGTAATTTATTTAAATCAATTATTGAAATTTATTATTTACCATGAGCTACTGAACAATCGTCATTACGTGACATCCTGATGTTTCCGCCATCGGTTGGGGTGTTACAATTCATATCATCATGTATGAAGAGGCGTTGTTTTTATAAATATATGAATGAATATGAACATTGTTTTAACTTTTAGCCATATACAGATTTGTTGGGTCCTTTTATTATTCTAAAAAATTCTATAGGGAATAATTGAATTATTATTTATTATTATTGTTACAGTGGGTTATGGTGGGTTGGGGTGGTTCACGGTGATTATGGTGGGTGTTGATGGGTTATGGTTATGGTGGGTTGTGGTTGGTTATGGTTATGGGGGGTTGTGGTTATGGTGGGTTGTGGTGGTTATGGTGGTTATGGTCTGTTATGGTTATGGTGGGTTGTGGTTGTTTATAATTATGGTTAGGTTACTCTGCAGCAGACGTTGACAAACAAACAGTCTTCTTCTTGCAGACTGCAGACCTTTGGCCCACATCTTCTCCTGCAGATGTCTGCAGATATGGTTTGCAGACCGCAGACCTTTTACCTCTTAAAAAACAAACAACGCCTTACTGACTTTGCAGGTCCATTTCTCTTATATTTATAAATTTGGATTTCTTTTATTAATTCTTTAGCATGAATTTTTTAGTTTGGCATTTTGTATTCGGCTACTACAAAGTTAGTTTTTAACAAGTTTTGATGACCTCTTTTATTCTTTGCAATTGCGAAAGTATAGGTGTAAGCTTTGTTTATATCTTCGCTTAATGAAGCTTCTATGGTAGATTGTTCATCTTCATTGTTGATTGGTTTTTTTAGTCGTATGGTTACGTCTGGTTCTCCTATTCGATGTTGTAGGATATACTTTTTGTCGGTTTTTGCCTATGGTTCGATTTGTGTAGGTTGTTTCGTATCTTTATTTTATTACATGTGATTTTTTTAGCTTTACATGATTCTGATTTGGGATTTTGAATTTGACTTTATTTTATTTTAAGCCTATTATTTTTCTACATGTGTCTTCTATTTTTTGGTTTATCGGCTTTTAAAATGGGATATAGAAGAAAAAACTCTGCATAACTCTTTAGCTGAATATATCGCTATTCTCTAAAATCATTATTTTTGCAACATTTGTTAATTCCAATCGTAATTATTTTAATTTGTGTAGGTACTCATTTGTGCGAGAAAGACTTGAACAACTTGAATTTTTCATTACTCGCTTTCTGATGACTTAAGAAAAGACAATCTTACAACATTGAATACCCATAGGAGGGTAGCTCCTGCTGATCCAATAACTTCTCAAATTTAGAAACGCCACGTATAAGAAAGTTTAATATTTTATCTGGGATGGATTTGTCTCGAATGCCACTCGACATAGTGCTGCAAATAATCACCTTGCTTCAGGTAAATAGTCTAATCATGTGAGATGATGTTTTTAAGCGTTTATGGTTAACTTTATGAATAACAATAGGAAATTAGTAACTTTTCTTCATAAATGAGTATTGAACTCCTAATCCCCATAATAGTCATGCACTAGATTGTGTTTATGTGCTTCATTGGGTTTGGGATTTTCACAAAGTTTTCAAACAATAATTTTTATTAAATTTATGTAAATGAAATTAGTACACCTATACATTGTCTTTTCTATATGTAAAATCTTTTACTTAAATGAGATTAAGGTCATATTATAGACCTATACACAAGAACTGTCTGTATTTTAATTAAAAAAATAAAAAAATCTTTTTTAGTCTTTTCACTATTCGCTTTTACGTGTTATTGTAATCGATTTCATGTAATGTTAATACAATATTAAAAATATTATATATAACTATATAAGAATAACATTGTATTCAGTGGCGGACCCAAAATTCTTTTTCATGGGGGGCGAAAGTTTTTAAGGGTTGGATGTCTATGCTAAACATTGGGAAAATATCGGTCAAATTCGGGTTGGGTACCCGGGTCATATAATTAATAGATATAACTTAATTAAAATTCAAATACATTATACAAAAACGTCAATCATCATTCTAAATAATATAATATTTGTACAATTGCTTTCTACAGTTTTCTAATATTTTAAAATCTAGTCATTACATAGTTTGTCATGCTATAATAGCAAATGGTAACATCTTTGATATGGGAGTGGAAACTAGTGATGGTTAGGATAGAGGAGGTAAATATGAGGTATCTAAATTTAGAGATATGTAAGTTTAGTCGTACAAAAAAGAGAGTTTGCATTTTGTTATGAAACACTATTTTAAAAAGAAATATTTACATGATTAAGAATATATGCATGTATTAGTAAACACAGATCTTAAGCCAACTATAACCTAATAAAAATTAAATAAATAAAAAGTGATAAGTTGGGTAAGAATAAATCATTTTATTGTTTTTATTAAATATTTTAAATTAACCGGGAAAAAGAAAACCAAATTTTAGATCAATAAGATTTAAATAAGTAAAAAGTGATAAAGTTGGGTAAAGTAATAAAGGGTTAGATCAAATACACAGTGAAAGAAAAAAAGAAAGTCGTAGGAAGGGTATCAAACGGACCCCGATTGAACTTATTCAAGCGGTATTAGAACCGTCTCATCGAACCCTACGATCTTAGTTTTTAGGTTTTTGATTTTTGGATTTTAGCTTGTAGTTTTTAGAATTTACCTTATATCATTGTGTCTTTTATGTAGGATTGAGTTTTTTTTTTTTTTTTCTTATTTTCATCATTGTGTCATTTTTTAGATTCATTGTGTCTTTTTTCTTCGGCATTGTGTTATATTTTTTGGTATTGTATTATATTTTTCGATTCATTGTGTAATATCTCGTGATCTATTGTGTTTTTTGTATCCTTCTCACCTTCTCATTTTTTTTAAACTATGTAGAATAACTTGACTCAAGTAATAAATCATTTTGTTATTATTAAATATTTTAAATTAACTGGAAAAAGAAAACCAAATTTTAAATCGGTTACGTTAAGAAACAGGGGATAAAAAAAATATGTAAGAAATAGAAGATAAAAAATGAAAAAAAAAAAAGTAATGTTTTATATGAAAATTGAAAGTCAAACATTGAGTAAGAGTAGTTTGAAAAACGTTTTTAAAGGATGTGTTAAATTACAAAATTACCCCCACTTAAATAATAAACTATAAAAAGCCTAGAATCTCATCTTCTCAAACATACCTGCAACCTGCTTCTTTTACGAAAACTTTTCCGGTAGGGCACCTTCATTGATTTTCTTTTATTTATAGTTATAATTTGCTTCAACTATTCTTTTGTTAGCGATTTCATGAGGGGCGATGTCAAAATTTCATGGGGGGCATTTGAGATCTTCACGTACGCATAGCACTAAAAAAAAAAATCAAGGTGGGCGGCCGCCCCCTTTGGTTAAGCTGTAGGTCCGCCCCTGATTGTATTTTTCTTGAAATATTTTTCGGCTTTATGTATATACATAGATGTGATATATTATATCCAAATTTGAAGTAAATATTTATGTATGTCGCTCTGATGTGTGTGTAAATTTATGATGTATACATAACAGCTTCACATAATGTTTTGAGTGATGAAAATGACAAAAATGTTACGAAAACATAAGTTGAGAAACGAAAAGTGACTTAAAAAAGAAACTCATGGGCTATTGTTAGAACCATATGGAGGAATTCTTTTACGAGCATGGTAAAAGAATAGGAATATGTAATCCTCTAAAAGTGGCTATTACATTAAAAGGTTCTAGAGGGTCAAACCCTTTACTCGACCCATCAGACCCTTTAGGACCCGGAACCACATAGCCTTTTAAGGTCCGCTTCGTGGTTCCTGATTTCAACAATAAAATGGTATACGGTTCTGGTGGGTCCGGGTCGGGTCGGTTCCGGACCCTTTGCACAACCCTAGTATCAATTATTGGTATGGTTTACTAGACAAATATACATTATTTTGAACACAACTCAGTTCTTTGTATTACCGATACCTGACGTTGTTTACGATACAATTCTTTTTATTTACTACATGTTTTATTACAATAAAGCTTTTTGATATAACAATAGAAATTCATGTTTTATATTAATCGAAACCAATAAAAACAAATATCATATCAATATCCGTTTCGGGTCAACTAGTAAAACTCTCCCGCGTGTTGCAGTGGGGATTCTATCAGTATCAGTTCGATACATTAATATATCGGTACGGAACGGGCACACACTATAGCAACCAACAATAGCATCTTTTGTTGAATAAAGTTTTTCTACTTCCTTTTATGATTATTTAAGTAGAATCTTTATATCTTTCGGCAAATAAACATTTTTTCTAATTTTATCATGATTTGATTAAATCTTAATATTTTGTCGGTATCGCTTCGGTTTTGTAGGACATCGACACTCGTATAGCAATCACAAGAAATAAGCCTAAGAGGATATCGACACCTATCGTCGAAAACTATAAAAATAAATTTACGTCGATACGTCATTCGGTATGCAATGTTTCAAAATTCGGTATCAGTACCGGGTTGATACCAATATCATATAGATAAAACATTTTGTATCGAATACCGGTGCCATACCGCAACTGTACCAAAAGTTCCGATAGGGTATTTGGTACCCCGGTTTTTTAGAAATTCGATAACGGTATCAGTTCAGTATTGATCCCATCCCTATTTTGATGCGTTAAACTTAAGAAAACATTAACATTATCGTTGTAGAATTATTTTTGTGTAAAATTTATGATGTTGCACATCTTCTTGTACATTAATAATAAGCTTTATTGTGAAAACATTTATTCTGAACTAGAAAATCTTTATGCTGCTCTCTTTTACACTCTGTTACAGAGTTTTATTAAAGGATGGAAGAGAAACGATTGAAAAGAAAGTGGGAAAAAAATGTGTTTCAGAGTTTTTTGTAGGATAGAAAGGGAGGGAATGAGAGGGATAATAAAGAGGTTTTTATGGTGATTTTTAATCTTTCTAATTTGAAAGGAACTGGAGAGAAAGGAAGAGGAGGGAGATCCTTTCTCTTCCATCATTTAATGAAACTCTGGAACAGAGTGTTAGAGTATAAGAAGTGGAGGGGGAAAGAGAGGGATGAAGCGTCATGTAGCACGTGTAGGGCTTACGTGTGAAAGGTGAAAATTGCGGGGAGTTGAAAGGTAGGAAGAAAATAATATTATATTGTGTTAAAGGTATAAAAAAAAAAAAAAAACAAAGTCTAGCCAATAAGAAACCTCCACGTGGCCTTCCTCCCCCCCCCCCCCCCCCCCCCCAGAATCCTCCCCGCCCAAACCTCCCCTCACTTTCCACGCCCTTACAGGCTGGTGTTCCCGCCCGTGGAATGCTTTCCCGTCCCACTCCGACCAGCCTTATAGTGTTGATTGAAAAACAAAAGATAGATAAATTTTTTAAAAAAAAATTACTGAGTAAATCAACCGAAGATAAAAATAAGAATAATGATGCAAAGGCTATATGATCTCATTTCCTTCACTCTCTTTATTAGGGGCGAAGCTTGGTTCTCGAATTTATAGAGATCAGACTTAATTTTTTTCAATCGGCAGTGACAAATCAGACTCAACCCAAACTCAATTTCCTTACAAAAATCACAAATTTATAAACATGGCCGGTGTGGCCTCAACATCCTTCGCCCCCGGACTATCCGTCTTTACTATCTGTGCAACATCATCACCAAAAAAAACCGCCACCAAATCGGAACCACCCTGCCACCACCAATTCGGTGCCATCCACCGATACCGACTCAGTTCTACTCTTTCTTCACTTTATCTTTTTCACCATCGCCATAGATCCACTCCGCCACACACATCGCCAAACTTTCTTCTCATGGGAATAGGCGACTTAGACCCCTCTCTCTCTCTCTAAGTTGTTCTCCTAACCAGATCGATTAAGCTCCATCTAACGGTAAACATAATAATTATTTAAATTTTCATCTAAACCCTAATTATTCATTGCTTTTTCCTAAATTAATCGTTGCACTTAATTCCATGCCCAATTGTTAACTTAACCTTATCATGTCTATACTTTGATTTTTTTTTATTATTATTTTTGTGGATTTGCTAATGCATATGCTTGGTCTTTTAGCGATTTTTCACAACTCAGTAATGGATTCTTCAATCAAGTCATTTAATCCAAGCAAGCATTTGAAAGAACAGTAAGCATCTTCTTGTTCTTTCTATCGATTTTGAGTAGGAGCTGACATATGTTTGTGTTTGTATTGTGGCTAATCAGATTTGTCAGTAACTTAACTGGATCTTCAATGCTTGAGCTTTTTGTACTCTCTGCAATATTTCCTGTATGTTTTCTATACTGCGCGTTCTCGATACGGTTGTTTTCGAAAGTTTGTTTCTGATATTTGATTTTGTTTTTGGTTGATTCAGTTGCTTATTCTGCTGCGACATACGATGGGCATCTGCAGAATAGGTAATATTATTTACTCTATGCTTTCTGCGGTTGGAGTTTACAGTTGTATTTTTTTTTAAAATAATGAAAATCGGATAGGAAATAACGTTTGGTGGTCTGAAAACTAATCTCTTTACAAATGATTTTGATTATTCTGTGGTTGTGAAAAACTGTATCGCTAAAACGAGGATTAAGATTGAGTTTTTAATCCGGTAAGTACAAATATATTCAGAAAATCATCAATGATCAAACTGCATCATTATTTAACCGTTAACACGGCTTACCAAGCATACGCCATCTGATATCAGACATAGCAATGAAACACAACTTATCATCATTGCGGGTTGAAGTATGAGATATACACCATTTGATATTTAGCATTGGAACATATATCATCACGAAATTTCGCCTACATTGTTAATTTGTATGCTATCTACTTATCATGCTTGTGTTTATAGTTTTATGAAACAGCTATTTGCTAGGTATAAATCAGCTAGTATATAACAGTGGAAATTCTTTGCATGTATAAGTATTTTTTGGTAAAAAAAAAGGTCTGCTTTGTGTAGAAGCCCCTGGAATTTTCAGTAGTATCGAATGAATTAGTTATATTTGCATCTCCAGATCATGTAACCAATGATACTTCATCAAATAAAAAGAACACATCAGCAGTTGCATCAAGAAATCGAAGGGTTTACATCTCTACAATGATGGTAGATTTCCTCTCCTTTGTGCCTCCAATCACGTTGTTGTGTACAGTAAGTATCTTCATTCTATTCTAATTCTGTTAAAATAGAAAACATATAAGGCCTTGCAATTCTCTGCAATGTTTTCTTTTGTTTTTGTGAGCAAATCATATTCGTATTACCAATCTGTCACCATTTTTATCGTTAGCTTGGTTTTAAAAAGGGCGAGGTGCTCCAACGCGTTTAGATCTCTGCAGCAGGGCGTTGCTCTATGTACAAGCAAAATAAGATTTATGTACAACCAAAAGCTGTCTGTCTACCAGTCTTTTAATTAACCAACCCATTCGTAATCTCTACTTTTGGTCATTTATATGTATCCGCCTTATCTAGAATTTTATTCGACCAATTTTGGGCATTTGGCCCACATGTACCTGAAGGCCCTGAGCCTTTTTTCCAATCGCGTCACATCGTAGGCGCCCCTTTTAAAACCAAGATCATTAAAAAATATTTGGGCTGTCATTTTCATTTTATAAACTCTACAGGAAGTTATGTAACTTCATTTTCATTGATCATCAATATGACTAAGTAAAATTTATACTTCTATATATTTTCTTACACTCGTTTTTTTTGCTTGTAATCTAAAGCATGTTTATTGGAAAAAAAATGAAATAACAGGTTCTAGCAGATTGGACGTATGTGAATGGAGTTTTATTTATAGGGGTCCTGCTTTTCTTTGTTGCATCTCAGAGGTAGTTTATGACTGCTAAATTTTTAATCTTATGTTGCAAATTATTGTAATTACTTATGTGTCTAAATCATGCCTCATATTATTAAACCAGTTATCTTATATTCTTGTTGACCAATTGAGCTTTTAAGTGATTATTATTTGACCAAGTCTTGAACATATTTTCTATGCCATGCAGACATGGTTCTTCTTGGGATCATAAAGAAGCTGTTCATTCTTTGAGGACATATGTTTCTTCATACAGGGTTTCTATGGTAACCTCAATCTGTTTTTGCATCATCTTTTATTATCTTTTGTGCTCCAATACATTCTTATTAATTCTAATATATATTTTTATTTGTGCAGATGCTTATCACATGCATTTGTATTTTGGCTGTTGACTTCAAAATATTTCCTAGAAGATATGCTAAAACCGAGACTTACGGTACTAGTTTGGTAATAAATTTTTCTTGCCTATTTAGCATATTTTTATATACTAAAAGATTAATTTGTTAGGGTGAGAGTGGCACTCCTTTCTTACCCTCCACTATCCCAAAATTTCCACTATTTCTATTTTCTGCACTGCCACCTCATTTTTACCTTGTACTACCCTAATTAGTGGTGTCACTCCTTTCAACTATGAACTACCCTAAGCCATTTTTTTAATTTTGTGCCCCAGAGGTCAAAATTGCAGCCCCAATGGTACACACATTTGGTGGCTTTTCTAGTTTCTTTGGTGACTCGGTGAGTACTAGCCGATGCCACAACCCGCCAAGCCTACCTGAGTGGGTGGTGGCGGTGTTTCATGATTACCGAGATACCCGCAAGGGGTATACGATTGGTGCCCCACCTACCCTTATGTTGTTTATTATGCTTGGCAGTAGCCATTATGCTGATTTGTATCTTTATTATTTTGTGGGATCGTCAGATGGATATGGGAGTAGGTGCATTTGTCTTTGCAAATTCCTTTGTTTCACGTCAAGCTCGGGGGGTTTCAACCATGTGAGTGAGTTTACTCACCAACTAGAATTTTTTTTTTTTTTTTTTTTTTTTTTTTTTTTTTTTTTTTTTTTTTTTCCAATTTGGAAATCAAATCATCTAAAATAGATACTGAATTATAGATCTTCACATGGTGATGTATGTCATGATCGGATTTGGAGTTACAAAACATTAAAAGAATACATATTCAAATGATTATATAAAATTCAAACCAATATTACCCAAGTGTTACTTAAGCAACCGTATAGTGAGTTAATGATAATAGACTTGTGATTATAATCTGCCTTATAATTCTAGCAGCAGGTTAAGATCTGTTCCTCGATAAACAACACATACGCTCATGATATTTGTTTCTTTTTCACTAATTGCTTGACTACTTTCTTGATATCCTAGGGGTTTGAGAAATGCACTATCCTCTACTAGCCCACTACTGGTTCTTGGATTTGCTAGACTTATTTCTACAACTGGTGTTGACTATCAGGTCAACAATCTTCAGCTCAACATTAACTTTTGTAAATAGTGTACCTCGTTCCTCGTCTTAACTCACAATCTTTTCGTCGATAGGTCCATGTGGGAGAATATGGTGTTCACTGGAATTTCTTTTTCACACTTGCTGGTGTAGCTGTTTTAACATCAGTTATTAGCATCTCTCCAAAGTATTGCGGGCTCGTAGGTTCATTAGTACTACTAGGTGTGCAATTTCATTTCCTTCATTATCATTTTTTTCCATCCGAAAAATCCTTTCTATTTTCCTAATATTTTATTATATATTTTCAACTCTTAGGGTACCAAGTTTGCCTAATGAATGGCTTGAACTCTTATCTGCTTTCTGCCGACCGGGGAACAAACATTATTAGTCAAAACAAGGAAGGAATCTACAGCATATTCGGTGAGGTATCTTTTGTTTAAATTGCTTTGATTTTATGAAATTAATTTGTGGATTCTTTAATTAAAATTCTAGACTGCATAGTTATTTTAATATGTTTATTTTTATTCAGGGTATTGGGGCCTTCATCTGATTGGCGTTTGGTTGGGCAACAATGTTTTGTTTGGGAAGAATGCTAATCTTAGAACTAATAGCTGGGCAAGGAAGCAAATTTGGATTTTAGTTATTTTCTTCTGGTATAATATATACTTATTTTTCACCAAAATATATGTTTTTTGGCATTCGTTTAAATGGCCATCTTTCGACTTATCTTTACAGGTGTTTGACCTTGATTCTGGACTGTTTTGTAGAAAGACCTTCGCGTAGAATGGTTTGAAGCTTGGTTCTTATGATGTGTCTATTTGGATTTATTAAACCACTTATAGGGGAAGTTACTGAAATATATGTTTAATTGTTTATTAATCGCATTTGCAGTGCAACTTGACATACGTTACTTTGATATTGGCTACAAATCTACAGGTAATTCTCATCTCTGCTACCGTTATTATCATTGCAATGTGGCTTTAAAGTTCATAGCTAAAAGCCATCAGAACTTTGCAGATGCTGGGAGTAATAACGCTTTCGGATTATATCCCGGGTGGTAAATTATCACTGCTAGAACAAGCAATCAACCGAAACTTGCTTGCATTTTTCATTGTGGTGAGATACGAGGATACCTTAATTTAGTTTAATATATTCGACCCTTCAAGGGGTGGCGTAGTGGTAAGCGCCTAATTCCATAAGGTTCGAATCCAGTGGAAACTGGTTTTTGTCTTAACCCCTTGAAGGTTACCTGTCCAGCATAAGCTGGTTAGCGGTGTATTTGTGGGCCCCATGAGTGTTCCCTAACGGGTTCTCATGGACATCAAAATTAAAAAAAAAAACGTGGTATTTGAAATTCAATTATTGTTCATCAAAGGTATGCAAAACAAACTAGTGACATGGTGCCAACTTATGCAGGCGAATTTGCTGACCGGATTGGTGAACTTATCTGTGAATACGCTGTTTGTGTCATCACTAACAGCTCTCCTTGTCTTGATTGCCTATGGTTTTATCATATGTGCTGTTGCTGCATTTGCAGATTATAAAGGTATCAAGTTAAAATTTTGGTAAAAACTTTTGATTTACTTATTTGGTACATTCAAAATCTTTGAATTCTCTAGATTGAAGGCCGATCGGGCAATTAATCATTGATATGTAGTTCTTAGTACTTCTATGTTGTAACTGAACTATTTATATTAATAACTCAAGGCCTTGTAAGTACTGGACCCAAACTTGTACGTAATCGTTTCGAATCTAGTTTGTGTTAGGGGTGTTCATGGTCTTGTTCGACCGGTTTTGACGAAATCTTGGAGCAGAATCGCTAACTAGGTTCTGGAAAACGACAACCAAATTGGCCGTATTGACTGGTCGCTGGATCTGAAAGCAAAAAAAAAAAAAACCCATAATGATATGTTTCATGATTTTAATGAATGAATAATAAAGGTAAAACACTTCGGTTTACACAGCCATATTTAAGTATCAAATCGGATAAAACCGTCAAGCCATGAAAACCGAAATGTGAACCTAACTGTTGGATCTTAAACCAGCCAAACCGGCACACTTGCTTCATTCTATACGGTTTTGTTGGTCAGGACTCAGGGTTTTGTTGGTCAGGACTCAGGTTTTAATATATCGCAATTAGGACTACAAAATGATTTGGGTATTTACCAAATTAGTTGAACATTTTTTTGAATTGCATTATGAAGGCTGGTTGAGCTATTGAAAAATTGAATTTCAGTTTAACTCAAGATCGTCGAGTTGAGTCAAGCTCGGGTTCACCTCGACTCAATACAACCCCACTAGTTCAATTCAAGTAATCTATAAGTATAATTAGCCAAATGATTTTATGCTCAGAGTCTTATCAGAAACAAATAAATGTGAACAATAGTCATATAAAACAAAGAATATGAAATGTGGTAGTTAATGGCAGGTGAAAGAGTTAGTCAAAAAGAGCAATCACCCTAGATTGTATTAAAGGCTAGATGGCTGTGTACATGTGTTTGTCATGTTAAAAAGGTTAGGTCAATATCGCTCACCTGACTTTTGATTTAGGTAAAAGCCCTCAATGAAGGAAGTGGGTCCCAAACATGTCTTAATCACTAAAGATGATGAGTTTTATAATTATGATTTGTGAACCACTATATCTTGTGTTCTAGTGACATTGGCAATTGCTTTTCGTAAAAATAGTGTGGGTTTAAATCCTGATAAATATTGATTTAGGTGGTACTTAGGAGTAAAAAAAGTACCGCTTGCAAAAAAAAAAAATAATAAAAAAATCGAGAACTAAACGATAAGTTTTAAGTTTAGTTTTAGACCATGTGTAATGGTGGGTGAAATTTGGTGGGTGAAAGAGACATTTTTTGACAGTTGGCAATGTTGGGTCACTTAATGGGTGAAAGGGGCTTGAAATGTGCAAGTGGTGTAATGATGGGTGAAAGGGGTGAATATATAATGG
The DNA here is from genome assembly GCA_028751855.1 of Ambrosia trifida. NCBI lineage: Eukaryota > Viridiplantae > Streptophyta > Magnoliopsida > Asterales > Asteraceae > Ambrosia > Ambrosia trifida. The sequence continues at coordinate 47,584,923 of CM054124.1, forward strand.
TATTAAATTTGAATTAAAAAAAGAAAAAAAATAAAAAAGAAGTGTCAGCCATTGATTGGCCAATCCAAGTTTTAACCCATGTGAAATATTTCGTGCAGATATGGTTAGCACCCATTTGGCTTGGTAGGGGGCGGTGTTCCTGGGTTAATGGGGCGCCAAATGCCCCCTTTCACACCCATTTAACAGACGATTACACCTGGTCTTATAAAGATAAAGTAATTTAGCCCCTTTCACGCCCATTTAACAGACGATTACTCCTGGTCTTATAAAGATAAAGTAATTTATATTTTATAGGTTACGTACTTGCATCATTTTTAAAGAAAGTTGACAACCGAAATGACTACATGCACGGTTAAACCACTACAAATTGGTCATAAAAAGCCTTATGCGTACAAATTGGTCATAAAAAGCCTTATGCGTTCAATATCTGATGAAAAATTGCGTTCAATACTTTGTACGACGATGCTAAATTAAATTTTGCGATAGTTCTTATAATCGTAATGTTTATTGTTTGGTTTAGACAAACCTCTTATCCAAAACATTACATTTTGTGATCTGAACTTTTCCTTTAAGAATTGTTTGTTGATCAATTCCTCTGATTAGTTTATAGGCGTATTAGTTCAACTAATTATTCATAAGTGAAGTTCTACTGATCTTACATCTGTTGACTAGATCAACTGAAACCATTATGCAGATAGTCAACATTAACTAATCAGTAGATTCTATGACTATAAGTAAATTTACAGCAAAACCTTCATTAGTGGAAGCAACCATTCCACTACTTGTACAATATATACTTTTCACTAAAGGGTTGCACAACTAGTTTGTCATTTTATGTATGTCATTGTCAATGTGGTTAACAGTTGCAACAAACTATTTACAAGGTTATCTCTTTCATTTTGTGAACCAACCATTTCTAGAATTCTAGAGTGAGAAATAAAGTGTAGTGAGAGAGAGAGAGAGAGAGAAACAATTGGTTGAGGGCAAAGATTGTTTATATTAATATTTGATCTTTGTGTTTTTTTTTTTTGTAGTGTGTGAGAGAGAGAAACAATTGATAATTTTTTTTATAGGCAAACTTCAAATTTCATTCATCACCAAGATATGTACAACATTGTAACAAGCAAGACGCTAACTACAATAAAGCCATAACATCACCCAATACGTCCCTAAACCGACCTATTTGTAACGTTATAGGAACGTTAAACCGACCTAATTGATAATTATTAGTTGCCAAATCATTATGTAGATCAATTCAATTCTAATTGAGGTAGGGGAAGGTTCAATAGAGAACTCATAGTTAGGGAGAGAACTCGAGAACTCCTTAAGTATAGGGGTATTTTTGTCAAGTTGTATTAACTTCATCTTCCCCAACTTTAAACCTAGATCTCTTACTCCAATCACATCTATCAACAAGCTCTTACCAGATTATAACATGTTTCACATCGATTCAAAACCTAATACGTGTTCATACATATACGAATTGAAGGTACATGCTCAAAAATTCTCAAAACTGAAGCACTCGTTCAATCGATTTCATATATTTTGTTAATTGATACCGATTTATTAGGATTTTGTATGTATTGTTGTTTTTAAATCGATTTGGTACAGATTGAGACCTTTTCAAACATTTTCCGTCATTAATACGAATTTAGTATTAGAAATTGACAGTAAACGAGGATAAAAGCATATATTTTTACATGAGAATTCAGATTTGAGATTATATGATGTTATTTCTTTGATTTCTATTAACACTGCATCTAATAATTTGGATTATGATGGTTTTCAAACAGAGGTAGATGTCTTAATCCATGTATTGCATATGTGTATTATATCTGACTGTTTTTTTTAATGATATGTACTGCATATATGTGATACAAGTATGTGTATTGCATGTGTGCAAATATGAATATAGGCAATCTAATGATATATGTGTAGAAGGATGTGTATTGCATATGTGTATTATGCTTGGGCTATCTAATGCTATACGTGAATAAGTGCTTATGTTTTGTACTGCATATGTGTTATTCAAGTAAGTTGTATCACACGTGTGCATTAGGCGTGAACTTTTTAATATTAGAAGCAACCGGATGTTTTGATTTTGTATTGCATATATGAGACACATGAAGTTGTATTACACATGTCCATTATGTTTATGTTTTTTAATGTTATGTGTGAATAGGTGTTTGTGTATTATATTGCATATGTATGATTCAAATAAGTTGTATTACGCATGTGCATCATGTTTGGGCTATTGAATATTATATTTGTACATTGTTATATACATGAACTAATAGTGTGTGCATATACTAAATAATAATAATAATGTATATTATTAATTAAAATTTAGTTCTAACATTTATTTTTGCATGTAGGAGTTGAATAACTTATAAATAATGACATGAAATTTAGTTCTAACTGTTATACATATCTCTACATTTTTTTCATACGTAATATTGTTATCACACGTTTACTATATACTAACTTTGTGTTTTTTGTTTTTATTGTAGGTATAATCGATCCAAGTTAAAAGGCTATCAAAAATTTCTAAGAAAAAAAATACAATGCTACTGTTGTCAAGTCATCATTTGATGATATTAAACGTGTTATTGCAGACCGGTCCGTTATGCGTTCGTCTTGCCATGTTGTTGTCTGATTCATGCATTGTATATTCAAATTCATATATTATTAATTATACCATTTGTTTTAAACATTCTTTTACATGTTCATGTGTTATATATACTTTAGTTTGAATTTATACTACAATTTGTATACATCTTATTATTAATGTAAAATGTACTTTACTTGAAAACTGTGGCCAATATGTGTTAAACGTGCAGCCAAGTTAGTGTTAAAATATGTCAAAACTGCAGACGAAATGTGTCATAATTAACTGCATAAAAATGTGCCAAAATAGGTCAAAATCTGCAGCCAAAAACTACAACAAAATTTGCCGAAATGTGTTGAAAACTACAACCAAGAAAGTGCCGAAATGTGTTAAAACTGCAACCGAAATAGGTTATAAGCTGCAGCAAAAAATGTGTTGTAATGGGTCAAAAAATTGTAGCCAAAATGTGCCGAAAGGTGTTTAAAATTGCAGCAAAAATTGTGTTGTAATGGGTCAAAAAATTGCAGCCAAAATGTGCCGAAAGGTGTTTAAAATTGCAGCAAAAATTGAAGCAAAAATGAGCCGAAATTAGTCAAAAATTGCAGCCAAAACTGCAGCAAAAAAGGTGTCAATACTGCAGCCAAAATGGGTCAAAACTGCAGAAAATTTGTATCAAAATCGTAGCAAAAGTTGTAGTGAAAATGGGTCATTATGCAGCCGAAAATGCCATTCAAATTTAAACAACCAAACTTATATTAAAATGGTATTCATTCATCCGTTAAACTTGGTACATACATAAATTCAAAACACATATCCATTAATTCATACATCCGAAATTAGTACATAGGTTAATTCATTGTAAAAGAAAAATACATGATGAAAAGGACCTAATAAAAAAAACTTCAATCTTTTATTCTTCAATGCCATAATTCTAGCTCGTTCTTCATGTCGCCTAATCTGACGTTCCCTTATCCTAGCTTGATATTCTTGGTTGCTAATCAATCTCAATAGCCTATCACTTCATCAGCTCCTCCACACAATGGAGTGTCAGCCAAACCCGCAACTCCTTCCATGTAGCATTACACTATGTGAAATACTATTCACATTTAACATTGGCTAAAACAATCGCATTACTCATTTGAAATACAGTTACATTAATAACATATGGCAAACCCATGACAAACAAAACATTATATCATTTCAACATTAACTATCACAAATTAAATTATCACACATGTCTAATACATTAAAAATTTATAACACAAGTGTATTACATCGCATACAAAGCCTATTCACACTAAACATCAACAAATACAAGACTGCCACACATGTGAAATACAAGTACAGATATCTCATACATGCAACATAGGACAAGCACATCAGTCTAACTTAACACTAACTATCAAAAATAATATTTTCACACATGTGTTTTACATGGAACAATTATCACACTTGTGTAATGCATGTCATACAATGCTTGTTCACGATTAACATAAGCTACACCAAGCATATTACACATGTGAATTACTGTTACATACAAAGCCTATTCACATTTAACATAACACATGTGTAGTGCATTGCATACAAAGCCTATTCACATTTAACATCAACTAAAACAACCATACTACACATGTGAAACACAGTTAAAGATAACATATATGTGCAACATATGACAGATATGTGTAATACATGGCATAATTATCACACATATGCAATACATTACATACAAAGCTTGTTCACTGATAACATTAGCTAAAACAATCATATTACACATGTGAACTCCAGTTACATCTATCATAATATATTCTACAACACACATGTGTTGTACACCACACACATAACAGTACTATATTACACATGTGTAATACACCACGGAAATAACAATACTATTACATATGTGTAATACATATCATACAATATATTCATATATCAATCGTAAAACTATAACATCTGTGCAATACATATCATACAATTCACTTAAACATGTATTACACCTGACAAATCACAATATCATTTGAAACAACCATTTAACTTATTGCACATACAACACATTGAAGCATTAGTTAACGGTTTGGTGTTTTTCTTACACAAAACGCCTAATTAATCGATGTAATACGAGTACAAATAGTCTCGGTTCGTGTGCAACATGAATAATACGATGATACCTGATGTTGATGAACGATTGTTTGATGGATCGATACATTTGATGCATATGATCGATTGTTGACGGTTATCGTGTTATTTGAATGATTAATAAACTCATGATTAAACAAACCCTAGGTTTTCATTGTTTGGAAAGATGGGTAGAGAGAGGAAAAGTTAACATGAAGAATGTATTGAAATGATAAAAGGATTAGTAAAATCTTTTTATATTTCCCCAAAATACCCTTCCTTGTTAAAATCCCATCTATTGTTGTTTTTATTTCATTTAATCACAACCATTGATCTACTAAGATCAATGGCTATTATTTAGTTCTCGAGTTCTCTCAATAAAATGAGTTCTCTATTGAACCATCCCCAATTGAGGTATATCTAATGTCTAACCCTTGTAGCCAATCTAGTGATGCTCTTTTCCATCTCATGTAAGAGACAGTCAGACTTTTAAGATCAATAAGTTCTTAACTATACAATGTTGTAAATCCTTTGTAGCAACACAAGTTTAAATCCTGTCACGTTCTATTCTTTAAAGATTTATTAGAAAGATGTATTATAATATGTTCGTGATTAGGCTAAGAGCATCCGCATCGTGCAGTTTGGAATTGTGGTCAGAATTTTGGATGGGGTCGATGTCACACATTAGAGGCAATGACTAGGATGGTCTGGAATTGATCCAATCTGGTGTACCGGACGGGTTTGGATTGAATGGTGATGGTGGGCCGCGTTTACTTAATGTTCGAATAAATAAAAAAAAGGTTTTGTGTTAGAAAATAACCTTTTGTTTTTAACTAAAAAACTTTAAACCTAACTAAATTAAACATAATATATATAAATTAAATTACATAAACCTAATTAAACGATTACACAAACCTAATGTTCGAAAAAAAAAATATTACAGAAACCTAATTAATTATATTAAGCAAACTAATTAAACAATAGTTAAACATAAAATATTAAATCATAATTAAACAAACAAAGGACCTAATACATCCTATCTCAATCATCTAGGTTGGACTCTGGAGATGACAGACTACGATCGCCATCACAACTGTCATAAAAAGAGCCTTTTGAAAAATTAAAAATTATTTTATCATTTATTTATTTTATTTAAAATATTATACTCTTTTTAGTTTATTATAATTTTTTATTTAAAAAGTAATAAATAAATAAATATAAAAATATACTCTTTAATATAAAATAAATAATATTATTAATTAAATAAAGTAAAAATAGATTATATAAATCAGATATAGTTTAAATAAAAGGAAAAATAGGGGGTGGATAATGAAGTGAAGGTTTAAAGTTGTTTATTGTTGGAGGAAAAAGTGTGATTTGGAATGGTTGTAGTTTAAAATGATGTGGCAAGTCTAGATTTTGAACCAATCCAGCATTGTGAATTTGCTTCACAGTTAATTAACTAGAACCCGAATTTACTTCACAGTTAATTAACTAGAACCAGGATTTGCTTTACGGATCCACTATTAGCACCACCGATGGCGATGTTACTGTACTGGTAGTGGCATACCCGTGAAGAATTCTGGTAATGCCCCGTCCACTTAGATTGAAATGATACAAGCAATCAACTCATATGTTAACACCATATGGTTCATTTTGGTCCCTTAAAGGGATTCATCTCCAACCACATATCAACTTCAGACATGTTCAGCGTATTATATTTCTACAACAATTAATGGTGGTTTGTGAATTTGATGGTTGATCTGACGGCCCGAATAATGTTATCAATTATCATCCTCATCATTTTATCCATATTTTATATGTTGTTAAACAAGACCTACCAATGTTGTAATAAATATTGTGGGGTAATGAATAAAATAGTTTGTCGCATAAAAAAATTGGCATCACATGCGCATGGTGTATAGTAGACCTGGCAATTTCAACCCAGTTGGGTCGAAATGGTTCAGGTCGCTAACGGGCCGAGTCTGATTGGGTCGAAACAGTCCAGATCGCTAACATGCCCGGTCGGGTCAAAACGGTTCCGGTCGCTAACGGGCCCGGCTGGGTCGAAACGGTCCTGGTCGCTAACGGATCCGGTCAGGTCGAAACAATCCGGGTCGCTACCAGGCCCGGCCGGGTCGAACCGGTCCGGTTTGAAATGAAATATTTCGGATCCCTTAAAATTTTATTTTTAAGTTTATTTTTGTTTTTTTTAATTAATTTTTTTTTTACTTTTTTTTTAATTTTTTTTATCTTTTAATTTTTAATTTTTTATAGTTATTTTTTTTTTAAATTTTAATTTATTTTGATGTGAACCTATCTTAATCCAAACCATCCAGATCCTCACCCAACCCATCCTAACACATTTTTTTAATCTACCCATCTTGACCCAAACTCATTCTAACTCAAACCCATCTTGACCCAACAACCAATCCAACCCAACCTACCCATTTTGTCACCGATAGTGTTTACCGATGAATCGATGATGTTGTCTAATCTATTAATATATATAAAAGAATTGAACATTGCTGACGTGGCGTGCAATGGTGTCTTTAACCTCTCCATGGAACTGTCACGTGGCATCATAATTGAAAGATTTTAGTGTTTTTGAATTATTTCCTTTTTTAATTAAATTGAGTTATTTTAGGAAAAAAGAATTTAAAAATAAATTTAAAATTTTCTCTCTCATATTTCCTCCCATAATTTTTAAACGTTTATATCTTTTATATACGAGATTTTTTAAAGAAAAAAAATTACACGAAATTAACGAGCGTTTTATTATCTTTCCAACGAGTATCATAGTGCTCTATAAAAAACGGAGAAAAAATCGACTATTTTTTGTGGGGTTTCGTTCATACAGGAAAAAAAACACACAAAGTGTTCATGTTATTCGTTAATCATGTTTTTTCTTTTAAACCATGTTGAAAATTAGCCCAATCGCCATGTTATCATTGGAATTTTACTAGGTATACTTCATCAAGAGAAGCTATGAAAAAGAATCGCGCAACACTGCAACACATGGTGTCAGCTTATAGCAATGTTATTTTTTTATTTATTTAATTACAAGAGTAATAATTATTACTATTAGTATTAGTATTAGTATTATTAGAATGGTTATATTTTTCAACCCCGGGACGCTCCCGGGAAGAATTGATAGTTGCTGGCGTGGCGTTCAATGGTGGCCTCAACCATCTCTTGATTATGCCACGTGGCATAATGAGATGCAATGGTTACAACTTCCAACTTAAGTGTTTGTTTAGTTGATTAGGTTAGGAAATATAAGAGTCATTAGAATGTGAGAAATTAGAGAGATGTGATGAGTTTTTGAATAGTTGCAACTTACATAAGTGATTCTTTAGATGATTACTGATTAGGTTTTAGATTAGGGAATATGAGTTATTACTGATTAGAATACTATGAACATGCAATGATTGAGAGATTTTGTGGTTAGTTAACTTGAGCCATTTGCAATTGGTTATCACGTAAAATTAGATTTTTCAACCCCGAGACCCTTCCGGGGTAATCAGCTAGTAACTAATATAACAAGATGTTACCGAGAATTTCTGGTGACTAAAAATCTATAATTTGTTACTTCTTTTTCTTCTGAAAACATACTATTTAATTTAATATTTTTACTTTACATTAACATACCAATACAAGTTTGTATTTTAAAATTTTAAGTATTTAAAAAAAGTTTACGTAATTGATACAATTGATATTGCGGCCGGCTATGATCAATCTAGTTTTCAAAATATGTTTGCGGGTGCATAGTTAATAACTAGAAATACAATCACAAGTAATTAAACAAAAGTTTCAAGTTAAAACTAGCATTTTGTGCTATTGGTATATATATTTTTTTTCTTTTAGAATTTACAAATTTTTAGTTTTCATAACGTTTCGAGATGGTTTCAAAATAGATTCACGATACTTAACGATACTTGACCATTTTTTGCGATGTTTTATGGAAAAACATGACATAAAATGAAGATTGAAGATTCTTATCATAATTTCATTAATAAATTGAGAGTACTGTTACAATCGAAAACCTAACAACAATCAGTGATTACTAATAGAGAGAACTTAAAAAATATGTAAGTAATTTTAAGCAACATTAAACATGTGAGGCATGATTAAATACAAATAGATCTTAACTTAACCTGAGAAACGTAGGAAATCAGGTCAAACAAACTCCGACGTAGGAAATCAGGTCAAACAAACTCCGACTGAACTTATTCCAGCGGCGTTGGAAACAGCTCATCGAATACTATATGAATACACCTAGGATATATTTAGCTTTTAAGGTTTAGAGTTTAACTTTCCTTGATAATATAGAGGTTGCACGTTTGCCTGCTTCTAGTGATATCCGAAGCTTCAAAAACCTACTAGGATATAAAATTTAAATAAAAACATGCATAGCTACTATAAATAAATACGTCGTGGAAAAGCAGAGTGATACTTTAACACGTAACCCTTGAGCCTTAGAAAAACTGGTGCACTTTCTCTATGGTAACTTCGTCACCAAACCCCATTACGACTAACCAGTTGACCTTAAAAATAGTTATCATTCTATTGAAATGGTCACCATTTACTTTTCATAAGAGTTATTTAAATTTATTTTAAACTATTATTTTTTTATTTAAACTATCAATTAACTGAAATAAATTATGATGACTACATATTGACACGTACTTTTGTAAGTATTATATTGATTTATCTATTTTATGTTTAAATAGCGAAATGATTGAGTTTAGAGAATTAGAAGTAGTTTAACAAAAAGTGATGACAAAACTATAATTGAGAAATATAATATTAAGACTCCAACGGATGATACCAACGAAATTTGGTTGTCAAAACTTTTCTCACTTTATTTGTTCGAGTTTTATTTTATAAAACATATTTTATAACACAACTTTTAATACATGTGAGACAACAAAAAATCGTCGAAATCTCAATCCTTTTCAATTTTCCATAGATTAAAGGTTACGGGTTATATGTTATGGAAATTCTAAGTATTTTATGTTTTTAGCTTAGAGATTTTTATAAAGAAGGAAGAGGACTAATGTTCATCCATTTTAGGACTATCCGAGTAATAACTTGTTAAACCACATGAAACAACGATATAGATTTAGAAAGTTATGGACTAAAGATGAAATATTGGCAAACCACAGAAACTATCGAGACATTTTACTCGAAGTATAATAATTATTACATTATGAAGTGTAAATATAAAACTTTAAGTACTTCAAATGGATCTATTGATATTATAATTTTTTAAAAATATATGAAATTAAGTATTATACATTATTAAAAGCTCTAATTTTATAGATAAGATACTTGAGTAAGTGTCCATATAAAACTATATAATAAAAATATTAATAATTGAAAACCTTGGCATGGAGTGGGCATGAATGGCTTTCTTTTTGCCTAATTATTGAAGATAAGGCTTAGTAATTAATGACATCATGGCTTAGTCTTCTTGATTATGAAATAGGACCCAAAACCCACTTAGAGAATGGCAACTTGTGAATATTTTATTTCGGTTGAGGTGGAAATTGAAAGCCAAGTGCAAAGGTGTAACATCATATTTGTATGTCTTGCCCATTTATTAAAAAAAAAAAAAAAATCCTTGTTGGTCCTTTACTTTATGCCCAACATGTAAAAGTGATCTCAAAGTTATGGCATGATTCATTTAACATGCTTTTTTCTTTGGTAGTTTGTAGATATTCGTTGATGTTGATAGTTATTGTGGTCCGGGTGGTTTTTAAATGAAGACCGTTAATAGAGTTGGATGATCAATAAAGGATGGCTAGCGTTGTCCGTGTTTTTTTAGTTGTTAATTATAATGCAACCCCGACCCAACAAAAACAAGGGGTCAGAGAACCTAAACATACAAGACATAGTTTCAAGAAATCGAAATTACACCAATTTTTCTAAAAATAAACTTAAATTTGGATCTATTCTTGAACTAAAGAAAACCGAAAGTTTTGATATCTTCAAAGATGTTACATGCCTTACCCTTCTTGATAGGTTTACGGAGAAAACCTACAAACTCCTAAGAACACAAGAGGAGAAGAGAGACATTTTTCCTTCAATAATTTTCTTCTTATTTCTTGAATGAAAACCATTACATTACAATTTATAATGAAAGAAAACCTAAACATGGGTCCTAAAAATATGCAAGGAAATGTAAATATGTAGAAAGTGGTAACACCATGATCATAGCTTTAGTGGCTAAAAATTAGGAAGCACATTTGACAGGGTCATCAGTTAATGATTGGGGTCCAGGATATTGATTGGGTCATGGTTTTGGGTTGGATCGTATCAATACCCCCACCATAAAAAACGTCCTTGTCCTCAAAGACGGAATGTACTTCCACGAGGGCCGCCATTCGACTCTTCCAAAAGCGTTCAGTGTAGTCACAACCAACTGCGACGGTAGTCGCCACGGCGGCCGCCAATCAACTCCCCTAACGGCATTTGGTGCAGTCTCTACGGTGCGCCATGGTGGCCGCCACTCGCGAATCTCCATTGTATCGGTGATCTTCAGCCTAGCCACATGTGTCTTCTTTGATGGAGCGCTAACTGTTCGAGTTTGTTGGGCTGAAAGCTTGTAAAAGTCCATGACTTGATCAAATTTACCAACAACAAGAAGGTTCTTCAACATGGTCAATGAAACTTTCTTAAGATGCATCAGAAGAGCCCTTTGAGTTCCTTCAAAAAATTCTTTATTTGAATTAGTGGCGATGAGTTGCGTTGGAGAGTTTGTTGGAGTCGGTGGAGGAGTTATATCCAATGGGTGATTTAATGGTGTGGTTTTTGGTGGTGGTTTTGGTACTAATATTGTGGTCGCAACCGATGATAAAGCAGGGTTTTGTTTTTCTGGCGGGGACGAAGATGGTGGTTGGAAATGATGAAGCATTCAATGGTGAAAGACTTCCAGGTGAGGTGTTCGGGCCCTCGATACCATGAATTGAACCAGGAAAACGGTTCTTCATCAAAGTATTCAACGACATAAGGGAACCGTTCTTCCTCATATATCGCATATAAGGAGAAGAACCGTTCAACCTTAAAGAGCCAACGAGCCGGATTCGAACCAGTGAAGCGAGTTAAAGTAGTGGAGTCATTGAGTTCTTCCAAAGCCATGAAGGCTAAGGCTCGATGAAAGCACCAATTGATAGGTTCACGGAGAAAACCTACAAACTCCTAAGAACACAAGAGGAGAAGAGAGACATTTTTCCTTCAATAATTTTCTTCTTATTTCTTGAATGAAAACCATTACATTACAATTTATAATAAAAGAAAACCTAAACATGGGTCCTAAAATTATGCAAGGAAATGTAAATATGTAGAAAGTGGTAACACCATGATCATAGCTTTAGTGGCTAAAAGATAGGAAGCTCATTTGACAGGGTCATCAGCTAATGATTGGGGTCCAGGATATTGATTGGGTCATGGTTTTGGGTGTAACACCCCAACCAATGGCGGAAACATCGGGATGTCACGTATTGATGATTGTTCAGTAGCTCATGGTAAATAATAAATTTCATTATATGATTTAAATAAATTACATACAATTGTTCTACAAGAATTCGTACATCAAATTGAATAAAACTATGCACACATCTTAAAGCATTAATTCAAATCTTCAAGCAAGTAGAACCTGAAACATGTTAAGTTGAAAATATTTTGGGTCAACAAAAGTTGGTGAGAATTACATAGGTTTTGATAATCGAATAAAATTGTTGTGCAATTCATGTGTCATGGCAATCTAGTCCATATGCGAAAACACACTAGAAGTAAATCGAGTGCATAATCAACCATTGTGACTGTTGTATTGTGGTACATCCCATACGCTCATGGTTCACTCGTTTATATTGCAGTAACAAACACCCACGCTACCTTTGTAGGAGGCACGTATCCGGGTGGGATTGTCAGTCCAATAGATCTATCAATGTATATCGTTTGGCTGATGAATGTTTATGCTAGAATTGTGCTTACCCTAGTCATGTTCAAGACATAATGCAACATAGAAATACACATAGACACATTGATGATTGAATTGCATAAATAATGTTGTAACATGTTTCACCCCAAAAATGGTGATAAATAGAAAATGGGCTATGTAAAACTCACCTTAGCAAAGTATTAAGTCTCGAGAAATAGAATATGTGTAGCCCCAAAGTTTCCAATTACAAGAGCTTATAATCAAAGCTTCAAGTGTAGAAGTAATAGACTATAGAAGAAAGGTATGAGGGAAAGTTTAATCGGATTGAAACAATTAGAGGTGCAAAGTATAATGGGTCATAGGTGGGTTTTTATACTAGTTTTGGATTCAATTAGCCATTAAAATTGGTCAACACCATAAAGTAAGGTTTTATGATGAATTGACTATTTGACTAAGACTTTGACTAGGACTTTGACTATTTGACTCAAGGCTTTATCTAAAAAAAAATCTTGTATGTGAAAAAAAAAAAGAATTTAGAATCATATTATTATTATTATTATTATTTATATACATTTATGTATGTATATAAGTTGTGAGTTAGGATAAATAAAGACTTAGGCACATTTGTATAATATTAATGATAAAGGTGTAATAAATATATATATATATAAGGGCTTTTTATGTATTAAAACTTTGGGGAAAATTTTGCGATGTTACAGTCTCCCCTACTTTTGGAAACTTCGTCCCGAAGTTTATTGAAAACACAGGGTTGAAGGTGATTGGGTAGAAATTAGGACAAGGGTGGTTTGGGAAGTTTCGAGTTAAGGCATGACATAAATTTATAGGTAACAGAATAAACTGTTTTGAATAATTTGGGTAAGAGTTTTGATATGTGTGAGTTTTAAGGGTTGGATTAGGTTCATCTGAAATAGCAAGGAGACTAAGAATCTTAAGTTTTAGGACTCCTAAAAGAAATGCATGAGTTGATTGACTATAGAAAGACTAAATGAACTACCAGGTAACTAGAGTTTATAATTGGTTATTTACTGAAAACCTTGATAGAATTTCACACTACCTTAACGTACCTGTAAATTCATGATTACGTTCCGGACCGCAATCACCAATTTACCTTACATTAAAGTTTTGCGTCCTTCTATATCTTCACCGATTGTTGAGCAGGTCCGATAGCCTCCACCAGTCGTGGAGCAGGTTGTAGGGCCTCTCCCGACTGTTGAAAAGGCATGATGACCTCTATTAAGTGCAGCATTTATTATACACATAGGTTGCAAATTGATAACATGTTTATGCAAGCAAGTATAACAAGCACAGTATATGAGTTGTAGTTGTATAGATTTATATAATTAGTTCACATTCAAACAATCATGCACCATGTAACGAATCTCAAACAAATATTTTATTACTTGAATCAAATAGCGTCAATACATAGAATAAAAGCAACCAATAGTCAAATGGTGAGACTTGCGATTAGGTAGCTGGAGGATCTTGATCTCTGTTTAGTTTAGGACATTGGTTACGGAAGTGATTTGGGTAATGAATGTTCAATAAGATATGGGTTGAATGAAGGACAATGAGGTAATATAAGGAATGTAATCATTTATTCATTTAATTAAAACGAATAAACGAAAACGTTGACTTATCAAAGATTCTAAATTCTAATAACATATGAAGACATGCTTTAGCCTATAAGTGAACACTCATCCCAAGAATTCCCAAGTAGGCATCCGGGTCCCTCGTCTGATTGGGATATATGCGCAATGCCAGCCTAGACAGAAGACTCAGAATACAGGCGTTCACCCTTCCGGATTGCACGTGTTCGTTATTAAAATCTAGAACTTCGACGAGATCTCAAGGTGGTTCAGGCTAAACCTGAGGATTTTGTCCTATTAGTCTAAGAGTAGATCCAATGGTGTAGAGCAGCCTTCTTGTAAGGATGAAAGTAAAGATAAGAAGTAGGAGGGAGATAGAGAATGGCAAGTAAAAGAAGAAAATACTGGTTATAATCCTATGGTTATAGACTAGATTATTTTTCTAATAACCTAATTCCCTATAACAATGGCTCTGATACCAATCTAGTCCATATGTGAAAACATACTAGAAGTAAATCGAGTGCATAATCAACCATTGTGACTGTTGTATTGTGGTACATCCCATACGCTCATGGTTCACTCGTTTATATTGCAGTAACAAACACCCACGCTACCTTTGTAGGAGGCACGTATCCGGGTGGGATTGTCAGTCCAATAGATCTATCAATGTATACCGTTTGGCTGATGAATGTTTATGCTAGAATTGTGCTTACCCTAGTCATGTTCAAGACATAATGCAACATAGAAATACACATAGACACATTGATGATTGAATTGCATAAATAATGTTGTAACATGTTTCACCCCAAAAATGGTGATAAATAGAAAAGGGGCTATGTAAAACTCACATTAGCAAAGTATTAAGTCTCGAGAAATAGAATATGTATAGCCCCAAAGTTTCCAATTACAAGAGCTTATAATCAAAGCTTCAAGTGTAGAAGTAATAGACTATAGAAGAAAGGTATGAGGGAAAGTTTAATCGGATTGAAACAATTAGAGGTGCAAAGTATAATGGGTCATAGGTGGGTTTTTATACTAGTTTTGGATTCAATTAGCCATTAAAATTGGTCAACACCATAAAGTAAGGTTTTATGATGAATTGACTATTTGACTAAGACTTTGACTGTTTGACTAAGACTTTGACTAGGACTTTGACTATTTGACTCAAGGCTTTATCTAAAAAAAAAATCTTGTATGTGAAAAAAAAAGAATTTAGAATCATATTATTATTATTATTATTTATATACATTTATGTATGTATATAAGTTGTGAGTTAGGATAAATAAAGACTTAGGCACATTTGTATAATATTAATGATAAAGGTGTAATAAAAATATATATATATATATATATATATATATATATATATATATAAAGGCTTTTTATGTATTAAAACTTTGGGGAAAATTTTGCGATGTTACATTGGGTTGGATCGTATCAATACTCCCACCATAAAAAAAACGTCCTTGTCCTCAAAGACGGAATGTACTTCCACGGGGGCCCGCCATTCGACTCTTCCAAAAGCGTTCAGTGTAGTCACAACCAACTGCGACGGTGGTCGCCACGGCGGCCGCCAATCAACTCCCTTAACGGCATTTGGTGCAGTCTCTACGGTGCGCCATGGTGGCCGCCACTCGCGAATCTCCATTGTATCGGTGATTTTCAGCCTCGCCGCATGTGTCTTCTTTGATGGAGCGCTAACTGCTCGAGTTTGTTGGGCTGAAAGCTTGTAAAAGTCCATGACTTGATCAAATTTACCAACAACAAGAAGTTTCTTCAACATGGTCAATGAAACTTTCTTAAGATGCATCAGAAGAGCCCTTTGAGTTCCTTCAAAAAAATTCTTTATTTGAATTAGTGGCGATGAGTTGCGTTGGGGAGTTTGTTGGAGTCGGTGGAGGAGTTGTATCCAATGGTTGATTTAATGATGTGGTTTTTGGTGGTGGTTTTGGTACTAATATTGTGGTCGCAACCGATGATAAAGCAGGGTTTTGTTTTTCTGGCGGGGACGGAGATGGTGATTGGAAATGATGAAGCATTCAATGGTGAAAGACTTCCAAGTGAGGTGTTCGGGCCCTCGATACCATGAATTGAACCAGGAAAACGGTTCTTCATCAAAGTATTCAATGACATAAGGGAACCGTTCTTCCTCATATATTGCATATAAGGAGAAGAACCGTTCAACCTTAAAGAGCCAACGAGCCGGATTCGAACCAGTGAAGCGAGTTAAAGTAGTGGAGTCATTGAGTTCTTCCAAAGCCATGAAGGCTAAGGCTCGATGAAAGCACCAATTGATTGGTTTACAGAGAAAACCTACAAACTCCTAAGAACACAAGAGGAGAAGAGAGACATTTTTCCTTCAATAATTTTCTTCTTATTTCTTGAATGAAAACCATTACATTACAATTTATAATAAAAGAAAACCTAAACATGGGTCCTAAAATTATGCAAGGAAATGTAAATATGTAGAAAGTGGTAACACCATGATCATAGCTTAGTGGCTAAAAATTAGGAAGCACATTTGACAGGGTCATTAGTTAATGATTAGGGTCCAGGATATTGATTGGGTCATGGTTTTGGGTTGGATCGTATCAATACTCCCACCATAAAAAAAACGTCCTTGTCCTCAAAGACGGAATGTACTTCCACGGGGGCCGCCATTCGACTCTTCCAAAAGCGTTCAGTGTAGTCACAACCAACTGCGACGGTGGTCGCCACGGCGGCCGCCAATCAACTCCCTTAACGGCATTTGGTGCAGTCTCTACGGTGCGTCATGGTGGCCGCCACTCGCGAATCTCCATTGTATCGGTGATCTTCAGCCTAGCCGCATGTGTCTTCTTTGATGGAGCGCTAACTGCTCGAGTTTGTTGGGCTGAAAGCTTGTAAAAGTCCATGACTTGATCGAATTTACCAACAACAAGAAGTTTCTTCAACATGGTCAATGAAACTTTCTTAAGATGCATCAAAAGAGCCCTTTGAGTTCCTTCAAAAAATTCTTTATTTGAATTAGTGGCGATGAGGTGCGTTGGGGAGTTTGTTGGAGTCGGTGGAGGAGTTGTATCCAATGGTTGATTTAATGGTGTGGTTTTTGGTGGTGGTTTTGGTACTAATATTGTGGTCGCAACCGATGATAAAGCAGGGTTTTGTTTTTCTGGCGGGGACAGAGATGGTGGTTGGAAATGATGAAACATTCAATGGTGAAAGACTTCCAAGTGAGGTGTTCGGGCCCTCGATACGAAGAATTGAACCAGGAAAACGGTTCTTCATCAAAGTATTCAACGACATAAGGGAACCGTTCTTCCTCATATATCGCATATAAGGAGAAGAACCGTTCAACCTTAAAGAGCCAACGAGCCGAATTCAAACCAGTGAAGCGAGTTAAAGTAGTGGAGTCATTGAGTTCTTCCAAAGCCATGAAGGCTAAGGCTCGATGAAAGCACCAATTGATAGGTTTACGGATAAAATCTACAAACTCCTAAGAACACAAGAGAAGAAGAGAGACATTTTTCCTTCAATAATTTTCTTCTTATTTCCTGAATGAAAACCATTACATTACAATTTATAATAAAAGAAAACCTAAACATGGGTCCTAAAATTATGCAAGGAAATGTAAATATGTAGAAAGTGGTAACACCATGATCATAGCTATAGTGGCTAAAAATTAGGAAGCACATTTGACACAGTCAACAGTTAATGATTGGGGTCCAGGATATTGATTGGGTCATGGTTTTGGGTTGGATCGTATCACTTCTCCTTAGACAAAATAGCTTCTTTTGTCTCTTGATAATCCCTCCTTCAATATGGATTCAGGGGAAGGCTGCTTAATGGTAATGATCATATATTGGATTTGTTTGTACGTTTTGATATTTGATGTATATAATACAAATAAGTCTAATAAAATGTTGACACGTGTTCACTTACAAGGAAAGTTATCACGTCATGGTGTTATTTTTTTAGTTTATCACTACTTCACCATGGATGATGGATTGATTTATTTATTATTGTAAACGTATCACATGTAGGCGTTAGGATTGAGACGTTAATAAGTACAAATAATAATGACAAGAAAGGGTGGGGTTGAAATATGGATTGGATATGTGTTATTGGATCCATAGAAAGTAGCCAATCGACATGTTGGGAAAGTTAAAGTTGTCCATAGTTAAAGTTAAAGTTGTCCATAGGTGGAATGTGTTGGTCTGGCTTCGTATTCCTTGGCTGAACAATGTTATTTCTTTAGCTGATGTGGTTCGAACCATACAAGATTGTCCCGGAGGCAAGAAATGGAAGAAGATCGTCTATACGGTGGTGATGGCGACAGTTTGGCAGATTTGGACGGCCAGAAATGCCAAAGTATTCGAGAACAGATTCATTCCAGTTATGAAGTCCGTTGATTTAATCAAAGAGGACGCGTTCATGTGGATCTCGAGCAGAAATAAAGCGGCTGCAATCACTTGGGACAAATGGACTGATTTCGATGTTTTAGACCTCTTGTAATTGTGCTTTTCCTTGTTTGTTTCGTGGGTCTGTTTTTTGTTTCGTTTGTCCGTTTTCCAGCCCCTTGCTGGGTTCTTTATATATATATATAAAGTCTTTTGGCCGTTCAAAAAAAAAAAAGAGTCATTCCACACTCATCTAATGGACCTTTGCTATGCTTTAAACTTGAGTTTTTTCCCAAACTAGTGTAGTTAGAAAAAGTATTTACCTTTATGGGTACTTTGAAAAATATTTACCAAAATAGATAGTTTACTTTATCTCATTTAATTTTTGAAAATTTGTTTCTCTCTCTCCTAATCTAATTGGATAAATACTAAATTAATGATAACTAAATAAAAAATTAGTATTGTTATTCAATAAAGCTACATTTTATAAATTGTTATAATTTTTATTTCCGGCGTTTTTGTAAATTAGCGTTTAATGTAATAATGTTTTTTAATTAATATATCTCAGTTTTTAATTTGTAGTAAAAATACTTCAACTTTTAGAATTTTAATTATATGCATATTTATAGTTTTTGTTTATATACACATATTCTTATTCGTTAAAAGTATAAGGTAAGAAATAAATAATAATAATAATAATAATTATATATATCGATAACGATATTGCATGAATCCATTTTGTTTGAAGAATTTAAAGTTTGCATTCTCCTAAAAAAAAAAAATTATTGTTGTTGAACTATATCTAATTAAAAGTATAAATGTCGTTCAAAAAAGAAAACTGAATGTATGAACAAAGACATTGCACGATTTGATAATTCAAAGTTAAACAAACAATTAAAGCTTTTAGGAAAATTCAAATTTTAAATTCTTCAAACAAAATGGTTTCGTTGATCCATATATAGGGGTGTAATCGAGTCGAGTCGAGTCGAGCCAGGCTAAGCTCGAGCTCGAACTTAAACGAGCCAGCTCGGCTCGGCTCGTTTCTTTTTTGTCGAGCTGAAAAGCTGAGCTCGAGCCCGGCTCGTAAATGTTCGAGCCGAGCTCGAGCTGGTTCGAGCCAGCTTGTTATTTTTTAAAAATATTTATAAAATAAAAAAAATTTACACATATACATGTATTTTTTTTATTTTTTAAATATTTTAATGAATGAAAGACATACAAAAAGTATTATTTGTATAATTTGTGTTTTTGTTCTATTATTTTTCATATTTTATTGATTAATTCAAAGTATATAAAAGATGTTTATCGAGCCACGAGCCGACCCACCGAGCCGTGCCACCGAGCCAAGCCACCGAGCCAAGACCCCTAGCTCGAGCTCGGCTCGATAACAAAACGAGCTTTTTTCAAGCATTTTTCGAACGAGTTGCGAGCCGCGGGCATTTTGTACATCCCTATCGATATATAACTATTATTCTCTAATTAGTACTTTATTTTTTCAATGAATAAGAATACAAAACCATAAATATACAAACAATTAAAATTCTAAATTTTACGGTATTTTTTTATAAATCAAAAACTGGGATATACTAATTACAAAAGCATAATTACATTGAACAATACTTTACAAAAATGTAAGAGAAAAATTA
Source organism: Ambrosia trifida (assembly GCA_028751855.1). Lineage (NCBI taxonomy): Eukaryota > Viridiplantae > Streptophyta > Magnoliopsida > Asterales > Asteraceae > Ambrosia > Ambrosia trifida. The sequence continues at coordinate 47,605,220 of CM054124.1, forward strand.
TGGCATATCGAAAAAAAAATGTATCTTTATTTCATAATAATACTATTTTTATTTAGGTATTATTAATTTAGTTTTCATCCAATTAGATTAGGAGAGAGAAACAAATTAAAAAAAAAAGAGAGAGAGAGAAAGAAAGAGAGTTAATGAAAAGTATCCATTTTGGTAAATATTTTTCAAAGTACCTAAAAAAGTAAATATTTTTTGTAACTACACTAGTTTGGGAAAAAACTCCTTTAAACTTTTCTCCAATGAATTTGCTCACATACATTGTTTGAAAGTAAGGTAAGAGATGGTTGCTAAGTATTTTACATAATGTAAACCACATCAAGTGACAAAGACTTTTTTTTTTAAGGCAAACGACTTTATTTCATCACCCATATAACACGGTTTGTATTAACAAGGTGCTAGCACCGTAGACACCTTAGCTTCACCTATTACATAGACGAAAAATACAAAATACTAATTTTGTATTTCAATCTTCACCCATTTATCCCATTCATCATAGCTTCACCTATTACATAGGACAAGGACTGATTTTAATACGAAAATAAGAACTATTATCCCCATTTGTATTTTTGTCAACTAAAAGGAAAAAAATTAGTGTAGCTACATCCTATTACTTGTCATAATGTTAGATTCTAAGTTTCTAACCATAGGACTAGGTGAAACAACAATATATACGTGATGGGGTTTTTGTCCAAAGAAAACCCTGGATCACCCTATACATTTTAATATCTACAAAGTAATGGTCCATGAGATATCTATCAAGTAGCGTAGGCATCTATGCTAAAGCTACTAATTAATAGTTGATAATATTTCATGATGACATGTGTCCTAAAATGACAACGTCTAGACCTCTCGTCAAAAAGATAAGCAAAATAAATTTGATTAAGAGGTTGCCTTACTTAGTGGAGCTGATATAAGGCAGCTTACCTGCCATATGGAAGCCTCAGGGCAGAAAGCAAACAGTAAAAAGTCTTGGAAATGCAAAAAGGGGATTTTGGCTTATTATCATGGCAAGGGACAAAACACCACACAGCTCCAAGCCTTGCATTGGAAATGATAAAAGCTGAAAACATCCTAAAAGGGAAAAGTCTCACTGCTGGGAACTAAAAGAGGGTCAAACACATCCAGGTATGGTAAGGAAGCTACCCTGAGGGAGCTCATGGGCAGAATTCGACTGCCTATATAAGGAGGCCCTTGGGTAGACATTCCACACACACTTCTCATTCATTCTCTCTACTCTCATACTCTCTACTTCATTATTTTCCCAACTCCACATGAATATGTACTTATTCTCACGCCGGAGTCCAAACGCATGAGGCTCCCTCATGCGTTAAGGCTAACGGTGTCTGCTACCTTTGTGCAGGTCTCTTCCAGGAACTTGAAGACCCCTGATCCTACAACCAAATCTAAACCTAAGCTTAAAACCTTAATCTCAACCTAATATACCATTAACCTATAATCCTAAACATCTCCTAACCTAATACCGGTCATTTTCCTTGTTGTAGTAACAAGTGGCACCCACCCTGGGGCTGTCGCTACTTTGAACAAAACTGTTGAGAGTTTCTACAGTCCCATTTGTTCCTAAGTAACCTCCTTTTGTGATGACTGGTGGAGATAACCGCCTAGGAGGGGGTCTTTCAGAAACTCCGGCCACTAGTCACACCTCAGGTGATGCTTCTGGCCATGAAACGCCTGGAACGGACGGACAACAAGTCAAACCGTCTCTAGGAGACATGCTCAACTTCCAAACACCGCCATCCTCAAGGGCTGTTAACTCGTCTCCTAGAGATGACTTGTTATTTCCAGTTGAACGAATGGATATCACCCCGGAGGGAGTACGAAGAAATTTCTTGCAACTCCGAGACCTCCTGAATGGTTATGTGCGAGAGGAGAGGTCCAGAGGAGTCAGGGTCAGGTTGTCCTATGACGAAGAGCCCGTTGTCACCCTCTCACCTAGCCCTCCGTTGCTGGGAACCACCACCTCACCAGCAACCCAGCGTGACTACACTAACCCTCACCCCTACTTGAACAGTCGAGGGGACATTTACTCAGGAGGAGGAGGTCCTAGCAGCTCTGCGCTCTCTCCGGGGACCTCCATACCACTCTCCTATAAAGAAGCTTTAAGATCGTTACCATTGGCCAGCAGTGCCGTAGCCACCTCCCTTGCGGGAGCAGGAAGTCTTGCCGGAGGATTCGTCGTTCCTCCAGGAGCTATGTATCCTAACTACTCACAGTCTCAATACTTCCCCATATGGCCGGAAGGATATCCCTGGCAGTATCCCTCACCTTTGAACCAAGTACCAGTAACTCCCCCTGTGGGAGGGCAGGGTCCCATGACCTCCCAACCCTTGGTTCAAACTCCTGTAGCTGAAGTTAGAGCAGAAACTACACCTTCGAAGCCGTACCGACCTAAGTCGTTGGAATGCTTTGCTGAACACATCGCTCATTTTGATTTCCCCAACAAGATCAAAATGCCAGCTAATGTGAAGACATATGACGGCACAGAAGACCCGGATGACCACTTGAACGTCTTCTCTGGGGCAGCCACTGTAGAAAAATGGAATGATGCCGAGTGCTGTCACATGTTCATGCAGACCCTGGTAGGACCAGCTCGCCTATGGTTCAGTGGCCTACCGTCTCGGAGCATTTCCTCGTTTGATGATTTAAGGAGAGGTTTCACCTCAAACTTTAACCCCCTCAGGAAGTGTACCAAAGATGCCGCCATATTGCACCAAATCCAACAAGGGGAGCATGAAAACCTCCGTAGTTTCATCGAAAGGTACAAGAGGGAAGGTCTGCAGTATAGTGGTGCCACCGAGAAGATCCGGGTGTCGGGATTCATGGGAGCCATTCGTCCCAAGAAGTTGCTAAGAAGATTTCATGAAGATGTCCCCCAAACCATGGAGGAGGCTTTCGAGAGAGCAGAAGCCTTCCTCAGGGGAGAAGAAGCACTAACTCGGCAAGACACCAGGAAGAGGGATCGAGGAAGCTGGAGAGACAGCTCAACAAACTCCCGGAGACCTCACTTTCAACCTTACAATGAAAGGCGATCGGGGAGGTCCTTTGACAACCAAAGGAGTGAAGAAAGACGACGATCCCCAAGGGCAGGAAGGTACCATGATAAAGAAAAACAGGTTTTCACCGTTCTCACCAAGACCCCTCAGGAGATACTCTCCACGGAGGAAGTCAAGTACACCTTTCGACCTCCCAGACCCTTGTCTAAGCCAGCCAACAAAATAGACGCCAGCAAGCATTGCGCCTTTCATAATGATACAGGGCACCACACGAACAACTGTTACCAGCTGAAAAAGAGGATAGAGGAAGCTGTTAAGTCCGGGGAGCTGGCTCACTTAATCAAAGACATCAAAGGAAGAAGGGACGAAGGGAAGAAAGATAAGGAGGTCAACATGGTCAGGCTTGAAGGAGCCCAGCAGGCAAAGAAGGCTCGCGCTGAGCCTTGGAACAAACAGTACATATGTCTTCCCCTGCTCCCGATGAGCTGATCGTCACACCGGTAATAATGGAGGCTGAACTGGATGGCTTCCCTATAGATAGGGTGTACATGGACTGCGGAGCCTCGTCAGAGGTGATGTATGAACGGTGCTTTGAATCCTTGAGCCCGGAGATCAAGTCCAAGCTCAGACCATCCGACGCCTCACTGGTGGGTTTCTCAGGGGAACGAGTACATCCCTTAGGGAAGCTCACGTTAAGCGTCTGTTTCCGAGACGGAGACCTATCAAGGACAGAGGAGCTGACCTTCTCTGTTATCAGGTACCCAACCAGTTGCATTGTCACCTTTTCTCTGTCAAGGACAGAAGAGTTGACTTTCTCTGTTAACAGGTACCCTTCGAGTTACAATGTCCTCATCGGAAGAATGGGAATTGCCACTTTCGGCGCAGTAGTATCAACAACACATGGTTTAATGAAGCTACCTACCCCTAATGGAATTGCAACCCTGAAGCCAACGGCAGAAGCTCTTTTGATAGCCTCCATAGAAGAAACCAAAGGTCTCAGGGAGCTAGAAACACCAAGCAGCGGTCCCATCCGGGAAGTCAGCATAAACCCTGCCTACCAGGAGCAGACCATCAAAGTAAACAATCTGCTTCCTGATGAGATTACGTGTGAACTAATCAACCTTTTGCAGGATAATCAAGACATATTTGCTTGGTGCCCCGGGGACATGACTGGTGTTCCTAGAAGCATGGCTGAACACTCTCTTAATATAGCTCCCTCATACAAGCCGGTCGTCCAAAAGAAAAGAAGTTTGGCCCCAGCCAGGAGCCAGGCTGCTTGTCAGGAGGTGGAGAAGCTGGTTAAGGCGGATATCCTCAGAGAGGTTCAATATCACTCTTGGGTAGCAAACCCGGTCATGGTTGCCAAACAAGATGGATCTTGGAGGATGTGTGTTGATTTCAAGGATCTCAACAAAGCCTGCCCCAAGGATTGCTACCCCTTGCCCGAAATCGATTGGAAGGTAGACTCTCTTACCGGCTTCCAATACAAGTGCTTCTTAGATGCCTACAAGGGGTATCACCAAATTCAAATGAAGCAAGAAGATGAGGAGAAGACGGCCTTCCACACCGATAGGGGAATCTTTTGCTACAAAAAGATGCCCTTTGGTTTGAAGAACGCGGGTGCTACCTACCAGCGGTTAGTGGATCAGGCTTTCTCAAAGCAAATTGGAAGGAACATGGAAGCTTATGTAGATGAACTGGTCATCAAAAGCAAATCAGGGGAGGCAATGATCCAAGACATCCGAGAAACATTTGACAACCTTCGAAGAATAAACATGAAGCTTAATCCTGTTAAGTGCTCCTTTGGGTTCGAGGAGGGGAAGTTTCTAGGCCATATTGTTGGAAAGCAAAGCATCAAGGCTAACCCGAGCAAGGTCCAAGCCGTCCTTGATATGAAGTCTCCTGCCACAAAGAAGGAAGTGCAAAGCCTCAACGGTAAAATCGCTGCCTTAAAACGTTTCTTGCCTAAGTCCGCGGAAAAGTCCTTGCCTTTCTTTAAAACACTAAAAAATTGTGTTGATAAGAAGGATTTTCGCTGGACAACTGAGGCAGAGGCTGCCTTCCTGGAACTCAAGAAACACATAGCTTCCCTGCCCGAAGTGGCAGCCCCTGAGGAAGGGGAAGTAATAACAGTTTATTTGTCTGCAGGAATGGAAGCAGTAAGCTCAGTGCTCTTGGTAGATCGAGGTAAAGAGCAAGTTCCAGTCTACTTTGTCAGCAGGGCCCTCAAAGACGCTGAAATTAACTACACTCCCATAGAGAAGCTTGTGTTGGCACTCGTACACACTGCTAAGAGAGTAAGGCGGTACTTCCATGCTCACCCAGTAAAGGTCATCACAGATCAACCCATACGATCCATCTTGGAAAAACCAGAAGATTCGGGAAGATTGGCAAAGTGGGCCATTGGTCTAGGGGAGCACAAGATAGAGTACCTACCAAGGAGAGCTTACAAAGGGCAAGTATTTGCTGACTTTCTCGCTGAGTTACCCATCCCGCAGGCAGAAGAAGAGATGAACGAGGTCGAAGAACAGCCTGACCTCAAGGGGAAATGGTGTCTTTTTACTGATGGAGCCTCAAGTGTAGAAGGTTCCGGGGCAGGTCTTGTCATCAAGGACCCCCACGGAACCGAATACACTTATGCCCTCCATCTAGACTTCCCCTGCACTAACAATGTTGCTGAATACGAGTCCCTCCTGGCCGGGTTGAGATTGGCAAAAAGCATGAAGGTACAAGAACTAAAAGTCTTCATTGATTCAAATCTGGTGGTCAAACAAGTAAATGGAGGATACACAGCCAAAGAACCCTCAATGGTTAGGTACAAAGACAAGGTCAAAGAGTTCATGAAGGAATTCAATGTCTTCACACTGGAACAGGTGTCAAGAACAAAGAACAAGCAGGCAGATGCCCTCAGCAAGCTAGCCTCCTTGACGTTTGCTCACCTAACCAAGAAGGTCCTAGTCGAGGTGCTGAAAGAACCATCCATCGATGACAAGGAAGTACAAGATGTCGTCACCGAAACAGACTCCACATGGATGACACCCATCATGTCCTACTTGAAGGAAGGGAAGCTACCAGAAAACGAACAAGAAGCTAAGCGATTGGTTATGAAGGCGAGACAATATGTAATCGAAGATGACAAGCTCTACAAGAAGGGATACTTGGCACCCCTACTAAGGTGTGTAGGTCCCAATCAAAGCAACTACCTCATCAGGGAGGTACATGAAGGCATATGTGGCATGCTTGCCGGACCTCGCTCTGTGGTGTCAAAGTTCATGAACTTGGGCTATTACTGGCCTACCATGCACAAGGATGCCTTTGAGACTATCCGAAAATGTGAAGCTTGTCAACTACAAACACCGGTGAAGACCAACCCCAAGCATGATCTTGTTCCCATCATCTCGGCATGGCCCTTCTACAAATGGGGAATGGACATTGTGGGTCCCTTCCCACAAGCTCTCGGAAGATTGAAGTTTCTCCTTGTAGCTGTCGACTATTTCACCAAGTGGCCGGAAGTCAGGCCATTAGCTACCATCTCGGGGAAACAGGTGATAACTTTCGTGTGGGAACAAATAGTCTGCCGGTATGGGCTACCATGGGAGATGGTGACAGACAATGGGAAGTAATTTGCCAACAAACCCTTCAGCAGCTGGTGCTCCGAGCTAGGAATCAAGCAAGTCTTCAGCTCAGTAGCCTACCCCCAGTCCAATGGACAAGTTGAACGCATGAACAGAAGCATTGTCGAAGGTATTAAAGCAAGGCTAGGAAGATGTGGCAAGAAATGGGTTGATGAACTCCCGAGTGTCCTTTGGGCTATAAGGACCATGGAGAAAACAAGCCACCGAAGAACACCGTATAGCCTTGTCTTCGGAAGCGAAGCTGTCATACCAGCCGAAATAGGGGTAAGCTCAGGAAGAATTGCTCGACAAGACGCTCAACACAACCAAAAGGAGGTCCTACTCAACCTGGACCTCCTCGAAGAGTCAAGGGACCAAGCCTCTATCAGGGAGGCCAGATACAAAAAGAAACTTGAAGCCTACTACAACACAAGAGTGCAGAAGGAAGCCTTCAGGCCGGGGGACCTTGTGTTAAGATGCAACGAAGCCAGCAGGCAGCAAGACGTAGGCAAGCTAGGTCCCCGATGGGAGGGGCCTTATGTTGTCAAAGAAGCACACAAAGGGGGATCCTACAAGCTAGCCGACACTAATGGCAAAATGATCCCAAGACATTGGAGTGATAAACACTTGAAACGTTTTTATGTTTAACAGTTGTAACGTCTCTTTGTATTTCAAAATCATGAGTAATGAATGAACTATGTTTCAAATTATTAACTTGTCGCTTATCTTATCAAAGGGTGAGCCCCTCCTAACTAGGCTCCATGGGATCCGGCGCTATACCTACCCATGAAACGGGGATGAGCTCCCAGGCCACAACTGCTCAACAGGGAACAAGGCTAAGTAACCTTCCTGTATACAGGGTGAGTCCCTAATACAATCCACGACTCCATGGGACAAGTCCTTGGAAGGAATACCTAAACCCATGAAAGAGGGTGAGCTCCTCACACTAAGACAGCTCCCACATGTTCACAACATGCAAAAACGAACATATCACTGAAAAATTATTCAAGAAAAGGTTTAAACATAAACAAACAAGCTGATAGGGTAAGCATTGCATCGGTTCCTTAGCTAAGTATCCTAAGTTGGGTGACTGCAGCATCCAACTCAAGGAGAAATGTTAAAGACATTGCAAACACTATAAACGACAAGTAACAGAGTCAAAACAACAAAACGTTAAACATAGATAAAGCATCACCCCTAAAGGGGGAGCATTCCATTAAAAGACAAATATCAAACGCCCCAAGGGCTGAGTACAGCATAGTTCGATTACAAAAGACATGCTAAAAACTTGAAAAAACTAAAACAAAGTTGAATCATGGAGTAGCTGGGTCTACGGCTTCATGGGTGGCATCATCTTCACCGGGGGGAGCCAGGGCTCGGTTACCAACATCGTCATAAAGGCCCTCAGTGTCAAGACCGGCGAATGGATCATCTTCGCTGGAAGGAGGGATAGACTCAACCTCCAGAGCTTGAAGGGGGGAAGGACTCTCGAATACCTGCTCCAGATTGGGAACCTTGGAAGAACCAGCAGGTTTTGCACGTTTGGAACTACCCTCCCCACCGTCGGCTCCCTCCAACATGATCATAAGAGGCCTTTTTGACACATAAGAGCCAAACACTTGATTGGCCACATCCTTTTTCAGGCCCTCTGGCTCCAAGTCTTGAAGGAAGGAGAGAGGCTGCTCAGAAGCCTTGGCAATAGCAGAGATGTAGGGATAGGTGGCAAGCTCCATTACCTTCACAGCATTCACAAACTCATCACCGGAAGAAGGCTTAAAGGATGGCAGCTCCTCAAGATCCTGACCCTCTTGAGCCGCTTTGAAACCGGCTTGAATTCCTCCATGGCGACCAAAAGATATGGCTTTTGCATAAATGTCCGCCAGAGGAGCATTAAACTCTTGAGAATGCAGGAGGTTGGTAACAAAACGAGCTACCCCCTTGGAGATTAGCCACTCCTTTTCTTCGGTCAAACGGTCCACCTGGACCCGGAGCTCTGTTCCCACCTTCTCCACCGAAGCCAGCTCCTGCTTAACTGCCTGCCGTGCCCGAACTAACCCTTCCCTCTCCTCAGCAACTTTTGCTTTCTCATCATGAAGACCTTTGAACATTTTCTCAAACTTTTCTTTCTCTAAACCAAGTTGGGTCTTCGACACAGCCAATTCCTGAACCAAATCCTTCTCCCGAGCAGCAAGCTTGGTCAATTCCTCCCTCGCCTTAACCAACTCGGCCTCATGCTCTTCAAAAAACTCCTCCACTTGTTCTCTTCTTGCCATCAACTCCCCCCACCTTGCCATACTATCGGGGAACAAAGACAGAAACTGCCCAAAGTGATAATACATCTTCTTCATAACATCCTTATCCATCCATTCCTTGTGAAGCTCTCTCTCAGCATCAGGGACACAATGGTCTATCAGATCACGGCAAACGGAAGCTTTCTTCAACAAATCAGTAGGTTTGATATCCCAATCCGGCACAAACACTCCTTCACCGGACTCCTGCTGGGCAGGAACATCAGAAACATCATCAACAGCAGCTTTAGAGCTTTCACCTCCTTCGGCTCGCAACAACTTCGGACTGGGACCTTTGACAACAACGTCCTTTGGCTTCTTGAAAACAACATCGTCTTTCTTCGGGGAGGACAATGTAAGCTTGCCCTTCCCGAGGGCAGGAGTGTACCCCAACGCAGAAGAAATCAGAGAAGTATCCTCATCTTCATCTCCAAAAACCAAGGGCACAGCAGAAGAGCCCCCCTGACTCGAGGAAGCAGTCTGGAGTCGCTTGCTGGAGCGACGGACAGTAACAGACTTCTCCCCAGAAGGCTCCACAGCAGCAACAGACGACGTGATCACACTTGTATACTCTCCCTTGAAATGAACATGCTCAGTCTTCACTACCACATTCTTACCCTCAGCAACATTCCGAACCTTAAACTTCACATCAGTAATATCATCCAGAGCCAGGAAGTCCAGAGTACTCATTTCTGCAAAAAGAAAAAACGGTTAGATAACATAAAAATGATAAGGATGCCAAGGAGGAGATAGGGAGACACCTACCCTTCCCACCATGATATATCACTGGGTCAGTCCCAGGATCATCCCAGTTAGCACTCAAGCCCACCATCACCAGAAAATCCTCAGGGAAGGTACGAAGACGAGTAGGAAAGCTACGCAGCTTCTCCAACAATACTTGGTCAAGAGTATCAGGATCAGGTTCCTTCTCGTTTAGAGGAGCATCCGAAGATCTCCGAGGAGTTTTAAAAGGTAGAAAGTCAGAGTTTAAGAAAAAGAACTTGTCTTTCCAGGAAGAAACAAGTCCGATGACACTAGAAATGAGGGCCGGTTCACATTGAGTCTTCTCAATGGTAAACCAATTCCCATTTTTAGCCAACCTAAAAAACCGCCGGTACATAGCCAAGGAAGGCTCATGACCATGGCAACGACACACTATCTCGAAGTGCAAAATCCTAGCAACTCCAGACGGACACAACTGATCAAGGGAAAGTTGGTGATACTCTAGAACATTCAGAAAAAAGGTGGAAAAGGGATACCTAAGGTTACCCTGGTCAAACTGACGGGTATACACCGCCACCTTGCCAGAGGGAACGGAGGTCACAGGGGTTTTCCCCTTTGGAACAGAAGGGTTAAAAGACAAAGGAATTCCGATCTCAGTACAGAATCGCTCAACATCAGACTTGGATAAACGAGTGAACTGAGATGCGAGATCGGTTTTCGACATAATGAAAGACGAAGTATGAAAGAAGGAAGAGGTTACTTACCAGATTTTATAGGAAAAAGAAGAGGATCGCCGGTTGGAGAACAATCGTGGGAGAGAGACGACGGTTTTCTAATTTAGGAAATAAAGTGAAGAAGAAAGAGGGGTTATCTCTTTATAAGGGATTTAAAATTTGAAATTAATGGCATTGAACGGTTACCAAGGGAAACCACCATTCAGCTATCCTAGAGGATGACGTCAGCCTAGCCCCTTGTCATGTCAACAGTCGTCTGGGACGGCTGATGGGACAAGCGTCTGCTCCCTAGGGAGTAATGATGGATAGCCATATTAATTAAAAAATCAGACCATCATGACAAATGCAAGGCCAAAAACTTGCACGAAATTTGATGAAGGAAAAAATAACAAACCAACGCTCCCATGAGGGAGCTCGGGGTTTAAAAAATTACCCGGTACCAACACAAGCTTAAGCAGCGTTACCACCGGGGAATATGACAATGTACAAGTCACAAGCACTTCTAACTTCTTTACAAATGCTTATGACTGGGGGGCTGATGACGTGTGTCCTAAAACGACAACGTCTAGACCTCTCGTCAAAAAGATAAGCAAAATAAATTTGATTAAGAGGTTGCCTGACTTAGTGGAGCTGATATAAGGCAGCTTACCTGCCATATGGAAGCCTCAGGGCAGAAAGCAAACAGTAAAAAGTCTTGGAAATGCAAAAAGGGGATTTTGGCTTATTATCATGGCAAGGGACAAAACACCACACAGCTCCAAGCCTTGCATTGGAAATGATAAAAGCTGAAAACATCCTAAAAGGGAAAAGTCTCACTGCTGGGAACTAAAAGAGGGTCAAACACATCCAGGTATGGTAAGGAAGCTACCCTGAGGGAGCTCCTGGGCAGAATTCGACTGCCTATATAAGGAGGCCCTTGGGTAGACATTCCACACACACTTCTCATTCATTCTCTCTACTCTCATACTCTCTACTTCATTATTTTCCCAACTCCACATGAATATGTACTTATTCTCACGCCGGAGTCCAAACGCAGGAGGCTCCCTCCTGCGTTAAGGCTAACGGTGTCTGCTACCTTTGTGCAGGTTTCTTCCAGGAACTTGAAGACCCCTGATCCTACAACCAAATCTAAACCTAAGCTTAAAACCTTAATCTCAACCTAATATACCATTAACCTATAATCCTAAACATCTCCTAACCTAATACCGGTCATTTTCCTTGTTGTAGTAACATTTCATGAAGTGCAAACTAATCATTTAAGCGTATAATATAGATACAATGCACATATACGAACTATACATGCTTAATCAGCACGAACTCCTCGTCTTCGGTCCAAAATGAAACTCGTTGAGGCATTTTTTTATAGTGGTGGAGAGTTGTGGCAAAAGAAAAGAAGAAATGGAGGAGTGTGTGTTTAAATAGAGTAAAATATAAACATTTATTTAATTATTTATTTTTAAATTAAACCGTTGCACATAGCGGTTAAAAAATTAAAGGTGGCCCACTTTCTAAGCCATTGGCTTTTGTTATTGCCATGGCTAATAACGACAGGGAAACAAGGGGGGGGTACTATTAAAAAAACCGGTGACTTGGCACTAATGGCGCCCTTACTCCAGGCAGCCTAACATGTCTTTTTAATACAACACTATAATTCAATACACCTCAAACAACCTAATCAATTCAGTAGCCAGTTATGACAATCCTTTATATAACCAAGCCTAAGGATGTTTTTAAAATTAAAGTATGTGATCCAGATTTAATTATAACAATTAGGGGTTGTAAAAAAACTCTCTTTATGGACCGCCGGAAAACTCCTATTCCGGTAGAGGTTCAACGTCGTATTACAAAGATATTTGTCACTAATCTTCCGGATGGATGCAACGGCCTAGATTTAGCTTCGCACGTCAGGTTGCATGGACAGATCTTTGATCTGTACATTGCAAGGAAAAGAGATAGGGGAGGGAATCGATTTGGTTTTATTTCAATGCTCGACATCAAGGATAAAGAAGATTTATTGAAGAACCTTCGGGGTATTCATATGGGAAACAATAAACTTTGATTCAATATAGCAAGGTATGTTCTAGAGGATGGTGAAATCAATATGGGTGGTACCAAACAGAAGCATGGCATGTCATCGGACCCTAATGTCTTTGTTGGGGAAGGATCGGCGGCCAATGCAGGACATACTGTGTCAGGGGATTGGTCTTTTAAAGACATGTTAGTTGGTAAAACTATCAACGTTGATGAAAAGGTTAATGCTTTCTCATCTCTGAATGGAAAAGCTGTTGTGGCGAGGATGGTTGATGTTATGGCTTTGAAGAATATCTACGTGTATCTTAATGAAATATGTCCTGGTTTTGGTAGAGTACAATACTTAGGAGGTCTCGATCTTCTGGTGTCTTTTGATGATGTCGAGACGGCCCAGACGTTTCGATTCGCTGCGGAGAATATGAAGGACGCTTTCTCTTTAGTATGCACTTGGGAAGGCCAATCCTTGGGTTTTGAACATGTGGCGTGGTTGAAGATAAAAGGCATTCCTCTACATTTGATCTCAAATGAGGTTATTAATAATGTAGTAGGAATGATAGGTAAGGTGGTGTACAAAGCAAACAGGTCTGAATATGACCATGACCTATCCTTCGAGTATGTGGGAGTCTTGGTCGGAGATGGCAAGAAAATTTCGGACGAGGTTATGCTTGTGTGGAGAAATCGAAAGTTTCGTGTATGGATTATTGAAGAAGCTGGTGAATGGATGCCTGATTTCGTTCCGGTTCCCGCTGATCAACCGGTTGATACCATGGCAAGCGAGGAGTCGACTGCGGATGACATGCCGGAAAATCAATCGGACAGTGAAGATAGTAAGGGTCCGGGAGAAGACCCGGTTGTTGTCTTGTTGACCAGCCAATGGACCCGGTTGACCGGATTGACCCACTCGTTGACCAAATTCAAAAGGAAGGTTTTGATTGCACAATTATTGTCAATAATAATGAGCAATCATTGCCTTTTAAGGATAATATTGATTTGGAGAATGTTTCGGAGGACCACTTCATTCCTGCTACAGATTTTGACTTTGACCAACCAAATGTTAATGACCAAAATAGCCCCTTGTGCTCAAATGTTATTAAACGAAAGAAATGTAAAAAAACCGATGTGGGCCGGACAAGTTTCAATTACGTCAGCAGTAATGAAAGTCAAAAGTTGGGTAAGAAGCCCAAAAGTACTCTTGATGCATACTTGGAAGAAGATGTCTTTGGGCTAAACCCATTATTGGGCTTGGACAACAACAGCCCAAATCATTTGGCCGACAATATAACAGAGATCAACAATAATCTGATTGACCTTAACTCTCAACCTATCCATCCCTGTGAAGATTCTCCTGTTACTTCACCAAGTGTTCACGATGCAGCTGTTCAACACAGAGAACCCCCTACCGTACAAGAGGAGAGTGATGCGACTAAGGTGTTGGGAGATAAATTGGGAGTATCTTTGGAGGACCACGTTCAGTTAGTTCAAAAGACGATTATTCAAGAAGGTTTACAATATGGTAAGCAATGAATTGTCTTTCGGTCAATATTCGTGGGATTGGGTCTCAAGGTAAATCGGATTGGATAAACCGTTTAAAGAACGAACATGGTGTAGTGTTTATTGGGCTACAGGAAACGATGTCTAATGATATGTCGTCTGGCTTGGTGTCGAAGTATTGGGGAGGTTTGGGTCATGATTTTGCTAGTGTTGATGCCGTTGGAAATTCTGGAGGGATCCTTAGTATATGGGACCCAAAATTCTTTTCAAAAGATTCGGTTGTTAAAGACCCCAATTTCTTACTTATCTCCGGCTTTCTTTCTGATGGTTACAGTCGTGTTAATTTTCTGAATGTTTATGCCCCACAAAATAATATTCTGAAGAGAAATCTTTGGGATAGATTACTTCGGGTTATTCAAATGGGTTCTGGGTGGTGGATTATTTTTGGTGACTTCAATGCGGTTAGAGACCAAGGTGAACGGAAAAATTCGGTCTTTGACCCTGTCTGTGCACGAGATTTTAACCATTTTGTGGATGATGCTGGTCTTAGGGAATATGAGTTGAAAGGAATGAAGTATACATATATGGTCAATCGGCGAGGTGTGTGCAAATTGAGCCACATTGATAGAGTTTTCGTTTGTGAAAATATTTTTAATAAATGGGCGAATGGGTATGTTCGGGCTCTTAAAAGAGAAAAGTCGGATCATTCTCCGTTACTCCTTTCTCTTGTTGACACAAATTTCGGTCCGAAGCCGTTTAGATGGTATGACTCTTGGGTTGATAGACCGGGTTGTTTGGAGGTTATCAATTCAGTCTTCGATGGTTGGATAGATTCAGGCCCGGCAGATTTGAATTTAACAAACAAATTAAAACATTTGAGAGATAAACTCAAGGTGTGGATTACGGCCAGCAAGCTAAAAGAAAGCCAAGACGAAAACAACTTGAGACATGAGAAGGAAAGCCTTGATGTCCTAATGGAGCAACAAGATTTGGAAGAATCGGATGTTTGGATTTGGACTGAATGTGTAAAAAGTTTACAGGAAATCGAGCTTATGAAAGCTTGTGACATGAGACAAAAGTCGCGGATTAAATGGGCAACTCTTGGTGATGAGAATTCAAGTTTTTTTCATAACATCGTCAAGGGTAGACACGCGAGAAATTTGATTCCGGGCCTCCAAATCAACGACGAGTGGATCTCAAAACCGGTTTTGGTTAAGAGGGAAATCCTTAAATATTACCGAGATCACTTCCGAGAAGACACGCCTATACGGCCCATTGCAAACTGTGAAGGTTGGAAACGTCTGACTGATACGGATGGTTCTTTTTTGACAGGTCCCTTTTCCAAACAAGAAATTCGAGACGCAGCTTTCGATTGCGGGTCAAACAAGGCCCCCGGACCGGATGGCTTTAATTTTCGGTTTGTGAAGCGTTTTTGGAACTTGCTCGAAAATGATTTTTATAAAATTATGGACGAGTTTTATGACACAGGTACTATTAATTCGGGTTGCGGTTCAGCCTTTATTACTTTGATTCCTAAGGTTAAATCACCGGTGGGCCTCAAAGATTATCGTCCTATTACTCTTATTGGGATGATAAGTAAGGTTATTTCTAAAATCCTTACTAATCGTCTCAAAAAGGTTTTAGGTAAGGTGATTTCTGAATCACAATCAGCGTTTCTATCTGATCGCTTTATTTTAGACGGTCCGCTTGTGGTGAATGAGATTATCGATTGGCTGAAAAAACACAAGAAAAAGGCTTTCCTTCTAAAGATAGATTTCGAAAAAGCCTACGACAATGTCAATTGGCATTTTTTGATATCTATGATGTCTCAAATGGGTTTTCCGGCGAAATGGTGCACGTGGATCAAAGGCATTCTTGTTTCAAGTCGAGCCTCAATTCTAGTTAATGGTTCTCCCACTTTTCAGTTTAAAAGTGGAAAAGGCCTTCGACAAGGTGATCCTTTATCGCCTTTCTTATTTTTGGTTGTAATGGAGTGTCTTTCTTGGATGTTGGATAAAGCAAAACTTATTGGAGTTCACAAAGGCATAACTCTTCCGGAAAATGGAGCAAATATCAACCATCTTTTCTACGCGGACGACGCTCTCATAATGGGTGTTTGGTCTCAAGACAATCTCCAATGCACGGCTAGAATACTTAGAGTATTCTATCTATGCTCGGGTCTTCGCATAAACATACACAAATCCAATTTATTCGGCGTTGGCACGCAAGATTTCGAGGTCGATAATATGAGGCAGTTCTTGGGATGTAAGCGTGGAGATTTTCCCTTCTCCTACTTAGGCATTAAAGTGGGAGCCAAGATGTCAAAAATAGGGAATTGGGACTCGGTGATTGAAGTCGTGAGGAACTGGTTGATTTCTTGGAAAGCTAGATGTAACACCCGAAAACCAAAATCTAGTTTATCACAATATTAACTTAGAAAAGGGAACGGGTTAAGTAGGGATATTGTTAATCACTACTAAACAAATAAAAACCCAAGTAGTAGGTTGGTGCCTTGAATTGTGGAATAAAAACTCCAAGGGCCATTTCTGCCAATAGACCAAAGATTATTAATAATAATAATAAAACAAAAAAAAACTAATATTAAGTGGGTTGGTGATCAGGGGATCGACCAAAACACCACAAAACACACTCCATAACACACACTACTCTTCTTCACCCCTCTTGAAGCTAAATCTTGCTTGTTAAGGGGTTAATCCAACTGCATGTGGGCTTAATCAACTCAATAAACTCAAGTAAGCATCTAGGTATCACTTGTTCTATCTAGATTGTTGTTTTATAACTCATTTATGATGAATAAGATTTTTAGGGTTCTTGATTGGAAACGAATTTATGAACTTTAAGGAACCTTATGAGAAAGGGATACCTTGAAGTCTTGTAAATTTTGCTCCATATGAATCATCTAACCCTAGAACATAAGAATTTGGGGAAACTAGGGTGTTATGGATTGGTTCCCTCAAGAAGGGTGAAACAACCCTTAATAACCCTATATAATTACTTGAACAACTTGAAATTGTGAATTATTGGCCATTAGCAATAATAAAATAACACCTTGTAATAAGATTATGAGGTGGGTAGTGAGTGGTTGTTTGACCCATTCGGCTAGATTAATTGGGTGAAAAATCATGTATGTTAAGTGTTTGATTAAATGCTCAAAAGAAATTACTTGTATGGAAATCCATAAAAGTAATGGGATTATTAATGAAATGTGCTAAATTGGTGATCATACCACTAATTGTATTGACAAACACTTGGATATTCATCTAGGTGAATCAAGTGGAAGTCTTGAAGTCAAGAGCGAAACGGATACTCGTCAAAAGGGAAAGCTTTGAGGTACGTTCGCCTACATTCATTCGTGTTATAGCTTGTTTAGAATACTTACAAATTGCCATGATAAAAGGATATGTAGATTAGCATGTTGATATGAAAACGGATAACATGAACACATAAATGATAAGTGGTCCCTAAGGACCCGAAACATGAAACTTGTTTAGACGCAAGCGAATCGTGGGCGCAATTCGTACAATGTGTATGAAGCCTATCGACCATAACGAGAACGACATCCATTGACGACCCAAACGGGTCAAATGGATGAGAAAGTAAGCTTGGAAAGCGATAAAAGGGAATAAGACCGAGGCA
This sequence comes from Ambrosia trifida, assembly GCA_028751855.1. Lineage (NCBI taxonomy): Eukaryota > Viridiplantae > Streptophyta > Magnoliopsida > Asterales > Asteraceae > Ambrosia > Ambrosia trifida. Next base: position 47,622,778 of record CM054124.1, read on the forward strand.
TAAACTATCCCGTGCGGATAGTAGAGCCCGAGGCATCTCTAAACACTCTTAAACCGAGGCGAATACGACCCGGGAAGGGGTTGTAGGGGCCAAGGTAGCGAAATTTGGCTTAAACCAAGAGTTAGGCTGTGAAAAAGGAAGAAAACTGCATCTGGAACATTCGAGCGGCCGCTCGGCCCCTTCGAGCGGCCGATCAAACTTTCTGAGAGAATCTGGAGTTTGCCCGCGCGCCTTCGAGCGGCCGCGCGCCGAGCCCGCGCGAAACGCCCAGTGTGTTCTTTTTTGATCGTTTATCCAATTTTAAGGCTTTCTAACGTTATCTAACTCCGTTTGATGTACGTGTAACAGGTTGGGGATACGATGAACCTCCGGATGGAAGATCAAGCAACCGAAACAAACCGAACGCGTGCTTTGGAACGTCTTTTGTAGGAACTAGTCATAACTTAGTTTAGTTAAACGATGTCTCTTGTTTCCGCTGTGTTGATTAAAAATACTAATTGGTTGTTGTAAACTCAACCCCATCCGGTTCCTTTTGGATATGAAATGTAATGGTACTTAGGTGGTAATCGGTAATTAGTGAATAAGTCGTGATTAAACCCACTTAAAAGCCTTAATTATAACATCGTAGGGGTAGGGTCTTACAAGTGGTATTCAGAGCCAAAGGTTTTCGTTCGGTTTGAAGCTTGATCAAGAAATCCGGAGAAACAATACCCCAACTCGGTAAGCAACAACATAAGTCGAGTTAGATATACAATCTTAATTGTTTGAAACAACTAAAGCATAAGTCGAATCATGAAAAGCGAATCATAAGGCATGCTCATAAGGCGTTAACATATGCATTATGAGACAACAGAGAATAACGAAATGTGAATGAACTTGCCTTATTGCAGTAAACAAAATGTCGGATGAGACTGAAACGGAACCCAACCCCATTACTTGGGAGGAGATAAATGAAAGAATCTCGCAAGAAGTGGGCAAGGCTTTGGAAAAGGGTTTGAAGAACCTAACTGATGACATCCGTGGGGCTGTTTTGGCCGCCATGGATGAAAGGATGATCGAGCTGAAAGAGAGCTTCTCTCAAGATAAAGAGAGAACAAAAGAAAGGAAGGGTTGTACTTATGTCAAGTTCGTAGCTTGTAAACCACCACTCTACAAAGGGGAGGTAAACCCGATTGTTTGCCAAAAATGGATCGACGACATTGAGGGGATATTCGAACGAACCCATTGTGACTCTAGTGATCAAGTGGCTTACGCCACGGGTCAACTACGTGAAAATGCAAAGACTTGGTGGGACGTGGTCAAGGCGGAAAAAGGTACGGAAAACGTACGAAACATGACTTGGGAAGAATTCAAGGTGCTTTTCCTAAAACACCATAGCCCAAGGGCGGTGGTGGGCAAAATCAAGGAGGAGTTTATGAATTTGAGGCAAAAAGGGGAAACCATAGACGTGATCACGGGAATGTTTCTCGACAAGCTAAAGTTTTGCACCGAACTAGTGCAAACTGAAGAGCAAAAGATTTATCATTACCATAACATGCTTAGTGGGGAGTATAGAGAATTCCTAGAGCCGTCAAAGTACGCCACTTTAACCGAATTAGTGGATGCCGCCCGTAACCGGGAGATTGAACTCAAGAGGCAAATTGAAAGAGGGGAAAGAAAGCCGGTTGATGCAAATCCAAGCCCCACAAAGAAACAAAGAAAGAATGAAACGCCGGCAAAGGGTAATCCAAAGCAAAGCTCAAGTGCAAGCCCGTGTGATTTCTGTCATCGACCCCATAAAGGGGAATGCTACTTCAAGAGCAAGCCATGCCCAAACTGTAACAAACTAGGGCATGTGATCAGAGATTGCCCCACCAAGGCGAATGTGTGCTACAATTGTTATCAACCGGGTCATGTGAAAGCGGCATGCCCCGAATTGTTGAAAGGAGCGGAGGCCAAAGCTAAAGCACCAAAGGAGGAGCCTCCTAAAGCCCGGGCGCGATCCTTCCAACTAACTGCGGAAGAAGCCAAGAATGAACCCAATGTGGTGGCAGGTACCTTTCTTATAAACTTAATACCTGCACGTGTGTTATTTGATACGGGGGCTAACAAATCCTTTATAGCCCACACGTTTGTTCAACACCCGTCGTTTAACTTGTCTAAGCTAACAATACCGGTGGAAGTAGAGGTAGGTAACAATGAAAGCTTCATGGTACGTGACATCTACCGAGGATGCAAAATCACTATAGAGGATGAGGAATTCCCCATTGACTTGTTACCAATGGCGATGAGGGAATTCCATGTGGTAGTTGGAATGGATTGGCTATCCCGGTACCACGCGAACGTTAGGTGCTACCGTAAGGAGATAGACTTAACGTCTCCAAGCGGAAAGCTACTAACAATTTATGGGGAGAGTGACTCTATACCCATTATATGCTCGTTCTTGGAAGCAACTAAGTTGGTGCGGCATGGATGTAGGGCATTTCTAGCCTATGCGACCGACACCTCCATGCCAATCCCCTCTATCCACGACGTCCCGGTAGTAAGAGAGTTTGAGGAAGTATTCCCGGAAGAATTACCGGGAATACCTCCGGCCCGAGAAGTAGAATTCCATATCGAATTAGTTCCGGGGGCCAAGCCGATTGCTAAGGCTCCCTATAGGCTAGCACCCACGGAATTGCGGGAATTGTTTACCCAATTACAAGATCTCCTTAATAAGGGGTTTATTCGACCGAGCGTCTCTCCTTGGGGAGCACCGGTTTTATTTGTGAAAAAGAAAGACGGTAGCATGCGGATGTGCATAGACTATCGGGAATTGAATAAACTCACTGTAAAGAACCGGTACCCTCTCCCAAGAATTGACGATCTTTTTGACCAATTACAAGGCGCAAAGTGGTTTTCTAAGATAGATCTAAGGTCGGGGTATCATCAGTTGCGGGTGAAGGAAGAAGATGTGCCAAAGACCGCCTTCCGGACCCGTTATGGGCATTACGAATTCCTAGTAATGTCCTTCGGGTTGACAAACGCACCCGCTGCTTTCATGGATCTCATGAACCGGGTGTGCAAGCCAATGCTCGACAAGTCAGTGATAGTTTTTATTGATGACATTCTAGTCTACTCCAAAAGTGAAGAGGATCATTCTCGACACTTGCGAGAAGTACTAGAGACCTTGAAGAAAGAGCGACTCTTTGCAAAATTCTCTAAATGCGCCTTCTGGATTCGAGAGGTGCAGTTTTTGGGCCATGTAATTAGCGCCAATGGGATAATGGTGGACCCCTCAAAAATTGAAGCTGTGATCAATTGGGCACCACCAAGAAACCCGTCAGAGATAAGAAGCTTCTTGGGGTTGGCCGGGTATTATCGAAGATTTATTCAAGACTTCTCAAAAATCGCATTACCTCTAACCAAGTTGACCCGCAAGGAAGTCAAATTCAACTGGGGGGAGGAGCAAGCTAATGCATTTCAAACCTTAAAGGCAAAGTTAACCCAAGCACCGGTATTAACCTTACCCGACGGCATTGAGGATCTAGTAGTATACTCGGACGCATCACAACAAGGCCTTGGGTGTGTACTCATGCAAAGGGGCAAGGTGATCGCGTATGCGTCAAGGCAACTAAAGATCCACGAGACCAAATACCCAACCCATGATCTTGAGTTGGCCGCCGTGGTGTTCGCTTTGAAACTTTGGAGGCACTACCTCTATGGGGCAAAGTGCGTCATTTACACGGACCACAAGAGCTTGAAATACTTCTTCGATCAAAGAGACCTTAACCTAAGGCAAAGAAGATGGTTGGAAACTATCAAAGACTATGACTGCGAAATACATTATCATCCCGGGAAAGCTAACGTGGTGGCGGATGCACTAAGCCGAAAGGGAGATTATTCCCCGATTCGCGTGAAGTCAATGCAACTAATCGTGACATCGGGATTAATGAACCAAATTCGAGCGGCACAGGTTGAGGCTTGCAAAGAAGAGAACTGGAAAAAGGAAAGAATTCAAGGTCAGACAAGAGACCTAGTCGAGAGAAATGATGGATTGAAAACCCGGTTTGGGAGAATCTGGGTACCCAACACGTGTAGTGTTAAGGAGCTTTTGCTCGACGAGGCTCATAAGTCTCGTTACTCGATCCATCCGGGTGCCACAAAAATGTACCGGGATTTGAAGCGAAATTATTGGTGGCCGGGAATGAAACGAGACGTAGTGAGATATGTGGAGAGGTGCCTGACTTGTCTACAAGTTAAGGCGGAGCATCAAAAGCCATATGGTAAGTTGCAACCCTTAGAAATACCAACATGGAAATGGGAAAACCTTACCATGGATTTGCTCACAAAATTGCCTAGAACCGCACGGGGATTTGATGCGATATGGGTGGTAGTAGATAGACTAACCAAGAGTGCCCATTTCCTTCCTATTAAGGAAACATATACGTCCGAGAAAATGGCGGAAGTGTACATGAACGAGATAGTGTCGAGACATGGTGTACCGGTGTCGATTGTTTCCGACCGGGACACACGCTTCACCTCCCAGTTCTGGAGGAACTTTCAAGACCAAATGGGTACGAGGCTACTAATTAGCACCGCTTACCATCCCCAAACGGATGGACAAAGCGAGAGAACCATCCAGACGCTAACCGACATGCTTCGTGCCTGCATTATTGACTTCGGAGGTAGTTGGGATGCCCATCTACCGCTTGTTGAATTTTCGTACAATAATAGTTACCATGCAAGCATCGGAATGCCACCATATGAGATGTTGTATGGAAGAAAGTGCCGGACTCCGGTATGTTGGGATGAGGTGGGACCTCGCGAAATTGCGCCAAGGGATGTCCTTAGTGTTACAAATGAAAAGATCGAAGCAATACGTGCACATTTAAAGGCGGCTCAAGATCGGCAAAAGCACTATGCGGACAAGAAACATAGAGCCATTGAATTCCAACCCGGGGATAAAGTCATGCTAAAGGTCTCGCCCTGGAGAGGGATAATTTGCTTCAAAAAGAAAGGGAAATTGAGCCCTAGATTCATCGGACCCTTCAAAGTGTTGGAACGGGTGGGACAAGTCGCATACCGCTTAGAGTTACCGGAGGAACTAAGTGCTATCCACAATACCTTCCACGTCTCCCATTTACGCAAGTGTTTAACGGAAGAGGCGGTATTCCAACCCCTTGATGATCTCGAAATCGATATGAAGCGGAATCTAACCCCAAGACCGGTAGAGATTTTGGATCGAAAGGTTCGAAAGCTCCGCACCAAAACCGTAGTTCAAGTGAAGGTGAAATGGGAATCACGAAAAGGATCGCCCGTGACATGGGAATCCGAAGAAGAAATGAAGCGGCTATACCCCTTTTTATTCGGTACGTTCTAAGTTTCGTGGACGAAACCCCTTTAAGGGGGGTGGAGTTGTAACACCCGAAAACCAAAATCTAGTTTATCACAATATTAACTTAGAAAAGGGAACGGGTTAAGTAGGGATATTGTTAATCACTACTAAACAAATAAAAACCCAAGTAGTAGGTTGGTGCCTTGAATTGTGGAATAAAAACTCCAAGGGCCATTTCTGCCAATAGACCAAAGATTATTAATAATAATAATAAAACAAAAAAAAAACTAATATTAAGTGGGTTGGTGATCAGGGGATCGACCAAAACACCACAAAACACACTCCATAACACACACTACTCTTCTTCACCCCTCTTGAAGCTAAATCTTGCTTGTTAAGGGGTTAATCCAACTGCATGTGGGCTTAATCAACTCAATAAACTCAAGTAAGCATCTAGGTATCACTTGTTCTATCTAGATTGTTGTTTTATAACTCATTTATGATGAATAAGATTTTTAGGGTTCTTGATTGGAAACGAATTTATGAACTTTAAGGAACCTTATGAGAAAGGGATACCTTGAAGTCTTGTAAATTTTGCTCCATATGAATCATCTAACCCTAGAACATAAGAATTTGGGGAAACTAGGGTGTTATGGATTGGTTCCCTCAAGAAGGGTGAAACAACCCTTAATAACCCTATATAATTACTTGAACAACTTGAAATTGTGAATTATTGGCCATTAGCAATAATAAAATAACACCTTGTAATAAGATTATGAGGTGGGTAGTGAGTGGTTGTTTGACCCATTCGGCTAGATTAATTGGGTGAAAAATCATGTATGTTAAGTGTTTGATTAAATGCTCAAAAGAAATTACTTGTATGGAAATCCATAAAAGTAATGGGATTATTAATGAAATGTGCTAAATTGGTGATCATACCACTAATTGTATTGACAAACACTTGGATATTCATCTAGGTGAATCAAGTGGAAGTCTTGAAGTCAAGAGCGAAACGGATACTCGTCAAAAGGGAAAGCTTTGAGGTACGTTCGCCTACATTCATTCGTGTTATAGCTTGTTTAGAATACTTACAAATTGCCATGATAAAAGGATATGTAGATTAGCATGTTGATATGAAAACGGATAACATGAACACATAAATGATAAGTGGTCCCTAAGGACCCGAAACATGAAACTTGTTTAGACGCAAGCGAATCGTGGGCGCAATTCGTACAATGTGTATGAAGCCTATCGACCATAACGAGAACGACATCCATTGACGACCCAAACGGGTCAAATGGATGAGAAAGTAAGCTTGGAAAGCGATAAAAGGGAATAAGACCGAGGCATAAACTATCCCGTGCGGATAGTAGAGCCCGAGGCATCTCTAAACACTCTTAAACCGAGGCGAATACGACCCGGGAAGGGGTTGTAGGGGCCAAGGTAGCGAAATTTGGCTTAAACCAAGAGTTAGGCTGTGAAAAAGGAAGAAAACTGCATCTGGAACATTCGAGCGGCCGCTCGGCCCCTTCGAGCGGCCGATCAAACTTTCTGAGAGAATCTGGAGTTTGCCCGCGCGCCTTCGAGCGGCCGCGCGCCGAGCCCGCGCGAAACGCCCAGTGTGTTCTTTTTTGATCGTTTATCCAATTTTAAGGCTTTCTAACGTTATCTAACTCCGTTTGATGTACGTGTAACAGGTTGGGGATACGATGAACCTCCGGATGGAAGATCAAGCAACCGAAACAAACCGAACGCGTGCTTTGGAACGTCTTTTGTAGGAACTAGTCATAACTTAGTTTAGTTAAACGATGTCTCTTGTTTCCGCTGTGTTGATTAAAAATACTAATTGGTTGTTGTAAACTCAACCCCATCCGGTTCCTTTTGGATATGAAATGTAATGGTACTTAGGTGGTAATCGGTAATTAGTGAATAAGTCGTGATTAAACCCACTTAAAAGCCTTAATTATAACATCGTAGGGGTAGGGTCTTACACTAGACATCTCTCAATTGGGGGTCGTTTAATTCTTATTAAGGCGGTTTTAGAAAACTTGCCAATATACTATCTTTCTTTGTACAAAGCCCCTAAGAAGGTCACCGACACTATTGAGGCGATTATGCGTCGTTTCTTTTGGGCCGGATCTAGTGACGATAAAAGGATTAGTTGGGTCGCGTGGGATGTTGTTACTACTCCAAAAAAATCCGGGGGTTTGGGTCTTTCAAAATTGGTCCACGTTAATGAGGCTCTCTTACTCAAATGGTCTTGGCGTTTCAAGAAAGATGGAATTTGTCTATGGAAGAAAATAGTGGTGGGGTGCTATGGATCTAACAGGTCTTGGTCGTCCATCCCTTACTCTCCATACTCAAACAGTTGCTGGAAATTTATTGCTAGAGTCGGGGAAAAACTGTGGAATGGCAAACCACTTAATAGTTACATCTGCGGTACAGTGGGGAATGGCGAAAGTTTTCACTTCTGGATAGATGCCTGGATCTATGATGAACCACTTCGTACCATATATCCGCAGCTGTTCAAAATTGAAAAGAACAAATGGGCAACCATCTCGGACATATTGCAGGTGATTAATGGCAGCAAACACCTTATTTGGGACTGGTCTGCAGCCCCAGTATCGGCTCAGCAGGTGTCCGAGCTGTTTAACTTGTTATCGGACATTCACGACTTCGAATGGAAAGGGGACGCGGATAGTTGGAGGTGGACAGCTGATTCCAGCGGCATTTATACGGTGAAAACAGCAAAAAACCTGCTGTCAAACGGGTCGGCTGCGACTAATACTTGGAACATGAATTGGTATGGTTGGGTTCCTCTGAAATGCAAAGTTATGGCGTGGAGAGCTACGCTTAATCGCTTACCAACGAAGATTGAACTGTTCAAACGGGGAGTCCCGATCCAAGATAAAGCCTGCGTCTTTTGCAATTCGGATGACGAGACGGCGATCCATATCTTCACCGACTGTTTTTATACAGCAGAGATATGGACCAGAATTCAAAGCTGGTGCAATATCGCTCCTTTAATTGTGTTCGATGTCTCGGATATTTTGAAAACTCTAGAAGCACAGCAGCTTTCGAAGCAAGCCTTATACATCCTGAACGGGATACTTATTACAACTATGTGGGCGATTTGGAACGAAAGGAACAAGAGAATTTTCGAAGGAAAAAGCCGGAGACCGATTGAAGTCGTGGAGATTATAAAAACTACGTCTTATTTCTGGATCCGCAATAGATCCAAGATTAAAAATATAGAGTGGAATGTTTGGTGTAGTTCCCCGTTGAATTCTATGATGTAATGTCGGCTTTTGCCCTTGAGTCCTTGTTTTGAGGACTTCTTGTGGCGTTTTTGAATGAAACTTACCTTTCAAAAAAAAAAAAAAGGGGCTGTTTGTTGCTTATTAATGATTTCATTAAGAGCCTCATCTGAATTAGTTAGTATTAAGTGTGTTTGATTCACCAGAAAGACACTTCTGAATCAGACAACCATTAACCTCTAACCCATTAAATTTCAAAATGAGTATGAATGACAATGTTACGCCTTTCACCCTTTTTTCCGTGTTCATAAGCTTTACTCTGCCACTCTCACAGCACCTCCTTGATCTACCACCACTTCCTCCACTACCAACATCCACCATATAGATGTACTTTTACTGACTCAACACTTACTCTTTAGAGTCTTTTATCGAATCAGACATCTTAACTAAAACGAAAGATGCCCTAACACATTATACGACAAAAATGCCGTTGCAACTTTTAGGATATAAATGAGGCATTGGTTTTGGCATTTGTGGCTTAGAATTTTTTTAAAGAAAAAAAAAATAATATAATCCAATTCTCCCAAGATATCGACATTCTGTCAACTCTATCAACTTTTTAAAAAGTAAATTGTCGATTAGTTATGCTAACTTAGATTGATATCTCCTTAATCTAAGATCTATCGTGATTGATTATGTTGTTCAATACAATTTTTTTTAAATAATAATTAACTTTTTAAAAACAAAAGATTGATCTTTTAGGGAACAACTTTTTGTACAAGACAACAATATCGATCACGGTATGGTCTTTAACTTACAACGCTCGCCACAATATCTTGAATAGTTATAATGTTTTCCTTATTTTAATATTTATATAATTGCACAACTTATTTATTTAAATTACAAGCTTCACATTTTTTATATTTTATAAAAGTACATTGGCATGATTCATACACTATATAAACCACACCACACCACCATAATAATTACATTAAAAAAAAAACTAAATATTTGACATTTTCAAAGCTTTTTTTTTTTTTGCTTTTCCCATTTTGCCCTTCAAGTGTTTCTTTCATAACTATATCCTATAAGCTGCTTCTTTGTACAAATGGAGGGGTTCCACAGTCCACACACAGGCTTTATAAGGTAAAATGCACTTGTGTATGAAAATAGAGGGGCCTTTGGGTAATTAAGTAGAAGTTTAGGGGGCTAGTTGACTGATTGGATTAGATTAACATTCTATAATCAGTCCTCCCATTGGTGCTCTATGAGGAATACCCTTTCTCCTCTTGGCTGCTCTAAAGCTTGCGGCGGTAGGTGGTGGCGTCGATGGAGTGAAGCTGTGAATAGAGATGTTATTATGGTTACTCCGCCGCCGTAGATGGTTGCCGCTACCGTTTGAGTCATCGGAATCCGACACCGCCATTATTAAGTGCTTTTTCTCAGGGGAAATCTTCTTCTTTCTTTCGAAAATTGTGGATGTCCCAACAATCTGTTCCGAATATATAGACATAAAATTTAATCAATGGTTATAAATATATATTAAAAAAAAAGATTTGAATGGATTTTTGAATTTAACTTCAATAAATCAATCATTCAATATAAATTTCCCCATTCCACTCAATAGAATGTCAAATTTGTTATCATGTACTTTGAAACCCCACAACTCATTAAAATTGGGTGCACTATACGTGCCCATTTATATTGATTTGACAATTTAATTAAAAAAATTCAGAAAGCTTATACAACCCGTGTAAGATTATGCAACATATTGATGTCGCCCCTTATACTAATAGGGTGTTTGGGATTGCGTTTTAAATCTGATTTTTAGATTATTGCGTTTTGAAAACGCAAATAATCTGTTTTTAGTGTTTGGGATTGCGTTTTGAAAATGCAGATAATCAGTTTTTTAGGCTACCAAAACGCAATAATCTATAAGCAGCTCCATCCCTGTTTTTCCAAAACGCATAATCTGTTTTGAATAATCAATCCCAAACACCCCCAAGTATAAGTAACATTCATCATTTTATACATTTTATACGACTCGTATAAGGACTGATGTGATCATGACATTCAATATTAAAAACAAACGGGTACACTTAGCATAACGCATGAAAAATGATCAATGATCACCATAGATATGACCACACCTAAACATTTCAATCGATTACGAAACTAGGAAGTAGGTGGAGCAATTAATTCAACATTTGTACAAATCAAACTCATAACAAGTTAATGACATTACCTTGCATCCAAGTGAACAAAACCGAAACGAATCAAGAAGGCTGCGCTCGCAAACTTCGCAGGTGTTTGTAACACCTTTGCCTGGCTTTGGTTGTGGGCGTTCGTTCAAGAACACAACTTTCGCGCTGTTGATCACATAAGTTTGTACTGAACTAATGTCCAAGAACTTTTGAATCTCCAATACCCTAATCACATCATGATATGATGACCTCCTTATCTACAAATTAATGATGAAAAATCACCACCATTGTCAAATTAATCAAAGAAACATAATAAAATTCAAAATTAAATAAATACCAAAATGGTTATATCATAATTTGATTAAAGTAAAAACACATTATCATATGAATTTCACCCCAATATGTTTACTTTTTAAAAAAAAAAAATACCACCATTGTCAAACCAATCAAAGAAAGAAACATAGTAAAAGTCAAAATTGATATACACCTAAATTATTTAATAAAAAAATGAGAAAATCCCAGATGCTTAAAACATAAAACTTGAACTTTAGTATTTGAAATTTCAGCCAATTTTATTTAATTTAACAAAAATCAAAGAAAAAAAAATACCACCATTGTCAAACTAATAACCAAAACAGAGTAAAACTCAAAATTAATAAATACCCAAATCATAATAATCAAAACTGGGCAAACCCATTACTTTAATTTGATAAAAATGTGAACTTTATCATACTAATTTCACCAAAACTGAGACAAAAATTATAAACAGTAACAAAAAACAGAGTAAAACTCTAAATTAATAAATACCCATATAAAAAAAAAATCAAAACTTGGTCAAACCCATAACTTTAATTTGATAAAAATGCAAACTTTACAAAAAATAAAAATAAAAAAAATCACCTGAATTACACGATGATCATGATGATGATTAAGACAAACAGAACACAGAGCACCATTAACACAATCCAAACAGTACATATTACACTCGGATTTAGGAGAAGCAGCATGTAACTTGCATTGCACAAAGAAGCTTTCACTAAGCAGAGGCTTTAACCATGGTGGCCATTTGTTTTCATCTTCAACCTGCATTATTATTAATATTATTATTATCATCATCATAGGCACAAAAATGTTAAAAATATTATAAACCCAGAATCATATTACAAGATCAAACTTACCATAATTGTTTCCTGGTTATGAATCGCCAGTTTGAAGAGAGGGGGGGGGGGGGGGGGGGGGGGGGGGGGGGGGTAGGGAGTGGGAGCGGTGAAGAAAGAGAAGGGTGGTTGGCTTTTATGTGCACACATGAGTTTATGAAATTATAAACCTAACTTTCAGACCAAAAACTTGCCTTTTTTTATAATTTTGAAATAAAATAAAATATTCGTTAATGATGTAATTATATTCTCTAAATTATTGTAATCATGTTTTTTAAATGTTATTTAAAGAATATTGTTTCATTATATATTTGAGGAGGTACGATTATTCTCCAGGAAATGATGCGACTTTAGATGTTGTGAATATGGTCTATAGATATAGGTCAAATATTTATATGAAAAGTCATACTTTCCTTCATACTTTTCAATTTAATTGAATATGTAAAAATGAATTGTCTTGGAATAAATTCACAAAAATAGTTGATTTATTGTTATGATTATGTGTAATCATTAACGATTAATCGATTAAACCGTTTAACCAGTAGCAAGTCTGTTGGTCTGTCCAGTTTAAAATCCAAACAATCTAATTTGGCGGTTTTATGTTCGGCCTAGTTTGAAATTTGAAACTATCCATGGAAACTCCATGGAGATCACCCTATAAAGTGGTATGTGCCTCCCATTTGCTTTCTTTTATTATATACAATATATATAGATATAGATTTTGCAAGGGTGTTTTAATGTACCGAAAGTTAAGAACTTTTTCATTTATTTAATGCATAAGATGAAAATAAGGGTAAATTACTATCTTAAACACTTTTACATTTTTGTATGTCATCTTAATTACATTTTAATTCTCTCAACTTTACTACATTTTGCTTATTTAAATAAAAGTTACACTTTTTCTCCTTGTTTAAGCCCACTACACCTTCGATTTTTATACAGCCATAATTTTTCGTAAGTTAATAACTTTTGGGAGAAAACTTACACGAGCATTGTATTCTCTTTATTGCATAGTATTGATATTATTATTTTAGTTAAAAAATTGACGTGTAATGTGATTAGCAATATATAGGGATGAGCAATAACTGAAAACAGGTGAAACCGAACCAAATCAATTGAAAATTAAATTAACTTAAAATCGGTTATCGGTTTTTTTGTACCGTTAGTTAAACGCAATTAACCAAACTGAAACCGAACAATTCATATATTTATATATTATTAGCTTTTATATTTTCATTTCATGTACTTTTAAGCAAAAATTTTAGCCAAAGTTTGGTTTTTGTTATTAACAAGATTAACTGAACCGAGCTAAAAACGGATAATCTTACAAAATAAACTAAACCAATTAACCGATTGGTGAATAAGATCGATTAACCGATGACTTTGGTTTCGATTGAGACTAATAATCAACTGAACTGAACCATGCATTTGTATGTGTTTTTAGCCGCATCGCGCAAACACTCTGTTAGTTTTTATAGCGCACAAAATTTTATTAAAAAGTATGTGAGCATGGCTCAATGGGTTTGGATGTTTTGTATAGAAAGTAGGATCCCACATAAAGTGCATTGACCATAATGATTTTACCCATGTGTTATAAGATTAAATGTAGGGTCTTAATGTTTAAGACTACCCGGAGTGGAGGGGGCGGGAAGGAGGGGCGTGATGCTCCATGTGGTATTTGTGGGACTCGTGTGTGAAGGGTGAAAATTGTGGGGAGAGGAAGGGGGGAAAGGGGGGAGGGAAGGAAATAATATTATATTGTGTTAAAGTTAAAAAAAATAAAAATAAAATAAAAACTGACCAATCATAATGCTCCACCTCACACCCAAGCCCCGCCCCACGCCCGTGAACTCTTCCCCGCCCAAGGGGCACGCCATCTTCCCCCCACCCTTGACGGCGGTGTTCCCGCCCAAAACCCCCCTTCACGCCATCTTTCCTGCCCCCCACTCCTATCAGTCTAAACCTTTATGGTTTTTGGTCCACCTTTTCTTACTAGCGTATGATCCAAATTTTCAATTAGTATATACTATCTAGTGTTTTGTATTTTGTATTTCTAGCTATCTAATCATCCTTTCAATAATCCAGAGTTCTACATATCCCTATTGTTTCTTTTATATATATATGGGAAAGTTAATTTGAGAACACCTATATTTCGTGCGAAACCGTGAGAACGACATCTAAAACCATTCAAATTCAAAATTTCTTTTTACACTTATCTTTATTACTAAAATACAATTCCAAAAACACAATTTACGCGTAAAACCATTCAAACGTATACGGAAATAAATTGTTTTTACACATGTGTAAATTTGCTGTTTGTGCATGTGTAAACTGTTTCATTTACACATGTGTAAAAAGTTAATTTGAAAGTGTTTTTTGCAAGAAAAAATGAATTATTTGGAAATAAAATTCATTTAATAATGTTGTATTTTGATTATAATGAGGTTTGTATTAAATAAAAATTGATTTTGATTGATTTTTTTACTTGTTCTCACGGTTCTCACAATATTTAGCGTTCTCAAGATAACCATTCTCTCTCTCTCTCTCTCTCTCTATATATATATATATATTATATATATGATATATATATATATATATATATATATATATATATATATATAGGGTAGGGATCCTAAGAGAACCAACCCCTATTTAAGAACTGAGAGAACCATTCTGAGCCACACATTTCATATAAAGGCAAAAAAAAAAAAAAAAATATTTATTTATTTTATTTATTTTTTTGCTTTAATCGCACATTTTTTTGTAAGAATTTTTTTTTTTATTTTTTTTGAATTTTTTTTTTCATTTATACATATGTGTATATGACAATTATACATATGTGTATATAGCAATTATACATATGTGTATATAGCATTTTTCAGCTATACATATGTATATATTTCAGTTATACATATGTGTATATAGCATTATACATATGTGTATAATGCAATTATACACATGTGTATACTGAAAAAAAAAATACAAAAAAAATAAAAAAAATTTTTTTCCTTACATATAAAGCAGCGATTTTTGCAAAAAAAAAAAAAAAAAAAAAAAAAAAAAATTTTTTTTTTTGCCTTAGAGAAATGTGTGGCTCAGAATGGTTCTCTAGTTCTCAATTTGGGAAAAGGTTCTCATTTGAACCAAATCCTATATATATATATATATATATATATATATATATATATATATATATATATATATTTAATATTCTTTTTACCTGTTATACTTGTTGAAAATATATCTTCTTATCATTCAATTTTATTACTGTCCTTCACGGGAAGCTCAGTTGGTGAATAAACTGGGATCCCAGATTCGATTCAGACATAATGAGAAATGATGGATGACTCCTGGCATATGGTCACAAGTTCGAGTCCCGATCTCACCCGGGTTTTACCAATCCTTCACCATCGTGCCTACCGGCGGGTGAGGGGTTGGATATTCCCCAGTTTCGGTAATTGCATGGGCGGGCCTGGCTACGCCAGTCGCTCGAGGTACGTATGGGCCCTCCATTGAGTTGGTCGTGGGGTCTATCCATAGTGTGGGGACTCCACTGGATAGGCAGACCGAAATGTTTGTTGGCCATTAAAAAAAAATTCAATTTTATTACTAATGAAATTTATGCTTCATGTGGGATTATGTGTTGACTTGCTGAGTTGGATTACTTGCTAGCTGCTGACTCGGATGACGTGGCTGTTGACTAGAATGGCTTAGTTGCTGAGCTGGATGAAGTATGAAGACTGATATTTAAGCTCGAGACTTGGGGGCCAGAAGTTATTGGTAATTCAATTATTGGGCTGTCCTCATTATACTTCATTAGTCCAGCCCAGTCTTATAGCTTACTTTATTGATCAGCCCAATTGTTTATAGCCCATTATCTCTCTCTTAGAGGCTGTCTCAGATATTTTGTTTTCGCTCAAGTTTTCATCCTCTTTTACTCTTTATATATATTTTTTAACGAGAAATATTCCATAACTCCTACTTCTAAACTACATTAAATTAATACTAATCTATTACATGCCGCCTCTGCCACTCAGTCAAAGCTGAAATGAGTTTTACTCTTTACATTGGTTGATGATTTTAAAATTTCTCATTAAGCATTTTGGATTTTTGATTACACAAATATTGTCTCTTTATATTACCTTTTAGATGTTTGATTATTTAAAGTATAATTCAAAATAAAAAAAGTATGGCTACTCATTCAAAAAGTTAAAAAATAAGCTTTAATTGAACAAAAAATGATCATGACCGAAATTCAAGTAGACATACAAATATTGATTAGAATAATATTCTGGAAGAACGAGCCTACAAAAATCGAGGAACATATATTTTTTATCGGCAAACAACTGGGTGGCAACCACCCTTACGGGGCGCTGTGCCCAAGAATCGACTACTCGACCTCCAGCAGCCCCCGCCTTCTCCCGATGCGCGGAAACCGAGCCCCACCCGCCCGAAGGCACGACAATGTTATAGAACTCGGTAAAACCTCGCCGCCCGTCAGATTCGAACCGGCGCCACCCGTATTCGATCTTCACCCGGATACCAAACCATAAATGATGAAAGTGTGGATTGAACCTTTGATCACATAGGTGAAACAAAAGTCACTCCACCACTCCACATATAATTGAAATAAGATTTGGGATGCTTTTGTAACTAATTGCTAAGTACCCTAGGTAGTCGGGACATCATTTGTTGGCCGTTAAAAAAAACGTTTAAATTTGATTCTTTGCACAAAATAAATAAATAAATAAATAAATAAATAAAAAATCAAATTTTAAGGTTCATTTAATTAGCCCTCTAACATATTTGATCCGCTAATGGTTGTATATGGAATTTATGTATAGAAAGGGTTTATTACACTTTTAAGGAAAAATTCTAAAAGCTACTGTTGATGGTTGTTGGGGGATAATTGGGGGTGTGATCGAGCTGCGGAGCTTATTAGCGACTTCATATAGTTTAATGAGTTATAGTCAAGCTTAAACATAAACTAAAAGTTATTTAATACAGGCACTACAAGAAATGGAGGTAATAGAGGTGACTCTTTTAGCGGCGACAACCTAATTGTCGTTGCTAAAGGTAATGACCCGGAAGCTTTAGACGGGAACAATATGCATCGTTGATCAAGTGGGAGACTAAACAAATCTTGTAGTGAGGTACATGCTCATGAACAAACCGGCCGGTCGGACCGGAAAACCGGTGGTCGGACCGGTTTTTTTTTTATTATTTTTTTGATATTTTGGGTTTCGAAGCATTTTTGGCCCGGTTCGTTGGACCGGTGAACTGCCCGAGGGTCCGGTTCGACGTCCGGTCCGGTTCTGAAAACCTTGGAACAAACTTTATGCACCAAGCTTGATTACATTCTCGAGACTAAACAAATCTATAATGTTATTCTAATATTATTTATCTATGTAATGTAATACGATTATCCATTAGATATTGTTACATACATTATAATCTATGTTACCTTATTAAGGAGGAGACATGTCTAGAAAAGTATTTTTACACCCATTTTAAGATGGGATATCAAGAGACACATGCTTTAACATAGATATGTCATGTAAAAGTTCCCCATAATACCCCTCATTGCATTATGCACTTGTACTATAACTATATAATCAATTTAGAGACTTATTAATGTATTTGAATTATCACATGCGAATTAATATGCCCGAACACCGATTATCATGTACTTATGTATAAATAAAATTTGAAGTATTCTATGAAAATTCTACTTTTATAAAAATGTTCATTACTATCATGTGAGTTGTTTTGAAGCTCCTCACCCTTATATGATTTCAATTAAAAAGACAAAGTGACCGTCTAGATCAATTGCAAAATGACTATAATATAAATATAAATTCTAAAATCATTATATTATACTAAGGAAGTTAAGCTTGAATGATTGTATGAACAAAATAAACATAAAAACATATGTGGGTTGTAAAAAAAATAAGAATTGTAATTTTGATTGTTAAATCTTAAATTTACTTTCAAAAGCCGTCTCTTATGAGAATGAGAGCGAGAAACAAACATGCTTTACGAAATTTAGCCAAATTAGAATGCAATACGCAGCCATGTTTTTTTAGAATTGTATTTGTGCAGCGAAGCGCGCGGGCATAATACTATATTTAATATATCTATATATATACTTATTTTTGCACTTACTACATTATAAAGAGCCAAAGATGACTACAATAGTAATTTCTTAAAAAGGGGTGTAGTGGTAGGGACTTTATTTATAAAGCCCCTATTAATATTTTATTATATTTTTTAAAGAAAAAAAATAATAAGAGAGATAGAGAGAGAGTATGATGTGGCACAATTCGATTGGAAGGGAATAATTGGTCCGGCGCCATTTCTATAACGCCAAAGCATGATTTTCAAAAATAAAGCCCCCTGTAGCGGTGTGGGGGGCTTTATTTTCTAATATAGTGGTGGGTCTTATGACTTTTAAGATGGTGCTTCACAACTACAATGTCATGAAATTGTCACCAATATTACCCTTCTATGCAAAAACCGCTTGTACAATCCCCCTACTCTGCTCCAAATTAACAGACAAGGATTCAATGTTGGTTCATGTTGATTCAATTCGATTTAAATTTCTTCCCATGGAAGGTAGTTTAAATTGTTAGGGTGTATTAACAGATTACTACGATTCCTATTAGTAACTGATTTTGAATTTATGATCCTTAATCATGAAGTCGAATTCGGATGGTCAATCTAACTCTTGATATAATATTGAGCTCTCAAAAAATTTCACACACCCACATCTCTCCGTCCAATCTCTCTTCACTCCACTCGTTTCCAAACTTCCGTCTTCTTCCGCTAAACCTATTGAAGACCTGGAAGCTGTTCGCTGAATCAGGTTGTGTTTGAATTTCCATGAGTTTGTACAATTTATGATTCGGTTATCTGTTTCTACAACGCTTATTCAAGAAGTTCTTAGAATGTAGTGAGTTAGATGGTTACAGATATTGGTATACAATTACTTGTACTAAATTTACACCCTTTATTTGTTTTATGCTTGAACTAGCTTAGAATGTACCCATGGTTGATTTTCATGTATATTGCTCCATGCTGATCAAGATTAAACCTTTTTACAATAAATGAATAAATGATGGATATGAAGAAAGTGAACAGCTACATGAATTTATAATAAAAGTAATGTGCATATGTGGAGGCTCAGTGATGCCAATCTTGATTTGTGAATTACAACAAAAACAATAAATAAATAAAAAAACATATGTTGTTTGTGAAGTGGTAGTATACATCTTTCTTGGATTATAGGTATCAGTAATATATGATAATGTTGGGAACTTGGGATATAACAATATAGGAAACAAGGTCAAATAGTTCCATGTAACTTGTAGTTTGTCTTTGTCCGAATAAGTAATGTGAACTTATTTTGTGGATAGAATAAAGTAATGTTTGAATTAATTTGGAATTTACTCCTTTATATGTTTTATGCTTGAACTTATCTAGAATGTGTCAGGCGTTGGTGTAACCCTTACCTTATTACAAGGAATGATAGATATGAAGAAAGGGAATGTTAGCACGTCAACTTAGTCAACAAGAAAACCAACGGTGTGCAAAGTACAATGTTATTCAATTGGTCACCTGGCACTTCACGAGCAACTAATTATTTATTTCAGAATGTCATAATCTAAACACAACATTGGGTACTTGGGTGTACTATTAAATTTGCATTTTGTGTGTAATCACATTGTTGTATTTAAATCCCGCAGCAACGCGCGGGTAAGCTTACTAGTTATG
Source organism: Ambrosia trifida (assembly GCA_028751855.1). Classification (NCBI taxonomy): domain Eukaryota; kingdom Viridiplantae; phylum Streptophyta; class Magnoliopsida; order Asterales; family Asteraceae; genus Ambrosia; species Ambrosia trifida. The sequence goes on from CM054124.1 coordinate 47,642,465, forward strand.
ATAAATAAACCAAACTTGTTGGTGGGGTTGCAGTGGTGATATAATAACGTAGTTAAATATAAAGTTTTGAATATCAAAATGGAGATAAAAAAAAAACATGTCGTGATGGTATATTTGGAAAGCACGGAAAAAATTACATCGTTGCAAACTGAGAGTTAAGAAACATGAAAACGAAATAAAAAAACCGAAGGCAAATTGTATTATATATACAATGTATGTATAATTGCATAATAAATAAATAGTAAACAAGTCGATCTTGAGTTGAGCTGACTATGACTTATAAAATTATACACAAGAATTACTCGATGTGGAGATCTATTTAGTTAAAGGGCACAATTAAAACTTAAAAATAGTTAAAAGAGAAACGGTACGTATGCAAAAATGCGGCCAAGGGGATATCTTAGTGATTATGTGAGGTGCTTCGCCACCAAAAGGATGTGAGTTCAAATCCTACAGAATTTATGCTATGGTGTACTTATTCAATACCCAAACATATAAACTATAAAAATACATTTTTAGAGACCTAATCTACAAGAACATGTACTCCAGTTACGACTATAAACGAAGTGAACCGAACAATGACGTATCCATGAACCATGAACGCTCCATGAACAAATATCGAACGAAAATTCTTGTTCATGGTCGTTCATTAAGGAATTGAATTTGTTCCTAAACAGTTAACAGTCATAAACAAACATAAACCATTTAAAAAAAATAAAAAAACCCACATTGATTTCAAATCGCAGTTTTCCTCTTCTACCCACAAGTGGTTCATGTACATCTCGTCTTGTTTTACTTTCAAGTAATCTTGTAATCGGAGACAATATCTAGCAAACACTCATTTCCATTACTTGACGACTCGCCACTTTTCTTCCCATCTTTTCGTTGCAACCTTGTCGGTGTGGTGCATGACCTCGTTGAGCTCGTCATGTACATTGAGGTCGGGAAAGTTGCTTGTAAATCCATCTGTAGTGCATATTGGGTAAGGGTTGGGAACACTTGTGTTTGGTGTGGTTCGTCTTCTAAACGAAATATACTCGATTTGCTTTAGCTAGCACGATCCTTCAGCCTATACTGGTTTTCTTTGTAGCCAACGCCTTTTTGCTTGATCACTCCATTTGATTATTATTTAAGACACGTTGTAGTAGAAAAGTATACAAAATATATATTAAAATTGTATGAGTATTTATAGTTTGTAAACGGGGTACGTTTTTTAAAAAATTAACAGTCAAACGACCGTTGAAAAACAGTTATCATGGCTCAGCACGCACTAGTTCACCAACCCAAGATCAATCCCATCACTTGTGATGGAAGGAGTTGCGGCATTGTTCCCGTGAAACCCAACCCAAGGGCACCCGGCTACCCTTAGAATTATTTCAAAGTCTTGTCAAAATATAATAAGACTATATAACACGACCTAGTGTGTGTTTTTATTTTTTATTTTATTTGGGAGCGTTGGCTTTTGATATTTTGATACAAGTGTATCCTTGTCTTCAAACTTTTTAAGTATCTTTTTCATTCGACACGTATTCAACTACATTATATATATATATATATATATATCATTTGAAAACACGTCGATGCTACAGTGACCCAGCGTGAAATGACCTTCTTGCCCTTTGTTTGAAAAATTACAAGAGTGCCATTCAATGGGATCCACGTACCTATCGACAGAAAAGATCCTCCCAACTGCAACCATGAACAAAGACGCCGGAGTACACGAACCCACGATGCGATTTCCGGTGAATATAATCGTGGTGTCAGCGGGGACGTCAAGTTTGGTGGTCGTCGAGAGATTTATATCATATCTAGTGACTGAAGACGGTGATTGCTATCAAAACCCCCATGTGTGACCACCATCTGTTTTGATCTTACAAAATCCAAGACATGCAATCCAACTCACTGCCGTCGTTCTATGGTTGTCGGAGACCATCATGATATCCTTGCCGCCTCCCATGTTCACTGTCGCCTATGGTGGTTGGCGGCTGCAGGAATTTGGTCTCCTCTTTCAAGCATCTCTCTTTGATTCATTCGTACGAGTGAAAAGGAAAAGTGGTGACTGGTGAGGTGTTTTCTAAGTTTTTACTTTGCTTTTGGGTGTGCCCCCTTTATCCCAAGTTTGCATTTTCCTGTTATTTATTATTTATTTTTACTTTTTTTAGTACACTTTATCGGGATTATACAATTAAGTAATAAAATATGTAAAAATATATCAAAAGCACACAGGTTTCATTTCTTTCGGGTCTCGGACAGAATTTTCATATAAGACCTTTTGCATACATAAAATGTTTGTAGCATTCTAACTCAGTTGATAGAGCGCCTACCACGTATCCGCGGGCCCGCGGCTCACACACTAGTTTTCTAATAATTTTGAAACGCAATACTTATTTGGTAGTCTATAAACTATAGCTTATACATCAAGTGATCTTGAAAAATATAGTTTTAGAATTTGCATAATTTATTTTGGGCTCCAACCTCACGGTTACAAAACGAAAACCCAATATGATAATGGGCCCATAATTTTCGACAGTTCGACTCTTCGTTTTGTAAATATAATAAATAAAATTCAAAAAACCTAATAAACTGTTTCACTTTTGTATACAAATAAATTTTTTACCATTAACGTAACATGTGAAATAACATTTTATGAAAAATAAACATCATAGGTTGATACACAAATTTATTAATCTCAAATGGTGGCTAATGACATGTAAACATGTTCAGTTAATGAACAAAATTTACAAAGATTGTCTATAGTAGTTATACACTTCACTCAAGGTTGTTTCATATTACCTCATACAATAAACCTTTCATCCTTCATCTAAGAATTTTTTTCCAAGTAATTCACTATTTGCTAAATCATAATCATTTTTTACATTTATTTCTCATATGCAAATGAATTGTATAATAAAGTATACAATTTCGTATCATATAAACAAATATAATATGTTTTTATATATATACAATTTTTTTTTTAATTTTTTTCCTTATTTATGATCTTTTATTGGAAATACTTGAAAGTGAAAATTACAACAAGATAGCAAGCAGACGGGCAACAAGGTACGCCGCCACCCCTTTTTATATGACGAAACCTAATATGGATTTCAAAGGGAGCAACACCTTAATTCCAATTACTTTGCCGATTGAACCCAACCCACACTCCTAAAAACCACATTAAAAATTTTAGGCCCCTAAAAATTACGGGGCTTAGACATAGTGCATTTTTAGGTTGCATGTATATATTGCATGTTTGTACTTTGTAATAAGGGGCATTAAATTTAAATAATTCTAACTATCAGCTGTTGATCATTGCTAGTCCCCACTAATGAAATGTGTGATAGTGGTCCAACCTTTTTATATATTGAACGGACCATGACTAACATACTGTCCACCTTTTAAGTATCGGCTATTGGCCACCATAGTCACAATTGATGTGACATACTTGCATGTCAAATTCCCTTTTAGTATTTTATTCGTTATGGTCCGTTGGTAGACAATATGTTTAAAGGTGGGGCGGCGAGCACACATTTCGTTACTTAGGACAGGTCGCAACCAAAGAATGATAGTTGTGATTATTTAAATCCAATACTCAGTGTAATAACTATATTTGTTGTTTCTTTGAATGGTATATGTAAGTTTTTGTTAGAAATCGGTACCAAAGACACACACAAATTAAGCCAAAACTTGTTTCTTATTATTTGATTGTGATTGAATGCTTGACTTACAAAATCATCCATCTATTTATAAGCCTACAATCCTTGGTGATCAAGGAACTAGCCTTGGAGAACAAGGAAACTAGCCTTTATTCCTTGTCCACCAAGGAACTATACTAATCTAGAAACTTCTTTTGACTTAAACTAGGAAATCTATCTCTAAAACCTAGTTTACAAGATTGACAACTAAGTCCTTCTAGTTACCAAACCTTGCATTACAAGATTAATATATCATTCACCCCCCTAATCTTGTAATACCAACGAGTCCTTTCATCTCATTGAACTTCAAACGTGGCAACGCTTTAGTAAGAATATCGGCCCTTTGTAAATTCCCACTTATGTGCTCCACTTGAATTTGTTCTTGCCTAATACATTCTCTTATGAAGTGGTACCGGGTATGAATATGCCTGCTCTTACCAAAGAACACCGGGTTCTTCATCAATTCTATCGCGGATGAATTATCAACTTTTAGAGCCACCTTTTTCTCCTTTTCACCCGTCACTTCTGATATTAAACCTCTAAGCCATAATGCTTGACAAGCTCCTTCCTGTAACACCCCAACCGATGGCGGAAACATCGGGGTGCCACGTATTGATGATTGTTTTCAGTAGCACATGGTATAATATAAATTTTAAATAATTTATTCAAACATAAATATCCAAAATGTGAAATAATGTCTAAGAATTCAAATACATAACATCAAATAGCAACTTCAAAAGAACTTCAAATAACTTCAAGAAAAATCCTCATGCTAACTCAAGCCTCAGCTTCATTGTTACCTGAAACATGTTAATTTTGAAAGTATTTTGGGTCAACATAAGTTGGTGAGAATTACATAGGTTTTTGATGATAAAATGAATAAAATGTTATGCAATTCATGTGTCGTGTTAATCTAGCCCATATGTGAGAACATATTAGAAATAAATCGAGTGCATAATCAACCCTGCTGACTGTTATAAAATGATACATACCATACACTTATGGTCCCAATGAATATGTTATGCGATAACAAACACCCACGTAACCTTTGTAGGAGGCACGTATCCGGGTGGGATTGTCAGTCCAATAGATCTATCAATGTATACCGTCGGCTGATCAATGTTAATGATTATGCTAGAATGGTGCTTACTCTAATCATGCTCAAGACAATATGCAACATAGAAAACACACAAACACATTGATGATTGAATTGCAATGAAAAGTGTTATAACATGTTTCACCCCAAAAATGGTGATAAATAAAAGGGGCTATGTAAACTCACCTTAGCAAATGTTAACTTGTTGAAAAGATATGATAATTGTGTTACCCAAAGTGATTCCAAATATTACCCTATAATGAGGTAATATATAATAAGTCTAAGTCTATATAACTAATATGTGTATCCTAGGGTTTCGATTTGGGGATAATCAATTGTTGAGATTTAAATTAAAATGCATAATTAATAAAGGAAAATTAGATAATTAATGAAAGATAGTCTTTTTATAAAATTTGAATTTTCAATGTGCACATTAAAGTGTTTGAAGCAATAAAATAATTTTTATAAAATTATTTCATTTAAAATAGATTTTTAAATCTATTTATTTATAAATAGCCAATTATTAACTTTAATATCCAAAAATACTAAAATTAAGGAATTCTTATTTTAAAAATCATATTTCTGTTCTAAATGATTAAAAATAATTTGTATAAAATTTTGGTGCAAAAATGATGAAAATTGGATTTATTATGAATTAATTATGATTAAATCTAACAAAAATTGATTAAAAATATAAAATAAATGATTTTACTGAATTAAAAATTATTTCAGTAAAGTTTAACTTTATAAAAAGTTAGGATAATTTTTGGAGAATTTAAATAAATTGTTTTGATATATAAATGGATTTTTATAATTATAATAGTATAAAAATGATTTAATTATTATAAATATTAAATAAAAGAATTTCTGAAAAATAAAAATTGTAAATAACACTTTTATATCAGATTAAACAATTATAATTTTTTTAGAATTTATAAAATAGTTTAGGTATTTTAAAAAGAATTTAAATGATTAAAAGGATTAATATATATATATAATTAATTGTTTGTTTAAAAGAAAAAGAAAAGAAAAGAATGAACAAAAACCCGGTCAGAGCCGGGACTCGAACCCGGGTGACCATTGTGGAGGGCCAGAGTCACAACCACTTGGCCTAGGCCGGTGGTTGTGATGATTCTGGTTTCATAATAATTAAATACACTACGCGAGTTCAGTATTATCCCCAATTAATAAACGACGAACCCTAGATTTTACAATTGGATGATTCAGGCAACTATAGCCCGATTAATGTTAGGGCTATTGTTGCCTGTACGCCGATGAATAAACCCCACAAATAAAAGAGGACTCACAGTGTATGATTGATGTTAGAAGTCGGGTCAAAGAGAAAGTCAGACCACGAACAAAATTGCAACAATCAGAGTATAATTGAAAGAATTGGAGGTGGAGAGAGTGTTATGAGCGAGTTGTTAAGCTACGGAATGCCTCAATTTATACTGGGAATTAGGGTTAGGGTTAATTGGAAGGTTTGACTTTCAATTTAATACATACGCGTCCAATAATCAAATGGGTCAACGATTGCCGTGTTATTGACGCGTGATTGTGTTGTATTGGGCCGGTTATTGCACAAATTTGCCAAAAATAGTTCAATTACGCGTTTAATTGTTGGATTGATCACCAAGGAATCCCACAGTTGACTTTCCTTGTCAACTGTGGGAGTTTTAATGTGTGTATAAGATTAATATGTAACCGGGTTTATAACAAGGAAGTGGCCAGCCCAGCTGGTTGTGCTCGTGTGTTTGTTTAACCCGGCCTTTGGCGCGGGTTCGATTCCCGGCCAAGGCATTTTATTTTTTTGGTATAATTATAATATCACACACACATATATAATAATATATAGCATTAGGGTTCCATAATTGCGACAAAATAATAAATGCGACGATAAATATGAAAACTTGACGTTTTATTAATGTCGATGGTGTAACGTACAAGTATTTAATGCGTAATGTTACAGTCTCCCCTACTTTTAGGAACTTCGTCCCGAAGTTGGAGTTGGAGAGTCTGGTGGAAAAAGATGCGGATACTTCGACTTCATCTGGTCTTTACGCTCCCAAGTGAACTCTGGGCCTCGTTTAGATTCCCAACGAACCTTAACGATCGGAATACGACTGCGCTTGAGTTTCTTGACTCCAGTGTCAACAATCTCGACGGGTTTCTCGATAATGTGCATGCTTTCATCGATTTGCACATCCTCAAGAGGAACATGAAGGTTCTCATCTGCTAAGCATTTCTTGAGATTCGAAACATGGAAGGTCGGATGAACATTGCTTAGCTCAGGTGGAAGCTCAAGTCTGTAAGCCACTTTCCCAACTCTGTCAAGAATTTTGAAGGGGCCTACGTATCGAGGAGCTAGTTTTCCCTTTCTACCGAAACGAATAACTCCTTTCCAAGGGGATACCTTAAGTAGCACAAGGTCCCCAACCTGAAATTCCAAGGGTTTACGACGTTTATCAGCATAACTCTTTTGGCGACTTCGAGCCTTGAGAAGATTATCCTGGATAAGCTGGATTTTGTCTGTGGTTTCCTGGATTAGTTCGGGTCCAGTAATACGAGCTTCACCAACCTCGGTCCAACAGACAGGTGAACGACATTTCCGACCATAGAGTGCCTCAAAAGGAGCCATGTTAATGCTGGCGTGATAACTGTTGTTGTATGAAAACTCAACCAAAGGAAGATGAGAATCCCATGCGCCACCAAAATCGATGACACACGCCCTGAGCATGTCCTCAAGTGTCTGGATGGTTCGTTCAGTCTGACCATCCGTTTGAGGGTGATAAGCAGTGCTCAGGTTCAACTTGGTACCCAAAGCATCTTGTAGAGATCCCCAAAAGTGAGAGGTGAAACGACCATCGCGATCAGAAATAATGACCAAAGGTATACCGTGACGACATACGATTTCACTTACGTACATCTGTGCCAACCTTTCCACAGAATACTTCTCACGAATAGGTAGAAAGTGAGCTGACTTGGTCAAACGATCGACGATTACCCAAATACTGTCAAAACCTTTGGGTGTGCGAGGGAGTTTGGTGATGAAATCCATAGCTATGCTCTCCCATTTCCAGACAGGAATCTCTGGTTGTTCAAGCATACCAGATGGTCGTTGATGTTCAGCCTTAACCTTGGAACAAGTGAGGCATTTTGCGACGAATAGAGCAATGTCTTTCTTCATACCAGGCCACCAATAAGAATAACGAAGATCTTGGTACATCTTGTCAGCTCCAGGATGAACAGAATAACGAGACTTATGAGCCTCGTTCATGAGAAAAGTACGAAGATCATCACGGTCGGGAATCCACAGTCGGTTAAGGAAATAAAGGAGACCATCGGGTTTGGTTTCAAGTTGAGTTTCAGCACCACAAGACATTTCATCGTACATGTTACCTTGGGTGACTGATGTGTGTTGAGCCTGGAGAATGCGATCTTGAAGATCAGTACGAACTCTAGCACATTGGAGTTTGACACGCTCTTTACGACTAAGTGCGTCAGCCACGACATTCGCCTTGCCAGGATGGTAGCGAATTTCGCAATCATAGTCGTTAAGTAATTCAACCCAACGTCGTTGCCTCATGTTAAGATTCTTTTGGTCGAAGACATGTTGGAGACTTTTGTGGTCCGTGAACACCACACATTTGGTCCCATACAGATAATGTCTCCAAATCTTGAGTGCGAAGACAACAGCACCCAATTCAAGATCATGGGTGGTATAATTTTTCTCGTGAGTCTTGAGTTGTCGAGACGCATAAGCAATAACCTTTCCTCGTTGCATGAGAACACAACCAAGACCTTGGTTCGATGCATCACAGTAGACCACGAAATCATCATTACCATCAGGTAGAGATAAGACAGGAGCTTCACAGAGTTTCAGCTTAAGAGTTTCAAATGCTTCCTCTTGTTTAAGTCCCCACTCATAGGGTTTACCCTTGTGAGTTAAGGTAGTGAGAGGAACAGCGATCTTGGAGAAATTGGCGATGAATCGACGATAATAACCAGCCAACCCAAGAAAAGAACGGACTTCTGTTGGAGTGGTAGGAACACTCCAATTTTTCACAGCTTCGATCTTTGCAGGATCAACATGAATTCCGTTCATATCAATGACATGTCCCAAAAATTGAACTTCCTTAAGCCAAAATTCACATTTTGAGAACTTGGCGTACAGTTGTTCTTTCTTTAGGAGACTCAAGATGGAGTGAAGATATTGCTCGTGATCGGATTTTGATTTAGAGTAAATCAAAATGTCATCGATGAAAACGATCACGAATTTGTCGAGATAGGGTCTACAAACCCGATTCATCAAATCCATAAATACTGCGGGAGCATTGGTCAATCCAAAAGGCATAACCATGAATTCATAGTGACCGTAGCGAGTGCGAAAAGCCGTCTTGGGAATATCTTCATCGTGGACTCTAAGCTGATCATAACCAGAACGGAGATCAATCTTTGAGAAGTGGGTTGCTCCTTGAAGTTGATCGAAGAGATCGTCAATCCTAGGAAGTGGATAACGGTTCTTGATGGTGAGTTTGTTGAGTTCACGGTAGTCAATACACATCCGAAGAGAACCATCCTTCTTTTTAACGAATAAGACAGGGGCTCCCCATGGAGAAGAACTAGGGCGAATGAACCCTTTATCAGAAAGTTCCTGTAATTGACTAGCAAGTTCTTGCATCTCAGAGGGTGCAAGACGATAAGGAGCTTTAGCTATAGGATTAGCACCAGGAACAAGATCAATACGAAACTCCACTTGTCGAGCAGGAGGCAAACCAGGTAAATCCTCTGGAAAAACTTCAGGATAGTCTCGAATAATAGGAATGTCTTGGATACTCTTGCCTTTGTCCTTCTTCTCTATCACGTTAGCTAAGAAGGCTGTATACCCCTTTCGTAAGTACTTTTGGGCAGTAGTACAAGACATAAGCTTGAGCTCACCACAGGGTTTCTCACCATAGATCTTCAAAATCTCACCCGATTCGAGAGGAATGCGTATGACTTTCTCGAAGCACAGAATTTCGGCACGATGAGTTGACAACCAGTCCATGCCTACTATAACATCAAAACTACCAAGATGCATGGGGATGAGATCGATAGAGAAAGTATGATCATCGAGATTCAACAAGCAGTTACGAATAATAGAACCGATCGAAATAGGCTTCCCGTTAGCTACCTCTACCACGAAAGGATCTTCTAGATTAGTGTGGGGTAAGTTAAGTAAAGGTTCAAACTTCAGTGACACGAATGACTTATCAGCTCCTGAATCAAATAATATGGATGCATAGTGGTTATTAATGAGAAACGTACCATTCACCACTTCGTTGTTGTCACGGGCCTGATTAGCGTTGAGATTGTAGGCGCGACCTCGAGCACCTTGGTTCTGGTTGCGGTTCTGGTTTTGGTTTTGGTTACGGTTACGGTTAGGGCAGTTGTTGATGTAGTGATTAGGGTTACCACACTCGTAGCATTGACCACGAGTAGGCCTGTTGTTTTGTTGGTTGGGAGCTGGGTTGTTGTTGTCTTGGGCAGCAGGAGATCGACAGACGTTCACCAGGTGACCATATCGTTGACACTTAGTACAAAATCGACATGGCACCTGTGTGGGATGGTGGTACTTGCAAGTGTTGCACAAAGGGTGAGGTCCGGTGTATGGTTTCTTGGCTGGGTTTTGGGCAGCAGGTGGAGTAGCAGCAACCATATAGTTTCTAGCCTTGCGCTTCTTGTTGCTTGAGGTCTCAGGCTTGACTTCAATTGCAGGCTGTGGAGTATCTTTGGCAACAGTCTTCTTAGTGCCCTTGCGAACTAGAGTACCGTTCTTCACATGATTATCAGTAAGAGTGGCCGCTAGACGTTTGGCCTCTTCCAGAGTTGCAGGATTTCTACCCCAAACAGTGTCCTGGATTTGCATGGGCAGACCACCGATGTACTTCTCGATGGCTACCGGCAGAGGAGTAACCTTGTGTGGCAACAATAAGCTAAGCTCATGAAAGCGGGTGTTGTAAGCAAGATTTTCCCCACTATCTTGAGCCAAGGTGTGGAACTCATCCTCAAGCTTTTTGACTTCATTTCGAGGACAGAACTCCTCCTTCATGATCTCTTTGACCTGGTCCCAAGTCATAGCAAGAGCAACCTCGGCCCCACGAGTACGCTTTTCTTCATTCCACCATGTGAGTGCTCGTTTATGGAGAACACTCATGGCGTAACGAACCTTGAAATTGTTGGGGCACTCACTGTTGATGAAGGTATTTTCAATACCCTCAAACCATTGGAGAAGTCCAGTAGCTCCTTCTTCACCGCTGAACTTTGGAGGGTTACAAGAGTTGAAATGTTTGAGGGTGCAAGCTTGGGGTCCATTACCATTGCCATTGCCATTCCCATTCCCATTGTTGTGACCATTCCCGTTGCCGTTCAATTGGATGACCTGAGCAAGTAAATTGGGAACCAGAGTTGCGATTTGCTGCGCCATTTGTTGAGAAATGATCGCAGCCAGTTGAGCATCGACCCCATTGTTGTTGTGGTTAGGAGCTTGGTCATGGTTGTGGTTATGGTTATCACCACCTTCTTCGTGGTTCTCACCATTGTTGTTGCGAGTGCTGCGACGAGGAGGCATGATCTGTAATAGACACAATGAAATGAATGAGAGTTTATATAAGGAATGTAATCATTTATTCATTAATTAAAACGAATAAACGAAAACGTTGACTTATCAAAGATTCTAAATTCTAATAACATATGAAGACATGCTTTAGCCTATAAGTGAACACTCATCCCGAGAATTCCCAGGTAGGCATCCGGGTCCCTCGTCTGATTGGGATATATGCGCAATGCCAGCCTAGACAGAAGACTCAGAATACAGGCGTTCACCCTTCCAGATTGCACGTGTTCGTTATTAAAATCTAGAACTTCGACGAGATCTCAAGGGGGTTCAGGTTAAACCTGAGGATTTTGTCCTATAAATCTAATGGTGGATCAGGATTGCAGCAGACAATTAAGAGTAGTCACATGTAGGTTTAGGGTTGTAAGGCATAGGATAAGGATAGGATTTGGGAAGCAATTAGGGTTACAAGTAGGAGAAGCAAGTACTGTTTTAGTCCCTAAGGTTATAGTCTAGATTATTTCTAATAACCTAATTCCCTATAACCAAGGCTCTGATACCAATCTGTAACACCCCAACCGATGGCGGACACATCGGGGTGCCACGTATTGATGATTGTTTTCAGTAGCACATGGTATAATATAAATTTTAAATAATTTATTCAAACATAAATATCCAAAATGTGAAATAATGTCTAAGAATTCAAATACATAACATCAAATAGCAACTTCAAAAGAACTTCAAATAACTTCAAGAAAAATCCTCATGCTAACTCAAGCCTCAGCTTCATTGTTACCTGAAACATGTTAATTTTGAAAGTATTTTGGGTCAACATAAGTTGGTGAGAATTACATAGGTTTTTGATGATAAAATGAATAAAATGTTATGCAATTCATGTGTCATGTTAATCTAGCCCATATGTGAGAACATATTAGAAATAAATCGAGTGCATAATCAACCCTGCTGACTGTTATAAAATGATACATACCATACACTTATGGTCCCAATGAATATGTTATGCGATAACAAACACCCACGTAACCTTTGTAGGAGGCACGTATCCGGGTGGGATTGTCAGTCCAATAGATCTATCAATGTATACCGTCGGCTGATCAATGTTAATGATTATGCTAGAATGGTGCTTACTCTAATCATGCTCAAGACAATATGCAACATAGAAAACACACAAACACATTGATGATTGAATTGCAATGAAAAGTGTTATAACATGTTTCACCCCAAAAATGGTGATAAATAAAAGGGGCTATGTAAACTCACCTTAGCAAATGTTAACTTGTTGAAAAGATATGATAATTGTGTTGCCCAAAGTGATTCCAAATATTACCCTATAATGAGGTAATATATAATAAGTCTAAGTCTATATAACTAATATGTGTATCCTAGGGTTTCGATTTGGGGATAATCAATTGTTGAGATTTAAATTAAAATGCATAATTAATAAAGGAAAATTAGATAATTAATGAAAGATAGTCTTTTTATAAAATTTGAATTTTCAATGTGCACATTAAAGTGTTTGAAGCAATAAAATAATTTTTATAAAATTATTTCATTTAAAATAGATTTTTAAATCTATTTATTTATAAATAGCCAATTATTAACTTTAATATCCAAAAATACTAAAATTAAGGAATTCTTATTTTAAAAATCATATTTCTGTTCTAAATGATTAAAAATAATTTGTATAAAATTTTGGTGCAAAAATGATGAAAATTGGATTTATTATGAATTAATTATGATTAAATCTAACAAAAATTGATTAAAAATATAAAATAAATGATTTTACTGAATTAAAAATTATTTCAGTAAAGTTTAACTTTATAAAAAGTTAGGATAATTTTTGGAGAATTTAAATAAATTGTTTTGATATATAAATGGATTTTTATAATTATAATAGTATAAAAATGATTTAATTATTATAAATATTAAATAAAAGAATTTCTGAAAAATAAAAATTGTAAATAACACTTTTATATCAGATTAAACAATTATAATTTTTTTAGAATTTATAAAATAGTTTAGGTATTTTAAAAAGAATTTAAATGATTAAAAGGATTAATATATATATATAATTAATTGTTTGTTTAAAAGAAAAAGAAAAGAAAAGAATGAACAAAAACCCGGTCAGAGCCGGGACTCGAACCCGGGTGACCATTGTGGAGGGCCAGAGTCACAACCACTTGGCCTAGGCCGGTGGTTGTGATGATTCTGGTTTCATAATAATTAAATACACTACGCGAGTTCAGTATTATCCCCAATTAATAAACGACGAACCCTAGATTTTACAATTGGATGATTCAGGCAACTATAGCCCGATTAATGTTAGGGCTATTGTTGCCTGTACGCCGATGAATAAACCCCACAAATAAAAGAGGACTCACAGTGTATGATTGATGTTAGAAGTCGGGTCAAAGAGAAAGTCAGACCACGAACAAAATTGCAACAATCAGAGTATAATTGAAAGAATTGGAGGTGGAGAGAGTGTTATGAGCGAGTTGTTAAGCTACGGAATGCCTCAATTTATACTGGGAATTAGGGTTAGGGTTAATTGGAAGGTTTGACTTTCAATTTAATACATACGCGTCCAATAATCAAATGGGTCAACGATTGCCGTGTTATTGACGCGTGATTGTGTTGTATTGGGCCGGTTATTGCACAAATTTGCCAAAAATAGTTCAATTACGCGTTTAATTGTTGGATTGATCACCAAGGAATCCCACAGTTGACTTTCCTTGTCAACTGTGGGAGTTTTAATGTGTGTATAAGATTAATATGTAACCGGGTTTATAACAAGGAAGTGGCCAGCCCAGCTGGTTGTGCTCGTGTGTTTGTTTAACCCGGCCTTTGGCGCGGGTTCGATTCCCGGCCAAGGCATTTTATTTTTTTGGTATAATTATAATATCACACACACATATATAATAATATATAGCATTAGGGTTCCATAATTGCGACAAAATAATAAATGCGACGATAAATATGAAAACTTGACGTTTTATTAATGTCGATGGTGTAACGTACAAGTATTTAATGCGTAATGTTACAGTCTCCCCTACTTTTAGGAACTTCGTCCCGAAGTTGGAGTTGGAGAGTCTGGTGGAAAAAGATGCGGATACTTCGACTTCATCTGGTCTTTACGCTCCCAAGTGAACTCTGGGCCTCGTTTAGATTCCCAACGAACCTTAACGATCGGAATACGACTGCGCTTGAGTTTCTTGACTCCAGTGTCAACAATCTCGACGGGTTTCTCGATAATGTGCATGCTTTCATCGATTTGCACATCCTCAAGAGGAACATGAAGGTTCTCATCTGCTAAGCATTTCTTGAGATTCGAAACATGGAAGGTCGGATGAACATTGCTTAGCTCAGGTGGAAGCTCAAGTCTGTAAGCCACTTTCCCAACTCTGTCAAGAATTTTGAAGGGGCCTACGTATCGAGGAGCTAGTTTTCCCTTTCTACCGAAACGAATAACTCCTTTCCAAGGGGATACCTTAAGTAGCACAAGGTCCCCAACCTGAAATTCCAAGGGTTTACGACGTTTATCAGCATAACTCTTTTGGCGACTTCGAGCCTTGAGAAGATTATCCTGGATAAGCTGGATTTTGTCTGTGGTTTCCTGGATTAGTTCGGGTCCAGTAATACGAGCTTCACCAACCTCGGTCCAACAGACAGGTGAACGACATTTCCGACCATAGAGTGCCTCAAAAGGAGCCATGTTAATGCTGGCGTGATAACTGTTGTTGTATGAAAACTCAACCAAAGGAAGATGAGAATCCCATGCGCCACCAAAATCGATGACACACGCCCTGAGCATGTCCTCAAGTGTCTGGATGGTTCGTTCAGTCTGACCATCCGTTTGAGGGTGATAAGCAGTGCTCAGGTTCAACTTGGTACCCAAAGCATCTTGTAGAGATCCCCAAAAGTGAGAGGTGAAACGACCATCGCGATCAGAAATAATGACCAAAGGTATACCGTGACGACATACGATTTCACTTACGTACATCTGTGCCAACCTTTCCACAGAATACTTCTCACGAATAGGTAGAAAGTGAGCTGACTTGGTCAAACGATCGACGATTACCCAAATACTGTCAAAACCTTTGGGTGTGCGAGGGAGTTTGGTGATGAAATCCATAGCTATGCTCTCCCATTTCCAGACAGGAATCTCTGGTTGTTCAAGCATACCAGATGGTCGTTGATGTTCAGCCTTAACCTTGGAACAAGTGAGGCATTTTGCGACGAATAGAGCAATGTCTTTCTTCATACCAGGCCACCAATAAGAATAACGAAGATCTTGGTACATCTTGTCAGCTCCAGGATGAACAGAATAACGAGACTTATGAGCCTCGTTCATGAGAAAAGTACGAAGATCATCACGGTCGGGAATCCACAGTCGGTTAAGGAAATAAAGGAGACCATCGGGTTTGGTTTCAAGTTGAGTTTCAGCACCACAAGACATTTCATCGTACATGTTACCTTGGGTGACTGATGTGTGTTGAGCCTGGAGAATGCGATCTTGAAGATCAGTACGAACTCTAGCACATTGGAGTTTGACACGCTCTTTACGACTAAGTGCGTCAGCCACGACATTCGCCTTGCCAGGATGGTAGCGAATTTCGCAATCATAGTCGTTAAGTAATTCAACCCAACGTCGTTGCCTCATGTTAAGATTCTTTTGGTCGAAGACATGTTGGAGACTTTTGTGGTCCGTGAACACCACACATTTGGTCCCATACAGATAATGTCTCCAAATCTTGAGTGCGAAGACAACAGCACCCAATTCAAGATCATGGGTGGTATAATTTTTCTCGTGAGTCTTGAGTTGTCGAGACGCATAAGCAATAACCTTTCCTCGTTGCATGAGAACACAACCAAGACCTTGGTTCGATGCATCACAGTAGACCACGAAATCATCATTACCATCAGGTAGAGATAAGACAGGAGCTTCACAGAGTTTCAGCTTAAGAGTTTCAAATGCTTCCTCTTGTTTAAGTCCCCACTCATAGGGTTTACCCTTGTGAGTTAAGGTAGTGAGAGGAACAGCGATCTTGGAGAAATTGGCGATGAATCGACGATAATAACCAGCCAACCCAAGAAAAGAACGGACTTCTGTTGGAGTGGTAGGAACACTCCAATTTTTCACAGCTTCGATCTTTGCAGGATCAACATGAATTCCGTTCATATCAATGACATGTCCCAAAAATTGAACTTCCTTAAGCCAAAATTCACATTTTGAGAACTTGGCGTACAGTTGTTCTTTCTTTAGGAGACTCAAGATGGAGTGAAGATATTGCTCGTGATCGGATTTTGATTTAGAGTAAATCAAAATGTCATCGATGAAAACGATCACGAATTTGTCGAGATAGGGTCTACAAACCCGATTCATCAAATCCATAAATACTGCGGGAGCATTGGTCAATCCAAAAGGCATAACCATGAATTCATAGTGACCGTAGCGAGTGCGAAAAGCCGTCTTGGGAATATCTTCATCGTGGACTCTAAGCTGATCATAACCAGAACGGAGATCAATCTTTGAGAAGTGGGTTGCTCCTTGAAGTTGATCGAAGAGATCGTCAATCCTAGGAAGTGGATAACGGTTCTTGATGGTGAGTTTGTTGAGTTCACGGTAGTCAATACACATCCGAAGAGAACCATCCTTCTTTTTAACGAATAAGACAGGGGCTCCCCATGGAGAAGAACTAGGGCGAATGAACCCTTTATCAGAAAGTTCCTGTAATTGACTAGCAAGTTCTTGCATCTCAGAGGGTGCAAGACGATAAGGAGCTTTAGCTATAGGATTAGCACCAGGAACAAGATCAATACGAAACTCCACTTGTCGAGCAGGAGGCAAACCAGGTAAATCCTCTGGAAAAACTTCAGGATAGTCTCGAATAATAGGAATGTCTTGGATACTCTTGCCTTTGTCCTTCTTCTCTATCACGTTAGCTAAGAAGGCTGTATACCCCTTTCGTAAGTACTTTTGGGCAGTAGTACAAGACATAAGCTTGAGCTCACCACAGGGTTTCTCACCATAGATCTTCAAAATCTCACCCGATTCGAGAGGAATGCGTATGACTTTCTCGAAGCACAGAATTTCGGCACGATGAGTTGACAACCAGTCCATGCCTACTATAACATCAAAACTACCAAGATGCATGGGGATGAGATCGATAGAGAAAGTATGATCATCGAGATTCAACAAGCAGTTACGAATAATAGAACCGATCGAAATAGGCTTCCCGTTAGCTACCTCTACCACGAAAGGATCTTCTAGATTAGTGTGGGGTAAGTTAAGTAAAGGTTCAAACTTCAGTGACACGAATGACTTATCAGCTCCTGAATCAAATAATATGGATGCATAGTGGTTATTAATGAGAAACGTACCATTCACCACTTCGTTGTTGTCACGGGCCTGATTAGCGTTGAGATTGTAGGCGCGACCTCGAGCACCTTGGTTCTGGTTGCGGTTCTGGTTTTGGTTTTGGTTACGGTTACGGTTAGGGCAGTTGTTGATGTAGTGATTAGGGTTACCACACTCGTAGCATTGACCACGAGTAGGCCTGTTGTTTTGTTGGTTGGGAGCTGGGTTGTTGTTGTCTTGGGCAGCAGGAGATCGACAGACGTTCACCAGGTGACCATATCGTTGACACTTAGTACAAAATCGACATGGCACCTGTGTGGGATGGTGGTACTTGCAAGTGTTGCACAAAGGGTGAGGTCCGGTGTATGGTTTCTTGGCTGGGTTTTGGGCAGCAGGTGGAGTAGCAGCAACCATATAGTTTCTAGCCTTGCGCTTCTTGTTGCTTGAGGTCTCAGGCTTGACTTCAATTGCAGGCTGTGGAGTATCTTTGGCAACAGTCTTCTTAGTGCCCTTGCGAACTAGAGTACCGTTCTTCACATGATTATCAGTAAGAGTGGCCGCTAGACGTTTGGCCTCTTCCAGAGTTGCAGGATTTCTACCCCAAACAGTGTCCTGGATTTGCATGGGCAGACCACCGATGTACTTCTCGATGGCTACCGGCAGAGGAGTAACCTTGTGTGGCAACAATAAGCTAAGCTCATGAAAGCGGGTGTTGTAAGCAAGATTTTCCCCACTATCTTGAGCCAAGGTGTGGAACTCATCCTCAAGCTTTTTGACTTCATTTCGAGGACAGAACTCCTCCTTCATGATCTCTTTGACCTGGTCCCAAGTCATAGCAAGAGCAACCTCGGCCCCACGAGTACGCTTTTCTTCATTCCACCATGTGAGTGCTCGTTTATGGAGAACACTCATGGCGTAACGAACCTTGAAATTGTTGGGGCACTCACTGTTGATGAAGGTATTTTCAATACCCTCAAACCATTGGAGAAGTCCAGTAGCTCCTTCTTCACCGCTGAACTTTGGAGGGTTACAAGAGTTGAAATGTTTGAGGGTGCAAGCTTGGGGTCCATTACCATTGCCATTGCCATTCCCATTCCCATTGTTGTGACCATTCCCGTTGCCGTTCAATTGGATGACCTGAGCAAGTAAATTGGGAACCAGAGTTGCGATTTGCTGCGCCATTTGTTGAGAAATGATCGCAGCCAGTTGAGCATCGACCCCATTGTTGTTGTGGTTAGGAGCTTGGTCATGGTTGTGGTTATGGTTATCACCACCTTCTTCGTGGTTCTCACCATTGTTGTTGCGAGTGCTGCGACGAGGAGGCATGATCTGTAATAGACACAATGAAATGAATGAGAGTTTATATAAGGAATGTAATCATTTATTCATTAATTAAAACGAATAAACGAAAACGTTGACTTATCAAAGATTCTAAATTCTAATAACATATGAAGACATGCTTTAGCCTATAAGTGAACACTCATCCCGAGAATTCCCAGGTAGGCATCCGGGTCCCTCGTCTGATTGGGATATATGCGCAATGCCAGCCTAGACAGAAGACTCAGAATACAGGCGTTCACCCTTCCAGATTGCACGTGTTCGTTATTAAAATCTAGAACTTCGACGAGATCTCAAGGGGGTTCAGGTTAAACCTGAGGATTTTGTCCTATAAATCTAATGGTGGATCAGGATTGCAGCAGACAATTAAGAGTAGTCACATGTAGGTTTAGGGTTGTAAGGCATAGGATAAGGATAGGATTTGGGAAGCAATTAGGGTTACAAGTAGGAGAAGCAAGTACTGTTTTAGTCCCTAAGGTTATAGTCTAGATTATTTCTAATAACCTAATTCCCTATAACCAAGGCTCTGATACCAATCTGTAACACCCCAACCGATGGCGGAAACATCGGGGTGCCACGTATTGATGATTGTTTTCAGTAGCACATGGTATAATATAAATTTTAAATAATTTATTCAAACATAAATATCCAAAATGTGAAATAATGTCTAAGAATTCAAATACATAACATCAAATAGCAACTTCAAAAGAACTTCAAATAACTTCAAGAAAAATCCTCATGCTAACTCAAGCCTCAGCTTCATTGTTACCTGAAACATGTTAATTTTGAAAGTATTTTGGGTCAACATAAGTTGGTGAGAATTACATAGGTTTTTGATGATAAAATGAATAAAATGTTATGCAATTCATGTGTCATGTTAATCTAGCCCATATGTGAGAACATATTAGAAATAAATCGAGTGCATAATCAACCCTGCTGACTGTTATAAAATGATACATACCATACACTTATGGTCCCAATGAATATGTTATGCGATAACAAACACCCACGTAACCTTTGTAGGAGGCACGTATCCGGGTGGGATTGTCAGTCCAATAGATCTATCAATGTATACCGTCGGCTGATCAATGTTAATGATTATGCTAGAATGGTGCTTACTCTAATCATGCTCAAGACAATATGCAACATAGAAAACACACAAACACATTGATGATTGAATTGCAATGAAAAGTGTTATAACATGTTTCACCCCAAAAATGGTGATAAATAAAAGGGGCTATGTAAACTCACCTTAGCAAATGTTAACTTGTTGAAAAGATATGATAATTGTGTTGCCCAAAGTGATTCCAAATATTACCCTATAATGAGGTAATATATAATAAGTCTAAGTCTATATAACTAATATGTGTATCCTAGGGTTTCGATTTGGGGATAATCAATTGTTGAGATTTAAATTAAAATGCATAATTAATAAAGGAAAATTAGATAATTAATGAAAGATAGTCTTTTTATAAAATTTGAATTTTCAATGTGCACATTAAAGTGTTTGAAGCAATAAAATAATTTTTATAAAATTATTTCATTTAAAATAGATTTTTAAATCTATTTATTTATAAATAGCCAATTATTAACTTTAATATCCAAAAATACTAAAATTAAGGAATTCTTATTTTAAAAATCATATTTCTGTTCTAAATGATTAAAAATAATTTGTATAAAATTTTGGTGCAAAAATGATGAAAATTGGATTTATTATGAATTAATTATGATTAAATCTAACAAAAATTGATTAAAAATATAAAATAAATGATTTTACTGAATTAAAAATTATTTCAGTAAAGTTTAACTTTATAAAAAGTTAGGATAATTTTTGGAGAATTTAAATAAATTGTTTTGATATATAAATGGATTTTTATAATTATAATAGTATAAAAATGATTTAATTATTATAAATATTAAATAAAAGAATTTCTGAAAAATAAAAATTGTAAATAACACTTTTATATCAGATTAAACAATTATAATTTTTTTAGAATTTATAAAATAGTTTAGGTATTTTAAAAAGAATTTAAATGATTAAAAGGATTAATATATATATATAATTAATTGTTTGTTTAAAAGAAAAAGAAAAGAAAAGAATGAACAAAAACCCGGTCAGAGCCGGGACTCGAACCCGGGTGACCATTGTGGAGGGCCAGAGTCACAACCACTTGGCCTAGGCCGGTGGTTGTGATGATTCTGGTTTCATAATAATTAAATACACTACGCGAGTTCAGTATTATCCCCAATTAATAAACGACGAACCCTAGATTTTACAATTGGATGATTCAGGCAACTATAGCCCGATTAATGTTAGGGCTATTGTTGCCTGTACGCCGATGAATAAACCCCACAAATAAAAGAGGACTCACAGTGTATGATTGATGTTAGAAGTCGGGTCAAAGAGAAAGTCAGACCACGAACAAAATTGCAACAATCAGAGTATAATTGAAAGAATTGGAGGTGGAGAGAGTGTTATGAGCGAGTTGTTAAGCTACGGAATGCCTCAATTTATACTGGGAATTAGGGTTAGGGTTAATTGGAAGGTTTGACTTTCAATTTAATACATACGCGTCCAATAATCAAATGGGTCAACGATTGCCGTGTTATTGACGCGTGATTGTGTTGTATTGGGCCGGTTATTGCACAAATTTGCCAAAAATAGTTCCATTACGCGTTTAATTGTTGGATTGATCACCAAGGAATCCCACAGTTGACTTTCCTTGTCAACTGTGGGAGTTTTAATGTGTGTATAAGATTAATATGTAACCGGGTTTATAACAAGGAAGTGGCCAGCCCAGCTGGTTGTGCTCGTGTGTTTGTTTAACCCGGCCTTTGGCGCGGGTTCGATTCCCGGCCAAGGCATTTTATTTTTTTGGTATAATTATAATATCACACACACATATATAATAATATATAGCATTAGGGTTCCATAATTGCGACAAAATAATAAATGCGACGATAAATATGAAAACTTGACGTTTTATTAATGTCGATGGTGTAACGTACAAGTATTTAATGCGTAATGTTACACTTCCGTTGATGCCATGAACTCTGCTTCACAAGAGGATAATGCAACCATCCCTTGTTTCTGAGAAACCCAAGTTATTGGCGCATCGTTATAATAAAACACAACTCCTGTTGTGCTTCTACCATCGTCTATATCCATCGCATAGTTGCTATCGCTGAAACCAAGCAACACTCGGCTTCCACCCTTCCGATACATAATGCCGAGATCAATGCTTGCTTTCACATACCTCAACACTTGTTTTACAGCTTGCGCATGAGTTTTAGTAGGCCTTTGCATAAAGCGGCTCACATATCCGACCAAAAAGCTGAGATCCGGTCGTGTATGAGTAAAGTATCTTAGACTCCCAACCAGTCGTCTATACTCGGTAGGGTTGATCTCCGCGCCTTCATCATTCTTTGATAACTTTAGACCTGGATCAAGCGGAAATTGAGTTGCATTGCTCTCCCACATTCCAAATTGTTTTAGAATTTTGGTCGCATATCCAGTTTGCTTGAGTGAAATTCCTTTGTCACTTTGCTCATCTCCATTCAATTGATGCGTTAATCTTGGTATTTCTTCGACCTCAAAATCTGCAAATTTCTTCGGAATGGTTGAGGTTCGATTTGACCTTCTTAGCTGAGAAACCCCCGCGGACTGTGCGTTCAAATCCGCGCGTGATGCGCGAGATCCTCCTTCTTCGTTTGCGTGCGCTGACGTTGCGCCCTCGTCAAACATTCTTGTCGTGAAATCACCTGTGTGCGCAAAGTTGTCTGTATGCGCAAAGTCTTCTGCGTGCGCGTTATCGCCAGTAGGTTGTGCAGACGTTTCAGACTCGTGCACGTCTTCTTCTGTGGGCTGCGCTGGCGCTTCAGACTTAATGACAAAGTCTGTCCGTGCGCTCTCTTCGGTATTAGTGCGGGACACGTAATCCTTCCAATCATACTCTTCTGTCTCTTTGAACTTTACGTCCCCGTCTCGAACTATGTGTACCCGTCTATTGCTCGGGTCAAACATCCGATGCGTATTCTCTCCTGTTTCCGACTGAGAACCCATGTACACCATTAGCAAGCTTCTATCATCCAACTTCTTTTGTCCCGGTGTTAAGATTTTAACAAACCATACACACCCGAACACTTTAATATATGAAAGATCTGGTTTCCTTCCCTTGAGTTTTTCATAGGGCGTTAAGTCTTGCAATGCCTTCGTTGGAGAGCGATTCAACAAATAAACTGAGTGCATGATTGCTTCTCCTCAAAAGACTTGTGGTACGGACATGGCCTTTAGGATGCTTCGAGTAGTACCGATTATTGTGCAATTTCGTCTTTCAACTACCCCGTTTTGTTGAGGGGTATAGGGAGCCGTGTATTGCCTTGCAATTCCTCTTTCCTTACAGAAATCTCCTAGTACATGCGATGTGAACTCTCCTCCATTATCGATTCTCAAGGTTTTTTTAGGCTTGTCCTAAGTTTCCTCTCCACTACTTTGATGAACTCGATTAGAATTCCAGGAACTTGGTCTTTGGTTTTCACCATGTAAGCCCACATAAACCTGCTGTAATCATCTACAATTAGTAGCATGCACCGGTTTCCTGCTTGAGTCATTGGTGAGATGGCTCCGCATAGATCGGCATAGAGTAGCTCAAGCGGCTTTGACGCGCGATATTTGACTTCCTTTGGAAAAGCTCCCATTGTTTGCTTTCCTATCACACATGCGTCGCATATTGCGGATGGTCTCTTGATGAATGGTATCCCAATCGAGATTCTTGATAGCGTCCTCAGCGCATCAAAATTAAGATGACCGAGTTTGGCGTGCCAAAGCCAACACTCGTCATGCATGTTAACCTGTAAACAGACTGGCGCAACAACTTTTAGGTTAATCTTATAAACACGATTGGTTGAACGAGGTACCTTCATTAGAACCGATCCCTTTGGTTCAAACATCCACAATACGCCATGCTCGATCGTTATTTTGTGTCATGACTCATCCATTTGCCCGACACTGATTATGTTATTCTTCAGCGAAGGTATGTAGTAAACATCCTTCAAGATCCGCTGCTTACCCGACTTGCCTTCTAGGATAATTGTGCCGCGGCCTCTGATCTCCACACATGAACCATCGCCGAACCGAACCTTCCCTTTTATCTAGTTGTCTAAACTCGAAAACCAATCCTTGTTTCTCGTCATATGATTGCTCGCCCCATTATCGAGAAACCAAGTGTTGTTTTCTCGCGGACTCTCATCATACTTCTTCAAGTCAACTCGGTCTTCATTCAAGTACACTCCTTCATGGGTTGCCATATAGAGCACCGGTCCGTCGTCAAGGGTGAGGTTATTCTCTTCGGTTTTGTTTCGGGTGGGGCAATCGCTTGAAAAGTGGCCCAACTCGTCACATCGGAAACACTTAAGTTTCAAACGATCCTTTGTTGTCTTCTTAGTGGTTTCCTTCTCCCTTACGTGACCCGAACATCTGCCTCGACCTCTTCCTTTACCCCTTTGTGAAGATGAACCTTCGGCTGACGCTCCTCTTCCGCGGCCGAAGCTCTTTCCTTGCTTCTTCTTGGCCTCCCACTCCTCGTACGTAAGAAGAAGATGTTCATGCTTCGTGGTTTGATTATCTTCGGACCCTATCCTCTCTTCGTAGGCCTTAAGACGCCCAACCACGTCGTCAAACGTGACTGTTTTAAGATCGATCACCTGCTCAAGTGACGCGACCATGTGAATAAACTTCTTTGGCAATCCGTTTAAGAACCTCTTGACAAGCTTCGATTCTTCTATTCTTTCTCCGAGTGTTGATGCTTTAGAAGCGATACTTGCAATTTTGCATGAGAATTCGTCCACCGAACTGGTCTCTTTCATCTTTAGGTTTTCGAATTCGGACATCAAGGTTTGAAGCCGCGCCTCCTTCACCCGCTCGCCTCCTTGGTGTCGGTTTTTAATTGCTTCCCACATCTCCTTGGCCGTAGTCAGGTTTCCGATCTGGAGTACCAAATCTTTGGGTATTCCTTGGAATAGAAATGCTATCGCAATGTGGTTTTTCTTCGCGTTAGCAGCTGTCTGTAACATTTCGCATTAAATACATGTATTTTTGGTGATATTTTGAACCCCAATACAATGATAATTATTCATATATATATATATATATAAAAGTTATAATAGTAAGATTGGTATCAGAGCCATGGTTATAGGGAATTAGGTTATTAGAAAAATAATCTAGTCTATAACCATAGGATTTAACCAGTACTTGCTTCTTTTACTTGTTATTCTCTACCTCCCTTCTACTTCTTATCCCTACTTTAAAGAAGGTTGCTCTCCATCACTGAATCCACTCTTAGACTAATAAGACAAAATCCTCAGGTTTAACCTGAACCACCTTGAGATCCCGTCGAAGTTCTAGATGTTAATAACGAACACGTGCAATCTGGAAGGGTGAACGCCTGTATTCTGAGTCTTCTGTCTAGGCTGGCATTGCGCATATATCCCAATCAGACGAGGGACCCGGATGCCTACCTGGGAATTCTCGGGATGAGTGTTCACTTATAGGCTAAAGCATGTCTTCATATGTTATTAGAATCTAAAATCTTTGATAAGTCAACGTTTTCGTTTATTCGTTTTAATGAATAAATGATTACATTCCTTATATAACCTCATTCATTTCACTGTGTCTCTTACAGATCATGCCTCCACGTCGCAGTGCTCGTCTTAACAATGGTAACAATCATGATGAAGGAAGTAGTAATCACAACCACGATACTAACCACAACAACAATAACAACAACAACAACAACAATGGAGTTGATGCTCAACTGGCTGCAATCATTTCACAACAAATGGCGCAGCAAATTGCAACTCTGGTTCCCAACTTACTAGCTCAAGTCATCCAGTTGAACGGCAACGGAAACGGCAACGACAACGGGAATGGAAATGGAAACCACAACGGGAATGGGAATGGTCTTCCAGCCTGCACTCTCAAGCACTTTAATTCCTGTAATCCCCCAAAGTTCAGTGGAGAAGAAGGAGCTACAGGACTCCTACAATGGTTTGAGGGTATTGAGAATACCTTCATTAACAGTGAATGCCCCGACAACTTTAAAGTCCGTTATGCCATGAGTGTTCTTCACAAACGAGCACTCACTTGGTGGAATGAAGAAAAACGCACTCGCAGAGCTGAAGCTGCACTAGCCTTAACTTGGGATCAAGCTAAAGACATTATGAAGGCAGAGTTCTGCCCTCGTAATGAAATCAAGAAGCTGGAAGATGAATTTCATGATCTTGCTCAAGACAGTGGGGAAAACCTTGCTTACAACACTCGTTTTCACGAACTTAGCTTACTGCTACCCCACAAAGTCACCCCTTTGCCCATTGCGATCGAAAAATACATTGGTGGCCTACCGATGCAGATTCAAGACACGGTGTGGGGAAGGAACCCTGCTACTTTAGAGGAAGCAAAGCGTCTGGCTGCCACCCTAACAGATAACCATGTGAAGGCAGGAACCCTGACTCGTAAAGGGGAAAAGAAAAAGGATACTCCCCAACCTGCCGTTGAAATCAAAACTGAGGCCTCAACCAACGGGAAGTGTAAGGTCAGAAATTTTGCAATAGACACCACTACCCCACCCAACAAGAAACAATACAACGGGAAGCTACCTAAGTGTGACACCTGCCAGTATCACCACCCAACTCAAGTTCCCTGCCGACAGTGCACCAATTGTCAAAGGTATGGGCATCTTGCAGGTGCTTGTCGAATCCCTGCTACAAACGCTCTTGATGCTCCAAATAACCCCGCTTGAAACCCTCCAGCTACTTAAACAGCAAACCCTATCATTTGAATAATGTCTACTTTCTCTTTAATTCCATGCATTGCCACTTTTGATTCAAATAATAAATTCAAGTATTATCATAACATCTGTGTGCATGCTTGTTTGAATGTGAACTGATTGCTATGTCTATAATCATACTTGCTTACTTGTACGACAATTAGTTGACTACCAAACAATCTACTCAACGATTGGTAGAGGTCATCATGTCTTTCCAACAGTCGGGAGAGGCCCTACAACCTGCTCAACGACTGGTGGAGACTATCAGACCTGCTCAACAATCGGTAGAGTCATAAAAGGACGCAAAACCCTAATGTAAGGTAAATTGGTAATTACGGTCCGGAACGTAATCATGTATTTACAGGTACATTAAGGTAGTGAGGAATTTTATCAAGGTTTTCGGTAGTCGACCAATTGTAAACTTGGTGTCTTTCTTTAACTTCGAGACGAAGTTTCTAAAAGTAGGGGAGACTGTAACATTTCGCATTAAATACATGTATTTTTGGTGATATTTTGAACCCCAATACAATGATAATTATTCATATATATATATATATAAGTTATAATAGTAATAATAATAACAATAATAATAATAATAAATCTATATAAAAAAATCAGTTTTCTAGCCAACATATCTGTCCAAACAACCCGGCCCAGGTCTGAGCCCAACAACCAGACCGGCCCACCAAGAGCCCATTACCCCTTTTTCAGTTTTATAAAAATATATGTTAGGGACGGGAATCGAACCCGGGTCCCTAACCGAGTCAAACCAACAACACACTCACAACCAGCTGGGCTGGCCTTCACTTCTGTTTCAAACAAGGCGCGTTTTAATTATAACATCATTTGAAACCTTCACAGTTGACTTGAAAAGTCAACTGTGATGAACGACTTGCCATAATCAAACCATCATAACTCGAAATTGATTCATTTTTGGCAACTATACACGATCATCGGCCATCATTGACTCATCAACACGCTAATTATCAATCAATTTATAACCTATTAACCATATACGCGTATTACATTGATTTTTTGGTAAATTCTTACCATTTCTTCGATCCAGTGATTAATCCTATAAATTGGACATTCACGAATCATCACAATTCGCTCATACATCTTTCTTAACCATCAATCCCTCTTAATCATCCTCTGATCTTGTTATTCGATTTCATTTTGACTTTCAAGGTTGACCAATCAATCGAGCTCGTAACAATCTTGTAAGTGAAATGTTTTCTGTGGGATTTATTCATCAGCATTCACACATCAATAGCCCTATGATTAATTGGGCTATTGATGTGTGAATCAATCAATTGCAGAATCTAGGGTTTCGAAGGTGTTAATTGGGGATAAACTGAATTCGAGTAGTGTATTTATTTAATTTAAACCAGAAACAATCACAACCACTGGTCTGGACCAAGTGGTTGTGACTGTTGCATTATTCCCAAGCCACCCGGGTTCGAGTCCCGGCTTTGGCGTTTCTTTTCTTTCCCTTTTCCTTTTTAAACAACAAACTCTATTTAATTATATATATTACATTTAATCTTATAAATTCATTTTTAATTATTAAAACCCTTTTATAAATTCTAAAAAAAATTATTTTTAACAAATCTGATATAAATGTTCCACCTACAATTTTTAGTTTTCTGAAATTCATTTATTTAATATTTATAATAATTAAATCAATTTTATGCTATTATATTTATAAAAATCCATTAAAATATCAAAACAATTTTATACATTTCCACAAAAATTATCCTGAGTTTGTACAATGATAAACTTTACTGAAATAATTTTTAATTCTGAAAAATCAAATATTTAATATTTTTAATCAATTTTTGTTAGTTTTACTCATAATTAAATCATAATAAATCCAATTTTTAATATTTTTGCACCAAAATTTTATACAAATTATTTCTGAATATTTAGAACAGAAATATAATTTTTAAACTGATAATTCTTTAATTTTAGTATTTTTAAGATATTAAAGTTAAAGTTTGACAATTTGTAATAAATAGATTTAATAATCTATTTTAAAGAAAATAATTTTGCAAAAATTATTTTTATACTTTAAACACATTATTGTGACCATCCTAAATTTAAACTTCATAAAAAGATTTTTGGTTATTTATTTACTAAATTTCTCTCAATTATCAAACATTTTTTATATTAATCAAACACGCATTTATCCCCAAATTCGAAGCCCTAGAAACTTATACATTTGTAGACTAGATAGACTTAGACATATTATTACCTTATTATAGGGTGATACTTGACACATTTGGGCAACACCATTATTCAATCTTTTCAACAGATACAACATTTTGCTAAGGTGAGTTTTACATAGCCCCTTTTCTATTTGTCACCATTTTTGGGGTGAAACATGTTACAACATTATTCATGCAATTCAAACATCAATGTGTCTATGTGTATTTCTATGTTGCATTATGTCTTGAACATGACTAGGGTAAGCACAATTCTAGCAAAAACATTCATCAGCCAAACGATATACATTGATAGATCTATTGGACTGACAATCCCACCCGGATACGTGCCCCCTACAAAGGTTACGTGGGTGTTTGTTACTGCAATATAAACGAGTGAACCATGAGCGTATGGGATGTACCACAATACAACAGTCACAAGGTTGATTATGCACTCGATTTACTTCTAGTATGTTTTCGCATATGAACTAGATTGCCATGACACATGAATTGCACAACAATTTTATTCGATTATCAAAACCTATGTAATTCTCACCAACTTTTGTTGACCCAAAACATTTTCAACTTAACATGTTTCAGGTTCTACTTGCTTGAAGATTTGAATTGATGCTTGAAGATATTTGCATAGTTTTATTCAATTTGATGTACAAAATTCTTAGAACAATTGTATGTAACTTATTTAAATTATTTAATGAAACTTATTATTCACCATGAGCTACTGAAAAATCATCAATACGTGACATCCCGATGTTTCCGCCATCGGTTGGGGTGTTACACTGTCCATGGTTCTATCATCTCCCAAACACTATTAACGTTCAGGATTACCTTCATCTTCATCGCCCAAACCGTATAGTTCACCGGAGTTAACAGTGGGATTTGGAGAGATGTCGTGTTGTGGTCTTTGGCTGTAACGATCTGTCGATTAGCATCGTCTCCCATTGTAAACGATTTTTGCGCGACACGTCTTCTTCTACCGTAGCCTGCTTCCGATCAGACTAAACCCGTCGCTAAGATCCTTCCGATCGCAGATCACTTTTGTCGATTGGTTCTTGTCTAGCCGGACTTACTGATCGTTATCGAACGTATTGTTACCCAACCCTAAGCTCTGATACCAATTGTTAGAAATCGGTACCAAAGACACACATGAATTAAGCCAAAACTTGTTTCTTATTATTTGATTGTGATTGAATGCTTGACTTACAAAATCATCCATCTATTTATAAGCCTACAATCCTTGGTGATCAAGGAAATAGCCTTGGAGAACAAGGAAACTAGCCTTTATTCCTTGTCCACCAAGGAACTATAATAATCTAGAAACTTCTTTTGACTTAAACTGAGAAATCTATCTCTAAAACCTAGTTTACAAGATTGACAACTAAGTCCTTCTAGTTACCAAACCTTGCATTACAAGATTAATATATGAGTTTTAACACATCGGATATTATGCATACATACGTTTCTGGCTTTTATGTTATTTATAAAGGTTATATTACACAGATGGTTTATGTGGTTTGGTTTAAATTATGGATTTCGTCCATTTGGCACAAAAAATACGAATACTTCTCAAGCACCTTTTTCGCTTTCATCCATGGTCCAAAAACGTATTATGATTACTTTTTGACGTTAAACCAAAATATGTTTACTCTTTAACCTTATTCTTAAGAAAACTAAAATTTATAACCAGAACTGTTAATATGTTTTTTAAACCCAATTAGTGGATTTGTGATGGATTTCTCAAGTTGGGTTGCCTGTTTGAGGACTTAAAAACCTTCGGTTACAATTGGACAACGTCTCCTCTGACATAGGAATTTCTGACCTAAACCATTAAAGTGAGATCAATCGAGCTAAATCCTCACTTTATAATAATCGTTATTCAGATTCGGGGTTGCAATTGCAAGATTTTATTCGAAGTAATTCTAAAAATCCTAATTTAGCATGTTGGCTTTTTGGACCATGTATTAAAGAGACAAAATGTGATTGAGTATAAGGCCAACGAAAAAAGTTAGCACAAAAAAGGGAGACGTGACGACTCGTCCAAAAAGGGTCTACCAAACGTGGTCTAAAGACGAGGAGTACGCGCTTGCACGTGCGTGGCTTGACGTTCGGAGGATCTCAAAATTGGTAAGTATTTTTTTTATATAACTCTATTTTTTTATAAAAAAAATTAAGATAATATATATGTTTTGTATGTTGTTACCTAAAGTATAAAAAACATATATGTGTGATTTTCTGTATGGTAACTTTTTTGTTTTAATTTTTGTAGCGAATTATTAAAATGTGGCCCTTTTTTGGCAAAGGGTTCGAGCGACCTTTTTCAAGGCGATGAACCGAGGCGAGTATTGGGACAACGACTCCATCTCAAGCAAGTGGACCAACGTCAACCGTTCTTGTCATGCTTTTCAAGAAGTCTTCCAACGACTTAAAACAAATTGGAGTAGTGGTTGTGGCGTTGTCGATATATTGAAACGAGCGTTGGAGGAGTACAATCAAACGCGTGACAAGTTCACTTATTTGAATTGTTGGGAGCTTCTTAAAGGATCTACTAAATGGTCGAATGTACCGGGCTTGACGTCGTTTACTAGACGCAAGGCGAAACGGTCCAAAACTTCTTCTTCCATTTATCTCGAGACGTTCACGTCTGATGCTCGAAACACGGATTTAAACGAAGATGTTCCCGATGAGGAAAACGACTTGGCCCGACCACCCGGTAGAAGAATCGTACGAAAGGGAAAAAGTCGAGAGTCGTCTTCGACGGGTGGTTACTTATTGAAACAAGATTTCGAGGAGATGAATCGACGACTTCAAGATATTCATAACCTTGGGGCTAGGTGTTTGAAAACAATGCAAAGAAAAGTCATAGCCAACGAAAAGTTCGTCGCGATCCAAGATGCGAGGCAAATGGAAAAAGACATCGAATTTTTGTCTAAGCCGATCGACAATCTCATGGGAGACGCATTACGCTTGGCTCAAATGCATAAGCAACAAATCCACGAGAAATACAATTTTTTTTTAAATTGTTTTTTTTTGGTATGGTATTGTAATCTTTTTTATTTATGTTTAATAAAAAAAGTTTTATGAAATATTATTTGTTTTAATATTCAAATTAAAAAAATTTAATATTAATGATTAGAAGGAGCTTAAAAATGTTCCTTAATCACCACACCACTTATTCATGTTTAAGCCTTAAAGGCCTCACATGCTACGTGTCGTTTAATGCCCTATGAGGCTTGCAAATTTTCACACACCATGTTGCTACAACAAGGAAAATGACCGGTATTAGGTTAGGAGATGTTTAGGATTATAGGTTAGTGGTATGTTAGATTGAGATTAAGGTTTTAAGCTTAGGTTTAGATTTGGTTATAGGATCAGGGGTCTTCAAGTTCCTGGAAGAGACCTGCACAAAGGTAGCAGACACCGTTAGCCTTAACGCAGGAGGGAGCCTCCTGCGTTTGGACTCCGGCGTGAGAATAAGTACATATTCATTTGGAGTTGGGAAAATAATGAAGTAGAGAGTATGAGAGTAGAGAGAATGAGTGAGAAGTGTGTATGTAATGTCTACCCAAGGGCCTCCTTATGTAGGCAGTCGAATTCTGCCCAGGAGCTCCCTCAGGGTAGCTTCCTTACCATACCTGGATGTGTTTGACCCTCTTTTAGTTCCCAGCAGTGAGATTTTTCCCTTTTAGGATGTTTTCAGCTTTTATCATTTCCAATGCAAGGCTTGGAGTTGTGTGGTGTTTTGTCCCTTGCCATGATAATAAACCAAAATCCCCCTTTTGCATTTCCAAGACATTCTACTGTTTGCTTTCTGCCCTGAGGCTTCCATACGGCAGGTAAGCTGCCTTATATCAGCTCCACTAAGTCAGGCAACCTCTTAATCAAATTTATTTTGCTTATCTTTTTAACGAGAGGTCTAAACGTTGTCGTTTTAGAACACACGTCATCACACCACTACACATGTTCTAATATTTGTATTTTCATACCACATGGACGAAGTCCAAAATTTGGACTAAACCATAACAACATCCGTATAATTTTTTTATTTAACATATTACAAAAGTAAGGTTATATTTAACTAATATATATACATATCTCGCTCGTCGGAACGTGACAATAGATTACATGATTAACATTGACATCACCAATTCTAGAAGGACAAAACCACTATATACGATAAATAATTTATCAGGGGGAGGGGGCACTACCAGTAATAATTTTTCACTTTACTGATTTTAACTAATCTCACACTGTCACATCACTTCACTGAAACACAGTTATGGAGACAGCACTACCATAAACCACTCAACCAATAAAGGTGGTGGTCCATTGGCAAAGGCAAAGCTTTTAAAACACCTAGGTTAGGGAAGGTCTTGGGTTTAAGTCCCACAGACCACAGGATTTAAAAGAAATTAACCTTTCAAAAAAATAAAAAACAAAAAAACCCACACACAAAACACCACTCACGGTCCATTAACTATAACCCGTAAAACCTACCGGCAAACCACTACCCGTGTCACCAAGGGCAGTATTACCGTACTGATAGAGGGTAACAACACCGTTTGCTGGTAGTGCCCCGTCCCCCTTGTTAACATTTGAAAAAACAAGTAATTAACAAAAGTTTATTTAACATTGATTAAACAAAAGCCGACTTTAACCAGCTATAGTAATCATTCTCCATCTTGTTTTAAAAATCACATTTTGTATTTTTACCTTTATTTTTACAATGTTGTCATGTTGATTAAATTTTTTAATAATATTAAAACATATGCAATTTTGCAGCTTTGTGAAAGGCCAAATTTGATGACTCAAAAGGGGCTTGGATTGAGAATTATATGTTTGTATTTTATGTTTCGTTACATATAGCTGGCAAATTGTTATTAAATAACTATTTATATGTTTTGCCATATTTTTAGATGCAAAGATAAAAAGAAAAAAACATTATAATCACGTGAGTTTTTCATGTGTTGGTTTGTATTCAATAAAAGTATACTAGACTGTTAAGTGGACATAAAACATCTACGACTCAAGTCTCTTAAAATTTCAACTGAAATGTAACTCTTACACTTTGTTCCCAAGTCTCATTTAAGAAAGAAAAAGAAGAAGAAATAAAGGAAACTGAAGACGAGCCTTGTTCTAGAGTTTTTTAGGAGATAAAAGTACGGAAATGAGAGGATAAGTGTTCTAAAGTTTTTTTTTTTAAGAAGGGAAAGGAAGAAAAATAAAGAGCAAAGTAGGCTACTTTTCATCCTCCTAAATTGAAGAGATTTAAAGAGAAAAGAAAGGAAGGGAAAAGAGAGGAAAAGAAAAGAAAGGGATGTAATGTTTTTCTTTTCTTTTCTTTTCTCGTTAAATAAACTCAGAACATTAGTATGGTAAAGAACTCTACATTGTATATGTTTTTAAAAGAGTACTATTTTTTAAAAAAAATAATAAAAGTGTACAACAACGACATCACTCGACTTTTGTAAACACTATTACATTTGGCTAAGCATTTTGACAGCGGGGCGGTACTACAACGTGTGGATGTAAGGAGGGGGGGGGGGCATTGTGTCGCCTCTGCGTCTCGTAAAAATGTGTTGGAGAGGATCGATATTCGTTCCTTTCATCAGGAGTAATGGATTTAAATAATCCCAACTATTGACTATTAGCCAATAATAGTCCCAACTACGAAAATAACCACTAGCGGTCCCAACTTTCAGACATTTTGCTCTCAATGGACCCCCCGTTAACTCACACTAACGCCGTTAGCTGAAACTCACAATTCTAGGTGATTTTTCACCGGGTTTGAAAGAGGGAATCGAGATGATGATATTGGTATGTTCAATTATAGAAATGAGCATGGTTCGATGGTTTAATCGTCGGATCCGGTTATCCCATCCGAGGAGAACATCAACCTACAACCGAAGAACCATGCTTATTTCTGCAATTGAACATACCAATATCATCGTCTCGATTCCCTCTTTCAAATCCCGTGAATAATTGCCTATAATTGTGAGTTTCAACTAACGGCGTTAGTGTGAGTTAACGAGGGGTCCATTGAGAGCAAAATGTCTGAAAGTTGAGACCGCTAGTGGTTATTTTCGTAGTTGGGGCTGTTATTGGCCAATAGTCAATAGTTGAGATTATTTAAATCCATTACTCCTTTAAAATACCAAAACGAACGTTCGACATTTTTTCTTGCACTTTCTGGAGCAACCTTTAACCTTTTACGTTTTTCGCTTTGGGATGACTAGGTAGGATATGTACCAAAGATAAGTTTATCCATTATATCGGGTGTGCATCCTCGGGATAACTATGTTGTTATTATGTTCAGGATATATATGTATAATGTACATTATGTATATCCTGAATATGACTAACGGTCCTTATCGAATTAAATCCTTTGTATAGGTTTGACTCAACTGATTAGCTGAAGACTCGGCTTGGCTTAAATCTCGGCAGTTAGTTAATACCCGTTAGAAGATGTGGAAATGAATAAGGAATTTGCAACGGCTACCTGGACCTAGTATATGCAATTCTGGATATTTCAGGATATTAGTTATTTCATTTTCAGTATAAAATGGAGCGTTGGACGATCACTTAAGTCACTGGCTTCTTTCCACTTTCACCAATTACTTACATTCAGTCACTCACAACACACCTAAACTCTGTAACACTTAGATTGATTGATCCTTGGTTTTCAAAGTTGTATTCATTTATTTCTTTTAATATAAACATCAAGGCAAGAGACTTTTATTCGCTCCAAAGATTTTATGCTAGAGATCTAGATTGATCAATGGCTTTCCTCGTATATCGTGTCCTTTTTAGCTATTTCCCTTTATTCTTGCTTGTTTCATCATGAGGCTGTCACTGTTTTAGTACAGTGATATCCTCAGCATATTTGTCATTAGTTTTCAAACCTATACTTTTATATTTCAAACGACATTTTTCTCAAGATATAAATAACTTAATTACTTGAATTTTATCAAACCATTTTAACACTATACCTCACATAACTAATTTGGAACACAAAATTAACTTGTTTATTTTTGACCAAAACAATTTGACGACCACCGTGGGACAAGTGGTGCTATTTTTAACAAAAACTTTGTTAAAATTTTTACTTAATCAATTCATTTCAAAACTTTTGACAACTATGGTTTCTAACCCAAAATCTGTATCTTCAGCTATGACTTCATCCACCTCTGCTCCAAATGTGTCTCTGCCACCTCCTTCTGTACTCCCACGAAGGAATGAGGAATCCAACACCCGTAATATTCCTCAAAATCATCCAAGATTCGGAATGGGGACATCCACTATGACATCCCTCGTTCTGGTCTTGAATGATGAAATTCTCTCCATATTCATGGTGGTCAAAGATAAGATAAAGAGAAAATAGGAGACAAACCAGATGTTAATCAAAGATATCCAATCAATTAAGGTATCCTCAAAGATGCCTGTTGAGGAAATCACTATACCTCTACATCCCCGGACGTTGGACTTTAACTCAATAACAACTGGGACATCCATCAAGGAGACTTTATTCCCATGTAGTCTGTAACATTACGCATTTAAAACTTGTACGTACACGATCGTTATTAATAAAAACGTCAAGTTTCATCTTATATGTTCGCATTTATTATTTTTGTCGCGTTTGTGGAACCCTAATACTATATATATATATTATATGTTATAACATTGAAATAATATCAAAAAAATATTATGTCCTGGCCGGGAATCGAACCCGCGCCAAGACCGGGTCACACACACACAAGCTTAACCAACTGGGCTGGGCTTCACTATTGATATTATTCCATCGCGTTTTAATTATAAGAGGACTTCAAATCTTCACAGTTGACTCGCAAAGTCAACTGTGATGAATGGCTTGCCAAATTCATCAACAATAACTCGTGATTGATCCTTATATGGCAAACTTAGTTGATTACCGGCCCTATATGACTCGTTTACACGTCAATTAACAGCTAATCATTGACCAATTTCAAAACCCTACGCGTTTGATAATAAATCGTGGTCAACTTTCCAATTAACCTAAACCACTGATCCTCACTATAAATTGAACCTTGGCACAGCATAACAACTCGCTCACATCTCTCTCTTAACCTCCAATTCTTCTGAAACTCTCTGATTTGTGCTACACGATCAAAACAGTTGACTTTATCTTTGACCCGGCAATTATACTCGAATCATCACTGTGAGTCCTATTTCTTTTGTGGGTTTTGTTAGTCGGCAATCAGACAACAAAAGCCCCAACATTAATCGGGTTCAAATTGTCTGAATTGTTTGATTGTAAAAGCTAGGGTTCGTTCGTATAAATTGGGGATAAACTCTGAATCACATAGTGTATTTATTTAATGTTAACCGGGGATTATCACAACCACTGGCCTAGGCCAAGTGGTTGTGACCAGGGCTTACAACCCTGATCACCCGGGTTCGAGTCCGGCTTCGGCCAACCTTTTTGTTTTCTTTATTTTTTTTTAAACAACCATTTCTATTATATATATATATATATTATATTTAAAACTTATAAATTCATTTTTAAATATCAAAACTATTTTTTAAATTCTAAAAAAATTATATTTATTAAATCTGAGTCAAAAGTTTTATTTACAATTTTTGTTTTTCAAAAATTCACTTATTTAATATTTATAATAATTAAATCAATTTTATACTATTATATTTATAAAAATCCATTAAAATATCAAAACAACTTTATTAAACTCTACAAAAATTATCCCATGTTTATACAATGTTAAACTTTACTGAAATAATTTTCAATTCAGTAAAATCAATTATTTTATATTTTTAATCAATTTTTGTTAGATTTAATCATAATTAAATCATAATAAATCCAATTTTCATCATTTTTGCACCAAAATTTTATACAAATTATTTTTAATTATTTAGAACAGAAATATAGTTTTTAAAATAGAAATTCTTTAATTTTAGTATTTTTGAATATTAAAGTTAAGTATTGGCTATTTATAATAAATAGATTTAAAAATCTATTTTTAAATGAAATAATTTTATAAAAATTATTTTTATACTCCAAACACTTTAATGTGTACATTCAAAATTCAAATTTTATAAAAAGACTTTCTTTTATTAATTATCAAATTTTCCTTTGTTAATTAACATTTTAATTTAAATTCAACAATTGGTTATCCCTAAATCGAAACCCTAGGATACACTTATAAGTTAATTAGACTTAGACTTATTATATATTACCTTATTATAGGGTGATATTTGGAATCATTTTGGGCAACAATATTATTTCATCTTTTCAACAAGTTTAACATTTGCTAAGGTGAGTTTTACATAGCCCCTTTTATTATCACCATTTTTGGGGTGAAACATGTTATAACATTATCATTGCAATTCAATCATCAATGTGTCTATGTGTTTTCTATGTTGCATTATGTCTTGAGCATGATTAGAGTAAGCACCATTCTAGCATAATCATTAACTCCGTACAAGCCGACGGTATACATTGATAGATCTATTGGACTGACAATCCCACCCGGATACGTGCCTCCTACAAGGGTTACGTGGGTGTTTGTTATCGCATAACATATTCAATTGGGCCATGAGTGTATGGTATGTATCATTTTATAACAGTCATCAGGGTTGATTATGCACTCGATTTATTTCTAGTATGTTCTCACATATGGGCTAGATTGACATGACACATGAATTGCACAACATTTTTATTCATTTTATTATCAAAACCTATGTAATTCTCACCAACTTATGTTGACCCAAAATACTTTCAAAATTAACATGTTTCAGGTAACAATGAAGCTGAGGCTTGAGTTAGCATGAGGATTTTACTTGAAGTTTTATTTGAAGTTATTGAAGTTTGTTATTTGATATCATGTATTTGATTTCTTAGACATCATTTCATATTTTGGATATTATGTTTGAATAAATTATTTAAAATTTATATTATACCATGTGCTACTGAAAACAATCATCAATACGTGGCACCCCGATGTTTCCGCCATCGGTTGGGGTGTTACAGATTGGTATCAGAGCCTTGGTTATAGGGAATTAGGTTATTAGAAATAATCTAGATTATAACCTTAGGGACTTAAACAGTACTTGCTTCTCCTACTTGTAACCCTAATTGCTTCCCTAATCCTATCCTTATCATATGCCTTATATAACCCTAAACCTACATGTGACTACTCTTATTCGTCTGCTGCAATCCTGATCCACCATTAGATTTATAGGACAAAATCCTCAGGTTTAACCTGAACCCCCTTGAGATCTCGTCGAAGTTCTAAATTTTAATAACGAACACGTGCAATCTGGAAGGGTGAACGCCTGTATTCTGAGTCTTCTGTCTAGGCTGGCATTGCGCATATATCCCAATCAGACGAGGGACCCGGATGCCTACCTGGGAATTCTCGGGATGAGTGTTCACTTATAGGCTAAAGCATGTCTTCATATGTTATTAGAATTTAGAATCTTTGATAAGTCAACGTTTTCGTTTATTCGTTTTAATTAATGAATAAGTGATTACATTCCTTATATAAACTCTCATTCATTTCATTGTGTCTATTACAGATCATGCCTCCTCGTCGCAGCACTCGCAACAGCAATGGTGAGAACCACGAAGAAGGTGGTGACAACCACAACCATGACCAAGTTCCTAACCACAACAACAATGGGGTTGATGCTCAACTGGCTGCGATCATTTCTCAACAAATGGCGCAGCAAATCGCAACTCTGGTTCCCAATTTACTCGCTCAAGTCATCCAATTGAACGGCAACGGGAATGGTCACAACAACGGGAACGGGAACGGCAATGGCAATGGAAATGGACCCCAAGCCTGCACCCTTAAGCATTTCAACTCTTGTAACCCTCCAAAGTTTAGT
Organism: Ambrosia trifida; assembly: GCA_028751855.1. Lineage (NCBI taxonomy): Eukaryota > Viridiplantae > Streptophyta > Magnoliopsida > Asterales > Asteraceae > Ambrosia > Ambrosia trifida. The sequence goes on from CM054124.1 coordinate 47,682,485, forward strand.
GGTGAAGAAGGAGCTACTGGACTCCTCCAATGGTTTGAGGGTATTGAGAATACCTTCATCAACAGTGAGTGCCCCAACAACTTCAAGGTTCGTTACGCCATGAGTGTTCTCCATAAACGAGCACTCACTTGGTGGAATGAAGAAAAGCGTACTCGTGGGGCCGAGGTTGCTCTTGCTATGACATGGGACCAAGTCAAAGAGATCATGAAGGAAGAGTTTTGTCCTCGCAATGAAGTTAAGAAACTTGAGGATGAGTTCCACACCTTAGCTCAAGATAGTGGGGAAAACCTTGCCTACAACACCCGCTTTCATGAGCTTAGCTTATTGTTGCCTCACAAAGTTACCCCTCTGCCGGTAGCCATCGAGAAGTACATCGGTGGTCTGCCCATGCAAATCCAGGACACCGTTTGGGGTAGAAATCCTGCAACTTTGGAAGAGGCCAAACGTCTAGCGGCCACTCTTACTGATAATCACGTGAAGAACGGTACTCTCTTCCGCAAAGGCACTAAGAAGACGGTTGCCAAAGACACTCCACAGCCTGCAATTGAAGTCAAGCCTGAGACCTCAAGCAACAAAAAGCGCAAGGCTAGAAACTATATGGTTGCTGCTACTCCACCTGCTGCCCAAAACCCAGCCAAGAAACCATACACCGGACCTCACCCTTTGTGCAACACTTGCAAGTACCATCATCCAACGCAGGTGCCATGTCGTTTTTGTACTAAGTGTCAAAGATATGGTCACCTGGTGAACGTCTGTCGATCTCCTACTACCCAAGACAACAACAACCCAGCTCCCAACCAACAAAACAACAGGCCTACTCGTGGTCAATGCTACGAGTGTGGCAACCCTAATCACTACATCAACAACTGCCCTAATCGTAACCGTAACCAAAACCAAAATCAGAACCAAAACCAAAACCAGAACCGCAACCAGAACCAAGGTGCTCGAGGTCGCGCCTACAATCTCAACGCTAACCAGGCTCGTGACAACAACGAAGTGGTGAATGGTACGTTTCTCATTAATAACCACTATGCATCCATATTATTTGATTCGGGAGCTGATAAGTCATTTGTGTCACTGAAGTTTGAACCTTTACTTAACTTACCCCACACTAATCTAGAAGAACCTTTCGTGGTAGAGGTAGCTAACGGGAAGTCTATTTCGATCGACTCTATTATTCGTAACTGCTTGTTGAACCTCGACGATCATACCTTCCCTATCGATCTCATCCCCATGCATCTTGGTAGTTTTGATGTTATAGTAGGCATGGACTGGTTGTCAACTCATCGTGCCGAAATTCTGTGTTTCGAGAAAGTCATACGCATTCCTCTCGAATCTGGTGAGATTTTGAAGATCTATGGTGAGAAACCCTGTGGTGAGCTTAAGCTTATGTCTTGTACTACTGCCCAAAAGTACTTACGAAAGGGGTATACAGCCTTCTTAGCTAACGTGATAGAGAAGAAGGACAAAGGCAAAAGTATCCAAGACATTCCTATTATTCGGGACTATCCTGAAGTCTTCCCAGAGGATTTACCTGGTTTGCCTCCTGCTCGACAAGTGGAGTTTCGTATTGATCTTGTTCCTGGTGCTAATCCTGTCGCTAAAGCTCCTTATCGTCTTGCACCCTCTGAGATGCAAGAACTTGCTAGTCAATTACAGGAACTTTCTGATAAAGGGTTCATTCGCCCTAGTTCTTCTCCATGGGGAGCCCCTGTCTTATTCGTTAAAAAGAAGGATGGTTCTCTTCGGATGTGTATTGACTACCGTGAACTCAACAAACTCACCATCAAGAATCGTTATCCGCTTCCTAGGATTGACGATCTCTTCGATCAACTTCAAGGAGCAACCCACTTCTCGAAGATTGATCTTCGTTCTGGTTATCATCAGCTTAGAGTCCACGAAAAAGATATTCCCAAGACAGCCTTTCGCACACGCTATGGTCACTATGAATTCATGGTTATGCCTTTTGGGTTGACCAATGCTCCCGCAGTATTTATGGATTTGATGAATCGGGTTTGTAGACCCTATCTCGACAAATTCGTGATCGTTTTCATCGATGATATTTTGATTTACTCTAAATCAAAATCCGATCACGAGCAACATCTTCACTCTATCTTGACTCTCCTAAAGAAAGAACAACTGTATGCCAAGTTCTCAAAATGTGAATTTTGGCTTAAGGAAGTTCAATTTTTGGGACATGTCATTGATATGAACGGAATTCATGTTGATCCCGCAAAGATCGAAGCTGTGAAGAATTGGAGTGTTCCTACCACTCCAACGGAAGTCCGTTCTTTTCTTGGGTTGGCTGGTTATTATCGTCGATTCATCGCCAATTTCTCCAAGATCGCTGTTCCTCTCACTACCTTAACTCACAAGGGTAAACCCTATGAGTGGGGACCTAAGCAAGAGGAAGCATTTGAAACTCTTAAGCTGAAGCTCTGTGAAGCTCCTATCTTATCTCTACCTGATGGTAATGATGATTTCGTGGTCTACTGTGATGCATCGAACCAAGGTCTTGGTTGTGTTCTCATGCAACGAGGAAAGGTTATTGCTTATGCGTCTCGACAACTCAAGACTCACGAAAAGAATTATACCACCCATGATCTTGAATTGGGCGCTGTTGTCTTTGCACTCAAGATTTGGAGACATTATCTTTATGGGACCAAATGTGTGGTGTTCACGGACCACAAAAGTCTCCAACATGTCTTCGATCAAAAGAATCTTAACATGAGACAACGACGTTGGGTTGAATTACTTAACGACTATGATTGCGAAATTCGCTACCATCCTGGCAAAGCGAATGTTGTGGCTGACGCACTTAGTCGTAAAGAGCGTGTCAAACTCCAATGTGCGAGAGTTCGTACTGATCTTCAGGATCGCATCCTCCAGGCTCAACACACATCAGTCACCCAAGGTAACATGTACGATGAAATGTCTTGTGGTGCTGAAACTCAACTTGAAACCAAACCCGATGGTCTCCTTTATTTCCTTAATCGACTGTGGATTCCCGACCGTGATGATCTTCGTACTTTTCTCATGAACGAGGCTCATAAGTCTCGTTATTCTATTCATCCTGGAGCTGACAAGATGTACCAAGATCTTCGTTATTCTTATTGGTGGCCTGGTATGAAGAAAGACATTGCTCTTTTCGTTGCAAAATGCCTCACTTGTTCCAAGGTCAAGGCTGAACATCAACGACCATCTGGTATGCTTGAACAACCAGAGATTCCTGTCTGGAAATGGGAAAGCATAGCTATGGATTTCATCACCAAACTCCCTCGTACACCCAAAGGTTTTGATAGTATTTGGGTAATCGTCGATCGTTTGACCAAATCAGCTCACTTCCTACCTATTCGTGAGAAATATTCTGTGGAAAGGTTGGCAAAGATGTACGTAAGTGAAATCGTATGTCGTCACGGTATACCTTTGGACATTATTTCTGATCGCGATGGCCGTTTCACCTCTCACTTTTGGGAGTCTCTACAAGATGCTTTGGGTACCAAGTTGAACCTGAGCACTACTTATCACCCTCAAACGGATGGTCAGACTGAACGAACCATCCAGACACTTGAGGATATGCTCAGGGCATGTGTCATTGACTTTGGTGGTGCATGGGATTCTCATCTCCCTTTGGTTGAGTTTTCATACAACAACAGTTATCACGCCAGCATTAACATGGCTCCTTTTGAAGCACTCTATGGTCGGAAATGTCGTTCACCTGTCTGTTGGACTGAGGTTGGTGAAGCTCGTATTACTGGACCCGAACTAATCCAGGAAACCACAGACAAAATTCAGCTTATTCAGGATAATCTTCTCAAGGCTAGAAGTCGCCAAAAGAGTTATGCTGATAAACGTCGTAAACCCTTGGAATTTCAAGTTGGGGACCTTGTACTACTTAAGGTATCCCCTTGGAAAGGAGTTATTCGTTTCGGTAGAAAGGGAAAGCTAGCTCCTCGATACGTAGGCCCCTTCAAAATTCTTGACAGAGTTGGAAAAGTGGCTTACAAACTTGATCTTCCACCTGAGCTAAGCAATGTTCATCCGACCTTCCATGTTTCGAATCTCAAGAAATGCTTAGCAGATGAGAACCTTCATGTTCCTCTTGAGGATGTGCAAATCGATGAAAGCATGCACATTATCGAGAAACCCGTCGAGATTGTTGACACTGGAGTCAAGAAACTCAAGCGCAGTCGTATTCCGATCGTTAAGGTTCGTTGGGAATCTAAACGAGGCCCAGAGTTCACTTGGGAACGTAAAGACCAGATGAAGTCGAAGTATCCACATCTTTTCCCACCAGACTCTCCAACTCCAACTTCGGGACGAAGTTCCTAAAAGTAGGGGAGACTGTAACATTACGCATTTAAAACTTGTACGTACACGATCGTTATTAATAAAAACGTCAAGTTTCATCTTATATGTTCGCATTTATTATTTTTGTCGCGTTTGTGGAACCCTAATACTATATATATATATATATATATATTATATATGTTATAACATTGAAATAATATCAAAAAAATATTATGTCCTGGCCGGGAATCGAACCCGCACCAAGACCGGGTCACACACACACACAAGCTTAACCAACTGGGCTGGGCTTCACTATTGATATTATTCCATCGCGTTTTAATTATAAGAGGACTTCAAATCTTCACAGTTGACTCGCAAAGTCAACTGTGATGAATGGCTTGCCAAATTCATCAACAATAACTCGTGATTGATCCTTATATGGCAAACTTAGTTGATTACCGGCCCTATATGACTCGTTTACACGTCAATTAACAGCTAATCATTGACCAATTTCAAAACCCTACGCGTTTGATAATAAATCGTGGTCAACTTTCCAATTAACCTAAACCACTGATCCTCACTATAAATTGAACCTTGGCACAGCATAACAACTCGCTCACATCTCTCTCTTAACCTCCAATTCTTCTGAAACTCTCTGATTTGTGCTACACGATCAAAACAGTTGACTTTATCTTTGACCCGGCAATTATACTCGAATCATCACTGTGAGTCCTATTTCTTTTGTGGGTTTTGTTAGTCGGCAATCAGACAACAAAAGCCCCAACATTAATCGGGTTCAAATTGTCTGAATTGTTTGATTGTAAAAGCTAGGGTTCGTTCGTATAAATTGGGGATAAACTCTGAATCACATAGTGTATTTATTTAATGTTAACCGGGGATTATCACAACCACTGGCCTAGGCCAAGTGGTTGTGACCAGGGCTTACAACCCTGATCACCCGGGTTCGAGTCCGGCTTCGGCCAACCTTTTTGTTTTCTTTATTTTTTTTTAAACAACCATTTCTATTATATATATATATATATTATATTTAAAACTTATAAATTCATTTTTAAATATCAAAACTATTTTTTAAATTCTAAAAAAATTATATTTATTAAATCTGAGTCAAAAGTTTTATTTACAATTTTTGTTTTTCAAAAATTCACTTATTTAATATTTATAATAATTAAATCAATTTTATACTATTATATTTATAAAAATCCATTAAAATATCAAAACAACTTTATTAAACTCTACAAAAATTATCCCATGTTTATACAATGTTAAACTTTACTGAAATAATTTTCAATTCAGTAAAATCAATTATTTTATATTTTTAATCAATTTTTGTTAGATTTAATCATAATTAAATCATAATAAATCCAATTTTCATCATTTTTGCACCAAAATTTTATACAAATTATTTTTAATTATTTAGAACAGAAATATGGTTTTTAAAATAGAAATTCTTTAATTTTAGTATTTTTGAATATTAAAGTTAAGTATTGGCTATTTATAATAAATAGATTTAAAAATCTATTTTTAAATGAAATAATTTTATAAAAATTATTTTTATACTCCAAACACTTTAATGTGTACATTCAAAATTCAAATTTTATAAAAAGACTTTCTTTTATTAATTATCAAATTTTCCTTTATTAATTAACATTTTAATTTAAATTCAACAATTGGTTATCCCTAAATCGAAACCCTAGGATACACTTATAAGTTAATTAGACTTAGACTTATTATATATTACCTTATTATAGGGTGATATTTGGAATCATTTTGGGCAACAATATTATTTCATCTTTTCAACAAGTTTAACATTTGCTAAGGTGAGTTTTACATAGCCCCTTTTATTATCACCATTTTTGGGGTGAAACATGTTATAACATTATCATTGCAATTCAATCATCAATGTGTCTATGTGTTTTCTATGTTGCATTATGTCTTGAGCATGATTAGAGTAAGCACCATTCTAGCATAATCATTAACTCCGTACAAGCCGACGGTATACATTGATAGATCTATTGGACTGACAATCCCACCCGGATACGTGCCTCCTACAAGGGTTACGTGGGTGTTTGTTATCGCATAACATATTCAATTGGGCCATGAGTGTATGGTATGTATCATTTTATAACAGTCATCAGGGTTGATTATGCACTCGATTTATTTCTAGTATGTTCTCACATATGGGCTAGATTGACATGACACATGAATTGCACAACATTTTTATTCATTTTATTATCAAAACCTATGTAATTCTCACCAACTTATGTTGACCCAAAATACTTTCAAAATTAACATGTTTCAGGTAACAATGAAGCTGAGGCTTGAGTTAGCATGAGGATTTTACTTGAAGTTTTATTTGAAGTTATTGAAGTTTGTTATTTGATATCATGTATTTGATTTCTTAGACATCATTTCATATTTTGGATATTATGTTTGAATAAATTATTTAAAATTTATATTATACCATGTGCTACTGAAAACAATCATCAATACGTGGCACCCCGATGTTTCCGCCATCGGTTGGGGTGTTACATAGTCTAGGACCAAAATTCCTGAAGCTACCTCGTCCATGAGAGTTACAACATCCAGAGAATCGGGATATGCTCTAGAGTCATCCCAAAGACAGAGCACTAGTATCAACCTCAATAATAATACTTTTGATACTAACAATCTTGAATCTATGCATGATACTAGCATAAGCTCCCAGATGGCTAAGGAACTGCAAAAGTTAAAGGATATGATATCTAGTGTACTCGGGATAGTTCAACCTATTCTTGAGGTGTCCTCAAAATGGGACTACAGAAGGATTCACCGTTTTATCAAGAGCTGGTCATGAACCATTGCAGGAACCTCGACGAAGTCAGAAACAAGGCACTAAGATTCATCAGATTTGAGGATGATAAGAAGATCCAAGAAAGGATAGATGCATCCTCAGGATACGAAAATTAAACAGGAATTCCGAGTCTTCGTAGAAACTCTATAAGTCGAAACCCTATTCAAGGGCTGCTAACAAAAGGGTTAATGCAATAGAAGACGAAAACGATGATGAGTATCTAAACTTACTGATTATTTCTTTTCTGTTGATATGACAGGTCTAATGTATGCTATGACAGATCTTGGGGATAAAGCAAGATGGCCGAAGAGAACTGACAAAGGCACTACTTGGAAGGACAAATCAAAATTGTATGCCAACCATGAAGACTTCAGCCACATTACTGAAGATTGTATTACTATGTGCAAGGAGATTAGATACCTTCTAAGGAAAGGTCATTTGAAAGAACTACTTTGGAAAAAGAAGAATAAACTTCAAGATGTCGACAACACTCTTGAAAGAGTAGCATCACCACCCCGGGATGCGGGCATAATAAACTTTATATCTGGAGGGTCTGATATATGCGGAACATAATACTCGGCCGCCAAAACATGTGCTAGAGAAACAAAGGCCGAGAAGGGAGAGAAACCTACTAGAACGAAAACCTTAACTGATACTAAAGTAATCAGTTTCGAAGGAGTTACTGAGAAAATGTCCTTGACACTCACCATGATGGTCTGGTTATAACATTATATATTGCTAATCGTTTTATACGCAGGATATTGATAGATGGTGGAAGCGCTGTTAACATTATCCAACTGGAAACTCTTAAAAGTTGAACATTCCGGAGTCTAAGATCATCTCTAAATCCTCCATCCTGGTTAGGGGCGGATCTAGGGGCTTTTAGGGGGTTCCCAGGAACCCCCTCGGTTTGAAAAAAAATGAAAAAATTAGTGGAAAATTTTGAAAAATTAGTGAAAATCAGTGAAAATCTACGAAAGGAACCCCCTGGAAATCCGTCCTGAATACGCCACTGAATTCCTGGTGGGATTCAGCGGTGAAACCAAAAGTACCATGGGAAAGATTAAATTACCTATTTATATAGAAGGGATAAATTCTTTACAACGTTTTTGTGTCATGGATTCTTTGTCTTGCTATAATGTTATTTTAGGGAGGCCTTAGGATACATGAATGAAACCAGTAAGTACCCTCAACCTACCATCAATGTGTGAAACACCCCACCCTAGGGAGTAGTAAAGGTAAATAGTGACAAAAAAATTATAACTTCAATTCTGCAAAGAAGTTATTAATATTTTGGTTTATAATAAGGAGAATCTTTCTGAGGAAGGATAACAAGGTTCCTCTGTGATTCCTAAAAAGAACAATATGCACAAGGATGGTTAAGTTTTGGTGATCTAATAAGAGTTTAAGATCAACACACCTGATACAAGTACTCATCATTGGTGTGTTTACTCTTGTAGAACCAAGGTTGGTCTATGATTCCAATCATACTTTACCAACAATGTAAGCATGCACATAAATGAAGCTTATATATCGTAATGAGTATTTTTCCCTCCATCTTCTTTTGTTAATGAAAATTTTCTCTCCCTTTTTATTCTTTTTGACATGATTGCACTTAAACATGTCAAGAAGCCTTTAAGCATAAAAAACTACAGGAATGGTTCGTAATTGGGAAACAAAATACAACTGAAATGGAAAAGAATTACATTATTAAAGGAGCTTACAATACGAATGCAAAAAGGTAAACACAAACAAGGGGTAGAGACAAGATAACTGAAGCCATGTGTTGACACGGTTCTCGAGAACATATTTCTCTTCTTCTTTTAGAATACGTCTGTCTCCTATGGTACAACAAGAAGCAATTTTAATATCCGAGTTGAACACTGGGCATGAAATTTGCATGACAAAAAGTATGTCAATTTGCTAACTAAGGTAGAAATCTTAGTTTTATACTCAAACCCAGGTAACATCTCAAGCATTTAACTAAATAAACATCAAAGTTAAATTGTAATAAAAGTCTTTAGTGGCACTTCAATCTTTTTAACAAGTTTGATGATCAATTTAAATGCAAAACTTTTCTCCTTCCACCACTCTCGATCAATAATAATTATGAGAAACCAAGCAACAATATACGACTCATCAACGGTAACTAGCGATCAATAGTAACTCGCTATAAACGGTAAGTGCATAGTTTCAAACTGTCTCCTAACATCTTACAAGTTTTTATCTCTGTTTTTTGTTTTTAAATTTCAATTCCTTATAAATTCTTATTAACCAACCACCTGATAATTTCTAAATAGGTTTAATTTAATTCCTTAATTTTTTTTAATAATGTTGTTGTTATTATCCAGTTTGTTAAAAGTATTACGATTTCTTCTTAAACAGTTAACGAACAAAACACACTCTTAACGATACAAATTACCTTGCCTACAAATAACAACCCAAGTATGTCTACATGAAATTATCAAATTCTCTCTCTAGTTATCATTTCAAGGATGATCTTAAGTGGTTTAAATACAGTTTAGTGCTTTAGGAATTGAACAAATAAAAAATTCATCACAACAAAAAGGATAATAGCTCTGGACCGCTAGCTAAGAGTGATTGGTAAAAGAACTTCTTGACAGGACCATAATTGAAATTTAGATTTGAATAATAAAACAAGAACCTAGTCGTTTCCAAATAATTAATTGGCAATGGGGGGCTCATTGTCATTGAAAGCTATACATCTTCAAAGACGATATTGGTCAATAAAGAATCATGTACATGTAAATGGTCACAAATAATGTTAGTAATGGATATGGAGGAATGGCCCCCTACCACAATATTCATAGGAATGTGACGATTCAATTTTTTTTTAAAGATGAAGTGAATGCGATGTGAAAGTTTAACTCAAATTATATCAAATCTACACAAAATGAGGGCCCCGACGCTCTAATAAACAAGTGTCGGTAATACTAATGTATAAAATATGTAATCCAGCTTGACTTATAACTGAGTCTAGTAACATTATAGTTTAAAGGTGACAAGGTCTACTTAGTTAGACCTCGTGCTTATCATCATTGCATTAATACACATAAAAATACAAACATTAAATTAGATGTTGATTTCAAATGAGGCCCGTCATTTTTCTTGATTATCTTTTAAGATTTAGAGACTATCTGACACTACTAGAAAACATGGCTTCATCAATGGACATATCCGTGGGATATCATTTGGTTATAATCATCATCGAAGAGAATCTATAAGTGATTCTCTATGGTATATTGGTAGTCGGTGATACATTTTCTGATAAAAGACCAACATATTTTGTAAACGGATTCACCTACTATAATTATCCTTGATTAGTTTTTTAAATATCCAGATATATATATATATATATATAAGTAAAAAATATTTTTACAAATTATATGTACTCACGTAATATGATTACCCCAAATTCTCAAATTTAAAATTACAAACTACAAAATTTCAAATTGCATTACAAAACTGCAATATGAGCCAAATTTATTTCTCATGGTGAACTTTGGACATATTGATTATTGGGAAGGCTTCTGTGTTTTTAAATTTGAAATTACTGATAGACACTAACATCAGTTTTCTGTTTGTATATATTATTATTTTTTATTAATTAATTATTTTATATAAAACAAATCTATATGTTATTAGCAAAAATCAACTCTCTCTCTCTCTCTCTCTCTCTATATATATATATATATATATATATATATATATATATATATAGGCTAAGTATCCACAAGAAACCTTCTAAAATGAAGAAACTCCCACAAACCCAACTAGTGGACCACAATGCTCCACATCACCCTCTATTATTTTAATTAATAAGGGTAAAGTAGTATTTTTACCCTTCCCCCTCTTTTTCTAATTTGAATTTTCCCACCTCCCTCCTATATAAACAACTCTCTATCTCTCTCTCTCTTCATCTCTCTTCCACCATCTTCAAGATTCATCCACCACCACCACCACCGCCACTGCCACCACCGCCACCACCACCACCACCACCTCTGTTTCTGTTTTGATTATGAAACCCGATAAAGTCTTTGGTTGAGAAGAAAGTATGTGACAGTCAAACACCCACTTTCATATTACTGAGGATGAGGTGCAGCTTGTTCATTCACCTACAGATGTGAGAGGTGTTTTGCACCTAATTAAGGACACTTTGATGTCTTCCTCTTTGAATAAATGACAAAAGCTGAAGAATCCACACCATCCAGATTCAGCAGAAATGAGTTCTACAGGTATTATTATATATATATATATATATATATATATATATATATATCGATATATCGATTACTAAAAACAGAGAGGCGATTCTTTCCTTACGACGGCCCGAAAAGAAACTAAGAAGCGATAAATGTATGTAAAATAATTAATAATCGTAACTGAAGAATGAATTTCATTGTGAATGTGTGATTGAAATATTATTTCGTCATGAGATTTAAATACTATTTCGTCATGAGATTTAACTATTTAAGTTTTTGTTAGATTTAACTATTTCATTGTGAATGTGTGATTGAAATATGTGATCATCAACTTTATTTACCTGGGAATTTGAAACAAGTAACTAATCTTGTTGGATCTTCGTGATGTAATAATAATAATACTAAATAAAGTTCGTGATCTGTGTAATTTAAAACAAGTAACAACTTTTTTTGCATCTTTACTAAAAATCGATTCAAATATGTAATTGGATCTTCGTGATCTGTGTTTCACTAGTAGGATGTAAATTCAAATCTTGTTGTTTAGAATGGATTAATTCAATTGTAATGTCTCGGTTTAGATAATTTGTTTTATGTAGTTATTGAAAACTGTAAATTACTTTATTATGAGTTTTTTTTTTTAATATAAAAGTACTGAATTTTAAAAAGTAAATTCATACGGAGTGTGTGTAATGGTAAACATTTTGTTATGATGTGGATCGCGTCTTAACATATGTTATCCACCTGAAAAAGTGTGATATTATTGGTGTTGGATTACACGTAGGTAGCATACGTTAACAATATGTCTGATTTGTTTTTTACCAGTATGTTTTTCTTAATATGTTTTTTTTAATCAAAATTGGTGAATTTTAGTGTCTCTTAACATATGCAACAATATGTCTGATTTGTTTTTTACCAGTATGTGCATGTTTGTATGAGTATTATAATGTGTGGAATGTATGTTTGCATTTGTTTCCTATATTGCGTCTGTTTCGTATGTAACAACAGAACTAAGTTGGTATAAATTAGTTACCGATTTTTCTACCAGACACAAATGTTTGATTTTTTGAATTTTCATGAGGTACACGTGTTTTACTTTCAACTAAATGATTTTTTTTACCATGTATTAATTAAAACAAAAGTAACTAATCATGGGATCAAATCTATGTTTGCGTCTGTTTCGTATGTAACAACAGAACTAAGTTGCGTATTAGTTTCATATGTTTGATAATCTTGATAACTAAATGGATAAAACAATGTTTGTTTGTATCAGTTTCGTATGTTTTTTTGTAATCCAGATGGTTAACATACGTCAAGACGAGGGGGGGCTTTCATGTAAATTGATGATTTTGTTTTCTTTTTGCAGGTGAACATATTTTTTTGCATTAAAGATGAAGATGATCATCAAGAATGAAGTGTAGACAATTTTTTTTTATTTATGATAGTTTTTTTTAGGATTTGTTGATTGTAATGACCGTTTTATAGATTATTTTTGTTATGTTTACATGTTGTTTTGTAATTGATTTTTTTCATAAGGACCTTGGTATGTATATAACACACGTAACAAAATGTCTATAACCATATCAATTCTCGTTACGTATGCAACGTATGCAACAGTTTTGATTTTTTCATGTAAATTGATGAATTTTGTTTTATTTTTGCAGGTGAGCATATTTTTTTTGCATTAAAGATGAAGATGATTATCAAGAATGAAGTGTAGACAATTTTTTTTTATTTATGATAGTTTTTTTTAGCATTTTGTCGATTTGTAATGACCGTTTTGTTTGTTTTAGCACTTTGTAAGAAACAATTCTTCTGTACATTTGAATGTTTTTTTATCTATAAAGTTTTTAATTGATTATATACAATCTGTGCAATTTTAACGTACGCAACACTGCATATGTTACATATGTAACATGACGTGCTGACAGATTTAGGACCATGGTCACAAAAGTATGAGAGAGATGATGTGACATGTGTGGGGTCCACACTGTCATATCTGCTTTTCAGAAAATGGCATTTGACCATTGTGCCCTTTTTTTGTCATCTACCTTAATAAATCTAATAAAATAATGTAGAATGAATCTTGACCATCCATCTATTTTGATCAATGGCTCACATTTAGTTTACTAGGTTTCTTCAATTTGAGTGGGTTTTTATTTAATCCTTCCCCTATATATATATATATATGTTATGAATGTGTGTGCATGTGCGACATAGTGTCCGTATGTGCGCGCAAAAGAATATGTCTATATGGAAGTGTTTGAGTGTATATGATATGTGTATTAGCATGTGTATCAGTGTATGTGATGGGTTGGGGAATTTTCAAAGATTAATATATTTAATCTCAACACTTGATGTGAAATTGACTTTTAGAATAAATTACATTTAGATGGTCTGAATTTTGTAGGAATTGATAGGTTTCGGGTGCCTTTTAAACCTTACTGGGGCTTTGGGGATGAAGTTAGGAAGAACGGGAAAACAAAACGAGGCAACACGAATGAATCATCAGCTTTAGCGTCGATGAAGCCAATGTTGGCATCTCTTACGCTGTTGGTGTTTGAGGGGAGTCACAAACCGTGTATGATATAGCAGCCTGGCGTCAGAAAACTGTTGGTGGAATCGAATACGCCAATGTTGGCGTTGCTAATGGCAAGTGCAGTTTCGATTGCAAATTTTCGGGAAAATGACAATTTTAACCAATTTACTTGTGTGTTTTGCATCCCATTCTATATATTTAGTCTTGGGGGATTTTGGGGGATTTCAAAACACCTAAGAAGCATGCAATTGAAGAAAATCATCTTAAATTGAAGATTAAGATATGAAATTCATAATTATATTTGGCTCATCCCCTTGTGATCATCCTTGGGTGCAGGATTGTAAGTTCTAGGGTTTGTGTTTACACAATTGGGTTTAAAACATTGTCCTTGTTTACTTTTTGATTAAGAATGTTTGTTTGATTGTTCATATTATCATAAACTTTGGATTTTTAAGATTTCCTTACGCCATTGATGTTATGAGATAACAATTGCTTTTGAGTTTCAATTCAAACTAGGGTTTATACGTACTTCTTGGTTTACAAACATACAGTTGTCTGTTACTTGTGTAGTGAAGGTTTCTCTTGCACCATTTATATACGATATATGATTGTTGATGTCTACAACTAGGTTTTCATTGACACATCCGAGAAATTATTCTGTTTTCAAGTAAAACCCCAAATCTATTGTGTAAGATTAAACCTAATTGCTTATAAATCCAAAACCTGTGCTTCATCTGTTTTCTTATTATCGTTACTAAAGCATTCAATCATTGTTATTCAAATTATGAATTAAATAAAAGCTTTTGTTCGTGTTCTTACAACTTAAAACGGGATATTATCTTATCCAAACCAATTCAACCTTCAAGATAACTAGTAAACTTCATAAGCTTTAAAAATCAACAAACTTAGACTAGCACTACAAGCTCATTGTGGTTATGCACATTTCTTTCCACTAACTAACTAGTTAAGGGTACCAAAGAACACATTTTAACTCTATCTTTGACTAGTCCTTCGACGACGATTAGTATGCGTATGTAATTGCCCATGAGTGTGTATATGATATAATTGTTTGTGCATCTATGTATTATTTGATGTGTGTGTGTGTTAAGAGTTTGTGTGTGCACATGTATATGTGTATTTATGAGTAAGTGTTTGTATGGTTAACCATGCAACCAATACTTGCTAATAGAATGCAAACCCTTCTACTTTGCGTTGTTTCATTATACGATCAACAAGAATTCATGGTTTTGCCCGTCCAAGAACTCATGGTTTTGTTTTTACCCAACGAGTTGCTCGCCTAGGCAACATGTGTTGTGGTAGAGAAGGTTTCCTGTAAGGATAGCGTAGAGATAACTAGAAAATCTAAAGCTAACAATGAAACTTGATATTTGACGAGTTTTGGAATGGATCGTATCAATTTTTTTTTTTATGAGAAAGCACGATGTTAATTTCGAAATTTTTTAATGAGTTCAGAATGGACATTTAACTTATTTGACTCTAATAAAACCATATATGTTATTTATATTGTTTTTAAAGTACTAGTGGTAATGCCCGCGCGTTGCAGCGGGTTCGTTATGCGAGGAAAATATAGTCAGTATCTTTTTTCGGTACCAGAACTTTCTATGAAGTGGCATGTGAAATTCCTGATATTCAAACATGTTAACGTGTTTTCAAAATTAAAAGACCGAAAAGATTGATCTAATGTTTTGTTGTTTACCTCTATGTGTGAAATTTCTTTCAATGACTTATCAGCAAAATAGGCATATAAAGCTCTTAGAACAGCCTGCAATGCACAAATCCATTAAACCCATGTTCGCATTGCACAAATCTTTCAATGGATGAGTTGGGTAACAGGTAATTTACATACGGTTTGGGCCACGCCCACCAAAAATAATGTTCATTTGTTTTAAAAATGTTAATAAAAAAACTAATGCCCTAAATATTATTCAAAAGCTATATTGATACATAAACGTATTAAAATACACTTTACAAACACGTTTAACCCGTTTTATTTTTAGTTTTTTACCCATTTGTGGAGGTAAAATTTTGTGGTTGCCTTGTCTTACCTGGTGAGATACAACTACAACAGGCGCGCGTTGTCGTTCTAACTCAATAATAACCGGCTCCAACCTATTATATACACAACTGCAAACTTTTGACGTTGCTTAAAATACCAAAACTTTAATTATTTACTTTCTATATTTTCAACAGAGATTTCTTGTATTTGAATTCAGTACCTTTGTATCACATCGAGATAAGACTCTCCACGAGGATATCGATACCTGAGTTTGTCTTTCTTCCTTGACCTTAAAAAAAAGACCATTGAATGGAAAGGTATAAAAAAAAATCGAATATTTCATATTAAACATACTTGTATTCTTCAGGCATGTTCTTCTTTATTACTTCATACGTCATACCGTCACATACAACAACATTTATCTCATCAAGTGCACGCCATTGTATCTATAACGTAAAGAAAGTACACAAATTTTACAAATTAAAAGTGATCAAAGAAGTAATTTATGTGACATGTAAAACTAACCTTGGGGAATCCAGCAATTTGATATGCAGTCAAAATTGTTCGTTGCAATGTGCTTGTCCAAATCTAGGTGCATAAATAAAAAACAATATAAAACATTGCAAACTTTATGCAACAAACAAAGAAAATGCAAATAGTAAAACAAGTAATAGTTCTTACACAAGCAATTTTTTGAAGACAAGATAATTCATGTAGGCCTTCAATTGAGTGTTATAAGAAAAGGACTTGAATTTCACAATCAATCTCATTCAATTTGATCCTTAGGGTTACGAAACTTGAAGGGACAAGAGGTTAATGATCTATATTGATGAAGGAAAAAGGCAAACAATTGAAGGGTATGGATGGAAGAAGGAGGGTAGTATTGTAAAAGTCTTTTGATATTGTAAAGGAGGAGGTGGATGAAATGCCTATATTACCCTCTTAAGTGTCTTAATTGTCCCAATTATGCCCATAATACCCTTAAATTTCTTGCTTAAATATGTTGTACATGTTGCTTGTTAAGTTGTACGGAAAATGCTAATTACCTTGTTGTACATCACTCCTCCTTTATAATGTACTAGTGGTAATGCCCGCGCGTTGCAGCGGGTTCATTACGCGAGGAAAATATAGTCAGTATCTTTTTTCGGTACCAGAACTTTCTATGAAGTGGCATCTGAAATTCCCAATATTCAAACGTGTTAACGTGTTTTCAAAGATTAAAAGACCGAAAAGATTGATCTAATGTTTTGTTGTTTACCTCTATGTGTGAAATTTCTTTCAATGGCCTATCAGCAAAATAGGCATGTAAAGCTCTTGGAACAGCCTGCAATGCACAAATCCATTAAACCCATGTTTGCATTGCACAAATCTTTCAATGGATGAGTTGGGTAACATGTAATTTACATACAGTTTGAGCCACGCCCACCAAAAATAATGTTCATTTGTTTTAAAAATGTTAATAAAAAACTAATGCCCTAAATATTATTCAAAAGCTATATTGTACATAAACGTATTAAAATACACTTTACAAACACGTTTAACCCGTTTTATTTTTAGTTTTTTTACCCATTTGTGGAGGTAAAATTTTGTGGTTGCCTTGTCTTACCTGGTGAGATACGACTACAACAGGCGCGCGTTGTCGTTCTAACTCAATAATAACCGGCTCCAACCTATTATATACACAACTGCAAACTTTTGACGTTGCTTAAAATACCAAAACTTTAATTATTTACTTTATATATTTTCAACAGAGATTTTTCCTTGTATTTGAATTCAGTACCTTTGTATCACATTGAGATACGACTCTCCACGAGGATGTTGATACCTGAGTTTGTCTTTCTTCCTTGACCTTTAAAAAAAAGACCATTGAATGGAAAGGTATAAAATTACAAAAAAAAAAAAAAAAAAAAAAATCAAATATTTCATATTTAACATACTCGTATTTTTCAGGCATGTTCTTCTTTATTTCTTCATACATCAGCATTTATCTCATCAAGTGCACGCCATTGTATCTATAACGTAAAGAAAGTACACAAATTTTACGAATTATAAGTGATCAAAGAAGCAATTTATGTGACATGTAAAACTAACCTTGGGGAATCCAACAATTTGATTTGCAGTCAAAATTGTTCGTTGCAATGTGCTTGTCCAAATCTAGGTGCATAAATAAAAAAAACAATATAAAACATTGCAAACTTTGTGCAACAAACAAAGAAAATGCAAATAGTAAAATAAGTAATAGTTCTTACACAAGCAATTTTTTGAAGGCAAGATGGTTCATGTAGGCCTTCAATTGAATGTTATAAGAAGAGGACTTGAATTTCACAATCAATCTCATTAAATTTGATCCTTAGGGTTACGGAACTTGAAGGGACAAGAGGTTAATGATCTATATTGATGAAGGAAGAAGGCAAACAATTGAAGGGTATGGATGGAAGAAGGAGGGTAGTATTGTAAAAGTCTTTTGATATTGTAAAGGAAGAGGTGGATGAAATGCCTATATTACCCTCTTAAGTGTCTTAATTGTCCCAATTATGCCCATAATACCCTTAAATTTCTTGCTTAAATATGTTGTACATGTTGCTTGTTAAGTTGTACGGAAATACAAATTACCTTGTTGTACATCACTCCTCTTTTATAATGTATTATAGATTATAGATTATAGATTATAGATAATAAATTATGTAAAATATGTGTCATTTTAGTTTCCTTGCATGCTTCGCACGCTTAAAGTTATTTTGATACTTAGGTTTATGTACCACGAACGGGTAGTAAGGGTTTTATTTGTGTCAGGTTGACATATAAAATGATTTTAGGTTTATGACTTTATAATATATAAACCTGAACACAATCCATATATTTATTAATATCGCATTATATCAGATACAATAAAAATCATGTTGAGTAATTTCGTATTTTGGATAGACTTTCTAACGCTTATCATGAATGCATACCATACTCTATGACCTTCTAACTATTTAAATATATAATTCAAAAACAAATCAAACGACTTGTTCGTGTTCGTTTGTTAAGGAATTAATGTGTTTATGAACTGTTCATGAACACTTATCGAACGGGATTTTTTGTTCGTGTTCGTTTGTTAAGGGAATAAAATGTTCACAAACTGTTCATGAACACTTACCAAACGAGATTTTTGTTCGTGTTCGTTTGTATTTATTTGCTAAATTTAGGTGTCGAACAAACACAAACACAAATGAACGTAAATGAACACAAATAGGCATTACTGAACAAAATCAAGCACAAACCAACACATTAAATTCTAAAAATTAGCATTTTTCATCACTAACATTGTCCGCCCAGAATATACTAATCCAATTACCCAAATATACGTGACATAATCTTGATCACATAATGTCTTATAAAAACACAGAGGTGTCATATTATACTTGAAAGTTGAAATCCTCGTTTAATCCACAATAGTTAAAGTAATATTAACATGTGATACACTAATAATGAACTATCGAACACAAACAAACATAAACGAACACGTTACCGAACGTTCACGAACATAAACAAACGAACGCGGACTCTGTTCATGTTCGTTTGTTTAGCTAAACGAACGGAATTTTTTGTTTGTGTTTGTTCATTTATTAAACGAACGAACACAAATTAACGAACTTCCCACTGAACAGTTCACAAACTGTTCGTCGAACATTTGGTTTGTTTACGGCCCTAGTTGAGATATAAAAGTTGTCTTTAACCATGGTTCTTTATAATGAACTAAAATCTTTTGTAACCATGGGTTTTTCCTAACCAACTAACCATGGTTAACTCTCCCTCCATTTCCCTTTTAAAGCAACCTCATCATCAATACAATCAACACACTTTCTACAAACAAAATCAAGAACAATAACACCACAAATCCAAACAACAAAAACCCTAGCCGAAACAGCTGATCTTTAACCATCAACTTAGTTATATGGCGTTCTACATGGATGAAGAACAAGTATGGAAGTGTCACAAACATCCATCCAAGCGTAGGAAGACAGGAATATGCCCCAAATGCCTCCGCGATCGCCTCGTTACCCTCTGCCCGAACTGCGCCCGCGTTCGCCCTTGCGCCTGCTGTCCCGCCCCACTTGACTCACCATCAGCTTCCTCCTCATCTTCAGCCTCGTTTTCGCTCTTTTCGTTCTCTAGAAACGCTAGCCGCCATGATACCAACGGCTCTAATAACCTTCAAGTTGATCCCACGTTGCGCAAATCGCGATCAGTGGCAATTTCGTTCCTCAGATCGCGATCACGCAACGTAGGAACCCGAAACAATGGATGTGAGGTTGAAACAGCTATGCAAAACAATAGTTGTTTGCCACCCAAGGCTAATAAGAGTAAACTTAATTTGTGGTGGATGTTTAATAAGAGTAAGAAGTGTGATGTGCATCATGATAATGGAATGGACGAAGATATTAATAATTATTCGATGATGATGCGGTCTAGATCGGTGGCTGTCGGTACCGGAAACCGGTTAACTCCGACAAGTTCGAAGCACAAGGGATGGTACTTTCCAAGTCCGATCAATGCTTTCCGGCATTCGAAATCTCCTCGATCTGTGCCTGTTACATAGCGGTTTATCTGTGTAGGATCAAATACAAACCTTATACTTTGAGTGCTGATAACAAGTAACTCAGTATTATTATAATTATAATATTAACATATAGTAGCACTGAGTTATTTTGTTATCAACACTAACTAAGTTATTTATAAATAGCATTTTGGTTTTCATAGTTTTATGAAAAAATATGATTTGTACTGGAAGTTCTGAACTATCCTCGCCATTTATTATAAGTTGATAAAATACTTTTACTTATTTCTTATATTTTGCTATTATTTTAATTTTAAATAATTTTGGATGTGATAACACAAGGTTATGTATACAAATAATTATTGAATTCAACTATAGATGAAGTTGAAAGATGATAATAGCAACGTGATAGGAAAATAATTAGATTTTTGGCTAATTAATGTAGCCTAAAAGGAACCCAAGATAAAATAAAACCCAAGATCTCTTTTGGTGTAAAATGAGAGGTTTATGTGTATATAAAAGGCCAAATTCTATTTAAAAAAAAATCCAATGTCTCTTTTCAACGGTAGTTTACAATCTCAAAAAAAATTTGTCAGTGACAATCATACGGATGCTCACGCATGATAGGGCAAGCAGACGGCGTGCCCGTGGCCTCATGCATGCCATGACCCTCTCACGGGCCTGGTCGCGCGACCATACTACAAGGCCTAATACAAAAGTAAACATGTTTTGTGTAATGTACATTTTTATCTATTAACCCGTATAAGGGTTTTGAAAAAAATTTGTTTGATTTTAGAGGGATTATGTAACAAGTGTTTACGTGAAAAGTTTGATATTTTAGTTCAGTTTTACTTTTTTTAACTATAAGCTTTTAGAAGTGAATTAATTTCTCATGTTAATATATATGAAAAGGGTAAAACGAAAATATGGTTGAGTTGAAATTCACAATAAAAAACAAAGAAAAAAATAGTTATGAATTCTCTCTAAAACTCCAACTGAATCTTTATCGATCCACTCCTCCTAAACTGTAACCAAGAAATCATCGAACGGTCTAATCAAAAATCAAAATCAAAAGCAACTGTCATACCCCTGTTTTCGAATCGGACCCTTGAAGTTAAAATTCACAATAAAAAACAAAGAAAAAAATCAAATCATTCAACTTAACATCATTAAACTGAAATGAAAACATATTCATTTATCGATTGGACCGATCCGAAGATTTCAAATAGAAAAACTGAAGAACAGAGTATTATTATCATGGTTTGGTGACGCTGCCCATCTAAGAACAAGAAACGGATTTAAGAGGTGGGTTTGGAAGATGAAGAACCCTAATTAACATTTGGGTAATTGTAGATGGTAAGGGGTTGAAAAAGATGCAAACTTTAAGAACAAGAAACGAATTTAAGAGGTGGGTTTGGAAGATGAAGAACCCTAATTAACATTTGGGTAATTGTAAATGGTAAGGGGTTAAAAAGATGCAAACTTTAATAACAAGAAACGAATTTAAGAGGTGGGTTTGGAAGATGAAGAACCCTAATTAACATTTGGGTAATTGTAAATGGTAAGGGGTTGAAAAACATGCAAACTTTAAGAACAAGAAACGGATTTAAGAGGTGAGTTTGGAAGATGAAGAACCCTAATTAACATTTGGGTAATTGTAAATGGTAAGGGTTAAACTCAGTTAACACAAATTGTGATATGACAGAAATGCCCTCACGTGTTTGTCACGTGAGGGGTAAACTCAGTTAACTTTTAACCCCCGCCAGTCTCTTATTATGTTACAAAAATTTAACTTAAAATCTTAATAATCAAAAGTGAAATTAATGGTAAACCACAAGGACTAATTGTGTAGTTCTCTTTTTTATATCTCTGGTTGGAACCCATTATTTACCTCAAGTGTTTTAAAAATTAAATATTAAATAAACTTTTTCTTCATCTTTGTCACTCTGCTCATTCAGATAAATCAAGGATTTTTGTCAACAATGAAACACTACAATAGTTTGAGTGTCTGTGGAGTGTGGAGCAGAATTTGGAAGTCGTTATATGTGAGATAGAATCCATCGACTCGATTAGTTGTACCTAGGATATATCCTTTTTATAATTTCATATTATACTAACATGTGGCAAATAAATATATATAGCATGCTACAATCATTGAGTACATCAAATATTGTAGTGCAGATTAGGTTTAGCATGTGGTTAATATTTTTTTTTAAACATATTATTATATGAAAGTGAGGCTTGTTTAAATAATATTAAACTATAATGTGATACTGTTGGCGTTTTTTTGACACTACGCAATTATCATCAAATTCCCCTCGAATTTTATTAAATAAACCAAAGATATGATTTTGATTGTTAAATAATAAGATGGTTAATCATATATATTTGTTAATGATATATATTCATATATAAAAGTGTTCGTCAACTAATCTACCTGATAACTAAATAACATAGTCTTCCTAGCTTTTTTCAATATGTTGTTTTAAAAAAAAAAAAAATAACTTATTTTAATCTTTTTATATACAAATTAACATAGGAATATGTTATTTAAATTTTATGTAATATACATATATTTTTTAAAGTTATTTATATATACTTGTCCAGTTTTTAGTGTAGTTCAGTCGATCCAAACCTGTTAACCATTGGTTGGTTAGATGCAGGGACGAATGATATATAGGACTAGGGGTGGCCCTGCCCCCCCCCCCCCCCCCCCACTGTTTTTTGGGCAGTAATGGAAATTTGCGCTTTTCGTAGGTAAAATAAGTCTGGCCCTCGCCGATTTGCCACTACCAATCGAAAAAAATTGCCCCCTCCCCAATTCGAGAACCAAGCTTCGCCCCTGATTGGAGTATCGATCAGTTTGTTTTTCAAACATTGGTTATAAGGTATATGACTTAGGGTGCATGAAATAGAATCAGGATATCAGTATGTTAATGTTACATTTCATTATCCTTAAAATTGTTATAAGAAATATATATATACAATTTAAAATTGTTTTAGATATCATATATCATTTGACTTCTAAATTGGTGAAGTTCTCTAAACTATTTGATTTACTACACTCAAGGGTGCATAGTTCTATGTTGATCATGAGAGCAGTATCTTTTGGTCACATGCTCATGAAAATTTATGGGGTTATGTGTGTTACATGCACCTCAATACTTGAACTCTTGAAGTGTATCGCCTTTTCTATTACAACATTCATTAATACCCTGATCTAGCCACTTTATGCATATGCAATTATTATGGTACATCCTTACTTGAAACTTTAAAATATCTGCCTTAAAAAAATATGGTGTGAGCATTTATATATCATTATGTAGCTTGAAGTTTCAAAAATAAATAAATAATAAAATAAAATTGTATAATCCTACTATGGAAATTACAATGTAGGCAGGTATGTATACGTAATGTATATCCCTTATATGGACCTATAAAGGAGATTTAATAAGAATAAAAAAAAGGGTTTTAATGTTTAAATGAAAGGGGTTCGCAATTCAGAAAGGAGTGGCGGCGTAACTTGTTGCCCGTCTACCTTCTATTGTGATGTAAATTTCGTATTTTGTTTTAATGAAAGATGACATGTTTTTTTAAAAAAAATGTTTAAACACTATAACAAGTAAAAAGAAAAAAAATGATACTCTTGTTGGGTCAGGTATATGTCGTCATATTATAATAATCATGATTATAGACAACTTAATAGTTTTAGTACTCGCCTTACGTACATAAAGAGTTTGAATACTTAAGATGAAAAACTTATAATATTAAGGCGTAAATGTGTCAAGTTCGTAAACTCAGCTTAAATAATAATCACAATAAATCCTGGCCATTGATGGAGATGTTATGTTGCAAATGGTTTATTGATAATTGATATGCTACATGTGTTGTTGATGTTAAGTTATTTTAACAACATGACTAAAGTTACAAACTTTATTTTCCTTGTTAAAAGCTAGAACTCGTTTAGCATAACTAACTTTGATTTAGCATGTATGTCAAGTAAGAAGAAAGCTCATGCTTCTTAGGAAGTCAAGGATTGAAGGCTACCCTAAATAAACACAGAATTGGCATCATATAGACCCTATTGAAATTTTTTTCTCTTTTTCTCCTGAAGTTGTCAGAATTTATTCGTAATTAAAGAACTTATTGTCAACCTCTTTCAGATATGAATCTATTTGATTCAGAAGGGAAGATTTGATATTTTTGGTGTATGTGGTAAGACTTGATGTTTTGTACTTGAAAACACGATTTCCGCTGCCTATGAATGTTTTATGGTTTTAGAACTATCGTTTATTGCAATTACACAACTAGAAAACTCTCATTTAATTCCTTAATCATCATGACCTAATAACAAAATAGTAACATCACCAGATCCTAAATCATAATTATCTAATTATTTAGGATTAATCGCTAATCATTGAATACGCGCAAACTTATCATCAAACACATGGTGAGATTCATAGTCTCGTTTCTTTTTATTCTTTTGGGATGGAACATGTATACAAACTAAATGTTTTATCATAGTAGAAATTAATAAAAAACTAGTGGTGTCATAACATATTCTTATCTTAAACATGTCAACATAATGATCATTGCTTTTTGCACAATCATTAACGTTTCCAAGTTAAAAGTAGAACAATTATAATGCTATAAGATTGACGAACTTATCTATCTTCTGTTTTGGGGTGATTGGAAACCGTATCACTCATTCGTTGGACAACCACGGAGGTTGAGGTTTGATTGTGTGTATCATGTCATGTGTTTGTTTTCATAATTTGTTTTATGATTAAACTTGTTACTTGTTATGAATTATATGTTTTTATGCTTTACATTAAACATATGTTTCTCCCTGCTATTTTTAGTTAGACATATTTTCTACATGATTTAGATAACAATATTCAAAGCTATACACCAGGACATGGTTTAGAATCAACTCGATATCAAGAATCAGGGACGAAGGATAAGAAGGGTCAGGGGTGGCCCTGGCCCCCTGTTTTCTGGCTTAGTGGTAGAAATTTGCGATTTTCATAGGTAAATTGAGTCCAGGTTGAGTCCGGCCCCCACCGGTTTGCCACTACCGATCGAAAAAAATTGAATTCGGCCCCCACTGATTCCGAAACCAAGCTTCGCCACTGTCAAGAATAATATTTAAATTATTTATTTGATCTTTGTTATGCGAACATTTACTTGATTTGGATTGGTTTATTCGAAAAAACAATGTAATTAAATAATGAGTATTAATAGTATATTTATTTATTGCCTTGGTATCGTATCAATCATGAGTTTCGCACACGATGAGGGTGTGACAAGTTGGGACTATTGTCTTCCAATTTATGAAATTTGGGATTATTAAAATTTTGAATTTTTTTTTTTTTTTCTAATTCTCATAAAATTTGAAATGATCCTCTAATCGATTTCTCTCCCCCTCTCAAACACACACATGCATAACATTTTAAGTTAAACCGGTCATTTGTATGTCCCTTCATAAATACATAAGCCGTGTTAGAGCTTATACTGTCTTCACACTACAAAAGTTAACACATAAAAGGGCCTTTGGCCTGGTGGTATCAAGGTGTTGGATAAGACTTTGCCTTTCCAAATGGTGAGGGATCAAATCCCGTGAATGACAAAATAATTAGCCGTTAAAAAAAAAAGTTTACACATATGTGGTTCCTAAATATCTTTAGGTTCCTTAAAAACTTAAGATACTCTCACTCCAACTTGCTAAGGTCGACTTAAATGCTACAGAATTATCCATCCATAGTGGTGGAGTGGTGGAGAGGCCTTATGTTCACTTAGGTGATCAAGGGTTCAATTCCCACTTCCAACATTATGGTTTGGTATCCGGGTGAAGATCGAATACGGGTGGCGCCGGTTCGAATCTGACGGGCGGCGAGGTTTTACCGAGTTCTATAACACTGTCGTGCATTCGGGCGGGTGGGGCTCGGGTTTCCGCGCATCGGGAGAAGGCGGGGGCTGCTGGAGGTCGAGTAGTCGATTCTTGGGCACGACGCCCCGCAAGGGTGGTTGCTACACAGTTGTTCGCCGATAAAAAAAATGCTACAGAATTAATTATGATATCACTTGTGTGCAAATTACCAACCTTTTATGTGACCGCCGCCATGAAACTTATGTTGACTATGACCACCATCTAATATTTTGTAAAAAAGTTTCATAATAAGTCCGAATGTCCGATGATGGTATATGCTTAGTGAGTTTCTCTATTTCATATTACTAGTGGGGAACCCGCGCGTCGCTGCGGGAAGACAATTTGTCGCGTGATATTCGTTATTGTTAGTTTATCGATTCTCTCATGATATATTGTGTAGTATTTGATTTTAAAGGTGTGCTAGATCTAGTAAATATATTGTTAATGGATTTTATTTTTAAGATGGTTCTTGGACTTGTAGAAAATAAATATAAACAAACTATTAATTAGTTAACAAACTACTAACTTGGTTGAGAAAACGACAAAAAATTATGCCATGGTGTCATTACTGGTCAATATCATATTGTCATTACTGGTAATATTGTTTTTATATGTTTTATAAAACTTTATTTGTAACTTTTAATAAGACAAACAAGTTAAGTGGTTTTTAGTTGTTAAAAAAATATCTATTTAACCCATTTGTGAAAAATGGGTTATTACCCAAGATTTAACAACCACGTATTCTTTGCATTCATAACCAATATATATTAATGCATCGTGCATTATGCCTCTACAATTGACATATATAATCAAATCAATAGAGTTGTATAATGTGTCTCCAGGCCAAGAAAAAAAACAAGAATTGAAAATATTACCGAATTGAAAATCATGTACACGTTACGGGTTAAATAGTATACATGATACCAAATTAAAAATCTAAAAAAAGTTATGGATTTCTACCTTGTAACTTGAGTCATCTCACATTGAATATGACCTTATTAACTATTTTCCCCTCCATTTTTACCAACAATATTAATAAACATTTCCATATCTTTATTCATCTCTACCTTCTAAATTAAAAAAATCAAAACATTTCAAGCTTCGGATGAACCAGACCGGAATTCAATTTTTTTTTAATAAAATCTCAATTACTAATTCATTCAATTTGAGTGAAAAAACAATTGGCTTTTAAAGAATTTTAATAGTATTTGAGATTAACAATAAAAGAGAAACGACAGACCATTAAAATCGTTGGCCTCCGTTTGCAATACTTACGTAACCAAGCAACCCTCATCCCATCACCTTCTATACTCAAATTATGATTAGCAACCAATAATGGGAACAAATTATGCTACTAAAATTTTGATTGATTATTATATAGCTATAATAAAACAACCTTTTTTTTTAATTTAAATCCTACCATACAAAAATCATTAAAAAAATACAACATAACCAATTTTGCAAGGGAAATAAGGTAGGTCTGAATAAATAAAAGTAATCTAAAATTGAAGAAAAAATTTACACAAATCAGTAAATGTGTCTAAAATTGTTCTTTCGTATTTTATGTATATACATCACAAAGAAAAAGGTATGTATTTATTACTTGAATTGTGAATTGAGATGGATTAGATTGATTGTTATTTCTAATCACTTTTGATTCCAATGGCTATAACAGCAACATACATGTGACGGTTATATTTTTACATTGCTATGTAAACGTATTGGCACAAGGCGAGGTTAGACTATGGATTCAAAGTGGAAAAAAAACGAAGAGCAACAAGAAAACTCGTGCTAATAACGTGTTAGAAAATAACAATCTAGTAGAAACCAACGTACAAGTCATATAAACATGAGAAGAAGACTCTAGACATCATGTATGGAAAGAAAGAATAAAGGAAAAGAGAACTTTATTCATTGATAAGTTTCATATACCAATTTTTTTTTTTTGAACGGCCAAATTTCTTCTAATGTTAGTTGTTAGTGGGTATTGAACCCATGACCTCCATGTTAGTACAACAAGTTAGTTACCAAATAAAGGACCACTATTTATACGTCTATAAACATTGAAAGATATGTAAGTTATGTATGTGAAGAGTCACCGCATTATTTATATACCAAATACATGACCACTATTTATAAGATTATAATATTGATACAAACGTAATAAAGACATAGAGGTTATGAATGTAAAAAGTCACTACATTATTGTTAATTTCCTCATCAATTTTATAATTATGTTTAAATTAATTTCTTCAACAATTTAATATTTAGGTAGAAAGACAATTTTACCGCTAAATGACTTACAAACATTGTACTATAAGCAATAAATGTTGTATTTACTTAATACCAAAATGTTTGCTATAGAATTTGCTACAAAAATGTTTGCTTATGGATTTTTATACACGGTTTTTGCTATGAAAATGTTAATTACCATTTTTGCTAGGTATTTTTAACTATGGTCTTTGCTACAAATTTTAGACACGAATTTTTTTATGCAAATTTATTAACTTGTTATTTTACATATCTCGTGGGTTTAATATTATTTTGTTTACAAAAGTATCTGAATTCATTAACTATATATAAACACAACTCCAAAATTAATGATAAAAGAATTAGCCGTAAAAAGAATATGAATGTATGTATATGTGTGATTATAATAAAAACTCAGTGGTTTACATTACAAGTAAAACATAGTATTTAAGCAAGAAACTAAGAATTAAGTGACTTCAAAAACAAACCTAGTACTAATGATTCTAAATAATATTTATAAGACTATAACATTACAAAGACCACTATTTATAAGGCTATAAAAATTGAAAGATATGTAAGTTATGTATGTGAAGAGTCACCCCATTATTTAGATACCAAATAATATTTATAAGACTAAACATTGATACAAACATAATAAAGACATGGAGGTTATGAATGTAAAGAGTCACCACATTATTGTTAATTTCTTCATCAATTTTATAATTATGCTTAAATTAATTTCTTCAACAATTTAATACTTGGGTAGAAAAACAACTTTACCCCCTAAATGACTTCAACAAGCATTGTACTATAAGCATTAAAGGTTGTATTTACTTAAATTTTACGGGTATCCTTCACTCATACTTTATAATATAGTATAGATATAGATATTGTAATTACTTAAATTTTGTAGTCATCCTTCCCAAATGCTTTATAATATAGTATAGATATCGATATTTGCCAAAGAAAATATAGAATTCATGATGATAGAAAAGTACTAAAGAGTCAAGAATCAAAATTAAGGGAATAAAAACACAAAGAGACAACATGTATTGAATCTTATAAACAACATGTAGCAAAATGCTTGATACGTATAAAAATTGGCACTTAAAACAAAAATCACCTATCTTTATAAGAGAATAAGGAGATGATGAGACCTTTCGCGTTATCCCCGGTGATCTCGAATCCATCTTTTGCCATTTAGAGACAATGTTAATCCCACCTGTCAATTATCATCAATCACCATAAATCCACAAACTCATTTTTTTTCCGTTAACACAGTTTCATGTTTAAAAAAACTATTTGACCCGCTAAATCAAGATTCCTAAAAAAAATACTAATTAACATCACAATCTTTGTGTTTCAAGCTTCAATGAAATGCCATAGAGAAAAAAAAAAGAAAACAATAAATAAAATGAAAGATACGGAAAGAAATAATGTTTGCGTATCAAGATTTATTGAAATGCCATAGAGAAAAAAAAAAGAAAACGATAAATAAAATGAAAGATACGGTTAGGAACCTGTGATGAAAGAAGGGTTTTGAGGTGAGAAACCAAAGAATTGCGTTTGGTGATTTATGTGGTGATTCTTGTTGTTGTTGTTGACCCCATATTATTTAATATATAGATATATAAAAGGAAGAAGTTACTAATGAATTGATCATGATGATGATGAAAGGTTGATAATTATGATAGGTTAATGATTATGAGGGGTTGAAAGGTCTAATATTTAAGATGCATCATAGGTTGTATTTTGTATTCTAAATGTTGGACATGAGGGTAGAATTGGGATAGGATTTTAGGATGTGAGGTATTTGATTATGCTAAATTTACTATTATACTCTTCTAAGTGTCTTAAATGTCCATAAAGTTCCAATTCTACCCCCATCATGTAAGCATAATTCAATTGTACATGTTGCTTGAATAGTTGGATGCTTGACAAAATTACAATTTTGGCCATCACTCCTCCTTAATAAGATAATATAGAATATAGATATATATATGTGTGTGTGTTTTTTAATATTCAACCTATTTCAAATATCACTACAAGAATCTTATTTTAAAGTATTGGTACAAATTTTTTTTTATATAGGATATCAATTTAGGAGCAGGTTCACCATGTTTGACGATCCTTTCAATTTATTTTCAAAACTACTACTTAACTAATTTTATTGGTCTAATTAGTTTAATGCTCATATTAATTTTTTTAGAGTAGAGTTGTGAATTTTCTAAAAGGAAGCACAAAAGATTGATTATAATATTGAATATTTAGGTATGCTTTTGTGATTTGTGGCAACTAATTATTGTTATCGCTATATATACTCTGCATGTGGCTTTGCCCAACAATTGACAAATAAAAACAAGGTTGTAATAAATAGGTTTTGTTTCTTAGTTTGAACTCAAATAAGGGTTTTGTCTTCTTTGTCTGGATTTATTAGTTTTAAAAAGTTTATCTAATTAGTTAATTTTGTTCTTAACAAAAATCTTCCACTAATTATCATAAAGCACTCTTTTAGGAAAAACTAAGGTAGTGATTCTTTTCTGTTTTGTTTCAATTTTTATTGGCCAATGAGAATTTTTAACACAAGATGTAGATTAATTTATTACAACATAAAACAATTATTAGCTTAAGTTAAAACCATCTTAAATTCTTTACGATTTAAGAATCATATGTAAATTTGAGACAATACTAGCGACATAACATTTCTGCAACTAAAGGGCTGTTTGGTTGATTAAATGCTGAATCATTAAGATGGTCTGAATGGTTAAGAGTTGAATCATTCAGCATCCCTTATTAGCTTAATGGTTCAGCACTTAATCATTCCATTTAGATGCTGAAACAAACAGTCTGAATGCTGAATGAATCAGACCTGAATGATTAAGAGGCTGATTAAGAGGCTACCAAACAGCCCCTAAATTAGCGACAATATTAGCGACATAACATTTCTGCAACTATATATATGAGACAAATTTTCGACATAACGTTTTTGCTATAGATTTTTTTCTGTATAAGACATATTTAGCAAGGCTTTTTCTAAACGATTTTGGAACATATTTTTTGCTACAGATTTTTGGAACATATTTTTTGCTACAGATATTTATTTAGGTGACTTGAGACAAAGTGGTCACAAGTTTGAGCGTTGAAGGATTTCAGGTTTTACCGATTATTTATTGCCGTGCCTTTAGGCGGGTGGGTGGTCGGCTTTTCCCTAGATTGGTGGACCTGAAAGACCAGATGCCCTGTGAGTATCCTGAATTTGTTATAAAAGGACTCTCATGAAAGCTAGCTCGTGATAACTTTGTTGGCCTTTGAAAAAAAATAAATAAACTTTAACAAGCTCCCCTTGAGATTATTCGTTATTACTATAAAATCGTATAAAAAAGTATCTGCAAACCGATTCATTCCTTTATTGATGATTAAGGCCCCGATCAATAAAACAGTTTTATCAAACCTTCATCATCACTATTTTATTAATATTGAAACTTTAAAATACTTGATAATTACACAGATGCCATGACCTATAATACAGGGGATCTAGACTAAAAAAAACTAACTTTAAAGCACTACTAGAAAAAGTGTTTTTCTTGACGCGCGTTTTATGACACGCACTTATTAATGACACGCAAAAGCGTGTGTCATAAAAAAAGTGTCATGGTTTAAAAAATCTAGTTAAATAATGACACGCTTTTTAGCGTGTCAAGAATGTAATGTCAAGAATTAAAAACGATGACAGAATAAAAAGATGCGTGTCATCTATGAGTGTCAAGATTTCACAATTCTTCAATTTCCCTCCCACGTAAATTCCCGCCCTCATCAACTTCAATATAACAAAAAAAAAAAATAATAATAAAACAATGCATAGAACTTCTGAAAACATAATCAAAAAATAAAACACTCTGGTCTGTTCTTCACTAACAATCTGTTCGATCGATAATCCAAAAAAAAAAGCTTCAGATCGAAACCCTTCAAAAAAAAAACGCTTCAGATGAAACCCTTCAAAAAAATGCTTCAGATCGCGTATTCTGTTGATAATCATCTGTTCAAACCCTTCAAACCCTTCTAAGGTTTTATCATCTGTTCTTATATTATCGATCTGTTCTTATATTACAGCATTAACAAGTTTTGTGGTGTTCTGTGAATCAGGTTGATAATCAACTTCAGAAACCCTTCAAAAACCATCGCATCTTCACTTCTGTTGGCAAGCAATCAAGGTGGTGGCGGCGGCGGCTTCTTTTCCTCCATCGCTACTAGCTTCTCCAGTTTCAAGAATCAAGTTAATGGGTATTTATTATTATTATTATTATTATTATTATTATTATTATTATTATTATTATTATTATTATTGATTATCTTCGTATTAATTGCCCTATCTTTAGATTGATTAAAAATCCTAAAAATCCTAAGTTTCGGTCAACACAACTCATTCAGGAGCATCCTATTTGGCTGTACAGGAATTCGGATGGCTGTGGTGGTAGTGACGGCCGTGCTGATGTTCTATATATCTTCTATCTATCTCGAAACCGTAAGTATTGCTGTTGTTCTATATATCCTATTTGTTGCCGGGTTTGATTTCTAAACCCTAGGTGGTGGCGGTGAAGGTGGTGCTGTTGTTGGGGGGTTTATTGGCGGTTTGTTTGAGGCCCTGTTAGTCAGCCGTCGTCCGTGGCTATACTTCTCGAAAGCCGGCCGTCGTCATGTCTCCGGTTGACATTTAACGTCGTCTGCGACGTTTAGGTATCTATTATTTGTATGGTTGACATTTGGCGTTTCCATTGTTTAGGACTTTAGGCTACTTTAGGCTAGTTTGGGGTTAAAATGACGTGGCACTGTGTGATTGGTAGGCATGGGGCTACACGGGGCTTGTGCCCCTTCCCCTCTAAATAACCGAATTGGTTCGATAGAAAGTTCATTAACTTTTTTGAAATCTGATTTCACAACTGACATTGCTTCGTTTTGTTGTCGTAAACTGCAATGAAGTAAGACTTTTTGTGGTTATGTTATGGTTCTTGTGGAGATAAATGATAAGACATGATTGCATTTGTGTAGTTAAACATTTAGAGATTGATGGTTGGTTCATTGCATTGCATTGCAGATATTCTTCCTACAGGGTAGGTTTGTGTTTGGACTTGATGTAAGATCATTGGCGCTGACCATATTCCTTATCGTAGCTCCTGTTGCAGTCTTTTGTGTTTTCGTGGCTAGAAAACTGGTCTATGATTTTGAAGATGACTGGGGGATATCGGTTATGGTTGTGGCTATTATGTTCATGATTCATGTAAGTTTCTATGTGTTACTGAGTCTTGTAAGAATAAGAAAACAAGTTGTCCTTTATGTTCACTTAATTAGCTCTGTCTTGTTTCTTGGGAAAATTGTGGTTGTAAAACTAGTTTTAGTAAAACATCTCTGTTAAGCACGAACACAATCGCTGCAAGTTGTCTTTACACCAGAAAGTGGCTTTGGCAAAGTTTCTTTTACATAGGTGACACGTGAGTAAGTGACAACACATACGTGATACGGGCAACCTACTTATTTAAGAAAGTTCCGTATAAAGAAGAATGTTTAAGAAGTGTTGATTGTCATGTTTGAATAAATTATAAATACACTCAAAAGATGATTTTTTTTTTTGGTTGTAATGAGAAATATCTGCTTCCAGGAAGAAAGAGTTAAAATGTTACTCCCTTGTTGATTGCGAGTAGCGATGGGAAAATGTTATGGAGTCAAATCGGGCTGGGTGTACACACGTTTTTTTTTTCGTTTTTACCCAGTTACCATGTTCAGTAGTAGTTAATTCCATCTAAATAAAAATATCTAGTTGATTGTAAGCACTTTGAATTTTAGCTAATTCTATCTAAATAAAAAGATCTATTAGATTAACTGATTAAGTACGGTAATAAACTCTCAAGTGGATTTAACCTAGTTTGGTCTGTTTCATTCATGGCTAGTTTTAAATATTTTACATTTTTACCATTTTATCTATAAAATACCACCCAAATTGACCCGTTTCTGCAGGCATACTTTACATGTTGGCTTGTTGCAGACATATTTTCAACAAAATTTAAAATTCGGCTTATGACATATATAGATCTTACCAACTGTTTATTCTTCGTATGAGTATTTAGTGTTTCGACATGAATATCACAGGTTTTAGTACTTCTCCTTTTAACCTCGGGGAGGGACTCGGGTATCATTCCACGTAATGCACATCCCCCAGAACCAGAAGGGTTTGATGGTAATAATGAAGGTAGTGCTCAAACCCCACAATTGAGGTTGCCTCGTATTAAAGAAGTTGAAGTTAATGGTGTCCCCGTAAAAATCAAATATTGTGATACCTGCATGCTTTATAGACCTCCCCGCTGCTCACACTGTTCTATCTGCAAAAATTGTGTGGAACGATTTGATCACCATTGCCCTTGGGTCGGCCAATGTATAGGGTTGGTAAGATACTAAGATCTATATGTCATAAGCCGAATTTTTAAATTTTGTTGAAAATGTCTAAATATTAAGATCTGGTCTATGTGGTTGCAGAGAAATTATCGATTCTTCTTCATGTTTGTGTTTTCCACGACTCTACTTTGTATATATGTTTTTAGTTTCTGCTGGATTTACATAAGGAAGATTATGGATTCAGAGGGCATATCATTATGGAAAGCAATGATTAAGACTCCTGCATCCATTGTGTTAATTGTGTACACCTTCATATCAGTGTGGTTCGTGGGTGGTCTTACTGCCTTCCATTTATATCTCATCAGTACAAATCAGGTCATCACTCATTCTCCTTACTTTATTATCTTATAAGTAAATTTTAATATTAATGATATTTATCGCTGATCATCACAACTTAGGAGGTTGATGTGGATTATGTTTTCTCTTAAGTATTAAATTAAAAACAACTGAAAATTTGACACCTCAAATGGCCCAAACGGAGTGAAAGTCACCGGAAGTGTATTTTTAATACATAAACCTTCTAATAATATTTGACATTATCTATCAAATTTTGGGCAATAGGTGTTTTAGGCCGACCCAACCCTACCCGTTTCAACCTATACAAAAAATTACCTGTTATGACGTGTCACCCAACCGGCCCAACCAACCCATTTACTTAGAATGGGTTATTTTGACTACATCTCTGTTACTGATAAAATAGTTTAAAAGCGAACGGCTCAACTGGTTAGGACTAGGGGTGTAAATGACACGTAGCGGCTCGAGAGCTACCCGGGATCGGCTCGGTAAAAAGCCCGAACGAGCCGAGCCTTAACGAGCTCGAGCCCGAGCCCGAGCCCGAGCCTAAAATATGGCTCGTTTAGTTATCGAGCCCGAGCTCGAGCCCTAGATACAAAGCTCGATTGGGCTCGCGAGCCTAAACGAGCCCAAACATAATTATAAGTTATTTATATATCTCTTATAATTTATATCCCACATCTCCAAAGCCCAAGTCTTTATTTCATAGGCCCATTTAATAACACTCACGAGCCGAGCTTTTGCGATTTCGAGCCGAGCTTTGAGCTCGTTTGAGATTGTTCTCAAATCACCTCGAGCCAAGCCGAGCCGAGCTCGAGCTTTTGATTTTTCTAGCGAGCCGAGCTCGAGCTCAAGATTGTAGGCTCGAACCGAGCCGAGCTCGAGCTTCATAAAACCATAACGAGCCGAGCTCGAGCCCAGTCAGGCTCGGGCTCGGCTCGGCTCGTTTACACCCCTAGTTAGGACGTGTCAAAAGTCACCCAAAGTGTCTTAATGCATAATCCTGATAGTTTTATTCAGCCAATAAAGTAATACTTTCAAACTACTATTTTCATTAAATAAAAAAACATTACAAATTACATCAAGATAGCGGGAAGGCGGGCAACAAGGTGCCGCCACCCCTTTCTGAATGGCAAACCCTAACCGACTAAAAACGTAACCTTGCCCACCCGGAGCTGAGACACTACTATGAATAACTCGCTGGACCCTGGTCAGGAAACGGATAGGTGTATCTGGCAATAGGTGTATCTGGTCAACGCGCGGCGGGTATAAACCTAGTTTCCATCATATTGCAGTATACTGTTTTGTCATAGGCTCATGCACAAGTCTCACTTTACAGGATTGAAGAATATAGAATTTAGCTTATATAATATTGTTAACCCATAGTTAATAATCAATTGTTGTAGCCTTAGGAATGTTAATAATCAATTGTAATTTTTTTATTGCGCAGTGTCCAATCCAGCCAGGAAGTACGGAGTGCGGTTATTATATCATGAAATTCATGAAAGAGATTGTTCAGGGCGGACTTGGAATATTAGATAATGTAAGTTGATCGAGGCAAATTTTAGCGGCCCTTGTTTTCTTGAAACTAAACCATCGCAAACCTTAACATTTTCATCTTATTAATTTAATTGTTGTTTCAGGTTGGGGGAGGAGTAGAAGTTTATACGGATGCGGATATGGATGCCATTCGTGAAGAATGGTCAAGTTATGTAGCAACCTTTATTTTCAAGTGATCCGTATTTTTAAGTCTGGACAACGTACTTTATTGACACAATATTTTTGTAACCATTTAATACTTGTCGTAGAAATCGACAAATACTTATATTGTAATGGGTTTTTGGTATATATAATATATATGCATATTATTATGGGGAAATTTATTGATTTGTAGCTTATTAGTGTAGGTTATTATAAGAAAATCAGCAGCAATTATTAATAATATACGTAATAATTTTTTTTTTTTAGGAAAAACAAGGATGACACGCATAATGAATGTCATAAGCGCGTGTCATAAATGCGTGTCAACAACGAGTGTCATTAATGCGTGTCATGAATGCGTGTCAGTCATTAAAAGATGACACGCGCCTGCATGTCATATTATTTTTATGACTATGCCTATAATGACGTTCTTTTGCGTGTCATAAACACCCTTTCATGACGCGCAATGCGCGTCAAAAAAGGGCTTTTTTCTAGTAGTGAAGGAAAACTAAATAAGTATTCACTCTTGACCCAAAACTCAAAACTAGAACTACAAAAATATTAACTCCTTAAATGAGTAACCCAATTAAAAGACACTTATACCCTAGTAACCATTAGACTTTGGTATGCACATCAACTGCAACCATAGGTAACTAATCGAATGAACGTTATCCGTCAATTCATATAGTACACTACTAGAAAAAAGGCCTTTCTTGACACGTAATGCGTGTCAAGAAAGGGGTCTGATGACAAGAAAAAAAACGTCAAGGATGGCGGTGCCATAAATTTAATATGACATATTTTTGCGTGTCATCTGTTTATGACACACATTTATGACAGCATTTAGTAACATACGTTATGACACTTTTTAATGACACTTTTTTATGACAGTTTTTGTTGACATTTTTTCAACACATATTATGACATAATTTTATGACTTACCAAGCACAAATAGGTCAGAATTGTAATGAGCCGACGAGCAGGAACGAGCAGGAGCAGAACGAGCTGTAATGTTGATTTATCAATATCTTTCATCAATAAGAAACACTAACTAACATCATAATATGGAGTATTATCCCAATTAAAACCCTAAATAACGAATTAAAACTAAAAATAAACAACAAAAACGGGAGAGAGGATAGATACCCTGAGTTAGGTTACATTCACGAGCAACAATCTGTCATACGGATGAAATCTGCAGGTTAGAACATGAATCAACAACACTTGCATTGATACTCATATCAGGAAGAAAAATAATGACTTTTTTACACCAAAAAAAAAAAAATCTTACTTAGCATCTGCATTTTATAAAACAAACAGCCATTAAAATAAGCTACAAATACTAATGTTATTTAATCCCTTCAATCTAAAATTCAATATATTATATCAGTTAATCTAATAAATAATAATATTTTAATCCCTTAAATCTATTAATTTCTGCTCACACAATACATCTCTTCCTTACATGTCACTCCAACAATCATTATCTTTATATATATCCAATCGAATAGAATCAATCAAACAGTAATAAAATCTCCCTGACCTACATTATCTCAGCTCAAACGATGCAATAATAAAACCTATTTAACGACAGATTAACAGTTGTTTACCTGGATTTATGGCGTACAGATCTTGGAAAACAGGGAATGTGATCAGGTAGATGACAAATGGTACAATAGAAAAGGAGTCTAAATTAGAGGTGTCTGAACCAGCGTTAGTTAATAATAATGTTAAGGCACTGAAACAAGGTAATATACCGGCAGGACTTCGTGTGGTGTGTAAGCAGTTGAGGAAAAGCAGGTTGGGTTTTACGGCGGTGGCCGCGGCTCCTACCGGTGGAGTATTGTCAAACCGTCGTGACGATTCGTTGCTGCAGCACAAGTATTAGGTTAGGGTTACATTCAGAAAGCTTTCTGCAGGTTAGGGATGAAATCAACGAGCGGAGAATGTAACCTAACCTGTTCTGCTGGAAGGGATGAAATCAACGAGCAGAGAAGGGATGATCGCGTT
Source organism: Ambrosia trifida (assembly GCA_028751855.1). Lineage (NCBI taxonomy): Eukaryota > Viridiplantae > Streptophyta > Magnoliopsida > Asterales > Asteraceae > Ambrosia > Ambrosia trifida. The sequence goes on from CM054124.1 coordinate 47,721,573, forward strand.
TGATTAATTTGAGAGAGAGAAGGGAATGGTTTTAGGTGAGGGCCGGTTGTATTAATTTGAGAGAGAGGGGAAGGTTTATGGAAAAACGCGCGGGATTGAAAACTTTTGAGATTTTGGGTGACAAAAATCATGACACGCGATTTCAAAACTGTCATGTTTTTTTATTTTATGACGGTAAATTATTGACACGCGTAAAAAAAGTCAAGAAATTATCTCTTTTTTCCAAAGATGACATTTTTTTTATGACATGCACTTTTGCATGTCATAAAATGTGGCATGTCATAAAAAAAAGTGTCAAGGAAGGCCTATTTTCTAGTAGTGGTAGCATCTATCATGTACGTTGGTCGTGATCTCTAACATCACATGAACATCAGAGACTACCTAAACTTCTTCGGACGGGCTTACACCGGTATAAGACTTCCTCCCTACTTGCGTTGTCGTGCTCACATGTTCAAATCATTTATAAGTTTCCATCAATTTCCCAATTTGGCAACCAAACATCGAAACATCAATCATTTAAGGATTCAAATAAACATCAGTTTGTCATCAACTAGCGTTGATTAATAATAGACATATATTGTTAATCATTTAACTATCATCTAGTATCTAACTGGTAGATTGGTTTGTAAATCTTTCATATCCGTGAAACTATTCGATTCTTTGAAACCTTTATCAAATAGGACCCATCAATCATAGAGAAAAACACTGCAAAATCGTATAAACTCTAAATGGTAGGCATGAATGTTTTGTAGGCACTACTGTCTCAAAACATGTATAAAACCATTCACTAGTGCCTATAATTCCAAGATTTTATATAAACATCTATGTAAGCATATATATCAGCCTAAAATGGAAAAACTGTAAAATAAGGGCATCTAGAACTCACCTTATCGTAGTTGGTACCTATATGCTATCGTGCTTATGGTCAACCATACGTTACTGAATCTGCACGAGGTTAACACACAAAAACCTATCAACTTTCTAATACTCATCATTAAGAGTGCTACCATTTGGTGACACTCAATATACCAAGAGTTTCATCAAAAGTGTCACCATTAGTGTCACCTAGAATGTCACCAAAAGGGTTACCATTAGCGTAGGCATGAGGGTCATCAAGAGTGTCACCAAGAGTGACGCCTAACAATGTTGCTAGTGATGGCCTCATAGTCTATATGTCCACTAAGGGTGGCTCTTGGCAGTGTCACTATCGTAATGTCACTAGCGAGCGTCGTTTATGACAAGGCTATCGTTTTCTAACTTGCGTTAGGACATACCCTTGTCCTTTTTCCCACGATACTAAATGTGTCGACAACTGGTGATACTAGTTTGTCGACAACAAGTAACATTAGAGTGTCACCAAACTAGGGACACTAGAGTGCCACTAGATGCATAGGAGTGTCATCACCTTCATGACTAGTGTCGCCAACAACTTCATCCTTCTTACCCAACTAGATCCATTTTCAGACCAAAATCACAACTTTTTACATCCAAAACATTTGTTTAACGTCCTTGAAGCCAAATCCATGATTTTTAGCATCTTAACATGAAAATTCCTGATCCTTATGAAGATAACTCATCCCCTAAAACCCCACTTTAAACCAAAAACATAGATTTAAGGGTCGAGTCTTATATGTTTTTTGTTCCGATTGACGCTATAATTTTCCATAACCTTCCAAGAACTGTTATCTAGCTTCAAATCAAGGATTCCTTGACTTTGATTTCAAAATCGCCAACTTTCAATCTCTAACCCCCCCCCCCCCTCCCCCACTTCCTCTCTCTAGCATGATGAAGAAGAGATGAAAATGAGGCTAGGGTTTCCACATTTTCCTTATATAATATGGTTAGAGCCCATAATACCCTTCATGGACTCGACCTAACTTATCCATAAAACTAAAACCCATTATTTAACACGCCTTATTTATTTGAACCTTTACTTATACTTATTAAATTTTGGAATTCCGTTACATATCTTACACTATGATATTTGAGTGGCTCACCTGTTGTTTCTAGATTTGACTATCGATAGTTTATCACATTTATTGATAAATTTAGTTGTTTCTCATGGATTTATCCGTTGACTCGACATTCTTAAGTGGTTGATGCTTTCCGTTACCTCAAACCGCTTGATGAGAACCTTTTCTCATGCACCATCAAACATCTTTAATGTGATAGTTCTCCCGAGCTTATTCATGGGCATATGGCTAGATACCTTTCTGAGACCGGTATCCCTTACCGTATTTCATGTCCATATACACCCCAAGAAAATAGGGTTGTCGAGCGAAAAAATTGTCATCTTTTTGAGATTGCTTATTCACTATTCTTTCATTCTCGTTTACCAAAGAAATTTTGGTATGATGCTTATGCCATTGTTGCCTTTCTTCTTAACTGGTTACCTTCTATTATGTTCGCGACCAGATTACTCATTGCTTCGTACCTTTAGGTGTTTGTGTTATCCGTTTCTTGGTGATACCCGAGTATATATACTCTTACCTAAATCTACTCTTTGTATCTTATTTGGTTATGCCCCTTCTTAACTTTGATATCTTTGTTATTATCCTCACTTGTCTCGCACTTATACTTCTTGACATGTTTGGTTTTTTTTAGTCGGTTTTTATATTCCGGGGAGTTCTTCCCCTCCCACATTTCCCTCTACTTCCCCTCTGTTTTTCATTCCTCATCCTTCTTCTGTTCCCTTCCTAGTTCTTCTTTTTCATCTTCTCATCCTTATTCATCATCTCATGTTTCTTTGTCTCATGCTTCCCATCTTTCTCATCTCCTCCTACTTCAACATCTTCTCCACTCCCTCTTCCACCTTCTGTTTCGATTCATCCTACGGTCACATATTCTAGCGATCACACACGGCAACCTCGCCAGTTTCTTAATTATGTTTCTACTACTTCCGCCACTAAGCATTGTACTTTTCGATAGGCTAAGTTGTGGTTTGTTTAGTGTTTTAAGTGCTAACCAGGCTTGGCATGTGGTTTTGGCTCCTAATGATGCCAATATTGTTAGTTGTAAGTGGGTTGATAGGATTAAGCATAATCTAATGGTTATGCGAGTCGATATAAAGCCCAAGTTGTTGCAAAGGGGTTTCATCAGACTGGAGGTGTTAATTATATTGAGATGCTTAGCCCTGTTGTTAAACCCACAACTACCTGGCTTATTATATATGTTGCTTTTTCTTGCGGATGACGTGCTATTATACATGTTGATGTCAACAATACTTTTCTTTGTGGCATTTACATGACACTGTGTATATGTCACAGCCTCCAAGCTTTGTTGACTCTTCCAGACCTCATTATGTTTGTGTAACATTACGCATTTAATTCTTGTACGTTACGCATGACAATTAATAAAACGTCAAGTTTCATTATTAACCTCGCATTTATTATTTTTGTCGCTTATATGGAACCCTAATGATATACATATTATTATATATATGTGTGTGAATATGAAATAAAATCAAAAAAATAAACTGCCTTGGCCGGGACTCGAACCCGCGCCAAAGGCCGGTTCAAACTAACACACTTGTGCACAAACCAGCTGGGCTGGCCACCTTCTTGTGTTTAACCCGGACTCGCTTTAAATTTATACACAATTAAAATCCTCACAGTTGACAATAAAAGTCAACTGTGGGATTACCTTGTTGCCCAATCCATGAATTAACGCGTAATCAAGCCATATTTGGTAACCTCGTGCTATAACCGGCCCATTACAAACAATTGAACAAACAATTACACGGCAATTGTGCCCTAATGATCATATTGGCCGCGTTAAATAATAAGGAAAGTCAACCCATCCAATTAACCTTAACCCTAATCAATCAGTATAAATAGAGGCCTTCTGGACCTTGTACAATCGCTCATACCTCTCCTTCAATCTCTATTTCTCTCTGAATCTCTCTGTAATTGGTTCAATTGCTCGTGGTTGACTTTTCCTTTTGACCCGACGATAATCATCATCACAACACTGTGAGTTCGATTTTGTTGTTTGGTTTAGTTCATCGGCATCCAAGCAACTATAGCCCTAACATTAATTGGGCTATAGTTGCCTGAATCGTCTGATTAATAATCTAGGGTTCATCGCGTTTGAATTTGGGGATAAACCAGTATTTGCATATGTTATTTAATAATATTAAATCAGAATTCATCACAACCACCGGCCTAGGCCAGGTGGTTGAGACGCTGGGCTTACACAAGGGTCACCCGGGTTCGAGTCCCGGCACTGACCAGCTTTTTTGCACCTTTTTCCCTTCTTTTCTTTTTAACCAATAAATAATTACATATAAATATAAATCCTTTAAATCTTTTAAAATTCTTTTTAAATACCTAAACTGTTTTATAAATTCTAAAAAAATTAATATTAGTTAATCTGATATAAAAGATTTATTTACAATTTTTATTTTTCAGAAATTCTTTTATTTAATAATTATAATAATTAAATCATTTTTATACAATTATAATTATAAAAATCCATTATTATATCAAAACAATTTATTTAAATTCTCCAAAAATTATCCTAACTTTTTATAAAGTTAAACTTTACTGAAATAATTTTTAATTCAGTAAAATCATTTATTTATTATTTTTTAATCAATTTTTGTAAGATTTAATCATATTTAATTCATAATAAATCCAATTTTCATCATTTTTGCACCAAAATTTTACACAAATTATTTTTAATCATTTAGAACAGAATTATGATTTTTAAAATAAGATTTCTTTAATTTTAGTATTTTTGAATATTAAGGTTAATAATTGGCTAATTATAAATAAATAGATTTAAAAATCTATTTTAAATGAAATAATTTTATAAAAATTATTTTATTGCTTCAAACACTTTATTGTACTCATTCAAAATTCAAACTTTATAAAAAGACTATTTTTCATTAATTATCCAATTTTCTTTATTTAATTAACATTTTTAAATTAAATTTAACAATTGATTATCCCCAAATCGAAACCCTAGGATACACATATTAGTTACATAGACTTAGACTTATTATATATATTACCTCATTATAGGGTAATATTTGGAATCACTTTGGGCAACACCATTATCATATCTTTTTCAACAAGTTAACATTTGCTAAGGTGAGTTTACATAGCCCCTTTTATCACCACTTTTGGGGGTGAAACATGTTATAACACTTTTCATTGTAATTCAATCATCAATGTGTTTGTGTGTTTTCTATGTTGCATATTGTCTTGAACATGATTAGAGTAAGCACATTCTAGCATAATCATTAACATTGATCAGCCGACGGTATACATTGATAGATCTATTGGACTGACAATCCCACCCGGATACGTGCCTCCTACAAAGGTTACGTGGGTGTTTGTTATCGCATAACATTATTCATTGGGACCATAAGTGTATGGTATGTATTATTTATAACAGTCAGCAGGGTTGATTATGCACTCGATTTATTTCTAATATGTTTCTCACATATGGGCTAGATTAACACGACACATGAATTGCATAACATTTTATTCATTTATCATCAAAAACCTATGTAAATCTCACCAACTTATGTTGACCCAAAATACTTTCAAAATTAACATGTTTCAGGTAACAATGAAGCTGAGGTTTGAGTTAGCATGAGGATATATCTTGAAGTTTATTTGAAGTTTTTGAAGTTATTATTTGGATGTTATGTATTTGAATTCTTAGACATTATTTCACATTTTGGTTATTATGTTTGAATAAATTATTTAAAATTTATATTATACCATGTGCTACTGAAAACAATCATCAATACGTGGCACCCCGATGTTTCCGCCATCGGTTGGGGTGTTACAGATTGGTATCAGAGCCTTGGTTATAGGGAATTAGGTTATTAGAAATAATCTAGACTATAACCTTAGGGACTAAAACAGTACTTGCTTCTCCTACTTGTAACCCTAATTGCTTCCCTAATCCTATCCTTATCCTATGCCCTACAACCCTAAACCTACATGTGACTACTCTTAATTGTCTGCTGCAATCCTGATCCACCATTAGATTTATAGGACAAAATCCTCAGGTTTAACCTGAACCCCCTTGAGATCTCGTCGAAGTTCTAAATTTTAATAACGAACACGTGCAATCTGGAAGGGTGAACGCCTGTATTCTGAGTCTTCTGTCTAGGCTGGCATTGCGCATATATCCCAATCAGACGAGGGACCCGGATGCCTACCTGGGAATTCTCGGGATGAGTGTTCACTTATAGGCTAAAGCATGTCTTCATATGTTATTAGAATTTAGAATCTTTGATAAGTCAACGTTTTCGTTTATTCGTTTTAATTAATGAATAAATGATTACATTCCTTATATGAACTCTCATTCATTTCATTGTGTCTATTACAGATCATGCCTCCTCGTCGCAGCACTCGCAACAGCAACGGTGAGAACCCCGCAGAAGGTAGTGATAACCATAACCACAACCATGACCAAGTTCCTAACCACAACAACAACGGGGTCGATGCTCAACTGGCTGCGATCATTTCTCAACAAATGGCGCAGCAAATCGCAACTCTGGTTCCTAACTTGCTTGCTCAGGTCATCCAATTGAATGGGAATGGTCACAACAACGGGAACGGGAATGGCAATGGCAATGGTAATGGAAATGGACCCCAAGCTTGCACCCTCAAGCATTTCAACTCCTGTAACCCTCCAAAGTTCAGCGGTGAAGAGGGAGCTACTGGACTTCTCCAATGGTTTGAGGGTATTGAAAATACCTTCATCAACAGTGAGTGCCCCAACAATTTCAAGGTTCGTTACGCCATGAGTGTTCTCCATAAACGAGCACTCACATGGTGGAATGAAGAAAAGCGTACTCGTGGGGCCGAAGTTGCTCTTGCTATGACTTGGGACCAGGTCAAAGAGATCATGAAAGAGGAGTTCTGTCCTCGAAATGAAGTCAAAAAGCTTGAGGATGAGTTTCACACCTTGGCTCAAGATAGTGGGGAAAATCTTGCCTACAACACCCGCTTTCATGAGCTTAGCTTATTGTTGCCACACAAGGTTACTCCTCTGCCGGTAGCCATCGAGAAGTACATCGGTGGTCTGCCCATGCAAATCCAGGACACTGTTTGGGGTAGAAATCCTGCAACTCTGGAAGAGGCCAAACGTCTAGCGGCCACTCTTACTGATAATCATGTGAAGAATGGTACTCTGGTTCGCAAGGGCTCTAAAAAGACTGTTGCCAAAGATACTCCACAGCCTGCTATTGAAGTCAAGCCTGAGACCTCAAGCAACAAGAAGCGCAAGGCTAGAAACTATATGGTTGCTGCTACTCCACCTGCTGCCCAAAACCCAGCCAAGAAACCATACACCGGACCTCACCCTCTGTGCAACACCTGCAAGTATCACCATCCCACACAGGTGCCATGTCGATTCTGTACTAAGTGTCAAAGGTATGGTCACCTGGTGAACGTCTGTCGATCTCCTGCTGCCCAAGACAACAACAACAACCCAGCTCCCAACCAAAACCAACAAAACAACAGGCCTGCTCGTGGTCAATGCTACGAGTGTGGTAACCCTAATCACTACATCAACAACTGTCCTAACCGTAACCGTAACCAAAACCAGAACCAAAACCAAAACCAGAACCGCAATCAGAACCAAGGTGCTCGAGGTCGCGCCTACAACCTCAACGCTAATCAGGCTCGTGACAACAATGAAGTGGTGAATGGTACGTTTCTCATTAATAATCACTATGCATCCATATTATTTGACTCAGGAGCTGATAAGTCATTCGTGTCACTGAAGTTTGAACCTTTACTTAACTTACCCCACACTAATCTAGAAGACCCTTTTGTGGTAGAGGTAGCTAACGGGAAGTCTATTTCGATCGGTTCTATTATTCGTAACTGCTTGTTGAATCTCAATGATCATACCTTCCCTATCGATCTTATTCCCATGCATCTTGGTAGTTTTGATATTATAGTAGGCATGGACTGGTTGTCAACTCATCGTGCCGAAATTCTGTGCTTCGAGAAAGTCATACGCATTCCTCTCGAATCTGGTGAGATTTTGAAGATCTATGGTGAGAAACCCTGTGGTGAGCTTAAGCTTATGTCTTGTACTACTGCCCAAAAGTATTTGCGAAAGGGGTATACAGCCTTCTTAGCTAACGTGATAGAGAAGAAGGACAAAGGCAAGAGTATCCAAGACATCCCTATTATTCGTGACTATCCTGAAGTATTTCCAGAGGATTTACCTGGTTTGCCTCCTGCTCGACAAGTGGAGTTTCGTATTGATCTTGTTCCTGGTGCTAATCCTATTGCTAAAGCTCCTTATCGTCTTGCACCCTCTGAGATGCAAGAACTTGCTAGTCAATTACAGGAACTTTCTGATAAAGGGTTCATTCGCCCTAGTTCTTCTCCATGGGGAGCCCCTGTCTTATTTGTTAAAAAGAAGGATGGTTCTCTTCGGATGTGTATTGACTACCGTGAACTCAACAAACTCACCATCAAGAATCGTTATCCACTTCCTAGGATTGACGATCTCTTCGATCAACTTCAAGGAGCAACCCACTTCTCGAAGATTGATCTCCGTTCTGGTTATCATCAGCTTAGAGTCCACGATGAAGATATTCCCAAGACAGCTTTCCGCACTCGCTACGGACACTATGAATTCATGGTTATGCCTTTCGGTTTGACCAATGCTCCCGCAGTATTTATGGATCTGATGAACCGGGTTTGTAGACCCTATCTCGACAAATTCGTGATCGTTTTCATTGATGATATTTTGATTTACTCTAAGTCAAAATCCGATCACGAGCAACATCTTCACTCTATCTTGAGTCTCCTAAAGAAAGAACAACTGTACGCCAAGTTCTCCAAATGTGAATTTTGGCTTAAGGAAGTTCAATTTTTGGGACATGTCATTGATATGAACGGAATTCATGTTGATCCTGCGAAAATCGAAGCTGTGAAGAATTGGAGTGTTCCTACCACTCCCACAGAAGTCCGTTCTTTTCTTGGGTTGGCTGGTTATTATCGTCGATTCATCGCCAATTTCTCCAAGATCGCTGTTCCTCTCACTACCTTAACTCACAAGGGTAAACCCTATGAGTGGGGACCTAAGCAAGAGGAAGCGTTTGAAACTCTTAAGCTGAAACTTTGTGAAGCTCCTGTCTTGTCTCTACCTGATGGTAATGATGATTTCGTGGTCTACTGTGATGCATCAAACCAAGGTCTCGGTTGTGTTCTCATGCAACGAGGAAAGGTTATTGCTTATGCGTCTCGACAACTCAAGATTCACGAGAAAAATTATACCACCCATGATCTCGAATTGGGTGCTGTTGTCTTTGCACTCAAGATTTGGAGACATTATCTCTATGGGACCAAATGTGTGGTGTTCACGGACCACAAAAGTCTCCAACATGTCTTCGATCAAAAGAATCTTAACATGAGGCAACGACGTTGGGTTGAATTACTTAACGACTATGATTGCGAAATTCGCTACCATCCTGGCAAGGCGAATGTTGTGGCTGACGCACTTAGTCGTAAAGAGCGTGTCAAACTCCAATGTGCTAGAGTTCGTACCGATCTCCAAGATCGCATTCTCCAGGCTCAACACACCTCAGTCACCCAAGGTAACATGTACGATGAAATGTCTTGTGGTGCTGAGACTCAACTTGAAACCAAACCCGATGGTCTCCTTTATTTTCTTAATCGACTGTGGATTCCCGACCGTGATGATCTTCGTACTTTTCTCATGAACGAGGCTCATAAGTCTCGTTATTCTATTCATCCTGGAGCTGACAAGATGTATCAAGATCTTCGTTATTCTTATTGGTGGCCTGGTATGAAGAAAGACATTGCTCTTTTCGTTGCAAAATGCCTCACCTGTTCCAAGGTTAAGGCTGAACATCAACGACCATCTGGTATGCTTGAACAACCAGAGATTCCTGTCTGGAAATGGGAGAGCATAGCTATGGATTTCATCACCAAACTCCCTCGCACACCCAAAGGTTTTGACAGTATTTGGGTAATCGTCGATCGTTTGACCAAGTCCGCTCACTTTCTACCTATTCGTGAGAGGTATTCTGTGGAAAGGTTGGCAAGGATGTACGTAAGTGAAATCGTATGTCGACACGGTATACCTTTGGACATTATTTCTGATCGCGACGGTCGTTTCACTTCTCACTTTTGGGAATCTCTACAAAAAGCTTTGGGTACTAAGTTGAACCTGAGCACTGCTTATCACCCTCAAACGGATGGTCAGACTGAACGAACCATCCAGACACTTGAGGACATGCTCAGGGCGTGTGTCATCGATTTTGGTGGCGCATGGGATTCTCATCTTCCTTTGGTTGAGTTTTCATACAACAACAGTTATCACGCCAGCATTAACATGGCTCCTTTTGAGGCACTCTATGGTCGGAAATGTCGTTCTCCTGTCTGTTGGACCGAGGTTGGTGAAGCTCGTATTACTGGACCCGAACTAATCCAGGAAACCACAGACAAAATCCAGCTTATTCAGGATAATCTTCTCAAGGCTCGTAGTCGCCAAAAGAGTTATGCTGATAAACGTCGTAAACCCTTGGAATTTCAAGTTGGGGACCTTGTGCTACTTAAGGTATCCCCTTGGAAAGGAGTTATTCGTTTCGGTAGAAAGGGAAAACTAGCTCCTCGATACGTAGGCCCCTTCAAAATTCTTGACAGAGTTGGGAAAGTGGCTTACAGACTTGAGCTTCCACCCGAGCTAAGCAATGTTCATCCGACCTTCCATGTTTCGAACCTCAAGAAATGCTTAGCAGATGAGAACCTTCATGTTCCTCTTGAGGATGTGCAAATCGATGAAAGCATGCACATTATCGAGAAACCCGTCGAGATTGTTGACACTGGAGTCAAGAAACTCAAGCGCAGTCGTATTCCGATCGTTAAGGTTCGTTGGGAATCTAAACGAGGCCCAGAGTTCACTTGGGAACGTAAAGACCAGATGAAGTCGAAGTATCCGCATCTTTTTCCACCAGACTCTCCAACTCCAACTTCGGGACGAAGTTCCTAAAAGTAGGGGAGACTGTAACATTACGCATTTAATTCTTGTACGTTACGCATGACAATTAATAAAACGTCAAGTTTCATTATTAACCTCGCATTTATTATTTTTGTCGCTTATATGGAACCCTAATGATATACATATTATTATATATATGTGTGTGAATATGAAATAAAATCAAAAAAATAAACTGCCTTGGCCGGGACTCGAACCCGCGCCAAAGGCCGGTTCAAACTAACACACTTGTGCACAAACCAGCTGGGCTGGCCACCTTCTTGTGTTTAACCCGGACTCGCTTTAAATTTATACACAATTAAAATCCTCACAGTTGACAATAAAAGTCAACTGTGGGATTACCTTGTTGCCCAATCCATGAATTAACGCGTAATCAAGCCATATTTGGTAACCTCGTGCTATAACCGGCCCATTACAAACAATTGAACAAACAATTACACGGCAATTGTGCCCTAATGATCATATTGGCCGCGTTAAATAATAAGGAAAGTCAACCCATCCAATTAACCTTAACCCTAATCAATCAGTATAAATAGAGGCCTTCTGGACCTTGTACAATCGCTCATACCTCTCCTTCAATCTCTATTTCTCTCTGAATCTCTCTGTAATTGGTTCAATTGCTCGTGGTTGACTTTTCCTTTTGACCCGACGATAATCATCATCACAACACTGTGAGTTCGATTTTGTTGTTTGGTTTAGTTCATCGGCATCCAAGCAACTATAGCCCTAACATTAATTGGGCTATAGTTGCCTGAATCGTCTGATTAATAATCTAGGGTTCATCGCGTTTGAATTTGGGGATAAACCAGTATTTGCATATGTTATTTAATAATATTAAATCAGAATTCATCACAACCACCGGCCTAGGCCAGGTGGTTGAGACGCTGGGCTTACACAAGGGTCACCCGGGTTCGAGTCCCGGCACTGACCAGCTTTTTTGCACCTTTTTCCCTTCTTTTCTTTTTAACCAATAAATAATTACATATAAATATAAATCCTTTAAATCTTTTAAAATTCTTTTTAAATACCTAAACTGTTTTATAAATTCTAAAAAAATTAATATTAGTTAATCTGATATAAAAGATTTATTTACAATTTTTATTTTTCAGAAATTCTTTTATTTAATAATTATAATAATTAAATCATTTTTATACAATTATAATTATAAAAATCCATTATTATATCAAAACAATTTATTTAAATTCTCCAAAAATTATCCTAACTTTTTATAAAGTTAAACTTTACTGAAATAATTTTTAATTCAGTAAAATCATTTATTTATTATTTTTTAATCAATTTTTGTAAGATTTAATCATATTTAATTCATAATAAATCCAATTTTCATCATTTTTGCACCAAAATTTTACACAAATTATTTTTAATCATTTAGAACAGAATTATGATTTTTAAAATAAGATTTCTTTAATTTTAGTATTTTTGAATATTAAGGTTAATAATTGGCTAATTATAAATAAATAGATTTAAAAATCTATTTTAAATGAAATAATTTTATAAAAATTATTTTATTGCTTCAAACACTTTATTGTACTCATTCAAAATTCAAACTTTATAAAAAGACTATTTTTCATTAATTATCCAATTTTCTTTATTTAATTAACATTTTTAAATTAAATTTAACAATTGATTATCCCCAAATCGAAACCCTAGGATACACATATTAGTTACATAGACTTAGACTTATTATATATATTACCTCATTATAGGGTAATATTTGGAATCACTTTGGGCAACACCATTATCATATCTTTTTCAACAAGTTAACATTTGCTAAGGTGAGTTTACATAGCCCCTTTTATCACCACTTTTGGGGGTGAAACATGTTATAACACTTTTCATTGTAATTCAATCATCAATGTGTTTGTGTGTTTTCTATGTTGCATATTGTCTTGAACATGATTAGAGTAAGCACATTCTAGCATAATCATTAACATTGATCAGCCGACGGTATACATTGATAGATCTATTGGACTGACAATCCCACCCGGATACGTGCCTCCTACAAAGGTTACGTGGGTGTTTGTTATCGCATAACATTATTCATTGGGACCATAAGTGTATGGTATGTATTATTTATAACAGTCAGCAGGGTTGATTATGCACTCGATTTATTTCTAATATGTTTCTCACATATGGGCTAGATTAACACGACACATGAATTGCATAACATTTTATTCATTTATCATCAAAAACCTATGTAAATCTCACCAACTTATGTTGACCCAAAATACTTTCAAAATTAACATGTTTCAGGTAACAATGAAGCTGAGGTTTGAGTTAGCATGAGGATATATCTTGAAGTTTATTTGAAGTTTTTGAAGTTATTATTTGGATGTTATGTATTTGAATTCTTAGACATTATTTCACATTTTGGTTATTATGTTTGAATAAATTATTTAAAATTTATATTATACCATGTGCTACTGAAAACAATCATCAATACGTGGCACCCCGATGTTTCCGCCATCGGTTGGGGTGTTACAGTTTGTTTCTAGCAGAAGGCTCTTTATGGCCTGAAGAAGGTCCTCGAGCTTAGTTTTCCATGCTATCCTTAGTTCTTGTTTTGGTGGGTTCTCCCAGTGTCTTTTAGATACTTCTGTCTTTATCTATCGTCGAGATATGATTGTGTGTTTTGATTGGTTTATGCTAATAATATTATTATTACTGGGAACCCTTCTGGGTTTGTTACTTGATTGATTGAGCGTTTACATTCTCGGTTTCAGCTCAATGATTTGGGCGTTTTATCCAATTTTTTAGGTATGAATGCTACTTTCATTAATGATGTTCTATGTCTCTCCTAATAGCGCTAGTTGTCCTTTATCTACTCATGATTCCATGGACGCTAGCTTTTCGGTCATACAGGTGTCCTTTCACAAAACCCACTTTATATCAGAGTGCGATTAGTGCTTTACAATACTTAGTCTTTGCTCGACCCGAGAAGCTAATGCGATAAAAAAGGTATCACATTTCTTACAAACACCTACTGATCGTCATTGGGTTGTAGTCTAGCGTATTTTACGGTATCTTTGGGGCACGGTTTATCATGGATTGTGTATTTGTCGATCTGATAGTATTGATCTTCATGCTTATTCAGATGCATGTTGATTGGGCTGGGTTTCATGATGATCATTAGTCGAATACTAATATTGTGTTTTTCTAGCCAAACCGTATAAATTGGAGCTCCAAGAAACAGCACATTGTTTCCTGCTCTAGTACAAAGGTTGAGTATCGCGCCTTAGCTCATACTGCTGCTGAGATTAGATGGATGATGTCATTATTATAGGAGCTATATCTTACTTTATCATGTCCACCATCTCTTTGGTCTGATAATATTCGTGTTACTTATCTTGCTTTCAATCCAATATTTCATCAATGCACGATACATCTTAAGATTGACTTGCATTTTATTCGTGACATGGTGTTGGCTCAGCTTTACGTGCTCATTATGTGTCTACTTCATTACAGCTTGCAGATATTTTGACCAAATGGTTGTCTTCGGCTCGTTTTGACACTCTACAGTTCAATTGTTATGTTGTTGCGCCACGTTCGGCTTGAGAGGTTCCCTTTTGTACATTTGCTTACATGATGATATGATTCATATGAGTTTTGAGTCTTATACCATGAGATATTTGAAACTACCTCATAATATATGAATGGTTTGGATGTGAAACACCTTGTTAGCCAAGTTACTATGAATCATATTTTACTACTTTGATAAGTGTTGTCATGATGTGAGATGTACGTAGACAAATGAAGATAAGATGGTCCCATACTCCCATTGACCAAGCATGTTACACGTACATGATTTGTTAAGGGGTATAAATCTTTTTAGTATTTGTGGCTGACATATTGCTTATTATTTGCGAATCCTTAGCTAATTGGTGATCATTTAAAGTCCATGTGCGTGACCCCTGTACACATATTTTGCTTTCACTACCACTATATGTCTATAGTCACAAACGTCGATTTAAGTAATTGCATATACAACAGAGCACCTCATACAACAATATTCGAGTATTAAATGGTTTAAGTTTAGTAAATTTTACAGTGAATACTTAAATCTTTTAAAATACGGCATATCAATAATAGATACATCCATCAAAACCTGTATTTCAAATTCTGAGTTCAACAAAAAGTCAACTTTGTTAAACAAGAAAGTCAAACTTGTTAAAACACTCTAAATTACAGAGGGTTATGGCTCAACGTGAATCTGGATATTTGTTGGGTTTTGTGGAGCCTTGATTTGAGCTTGGATTAGTAGACAATTAAGTGGCAAACTAATTAAATTGAAGACTTGGCCCGTTTTATTTAATTAGCCCATTATTAGTTTTTTTGGTGATTAAGTAGTAAACCCTAATCTATAATTATAAATAGGCATCTTCTACTTGTAATCCTCATTACGAGTGAGGCAGAAAGCAATAATAAAATATACTGGTTGCTGCCCGTGGACGTAGGTCAGCTGACCGAACCACGTAAATCTCGCGTGTTCATCTTCGTTTATATTTTCCCTTACAGTTTCGTTTGTGTTTGATGTGTAGTCTGAGAGATTGGATCCTAACAATATTATCCTATTATATATTGTCAACTGCCCCCACCCTTGTGGTGGAGTGATAGAGACAAATGGCTCTTGGAGGAAAGATTATGGGTTGAAGTCCAATGAGGTTTAAAAAAATAGGTGTAAAAGATGTGTGAGAAATTAGCCATTCAAAAAAATTATATATATTGTCAACTGGGCGCTGACATGGCATTGGATAAAGGTTCAATCCTGCTCGTTTGATCCTATTGTTGCTCAAGATGAGCAATGACTTTTTTTAAACAATAATAAATAAAATAAAAAACATTAGTATTTTACATAAAATTAAAAAATTACATTAAATTAAAAAAATACACTAAAAAACGTCTTCTTCGTTGAAGAGATCTCTTAAGACTTTTTTATATGCTCGTTCGAAGTTTTTACACTTCGTTGGAGAGATCCCTTAAAGACTTTTTACACCATCAATAATGATGTTTTGCCTACTTGATCAAGTTGTAGCCTTATTACCAATACATATATGTTAAAGCACACCACCAATTCAATTTTAGTTCAAAGATATTTTCTACTACATTACACACTTATTCTTACATAAATACTGAGTGATATATGATTCAAGGGTCCTATGGCATTTATATGTATTCGTTATTATTTAGTTCTCATGATTCTCATTAGACTTCTCAAGTTAACTCTTCCATATTTATACATACACTTACCCACTTTCTTGATCATTTGCGTGGAAGATATTTATTGCTATATTCAATCCCAAGTTAGAAATCCATGTATTGTGTACTAATGAAACCAGAAAACAGGGCTGTCTCTAAGAATTCAAATGCCTAGGTCAAGCCGTAAAATATGTGCCCCTTATTTTTAGATATTAACAAAATAAATAATGTAAAGTACATTTTTTAAACGACGATTAAAGTAATATCAAAATGATGAATCACTTTTTCACAGTTTATTTTATCCAACAATATATTCTCGATAGCTATCATCGCGAATCTGTGAAGTTTTTTTTTACTTAAGTGTTAGCAAAAAATCGGAACCAACATTAAAATAAGAGGATAAGAAATTACTTTTAAGTTATTGTTTTAAGTTATTGTTATTGTTAATCTTAAAATAAAGTAGGATGACACCACTGTAGGCGTTTTTTTCTTTATACATTGGCATATTCTAATGTTTATAATACCCCATCATTTTCTAGTATTTACACTATGTCATCATCTATCTCAAAACAACGCCTTTTATACCCTGTAACACCAATACTATGCACAAATCATTTAGATTTTTCTTATAAATTCTATTCCACTGTCTACCACTGTCGCCAGTCACAATGCCCCATGGAAATTGAGTTCAAGCCGGAAGTCCTCCCTCCACCTCTCAAAACCGGCACTGCCAGAAAGTCTTAACTAGAAAGTTTTAACTAGGGGTCAATATAAAGCAACAAAAAACAAGAATCTTGGTGTCATATAACTATAATATGTGGCACATTCAATTGTTTATTTATTAGACTGTAGTAGGGGTGAGCATAGGTCCAAACCCGACCTGACCCGACCCGAGACCCGAACCTTAGATAAAAATAAAACCGAAATCAAACCCTAACAAAAGGTTCGGTCTTCGGTTCCTTCATGCCCGGTTCTTTCGGTCTAGTGTACAAGACCCGAACCATAACAGCAACATCATCTCCAACATCACAGAAGTACCTTTGATTGTTATAGGTTATTAGTAGTTATTTCAGTATTTCACGATATAAGTGTCACCTTAATCCTAGTAAAACATGTCGGTCGAGTTATAAAGATTCGATTAAGAAAATGTTCATTCATAGCTAAGTTGTAGGCCATTTGCATCATCTTATCCTAATAAACATCAGTAACGAAGCTGAAGAAACATAAATTCATGTGGAAAACAAAGTTTTATTATTTCGATCTATAAAATACTATATTGAATTTGAAAGGAACATCATGACACATGGAGTTTTGTAATTTAGTGAACTAAAAATAGACAAGAAACCCATTGTAATTCATTTGTAAGTTTCACTATCTCATACCTAGCTTGCACAAATTCTCATCAATCCGTATGTAAACACACAAAAACATAATAAAATGCAATGAAAGAAAACAATTAGAACACATTCTAAAGCATAAAAGTATAAAACTGATAAATAAAAAACTACTTCATTGAAGTCAACAGTTGCAAACTACTTCATTTAGGACTTGAGGTCAATTCAGATTTCAGAGCTACATCTATCACTTTCGAAACTCTATTAAATCATGAATAAACATAGCAGCCTTTTAACTTAATTCAATTCAAAACAAAACAAAATTCACAAGAATCCATGATTTGGCGCCTAAAAAAACTACCAGTTAGTTTAATTAACGAATTTAGTTCGGCCCATCGGTTTTGTGTCGGTTTCACTGTGGTCTTGGACTGACCCAACCCGAGAACCGAAAGGAGCTATTTACCTGGACCGAAAACATACCCGAAATATCATACTCGGTTCCGTTTCCCGTTTCCTTGTATTTTCGGGTCGGGACTCGGGTTTTTTTCGGTCCGGTCCAAATCTGCTCACCCCTAGACTGTAGGGAGTGAAGGGGGGAAAGAGGAGCATGATGTGTCATGTGGTACATGTGGGGATCATTTTGTAAGACTAACAGGCGTGGGGCTGGAAGGGGGAGGCTTTAAGCCCAACACACCATCCCTGTTAGGCGTGGAAGGGGAAGAAACCCCTTGGGCGGGAGAGTTTTCAAGGACGTGGGGGCAAGGGTGGGGTGTAGGTGGCAGCTTGTGATTGTTATATATATATATATATATATATATATATATATATATATATATATATATATATATATTTAAATTCTAACACACATTAATAATAATAATAATAATATTCCTTCACCCCCCCCCCCTGTAACACCCCAACCGATGGCGGAATCATCGAGGTGCCACGTAGTGACGATTGTTCAAAAGCTCATGGTACTAAAATGTAAATATATGATTATTGAATATTGTTTTACAACATGTGAAATTAAATACAAGACAACAAAGATAAAGATAATGGATTGATCTAATCTAAGTCCAAAGTCTTATGTGAAGCGTCAAGCAGCTTATCCTGAAACATGCACGAAAATAATTTTGTCAACATATGAATGTTGGTGAGTACTACTTAGTTTTGTACGTATAGTATAAGTTTTGAAAAGTAGTACAATTCATGTGTCTAGCATCACCAAGGCATTATGTAAACACGCAAGTAACCAAACAAGACAAAGATCACATGTAAAGTTGTACAATGAATTTGATAATGAGCACCATAACACCAAGTTATGTCTGTATGTAAAGAGCACCATAACATAAGTTATGTCTGTATGTAAAGAGCACCATAACATAAGTTATGTCTGTATGTAAAGAGCACCATAACACAAAGTTATGTCTGTATGTAAAGAGCACCATAACACAAAGTTATGTCTGTATGTAAAGAGCACCATAACACAAAGTTATGTCTGTATGTATGATTTTGTATGTAAGCTACGTTCATGTTCAAGCATAAGCACAAAGATAATTAAGACACGTATATGAATTGTAAATGAATAAGAATGTATGTGTAAATGAATATGAAAGTTTTGAATAGTTGTGCATGAATCACCCCAAAAATTGTAAAAGCGAAAAAGGGGATAAGTAATACTCACCTTAGCAAGGTGGTAAGTCTTGTGTAATTGAATAAGTGTATCCAACGTTGCCAAGTATCACCCTATGTATAATGTAACAAATAAGTCTAAGTCTATCTAGTCTATAAGTATTTTCTAGGGTTCCGAATTGGGGATAAGTATTCGTTTGATTAATGAATTAAACGTTTAATAAATAAGGGAAATTTGATAATTAAATAAACAAAAGTTTTTTGTAAATCTTAAATTAAAGATGATCACAATATAAAGGTTTAAGTGTGAAAATAATTTTTATAAAATTATTTTCTTGAAAATAGAATATTTAATCTATTTATTTCAAATTGTCAAAATGTAACTTTAATATCTAAAAATATTAAAATTAAATAATTTTTAAATTAAAAATTGTATTTCTGTTCTAAATGGATAGAAATAATTTATGTAAAATTTTGGTACAAAAATATTGAAAAATGAATTTATTATGATTTATTTATGATTAAAACTAACAAAAATTGATTAATAATATAAAATGAACAGTTTTTCTGAAATAAAAATTATTTCAGAAAAGTTTAATGTTATATAAACTCAGAATAATTTTTGTGGAAATTTATATAATCGTTTTGATATTTTTATAGAATTTTATAATTTTAAATGAATAAACTTGTAATATTTATAATGCATATTAAATAAATTATTTTTGAAAAACTAAAAATTGGATAGCAAAGTTTATCATTGGAATAACATAAAATAAATTTTGTAGAATTTATAAAATAGTTTTAGTATTTTAAAACGATTTTTAAAAGAATAAAGATAATATATGTATAAAGGATAACATAAAAAAAAAGGTTGTTATGGTGGGGATCAAACCTGGCCTCTGGCCGGTTCATTATTCAGCTAACATGGCTGACCACCTGGTCTGGGCTCCCTTTTGTTTTATAATTTAGAAACAGAAGTTTATTAACAGATACAACGAATTATCCCCAATTTCTATTAAACCCTAGATATCAGATCCCTCCAATTGAACCATTGAACAGATACGAAAACGTAATTAAGTTTAGGGCTTTTATTCTGCAACATAAATCGACCATCAAGACTTTTCTAATTAGAACAAACCTGAGTTGAACGGGATGCGCAGACACGAACACAAGCCGTGACAAAATCCGCTCAGTTTTAACTAAATAGGGATGTGAAAACGAATTTTTGTGTGGGGGATCTTTAAATCGGCCCTTTTAGGTGTACTTGATGTGCTCAATTTATAGTGGTATAGACCCGAGCGATTATATGGAAGTTTGACCCGTAGTGGTCAAACATGCTTAAATTGAGCTTGAATCTTCGCTGAAATCACGGCCTAAGGTGCTGATGTAACGCGTTAATTAGCTGGTCAACTAACAGTAATCAATCACGATTCAATCAAGTCAAAGAAACCTTGATTTACTCGGCTTCTATGTACAGCGATTTGGAGAGGAAACAGACAAGGAACTAAAATGTGATAAATAATTTATGAGTTGGGATTGAACCAATAATGAGTTGTAGCTTAGTGGTGTGCGCGTGTGTGTTGACGTCTGACCCGGCTCCAGGTCCCGAGTTCGATTCATGCGAGCAGCAGTATTTTCCCTTTTTTTTTTAAACAACAAAGGGGAAGAGATGGGCTCATGTTGTTGGGCTTCAAAAGGTTTAGGAAGGTGGGTTTATGTGGTTTGGGTTATGGATTATAAGATTGATTGGGCTTGGTTAGATAAAAAAAAATGTATATATAATAAAATCTGAATTATTATTATTATTATTATTATTATTATTATTATTATTATTATTATTATTATTATTTAGAAATAAAATGAAAAGAAAAAGTGACGGATGTCACACCCCCCCCCCCCCTCCCTCTTCCACTCCCCACAATTTTCACCTTTCACATGTAGGCCCCACAAGTGTCACATGACGCTTAATCCCCCCCCCCCCCCCTAGAAGTCTAAAGGTGAGCGGCGGGGGGGGGGGGGGGGGAATATTATTGTTATTATTAATGTGTGTGTTAGATTTAAAAAAAACGGCCAAACTAAACCTGCCATGTGGCTTCCACATCTCCCCCACGCGCATGGAAAATCTCCCACCCAACCCCCCCCCCCCCTCCACGCCACTGTGGGATAGTGTCGAGGTCTTGAAGCCTCTTCCTTAGGGATGGCAATCAAACCCGAACCCGATGGGTAAACCCGAAACCCAACACATTTGGGATGGGTTTGGGGTCGGGTAATCGGGTATGGGTCCGGGTATGGAATGTTTATTTTTTTTGCGGGTTTGGGACGGGTTTGGGATTTGATGATATACCCATTTACCCGACCCAATTACCCAATAAAGTATACATGTTTACCCGATTAGATACCCGATGTAATTTCCTATATATCTTTTAAATTATGTATGTATACATATAATAAACCAAAGCCATTTTAATGACATAGCACTTAAAGAGGCATTCTCTTCCTTGAGTGTGTCATGTGTCATCCCATGTGGCATTGAGATATTTTAGGAAAAAAATAATTTAAAAACAAAATTGGATTTTTCACCCTCATGTTTCCTCCCATAATTTTTAAACGTTAATATCTTTAATATACGAGATTTTTTAAAGAAAAAAATTACACCAAATTAACGAGCGTTTTATTATCTTTCCAACGAGTACCATAGTGCTATATAAAAAACGGAGAAATTTTTTTGTGGGGTTTTGTTCATACAGGAAAAAAAACACAAAGTGTTCAGGTAAATCATTAATCATGTATAGCCAAGTCACTAATTATATTCAAATCAGTAAATATGAAAAAAAAAATTCAACCAGAGCCGAATAGGTTAATAGAGTTATACGTTGTTTTAAGTTAAGTATCAATATTAGTATGTTAGATTTGTACATTTGTTTAGTCTTTAGAATAGTTGTTAATATTAGAGTTACATTAAAGTTCTATATTCTTTTAGGTTGTGTGTTAGCATTGGAGTTGTGTATTGTTAATTTGTTTTAGGTTAGATATTAATATTATTGGTATACATCAGTCTATTTCATATGTAAAATTGATGTATCATATTAAATTTCTTAACCGGGAACGCTCCCGGACAGTGACGGATCCAGAGCTTTTAATGAGGAGATGCACAAAACGGGTCATTCAAATCAAGTCGTATCAAAATATGATGAAGAACAATAGTAGCACTTATTTATTTAACTATACTGTAAAATTATTCATAACGATTTAATTATAAATCAACAGAGTAATCAGCCAACAAAACTCATTAATTATCAATCAACTTAATCAATACTAGTGGGGTGCCCGCGCGTTACGGCGGAGACCACAACACTTCAATTAGTGATTTTAAGGGTGTGTACAAGCCTTTGTTCGGTTCACTTCCATATCGAGCCATAACCAAAACTTTCGATTAAGATATTTCAAAAACTGATTGATTTCAGTTCTTTATTTGTTCCAGTTTGGTTAATCGATTATGAACATCGGTCCAACTGGTTTTCTATAGGTAATCGAAAATTTTTCTTGAGCTGTAAATGTGGACTTGAGTTGAAGTACTCAAGAAGAAGAACCCATTATTATTAATTAATTTATTCTTCTGTTATTGTCCACTCCTTTTATATGAATATTTCTTAGTATCTTTGTTCGAAATTCATTATAAACATAAGCTTTCTTCTCCGATCATAGAATCCGGCGACCGTATAGTTTAGATTACATTAGTCATAAGTAGTCATTTCAAAATTCAAATCGTTATCTCATAATTAAAAACACGGATTTCTCGATTTCTATATAGTGTTATTAGGTTTATAAAACTTTAACTTTTATAAAGATTAAAACAAAACATGTAGCATTATGAATGATTTTTTATATGTGTTGTATTTAGTGTGCTTTAAATAATTGTAGAATTGAATGTCATGGGGTCTCATAAACATCTCATGACTCTTGATTAACTTTTGATTAAATATGGTGTTTAAAAGACAATTTTACCCTCAAAAGTTAGTTATTATATGCATTGTATGTTGTATCATAAGGAATCAAACTTGTACCTCTTAAATTTTAAGAAGTTCTTAAGAAATGCTTTATAATATAGTATAGATATAGATATAGATTAGATGCTATGTCTAGGCCTATTTAAAATTCAAACAAGATTAAAGGTTTGGTTTGTATTTTTTATTTAATTATATGGACGTGTTATGAAAAAGTTATTAAAAATCTGATACATATGTTTCCTTTTACTTCTTTTAAACCAGTCACATTCATCTTCTTTCTATTTCATCTTTTCAAAGTTCATCTTCTCCGTCAAAACAATTCTTTATTGAAATTGTATATGAAGCTCCATATCCCGTTTTCTCTTACAAATAAATAAAAATTTCTTTACTTTTGAAATGTCCATTTCACCGGTGCCTCCAAAGTATTTGTCAAAGTGCATGGCCAAAAAAAAAACCAAAAACTTTCTAATATAGATGTGAATCTTAGGAGGTGCATCGCCAACCCCTCAGGTCCATGTAAATCCACCCATGCTCTCAGGGTATAGTCTAGTTCATAATATATATTTAATTGTCCATCTAGATTGTCATTTTCTTCAAAAAAAACATCAATTATTTGTGTATAATATCTGTTATCTATGTCTTTTAATCTTTTTATATGATTTAACTATTTTATATTTATACATTGTAATCATTTACATACATATTTGATAATGCTAAATGTATTGGTTAGTATTCACATAATAGATACCCGACAGGTTTTTAGTCAGATATACCCAATGGATAAGTTTTTAAAACTAACGGGTTCGCCCGAAACCCGCGGGCATACCCGATACCCGATACAAACCCAACGGGTTTTGGGACGGGTTTGGGACAAACATACCTAATCGAGTATGGGGTTGGGATTACCTAAACCCGACCCATTGCCATCCCTACTCTTCACCGCCTCTCCCCCCACCCACTCTGGACCGTCTTAGATATATATTAAAATTTTAATTTTTATTTAGACATTAAATTCTTAATTTGCATGTGTATTAAAAACCATTAGTAATCAGTTGATAAGTTTACATGGGAAAAAATTAAGGTGTGTGGGTAAAGAATTCATCGACGGATCATTGAAAGCTTTTACGGATTATATCACTTACCGGTTAGCGGCAAACTAGCCAATATTAATATTTTACCATAGATCATCGGTGGTTGTATTACCGAAAACGTGTTTTTGTCGCAACATGTGCTGTCGGAATCTTTTAAAAATATATTTTTTTACCTTTTTAGACGAAATCTTTTAAAATATATATTTTTACCTTTTTTATTTGACATGCCTTTGAAATATATTTTCTCTTTAATCTGCCTTTTGGATCCGGACCTGGCCAACTACAGGACTAGCTGGTCTCTCTTTGGCACACCAGTATAATTAACAAGTTTTAATTAAAAAAAACTAACTTTCTATATGATATGTATTGTAATTGATCAATAAAATTACATTTTATTAACACCTGAATACAATAAGTGACTCGAAATCATCATGGGCTTTATAGCTTTTAAATAAGTGAAATTTGAAAACACACAAGACCACCAGACCACCCCAATGTCAATGACATTAGGTGAGGCTTAATTGGTCTCCTTGTACTTATGGACAAAGATGTGTCCGTCCACCCACACCTCTCTCACTCATAAAATTTATAGGTAAATTTGTATAAGTTACATGTGTATGTTTTTATATTTAAATTTTAGTGTGACATTGAGATATATAATCAACTTACCTATGGTCTAGCGTCCCCTTAGATGGGAAGGCACCAGAGTTTTTTTTTTTGTTGGATCTTAATTAATGAAATTGAACACACTTAGGACCATGTAAATTGAACAAGACTTAGTATAATTTATTTGTCTAAACGAGTCATCTTGGTTGACGGGTTAAGTGCAGTTTGGAAATGGGTGGTTGGTGTGTTGAACTTATTAAAGTTTTTTTAACTTTTTTCTTAAGATTTAAGCAAGTTGACAACCCTGTTTAATTTAATAGAACCCGAATTTTAGACCTTGAATTATCTCGAGGTTAATTGATTTTGATCCTAAAAATAAGCTCGTTTAGTAAACGAGCCTCAGCTTGAGCCAAAGTTTAACTTATCGGGCTCAGATAAGTAAGCCCCACGAGCCTAAACGAGCCAATTGTTTATATAATTCTATCTAATGCATGAAACATATATCTACGTAATTATTACGAAAAAAATACCAAAACGATAAATTATGCTATAGAAAAGTATTATAATAATATAGGTGTATAATAAATAATAAATGAGGTGTACTCAAGTTTTAAAATAAAGCTCTAAACAAGCCATGCTTGAGCTTTCATAAGTTAAGCAAGTTGATCCTAGTGATCTCGTTTCACTGTAGTGGTGGTTAGGCCTAGCTATAAGCAAGGGCAGGGTGGACTGGTGCTAAGAGCCAAAAAATCTTTTGGGGACCGCCACATTTTAAACCCACAAGGCATAATTTACCATTGATTATGTTATGGGGAAGTCTGGATGATTGGATTAAGCGCTAAAAAAAAAAAAGAACAGTATTAAGCAACATTCACGTCGATACCCTGAGTCCCTTACGGCTAAGACAACATCGATCTTATATTCTCCCATCTTCGAGTTCGAGTTCGACAAGATGACAACCAACAGTGAAAACATCACAATAGCAGCAATCTTCTTCAATTTTCAAGAACCAACAGTAGCGATATAGTTATTCATCTTCGTTTTCATTGGGTATAAAATATCGAGATTGTATGCATAATTTTGATATTTGATATCTTTGCTTGATTAATGATGGTTGATTTGAATGTTTCGAACTTGAAAGTTAAAACTTTGATGTTTAAATTAGAAATAGAATTAGCCTTTAAAGTTTAAAGTTTAATCTTAGTGCAAGATGGAATTTACTCATTTAGATGTTTGAAACTTGAGTATTAGAGAAAACCCACTTAAATTGAGGAAACTCTGGAAACTTCTACATCCCGAGATTTTTATTATCTGAAAAAATTAGGGCATGTAATATATATGCTTTTAAGAGTTTTGAGCCAAAAAAAATTAAAAAAACGTTGAGTGGGTTTTTTTAAAAAATAAATAAGTTTTTGTGTTACATATGTTACATGTCTGTAAAGTGTGTAACATATGTTACACAACAAAACTTATTTATTTATTTTTTTAAATAAAAAAAAATCCACTCGACGCTTTTTAGATTTTTTTTAGCCCAAAACTCTTAAAAACAAGTATATTACATGCCCTAATTTTTTTCAGATAATAAAAAACTTGGGAAGTAGGAGTTTTCAGGTTTTTCTCAATTTGAGTGGTTAGCCTATTGTGTGATTTACTAATTTTGGATATTTAAAAGTTAAAATTTTGATGTTTAGTTGTTTAGGCTTTAGATATGCAAGATTAAACATAGTATTGAAACTTTGAATATTTTTGTGTAGAAACCATGCCCCCGTTCCCAAATACAAACACATATTGGGTAGTCAAAAACGTAAAAAGATGAAGCTATCGGAAGACAAAAGCAGGGGCAGACCTATTTCCAGGCGAGGGGTAGCACCCGCTACCCCTCAAGTTTTACGGCGAAGTAGGGAATTTTTTTTACTTGTTTTTTTAACACTCTACCCCTAGAATGTTTCTACGTTGTCTCTCAAGCCTCAATAACTTTACTGAACTTTAAAAGCTCAACCCAAATTCTACTAAACTCTAGCTCTCTGGTCCAAAGTTCTATATCCAACAAAAGCCAAAGCCCCAGACCAATAACCCAAGCCAATAATCCAACCCAAGCCACAAGCTTAACTCCCACCCACAAGTCCATAAACCATTGACCCATTCCATTTATTATTTATAAGATTGAAGCCCACAAGTCTAAAGCCCAATTAGTTTGGTCAAAGTTTGAATCGGTAAAAACTAGGGGTGCAAACGAGGCGAGCCGAGCTCGAGATCTTTTAACTTATGAAAGGTTGAGCTCAAACTTGGCTCGATTCGAGCTTTGTTCCTAAAGCTCGAGCTTGGTTTGTAGGTAGCCTTTTCAGGCTTGGGTTCGGCTCTGCTCATTTAGGCTCACGAGCTGGCTCGAGCTCGAGAAGCAAATCTCGGGCTTGAGCTCATTCAAACTCACCTCATTGTGAGCTTTTTTTTTTTTCAAGCCGAGCTCAAGTAGCTCGTGAGTATCATGGCTTGTTTGCATCCTTAGAAAAACAAACGTAAAGAAGCAACATCGAACAAAACAGTCAGCAAGAAGCTCACGTCTCCGCCTTCTCCGTCCTGCGACAATGCGACCCTACTTGGGTATCTTTACTTACTATTGTGTTTCTATTTTCTTTGCGTCTATATTCTATGAAAGTATGGTAAAAAAAATTTGAACGTTAGCTCTAAATTTTTGGTTGAGATCCGCTACTAGACAAAAGAAAGGCCAGTTTTTCTTTTGATATATGTGATTGATGAGTTTATATGGGTAGGCGCTGGTATTAGACAAGATGCGGATCAATGGATCATATTAGATTTGTTTTCAAATGTTAAGGTGGAAAGTATTATGAGAAAGATACATATCATGACGCTTTGATTATTAAGCATGATTTGAATGTAAGTTTTTTTATGAAATACGATAAGGTGGTTTGTTTCCTGTACCACGTTTATATAAGCATCAATCAAGGTCTACGAACAACATATGTTTTCTACACATTATATCAATAAGCATCAAT
The DNA here is from genome assembly GCA_028751855.1 of Ambrosia trifida. NCBI lineage: Eukaryota > Viridiplantae > Streptophyta > Magnoliopsida > Asterales > Asteraceae > Ambrosia > Ambrosia trifida. The sequence goes on from CM054124.1 coordinate 47,749,478, forward strand.
CATTGTCTACTACACATCATAAATAGTGATGAACCAACCATATCTAAAACAATACATAAATTTCTCAATATGTACAAGTATATATTCAAAACAATACAACATATATTAACCCATTCCATTACTCTCATTTATGCCTATCATTGTAAAAGAATATATAAAATAAAATGTTTTACAATACTGTCATACTAAACATGCAAACATGCGTCTCCCACCCCATCTCCTCTTGTGGCGAAGCTTGAAATTCTTTTTCAAGGGGCCAAAAGTTACGAGACCCTTAAAAGGGTGAAGGCCGAAGTAAATACATATAACTTTTTCAGATGAAAACGTATGACTTTACCCGACTAAGAAAAAAAAAAGATGGAGGTCAGAGCACCCCTCAGCCCTCTAAAAGCTTAGCCCCTGGTCTCCTCACAAACGTGAAAGTAGGTCCCATCATCAAAACTCATTTTTCCTTGTCACATGGAGGGTATAATATGTTGAAAGGGGAGGTTATAGATATAACTTCACAATATAGGAGCAACTTTATGTGGACAATGTACAAAAGAGGTTACATACCCTTTAGTTAGTCCACTGTCCACGTCCAGAATATGTTTAAATTATCATAGGACAATATCGTAATTTGATTCTTCTAGAATATATATCAAATTATGAAAGGACGGTATGGGGATTTGAATCTTCGTTTGACATGTTAAAACCAACTCTTTTAACACATATGAAAAACAGTTAAAATGAAACAGTAAAACTCATCATAAAACAGAAAGCCTGACCCAGGACCGAACCAACTAAGCATATTTGGTTTGGTTCTCGGTCTTAATTTTGGGGTGAGCTTGAGTTTGGTCATGTCTGGTCAAAAACACTAGACAGAACAAAAATACAGCACAAACAGATCCAGAATTATTTTAACTTTTTAACTCCTAGACTTGGATCGAAAAATAAAAAGTAGCAAGATAATACAACTGTCTGACCAACAAATATGATTCAATTCCCATAGCAAATGGTCTAAACAGACCCATAATATAGCACATAGTATCCACAATAGTTGAAAGGTATGCAACATTGGTCAACAATCAAAAAAGTTATCGAAATAAAACGCCAGTGTAAGTCATTTGATCAACAAATATGAATCAGCCTCAAAGGAAATGATCAAAACAAACCCATAATATAGCATATACACATCCAAATAGTTGAAAGGTATGCAACTTTGGTCAACAAACATGAAGTATTATCGAAATAAAACACCAGTTTGAGTCGTTTGAACAACAAATATGACTCGTTTTCGCAATATGATGAGTATTGATAAGATCTAACAAATCAAATGTATTTTATGATTTTCATATATTTTTTTTAACTCATTAAGATGCTATCAACCAAATCTATTGAACCTCCACACCCAACTCTACTCATCAAACACCTAACCAAAACACTCCAAATCCCTTTATCAGGACAAAAACCATCATTCACCATCCTCCTAACCCACTCCTCCCCTCTTTCCACACCATCCAACCAACACATCCCATGCACAAGACTCGTATACGTAACCACATCGGCCCGTAAACCACTACGGCTCATGGATTCCAAAAGTTGACCTGCAAGGTCAACCTTGCCAGACTTGCAATATCCATTGATAATTATGTTGAAAGTGATCACATCCGGTTTCACCCCTTTCACCACCATCTTTGCCATAAGCTTTAAACCTTCATTTACCATATTGTTACCGCAATACATGTTTATTAGTGTGTTGTATGTGGCCAAATTAAGCCCGATTCCATGTCGTTCCATCTCAAGTATGACGTCAGATGCGGCCTTAAAGTCGTTGACTTTTGAAAACCCCTTTAAAAGCTCGTTATACGTCGTCGAATTAGCCAAGTTTCCCATTTGAAGGAATAACTTCATTGCTGAATCAACCTTTCCGCAAGAACAAAGACTTTTGATGAATGCATTAAAGGTTGCAGCATTTGGTGGGCAGATCATGCTGTTCATAAGGTTATATGCTTCCTCAAACATAAAATAACTACAAAGAACATCCACCATTGATGTGTACACCACCACATTAGGCTGGCAGCCCTGTGTCATCATCTTGTTCCATGTTTCCGTTGCACCTACAACGTCCCTGCACTTCGCATAGCCGTTGATCAACGTTCCATACGTTGTCACATTTGGGGGGCATGCTCGTCTTTCCATTTCATTAGCAAACAACATAGCTTTCTGCATATTCCCAATAGAGCAAAACCCGTTTATTAGCGTGTTGTATGTAACAACATTTGGTAAAACGCCCTCTCGGGTCATTTTGTTGAAGACTTCACACGCGTCTTCCATTTCCCCTTTCCCACAAAAACCCTTTATCAAAGAAGTAAAAGTAAACACATTCGGTTTGCAGTTTCTCAAAATCATCTTCGCCAACATAGCCAACGAAAGCTCCATTTCCCCAGAACCCGTCAGCGTATTAATAACCGTAGTAAACGTGATGACATTCGGCACAACCCCATCAACACCCATCTTCTCCATCACTCTAATCGCCTCATTCACATCACCATCCCTACAAACTCCCAAAATCAACGCATTATACACCGAAACCATCTCAAACCCGCCGACAACACTCTCAACAACCTCCTTCGCTTCGTTAACCATACCCAAATCACACAAGGAACAAACAACCGTCGTGTAACTCACCTCATCAGGCGGACACCCTCTCTTAGACATTTCATCAAGCACCTTACGTGCGCCATCAACCCGCCCATTCCTACACAACGCCTTCAACAAAACGTTATACGTATACTTATCCGGCTCCAACCCATCTCTCTTCATGTTAACATAAACATCCTTAACCATATTAAACCTATTCTCATCCAACAAACCATCCAAAATATTATTATACATCTTAACACTAACTTTACACCCAAAATCCTGAACCCTATAAAACATTTTCAACCCTTGATCAATTAACCCAACCCTTCTGTAACAACCAATCACATTAACAAACAAATCCTCAGAACAATTAATACCCTCTAATTTCATTTCTTGTAAAAGGTACTGAACAGTGTTTAAGTCACAATTAAGACATAATTTATTTATTATTGTTTGGTATGTGAGAGGTGTGTGTTTGAAATTGTGTGAATTGGGTATGGATTTAAAGTATTGGAGAGATGAATTAATGTTTTGTTCATTGTTTAATGTGTTAATGACTTGAGTTTCTGTTAATTGGGTTTTTTTAGGGTTTATAGGGTTTGTGTTGAATATTAAAGGAATTGAAGGTTTGGGGAGTTTTAGGAGTAGAGAAGATTGGGATTTTAGATGCATATTGTTGTGGATTGGTATTGGAAATGAAGATTAATATTTTATGGTAGCAAATGTTACAAATGTTATGATATGAATGTTTGATGCAAGTAGAAAGAATAGTAAATTAAGTAGGGGGTTTAGATTGATTAAAGTGCAATGGAATTGGAAGGGAAGAAAAGCAGATAAATTGAATATGTGGTGGGTATTCATCATCTCCAAGGTTGCAGCAGGTTAATGTGGTTTATTGGTAAACAAACATAAGGTCTTCATTCATATCCAATCACATAAGTGGTTGCTGTAGTTTTATGGTGACATTGTGGAATGGCAGTTCACATCCCAATCTTTAAACATAACTTTTACGCACCGTTTCTCGGAAGGAAAACTAAATTAAAGGATTTGGACTAATTTTTCTTCCATATATTACACATCTGTTTTCCTTTTTAGTTGACTTATATTATTGACTGAATTGCAAGTTTTGTCCTTTAGGTATGTGTCTGATTGCAAAGAATGCCCTTTAACTTTAAAATTGATTGGTTTTGTCCTTTATTTTTTAAAATCTTGCACGTTATGTCCTTTATGGCTAACTCAGTTAGTTTTCTCAGTTAAATCATGTCACATGACCTGCACATGAGGGTATTATAGTAAAATCACTCACCCCTCTTATGTTCTTCCCCAAATATGCATATTATAAACCCTAGACTAGATTGCACCATCACAACCACTCACCACCACCATCAACCACCACCATCACCTAATCCGCCACCATCACCCTCTCCGGATCCTTCTTTATCAACTACATAAATAATCAAAATTCAATACCAATTCAACAAAATCTTCAAAAATCAAGATATATATATTGTTCCAGTTCAAAAATCTTCAACAAAATTCAATACCAGTTCATGTCTAACCAGGAGAGTAGCAAGTTTTGTAACAATTGGACAAATTAAGATATATATTGTTGGCTAACCCATTAATTAAAGTTTCATCACAAAAAGTGATCGAGAGATAAACAAAAACAAGCAAAATAATTATTAATAAAAAAAAACAATTATTTGCAAGATTCAAAATTTCAAACCACCAAAAACAGTTTAACATCATCTAAAATTAGATGAAGACACGACTATTGGCAAACAGAAACGCAAAAGAATAACTGGAAATTAATTACGCATCGATCATTTGTTCTGAGCATTGTCACGATCAGAGGGCGTAATGACCTTGGATTTGGACCCGTGTCTACGTCGCAACCCCATGGAGATGCGAATATGCCAAGGGAAATTAAGCACAGTTTGAGAGCCATAAAGATTATAAGTTGCTACATCATAAGCCAATGCTGCAGTCTATGGAAGTGTTATTGTAGCCCTATACATTGCTGCAGTCTCTTAGTTATGTGGTGATGGTGGTGGTTGTGGTGGTGGTTGATGGTGGTGGTGAGTAATTGTGATGGTGCAATCTAGTCTAGGGTTTATAATATGCATATTGGGGAAGAACATAAGAGGGGTGAGTGATTTTACTATAATACCTTCATGTGCAGGTCATGTGATATGATTTAACTGAGAAAACTAACTGAGTTAGCCATAAAGGACATAACGTGCATAATTTTAAAAGATAAAGGACAAAACCAATCAATTTTGAAGTTAAAGGACATTCTTTGCAATCAGGTATATACCTAAAGGACAAAACTTGTAATTCAGTCTATATTATTTTAATGGATAGTTGGCACTAAATTTGTGAAATAATTACAAATTAAGATAAAGAAAGTGAATTAAAGTTCATGCATATGAAGCAGTGATATGTGAGTCAATTTATGACGTGGCAATGAAGAAACCACCGAATACTCTCGATTTAGACCACATCTCGACGTTTAGAATATATTTAAATTATGAAAAGACAACGTGAGGATTTGATTCTTCTAGAATATATTAAATTATGAAAAGACACTATAGGTATTTCATTCTTCCTTCCACATGCAAGACTATCCGATGTGGTGGCGTGAAGAGGGGTGAAGCCCCTCGAGGCCACCTACAACACCCCATATTGTGGCGTTTCCATGGCGTGGACAGGAAGCTTAGAGTTTCTCTACAAGCTTGGGGCACTTAGAGAGGTGACGTGACGAGTATCCATTGATTAGGTTTGTGTCTAGGTTTTGTGAAAAGGAAGCCATTTGTGGCGTGTAAGGTGGAACCACCTCGTGGTTTTTTGGCGTGAAAAAAGGTGGAACCCCCTCTATTGACGTGGCAGATACATATCGTTCCACGCCCCTTTCACCCCTCTTACTGCATTGTGCAACCGAGGAGCATTCATATCCCTCCATGATTTTTTTACCCTATGACTTAATTAAAACTCATATTTTTCAAAATTTATCTCTTATCTTAAAAACATCCGCATCCCACCCACATTTTATCTTAATTTTGCTAACAAACACTTATTTTATTATACAATAATTTAAAGAATGATAATAGTTTTTCAAAATATAAAGGTGGGGAACAAAAATTGTGGATGAGATAATACACATATAGTGAAATTGCTTATTTATATTTGGAAAGAAAACATAGACATCATATTCATGATGCTATGTGATCATTGACAATAGACATGGAAAAGTATTCATACCTATTAAAACATAGACAATAAGGAGTCCACTATGAAACCTATATCCATAGTGATTCCAGATCAACAAACCAAACAACATAAACCAAATGAAGATACAATAATAGAATGTAACTACAAAGTACAAAGAGAAACATTTAGACATACAATATCCAATAGTAACCAAAAATATCCAATAGTACAGATCAAAAAAAAAAAAAAAAAAACCTAAATAAAATCAAAAGTTCTAAACGTTCAATCTTATACAAAACTAGATTATTAGCAACTTATTTATCGACCTAATAGCACCTGAGTTGTAGATAACATATAAAATGCTTGAGAAAGTGAGTTGAGACAGACGAGAAACGGGTTCAAGCCACTATCTTTTGGACGGTCTCTGATCATCATCATCATCGTCACCACCATCATCATCATCTGAGTCATCTTTCTTGGATCTTTTTCTCTTCGGTGGAGCCTCAACCTTACCATCGTCTTCTTCATCCTCTTCTTCAGACTCACCATTCTCATCAGCACCGTTCTCCTCTGGCTCAAAATCACTAGCTTCCTCCTCATCTTCGGGATTAGCCACAGGCCGAACCAAGTATTCAGTTGGTGCATCCTCCTAGTTGTATAAGTTCATCACATGGTCAAAAAACTAGACAAGACAAAAATACAAAACAAAACAAAAAAATCCAGAATCATTATAATCTTTTTTAGCTCCAGGACTTGGATCAAAAAATAAAAGTAGCAAGATAAAACAACTGTCTAATTAATGACCAACAAACATGAATCAACCCCATAGGCGGCCTATAGCAAATGGTCAAAACCAACAAACACATAATATAGCATATTTAGATCCACAATAGTCGAAAGGTATGCAAACAAAACACAAGTTAACCAACACATATTCATCAAACTCAAAGCAAACGGTCAAGAACACGAAAGAAACACAAAATATAGCAGATATAGATCCATAATAATGTAAAGATATGCACCTTTGGTAAGCAATCAAAAGAATTGGCGACATAAAACACCAGTTCGACCAACAAATACGATTCAACGACAAAAAAAACGATCAATAACACTATACAAAACCAGATGTTCCATTTAACCTTATTCAAAAACTAGTAAACACTCATTAGGAGGCTAAGATGAAACTTTAAAAGCAATAAACACACAAATTATCAGAATATCATCATGAGATAATAAAGCCTGGAACTGGTGAAAGTCTTTTGATATCAAAAACTTCAATTATTAGGTTTTAGGTTATAATTGAACGTTCATATCATAATAATATCACCAGATCTGGTAAAAGTATATATCATATATCAATAAACTTGCAGAAAAAATAACTCAAAAATAAGAAATCAATCATAAATTCACATCAACCTCAAATAAAAAAAAATAAAAAAAAAAACTACCAGATTTCATATACACAACAGGAATTTAAAAAAAAAAACTGTAAACTACAGATGCAAAAATTAGAGCAATTCACAAAAAATTACTAGAAAATTCACATGAAAATAAAAAAATAAAAATTAATAATAATAAAATAAACTATCGATGCAAAAATTACTAGAAAATTATACCTCATCGTCTTCAGCGTCTTCCTCATCATCACTGTCATCATCACTATCATCATCACCATCATCTTCACCATCATCATCATCATCATCATCATCATCCTCTTCCTCATCATCATCATCATCTACCTGATGTACCTGTGGAATAACCTCCTTTACATCATCATCATCTTCTTCTTCTTCTTCCTCATCATCATCTTCATCATCCTCATCATTATCATCATCTTCTCCATCATTGTTTTCTTCTACTTCACCTTCACTGTCTATACCTTCAATTTCCTCAGTTTTTTCTTCTATCTCTTGTTTAATTTCAATATCCACTTCTTCTTCACCCATCAACATGTTATGAACAGCAATTGAACACAAAATTGAAAGATTATTGGATTGAGTAACGAGTTTGAGAGGAGAGAGAGAGAGAGAAGAGATTAGAGAGAGAGAGAAATGGTTCTTCAGAGTAGCTATACGGGAGGAATGATCTGGACCGTTGATTGCTTTGTTGAGAAGGATTGATGACGTGGCGGTTGATCGGACGGTTGTTGTGATTCGACGCGGTCGTCTTTTGTGTTAGTATTCAGAGCTTGTTTTTTTAAAAAATAAAAATAATACAAAAAGAAACGCTTTGTTCTGGAATTTTTGCATCACGTGATATAAGCGTGATGGTGCCTAGGGTTAGTAAGGGCTTTCTCGGTATTAAGTGTTAGGATCGGGGTAGTTTCGTCAATTGCATACGTGACACCTGTTTTTTTTTTTTTTTTTAACATCACACATTTTTTGTTTATGATTATGAGGATTTGATGATGCTATACAAGAATGTACGTTCCGAGAAATGGAGGGAAAAAACTGTCAAAGGTATTGTTATGATCACTTCTTGGGTTATTTGGAATGCAAGAAACGAAAAGGTCTTCCAAGGTAAATCCAATAAGGTTATGGACGTGGTGGCGGAGGTGAAGTCAAAGGTTTTTTTATGGTTGAAATACAGATCGAAATTCAAAAATATTGTATGGAAGGATTGCGCCAAGTACCCGTTGTATATGTATGTATAATTTTGGCGGTTCTGGTTTTATAGAACTTGCCGGTTTTTAATGAAAGTTAACGTTCAAAAAAACATCAAATACACAGTGAAACAAAAATAGGAAGTCATAGGAATGTATCAAACGGACTACGATTGAACTAATTTAAACTGTGTTGGAACCGTCTCATCGAACCCTAATATATTAGTTTTTAGATCTTCGTTTTTTGGGGGGTTTTAGCTTGTAGCTTTTAGAATATACGTTATATCATTGTGTCTTTTACGTAGCATTGTATCTTTTTCTTATTTTCATCATTTTATCATTTTTTTCAATTTATTGTGTCTTTTTTCTTCAGCATTGTGTTATATTGTGTGGCTCATTGTGTCATATTTCATAATCTATTGTGTTTTTTGTATCATTCTCACCCTTCTCATTTTTGTTACACTGTGTAGAATAACTTGACTCTATTTATTTATATAAACTATAGCAACTCTTTTTAACTATAGCATAAAGTAGTCGGTGAAATCTATACATTACGGATTTACGATGGGATGCTAAAAATTGTAAGGCTTGATTTCAACGGCTACAAAGAAAAAGAGAACGAATACTGACACCTTTACCAATGTTCAGTCGGTACTAGCTCAGCTCCCTTACTGTATGGCTATTTCGAGTACTGTAGGTCCCATGAAATGTAATTAGACAGAGCATATCTTTCCTGATATAAGGCCATGTGTAATAGTGGGGGTTATGGAGGGGGGGGGTTATTTGACACGGGGCAAGGGGATTATGAGGCGTTATATAACTGTCAAAAGAACATGATACCAAAACTTCTCTATATTATAATCCCAAACCAAAGAGTTTTACACCCAATATTAAAGACAAGAACTAAAATACAAAGATCTGGACCAAGATACAATGATCTACAAAAAAACTCTAAAACTCAGCACTCTCTGATCCAAAGACCTCACCACAACTACAAGAAACAAAAGGATTGACAGTACAAAACTCAAGTTAGAACAAGACGTTCAAAGCTTGTAAACCCTAATCTAGAGAAAAGTATGAGAAAAGTAAACAGGATGAATGAACTGTAGAGAGAAAAGGAAGCACGTGGCTTATATAGTCCCTCTCTCAGTCACACTTCTCGAAATAAATGAACGACCAAGATCAGACGGCCTAAACTTGATCAACGGTGAAAACACAAGTGTGTTAGTTTCACCCGGATTGCCAGTTTGGCAATGACTAACAAGACTGGGCCACAACTATAGGCTTATATAATCAAATGGGCAGCTGAGAACTAAATGGGCTGCAACTGGACAATAATGGACTTCTAAATCACCAAGACACCGGTCCAAACCAGCTTAATCCTTCAAATAATCAGCAACTCAGCAATAATCATTCATGCAAATCCATGCAATCCAGAATACCTACAAAAACCCTCATGCAACATGTTCAAGTACAAATCAATATGTAAAGAAGAATACTAGAATGCATTATTGATATCTAATTGGAACATTTTCCAACTGTTTTGCACAACAATAGACATAATACACTTTATAGTGGCAAATTTAACAACAGGATAGAATGTCTCCTCATAGTCAATGCCCTCTTTCTGACTATAACCTTTAGCAACAAGTCTAACCTTAAACCTTTCAATCTCACCACTAGACTTATACTTAATCTTGTAGACCCATTTACATCCAACAAGACTCCTACCTTTTGGTAAATCAACTAAGGACCAAGTGTTATTCCTATTTAGTGCTTCAATCTCATCATTCATAGCACTAACCCAATTAGGGTCAAGGACAGCCTCTCTGTAACACCTAGGCTCGACACTTTTGTTCAACATACTAGCAAACACTTTATTATCAATAGTAAGATTAGCATAATTTACAACTCTTTCTATGCCAAATTTGACTTTCCCTTCAACTATTAAATCATCAAGTTTTTTTTGGAAGAGTAGTCCCCCTAGTGCTTCTTCTAACTGACTGAGAAACAGAGTCATTGCCATCAGGAAGATTATTGTTATCAACATCATGTATCACATGCTCAGCCTTGTAAATATCTTTGTTTTCTCTGTCTAACTGTGAACTTGAAGGTTCACTTTGACTATGAGACTCAAAATAGACTGCTGAGACCCATGTGTCAAGGACTCATCCTTACCTACAACCCCTCCTTCATCATTGGGCTCTTTAGGTTGCCTAAGTGTTTGTGTTTCAGTTTCAAAAAAGTTAAAAAAGTTGGATGAATCTAAATCAGTTACATTGTTTTCATTAAACTTTTCAAAAACACTTTTATCTTTAAAAGGAAATATGGTTTCATAAAATTTCACATCTCTTGAATAAGAGATGGTTTTGGTTTCTAGACTATAAACTTTATAGCCTTTCTTCTCATTAGAATAACCTTAGGAAACACACTTTTAAGCTCTTTCATTTAGTTTATTAGATTCATTTAAAATGGTTGTAAGACATAAACACCCAAACATTCTCAAGTGATCTAGGAAGGGTTCAAAACCAAAAATAAGCTCGTATGGGGCTTTACCATTCAGCACAGAAGATGGAGTCCTATTTATTAAGTATGCAACAGTTAGAACACACTCAGAACAAAATGTAATAGGAAGATTACTTTGAAAAAGCAGGGCTCTAGTGACATTTAATAAATGTCTATGCTTTCTCTCAGCAATGCCATTTTGCTGAGGAGTATAAGCACATGAAGTCTGATAAAGAATACCAAGTGTTTTACAATAGTTGTTCATTTGACTATTAACAAACTCAGAACCATTGTCACTCCTGAAACATTTAACACTCTTATTAAACCGAGTTTTTAAAATATTAACAAATTCTTGTATGTTTTCAAACACTTCAGTTTTATTCTTCATCAGACAAACCCATACTGACCTAGAATAATCATCCACTATAGTAAGGAAATATTTAAATCATTCCTTACTGGGAACCTTATAGGGACCCCAAACATGCAAGTGAACTGAATGACCTATACAAGTTGATTTATGATCACTTAAGGGAAATGGTTCCTTATGTTGTTTAGCCTTGTGATAGACATCACAAGGTACTTCAGGATCCCCAAAAAGTTTATTTCCTATAGTAGACACATCAGCAGGATGTCCCAACCTAGCATGCCATAACTCATACTGTTTAGAACTAACACCTACCTTGTTACTAAGAAAAGATCCACCACAGAAATACAAACCCTGAATATAACAATTTTTCATCAAAACCAACAAACAAGTGATTATCCTTCACTAACTTATGAACAGAACTCAAGTTCACACAATACTTAGGTACAACAAAACACATCATGTAACATAACATTATTCCCAAGATTTAAAGTTCCTATTTTGGTAACTAATGCATTGGTACCATTAGTATGTTTAACCTGAATATTTAAGTCCGATACATCAATATAATCAGATAGATCATGTTCACTAGTAACCATGGGTTGATTAGCACTAGAATCTATTATCCAACCCATCTTAAATTTTTTCCCATTAACATTAAAACAAAAGAACATAGGTTTTACATAAGCATTATCACAACAAGGAGAAAATGAATTTCCAAAAAAAATACTACCTGAAACATTATGACTTTGGGGAACATCACCACTTTTATCAGAAATCAAACTCAACAATTTAGTTAACTGTTCACTAGACAAAGAGGAAATTTGCACATCAGATTTATCAACACAAGAATTATTAGATACAACCCTCTTTTGCATTCCTCTAGCTTTAGCCCAGGGAGGATATCCAATTAATTGAAAACATTTATCAGATGAATGACCAAGTTTATTACAATGAGAACACTTAGATTTTTGACCATCAGTCACATTAGTTTTCTTGTTAAACTCAACTGATTGATTAGTTTTAGCAAAGAAACCCATAGTTTGACCTTTTTTAGAGATCCCACTAGAGTTTCTATGCGACTCCTCCCTTGACACAATAGAGAAAGCTTTCTTAACAGTAGGTAATACCTCTTTAATCAACAGACTAGTTCTAACAGTTTGATATGCACTATCAATACCCATAAGAAATTGCATCAACTTAATCATGTTACTAAAATTATTAAACTTTCTAGATGCATTACAGGTACAAGTAGGAAATTGTAAAATCTAATCTAATTGCTTCCACATAATGTTCAGCTTATGGTAATATTCAGATACAAGCATACCATTCTGAGCAAATGAATTTATCTTCTGATACAAATCAAACACAACAGAACCATCAACTTTATCATATGTTTCTTTAAGTTCAGACCAAACATCACTGCTAACCTAGAAAACACATGACCCATATACAGATCCTCACTAATAGAATTAAGAATCCAAGTCAAAACAATTGAATTGCATCTATCCCACTCTCTAGCTAGTATATCATCAATTTGTGACTTAACACAAGTTTTATCAATAAAACCCCATTTATTCTTTACTTGTAAAGCAAGTGTCAACGCATTTGACCAAACATAATAGCTTTCAGAACCCTTTAGTTTAACAGTTATAATAGTCAACTTGCTAGAATAAGATGGATGCAAATAAAGAGGATCACTAGCATCTAGTTTGCTTACTAAAGTTTCATTAACAATATTAACAAGTGGACCACCACTACCAGCAGCAGTTTGACCCCCACCAGCAGGGTTCAACACCACCAGCAGGAGGATCAACATTATCACCCATATTGCAAATAAAACAGAATCACAATCTAGATCAAGCAAGTAATCAATCAAGAACAACCAAATTCACACAAGTAATAACAGCCAATTATGAACAAATAAACCAACAAATCAACAAACCCTAAACACTAGGCGAAGCCAAGTCAGTGATCCAGATCAGTGGTTCCTCTTAGGGGCCCCACCACAGGTTTTAACTTGGGAGCCTCTAGACCTAAACAAGACCTAGACAATAGACACAACCAGATAAACAATCAATGAGCCAACTTCAGTCCCCCTAACCTGGACAACGCTCCTAGACTAAAAAACAAAAATATGGAAAGATCTCACCGAGGGATTTTCCTAAGTTAGGGTTCTCCAATAAACTCATAGTGTTTAACCTTCACTAAGGGTTAAACACCATAGAGCCAAGAAAACAAACAATCCACAAGATCCAAGCTATCAACAGCTTCAAACAGATCTAACAGGTCTGTCAAATAGACCAATAGATTTTCAAAATCTTCACATCGGAATAATAAAACAGCCAGATCTTTATAGGACTATGATCAAATAAGGGATTCGATAAACAATATAAAAAAACCCCAAATACAAACCCTAGAGCTCTGATACCATGTCAAAAGAACATGATACCAAAACTTCTCTATATGATAATCCCAAGCCAAAGAGTTTTACACCCAATATTAAAGACAAGAACCAAATACAAAGATCTAAACCAAGATACAATGATCTAAACAAAACTCTAAAACTCACCACTCTCTGATCCAAAGACCTCACCACAACTACAAGAAACAAAAGGATTTACAGAAAACTCAAGCCAGAACAAGACGTTCAAAGCTTGTAAACCCTAATCTAGAAGATGATGACTGAGAGGGAAAACAATGAGTTTTAGAGAGAAAAGTATGAGAAAAGTAAACATGATAAATGAACTGAAGAGAGAGAAGGAAGCACAAGGCTTATATAGTCCCTCTCTCAATCACACTTCTCGAAATAAATGAACGACCAAGATCAAACGGCTTAACTTGATCAACAGTGAAAACACAAGTGTGTTGATGTCACCTGGATTGCCAGCTTGGCAATGACTAACAAGACTGGGCCATAACTGTGGGCTTATATAATCAAATGGATAGCTGAGAACTAAATGGGCTGCAACTGGACAATAATGGACTTCTTCTACTGGACTTCTAATTCACCAAGACACTAGTCCAAACCACCTTAATCCTTCGAATAATCAGCAACTTAGCAACATTCATTCATGCCAATCCAGAATACCTACAAAAACCCTCATTCAACATGTTCAAGTACAAATCAATATGTAAAGAAGAATACTAAAATTGGACTAAAGAATATGTTACCTTATTCTTTTTAACAATAACACGAGGGTGTAGTGGTTATGGGGGGATATACATAGATATACATCTCTCTCTCCCCCTCTCTCTCTCTCTCTCTCACACACAACCAGGCATGAAAAATAGCACGGGAGACAAAAAAAAATTTAACCCATAGCGCGGGGGGGGGGGGGGGGGGGGGGGGTTGGGCGCTATAGGGGTTATAGCGCCCCAATGAAGCCCACTACGGATGGACTAAGTACTATCACAACAGCAAAACCGGTGAAATCAAAGTAAACCTAGTTATGTTTTGCAGTATTTTATTGTTTTGTTGGTGATCTTGAAATTGGAGGTAAATATTTATTTTGAATCTGGTGAATATAGTGGGAGAAACTAGAGGTAATGGTACTATTAAAGCTGCAACAGAAGCCTTCATTCATTGAATATCACATTGGAATAGGTTGTTTTTGGGTGATGACTAAAGTATTGCAGTATATTGATCTATCTTACCATCTATGCATGTTTTCCGGTACCTAATTATGGGTTTTGCAGGGCATCAAAGTATATAGGTATTGATAAAATTAATCTCATTTAGCCTCTAATTGTATCATTTATCAAACTAACTTCATTGTATTATGTACTATGCATAGTTAATATTTTAAAATTTGGAATTATTTGAATAAAACCAAGACTATATTGTTAAAAGCACAAGGCGCAGTCATGGGGCATTGGCCTAGCCTGGAGCCTAGGCGCCAAAAGTTTGGACAATTCTTTTAATCCTTTAAAGATCGTTGTAGATTGTATTATAATCTGCAGTGCAACTTTGAGTGGTATAACGATTATAATTGTGCCTTTCACAGTTTTGATGCAAAGGTTGTGCTTGATAACCGACGGTTTAGGTCATGTCATTGTACATTATGCTTGGAGGATGGTACAATAATGTTTGTTGTTTAAGCATTTTGGTTGATATACGAGGTTGTTAATAAACTTGTCAATTGTATCTACCAGGAATAAGATATGAGAATTATGTCACATTGAGACAATGTTATAAGCAATCTCCTTAAGGATGGTATTTGAAATTTTATTTCTAGATTATAATACCGTCTTAGAACTAATATAACCTCTTAGATAAATGCGTAGTTAGGGTTCAATTAAAACCCGAAAAAATTGGGAGTGTTCGTATGAGCTTTTAATTATAATATATTTTTGTAGATTTGGTATAATATTGTAATACATGTTTGATGACCCATAGACGTTTTGGGTCCATTAGACGTTTTGGGCTTGTTTGTCTAGTGGTTTAGTATTGGGTTCGACCTACAAGGCCCATTGTAATGGACCGCCCTATGTATCTATAAATAGGGGGTTCTTAGGTGATTTTGGGGTTGCTAGTTGTTTTGCTTTTGCTCTCTTTGTATTCGGTTGTTTGTGTACCAGACGAGTCTTAGAACTCGTGTGCACTTTGATTAATAAAATCTTTTGCTTTGAAGTCTCTTCTTTGTTCCTACATTCAATCTTACATTCCGCACTCGATTGAGTGTAGTTTGATACCGGGGAAGGATTTTCGACTTACAATTGGTATCAGAGCCTAAGAAGTCTTTCGAAGGCTTGTTTTGGTATCATTCGAAGCCACAAAGAAGTGTTTGCTGAAAAGTTTTTGAGAAAAGATTGTTTAATTTTGTTTACAATATTTTTGTTTCACATTTTCAGTTCAATCTTGTTCGTACTAATATTGTCATTGCAGGTTCTTGTGTTTCAGCTTTTATTATAACCGTGGCAAAGTTTTATTTTGACTGAATTTTGTGAAAACATTGTCAAGAACACTAAGAAACTGCTTTTTGATCTTGTTGATCGATTTTTGTGAAAAAGATTTAGTGTTTACACTATTTTCGAAAGGTGGTTGCAAAAATCTTTTCATTCAAAGGATTTTAATTTTCAAAATTTTCGGATCAAGCTATTTTGAAATTTAAATTTTAAAATCTTGTTTCCTTTTATCTTGGATTTTACTTTTGCATGTTACTAAAAACAAGGTGTTACATAAGCTAAGAGTGTCCGCCCATCCCTAGTGTCCGACCCACTTCTGTGTGTCTGACCTAGTGTCCGCCCAAACCGAGTGTCCGCCTCATTCCAGAGTGTCCGCCTAAACTTGTGTCCGACCTAAACCTGTGCCCGCCTAAACCTGTGCCCGCCTAAACCTGTGTCCGACCTAATCTAGTGTCCGACCTCAACCCTTGTATCCGACCTCAACTTAGTGTCTGACCTCAACTTAGTGTCCGACCACACCTTATGTCCGACCTCAACCTAAGTGTCTGACCCAAACATTAGTGTCCGGCATCAAAGCTGTGTCCGACCCTGATCTGTTATTTTTTTTTTTATCAAAATCAATACGTTGGACTCTCATTGTGACCACATTACACCTAATCTGATCAACACATTGGACTACCATTGGACTGTTTGGACTTATTGGACTATTAACTTTTAATTAATTTGACTAATAAGTTTAAGCTTTATTTCAGAAATGGAACAAATTAACGAGGCTAACTTGAATGGACTAACTGCTGACCAGCTACTAGTAGCTGCTCAAGTAGACAAAGCTATGGGGTTTGTTATTGGGATTCATCAAAAGATACATGTTCTTCAACTTGGGATGTCATATTTTGAGTGGAAGTTCATATTCATCCAGGTTATGAAAATCAAGGATGCAAAAGCACTGAGATCTATTCTGAATGGCCTGTGTGTGATTACGTATGTAGTGAATGATGTAACAGGGCTACAACAATGCCGCTATGGCCACTTCAAGCAATGCTCTTATGTCTCAACTGGAGAAGCAGCGTCCATCACTTTATTCTTATCCTGCTAGTGGATCCTCATACCCACCCATTTTTGGGCCTACCTCATCAACAAATCAAGTCACCTCTGTCTCACCGGGAGTTACTGCTACTCCACCATCCAACACAACATCACAGACACCACCTGCTACTGCACCTCAGACATCTACTACCATACCGAAAGAACTTGCTGAAAACTTAAGTTTGTTTGCCGGCTTCATGAGCTGCTACAATACTTTCCTAACCAGTCAACTGACTTCGAAAGATGTTGGGGCTTGTGACCTTAATGATGTGAATCAAGACGACTTGGAAGAAATGGATTTGACTTGTCACATCGCCATGGTGGTGCGTAGATAACCAAGTTTCTTAAGAAAACTGGAAAGAATGTGTGGGAAAACCCAACAAAGAAAATGGGGTATGAAAAGAAGAAGAAGCGTTGCTACAACTGTGATGAACCTAGTCACTTTGCAAGGGAATGCACCAGGCTAAAGAAAGAGACAACTCCCACTGCTCCTACACCGGTTGCTTCTTCAGTCACTGCATCAGCCTCAATACCTGGTTCTCATGCATCAGTTACTTGCACCGACTCATCTACCTCAACTCCAAGTAATGCTATGGTTGTCCAAGAAGGAGTTCGTTGGGACTGGTCTACGCAGGTTCAAGAGTTGAAGATAACTGAAGACGATATGTATAAAGCTCTCATGGCACAGATGGATGATGACTATGTGCCTTCTGCAGCTGAGGTACACGCTGAAATTTTAGTTGAATCTTGTTGTACTGAACGTTGCAGGTTAAAAATCAAAGGGTTTAGGGAAGAAACTCTCTCTGCATACAAGCAGCTTGAATACGGGAAAATGGCAACTTGGGGCATGAAAAAGAAATTCAATTCCTATAAAGAAATGGTCAAAAAACAAAAGATATCAACCGCTTGCATCAGGAGGTGAGCGAACACAAGTGTCTCTACTTACACTTCAGACGACTGTGTGATATTTTAACTGTAGAATTGATCGATTTGAAATCTCAATTTGAAAATGCCAATTTTCACTTTAAAAAATTGATTGTTCCAGTGAAAAATCCGAAAAAATGATCAATGCTCAGTTAAAGTTCAGACCTAAGGAAGTGAGGAATAAGGGAGTGGGTTTTGTGGAAAATCCACCTCCTTTTAATGAAAACTATTCTTCAATTCTATGTCGGATGAAGAGTTGCTGGCTTTGCCCGGTAAAGGATATAGTCCTATAGTGGAAGAGTCAGTTAATCAAACAGAGAGAAATCAGGTTAAGATCACCAAACCTGAACCAGTTAAGATAAAAAATACTAAACCTAAACCCTTTACAGCAAACTTTTTGTTAAACCTAAGGATGTTGGAAAACAGACTGAAATTTTGAATTTTGAGAAAAATAAAGAGGTTGACAGAGTCTTGAGGTTATGAAAGATAATGTACCAGATAAAATCACAAAATGTCGTAAATGAATATAAAAGTGATTCGGTACAAATAAATGAACATGTCTGTGAGCAAACTACTCCCACAAACTTTGATGTGTCTTTTGAGTTTGATTTCATGAAAGAATTTAGGGAGCTTTGTTTAAACCAAATGAAAAAAACTGAAAGTAAGTCAGCTAGTTCAGAATCTTGTTCAAGTGATTCAGAGGTGAGTGAAATCTCATCTGCCTCGGAGACAGGTTTAGCTGACACCAATGAATCAAAATATCAGACTTGCGAAAACAGCAGAATCATCTGACAACATATCTGAATCAAATGAATAAGTCTTTGTGTCTAATTCTGATTCTGAAATGGAGAGTTCACAACCTTCTGACTCTCCTGTGACTGTGACTGATGACTCTTCTACAAGTGTTTTTGTTGATTCAGTTGATGATGTGAATGATACTAACCCAATTGATTCTTGTGCAGACAATGTAATTGTTGAGGATTAGGTAGATTATGGGGATGTAGTCAGTGATTTTGAATCAAATGAACTGAACAATAAGATTTAGAAGAACAATTTTACAATTTCTGCTAAAGACAATAATTTTTGTGTGGGCTTGTTTGTTTTGAGCATTAAACCTTGTGACATGATTACGTCTTCTGATTCTGTTATTTTATCAAATGCATGTGATTCGATAAAAAATCTTTTGGTTAAACAGACAAGTACTTGTGGAGCTGGTAAATATATTCCACCCAAACATGTTTTACCAAAGTATGAAAAACAAAATTCTTCAAAGGCGGCATCTCAAAGCCATCGGGCTCCATACAGATATTATAGATCTGAAGAAGCGACAAGATCTCTGGGGGATCCACATGTGAAGCGTCAAATCTGTTATTCATGTGGAATCCCCGGGCATATAGCTAGAAATTGCAAGACTCATTTGACTGTCTCTAAAAGCAGGGAGCATCAGAAGGCTCCAAACGGGAAAATAAATCACTTAGAGCTAATGAAGGTTGAAAAACCAAAAGCTATGAAGAGTGATAAATCCAAGGTGAAGCCTTCTGATGAAGATTGGAATAAAAATAAGAGGCTTAAGAAAACTGGTAATGTGCCTCCCAAACAAGTAGAAACCCATAAAGGTATCTACAAATAAGAAGAAAAAGAAGGTTTCAAAACGCAAATCATACTGGAAACCAAAGAATTCTATTACAAGTTTTTCCCCACCTGTAGGATCATCACGCGATGTTAATCAAATATTAAACTCATGTGATAATAATAATAAATCTGTTTCAACTGCTGATATGCACTGGATGGAAGTCCAATACATGGATAAAAATGGAGTACCCAAAACTTCTATGGCATGGGTACCAATAACTAACTAATCCCGCATCATGGCAGGAATGGCAATAGAAGACTATAATTCGTCTTTGGTACATTGATAGTGGCTGTTCACGGAACATGACTGGAGACTTATCCCAGGCTCACTGATTTGGAACGCTTCAATGGTGGATTTGTCTCATTTGCGGGAGGGGAGAAGGGTCAAATTACTTCACGAGGAACTGTAAGGAACGGTGGACTGTGTTTTACTAAAGTTAATTATGTTCCAGAGTTGAAGCACGACCTCTTAAGCATATCCCATATATGTGATAATGGCTATTCAACTCACTTCACTGAGAAAGGATGCATGATTTTGAAACCTGGAGTTGTGATTCTAGAAGAATGGGTTTTGTTAAAATCTAAACGTAGAGGAAATGCTTATGTCATCGATATGAACAAACCTCCATCTGAAAACGTTACGTGTCTCTTTTCAAAAGTCTCTCAAAACAATGTCATCTTGTGGCATTGTCGTCTTGGACACGACAACGCTAAAAAACTTGAACCGTCTTGCAAAATTGGGTTTGGTAAGAGATTTTCTGATAAAAGATTTTATAACCATTGAAAAATGTGTTGCTTGTGCACGAGGAAAACATCATCGAAAGCCTCATCATCCTAAGTTGGTGAACACTATTGATTCACTGCTGCAGCTACTTCACATGGACCTGTTTGGCCCAGTGAATGTATTGAGCATTTCTCGCAAAGCTTACTGTTTAGTAATTACTGATGATTACTCACGTTTTACTTGGGTTTAATTTCTTTCTATCTAACAAAAGTGAGACTGCAAAAATAGTTTAACAATTGGGTAGTAATCTTTTATGGTTTTGTGGGATTAAAGAGATCTTTCTATTTTAGTTATTAATTACATCTAGATTTAGAGATGACTAATTGTAGTAAATGGGGCATTATGGATTTAAGTGAGATTAAAATAGTTTCCATATTAGTGTAAAGGACAATCTATTGATGTGATTAGTTATATATACACTTGGGGCCAATGATCTCCAGCCCAGCTGGTTTGAGGTAGGGTGGGTTTTCCCTTAGGGGTTCCCATCCTGGGGGTAGGTCACAGGTTCGATTCATGCACACCACAAAAAAATTCCCCGTGATGGTTTGAGCTTAGGCAAGGAGGACACCAGTGTGTGGGTAGGGATTCGAACTTGAGATCGCTAGGTTAGGGTTGTACAAGGATTTCCACTGAACTAAGCCTTTCAAAAATATATATATATATATATATATATATACACTTGGGAATTGTTGTTCTTGATTATCATGTGGCTTTCCCATGCATAAGTCATACTAAAATAATTATATGCACATAAAAAAAATAAAAAAAAAATAAAGACTCGTCTAGTAAGTGTACGGGTTGACTTGGAAAATTCACGGGTGTCACACTGTGTGACTTGTCCATTGTATATATTATTATAAAAGTTGAACCACGGATCAAAAGGTCGTCACCGAGGGCTCAGGATTAGATTGGGGTCAAAAGGTAGTTGCTGCAGATAAACCCGGTTGGGACAGGAAGGCAAGTGAAACTGACACTAACAAGGGCTCCAGATCAGGTTGATGAAAATTTTGGGTGCTGTACATAAGTTATTCTAAAAGCAGAAAGTAGATATGAACATACCAAGACGACACAAACCTAGGGGGATATTGTTGGGCTATGATTTAGAGGTTTACGTCTGTCTTGGTCCATTAGACGTTTTGGGCTTGTTTGTCTAGTGGTTTAGTATTGGGATCGGCGTATAAGGCCCATTGTAATGGACTGCCCTATGTATCTATAAATAGGGGGTTCTTAGGTAATTTTGGGTTTGCTAGTTGTTTTGCTTTTGCCCTCTTTGTATTCGGTTGTTTATGTACCAGACGAGTCTTAGAACTCGTGTGCACTTTGATTAATAAAATCTTTTGCTTTGAAGTCTCTTCTTTGTTTCTACATTCAATCTTACATTCCGCATTCGATTGAGTGTTTTTTTATACCAGGGAAGGATTCTGGACTTACACAAAACTAATTTCATATTGTGTATGTCAATTTTTTATAGTGTTAATTTGTATATATTCCAAAAAAAATAAAAAAACTTATTAGGGAGTAAAAATGCACACGATTGAGGATGACAAATCTGATAAATATAAGATAACCTAGTTCAATATAATGCAGTTCGTTTTTTTATCAGGTTGTATTCTCGACACTTGCTACCTGGATCCTTTAAATAATACTTTTTTTTTTCTAAATAACTTGAGTTTTGAAATTGAATCCGGTAGTAGTGGTAGTAAAAAAAACAACATATCCCTATTATAATAAAACATTCCAATTAACGTTAAATGTCACTTTCTTCTTTAATTTGTTAATAAAACTATAAAATTATTAATATCTAATATTATTAAATCATTATTATATAATCTTTTCTTTTTCGATCTCTCTCCTATTAAATAATAACATTGAATTTTTTTTTATTCTCTTTCCTATTAAGTGGAACTTCTAAATATAATTTTTCACTTTTATCTTAATATTTCTTTTAGTTTGTATTCTATTCTTTTCTCACTAGCAGGAACCCGTGCGTTGTGGCAGAATTGCATATTGTTTGGTTGTTTCATTTGATCATTACTTAGGAACCCGCTGTTGTTTAGGTCGAGACCAAGGTGGAAGGATTCTGCCAGCATGTTGTTATATGGTCTATTCGATTTGTCATTACTAATGGTTAGGAAGTGAAGTGACAATGAATGTCGCTCAGTTGGAGTACCTAAGTGATGATATGTGATCAGTGCAAATATAAAAAGAAGAACACTATACTAAAGATGAGTGGTAGGTATATTGAAACGAACATTCTAAATGTTCTAGCACATTGTCGTTACCAGGTAGGGGTATGCTTATGTCGAGAAGCAGGGGGATGTTGGTGTCAATGTGTTTTTACTAAGGTGACGATTGGTGTTATTCCCATATTGCAGGTGTTGTACAAGGGTTCTCTTTACTGCACTATAAGTTGAATTGAGTGTTATACATGTTATACGTTGTAAGAATACTTAAAATTTATATTGAAATTAATACGTCATTGGCTAATATATACAATATTATTAACTTTAATATTAAAAATAAAATTTTTGTAACTTTAATTTTTATGCAACATATTTGGTTGTGTTCTATGAAAAAAAATATTTTTTTTAAAGGAACAAGTCTTCTTACATTTTGCCCTTATATTAATGATATACTCTTAATTTTTAAAAATTATAAAAAATCAGAAGTGGCATGTTTTAATTAAATGGATTAAAACATTAACATTAATATAAAAAAATTAATTTTTGTAACTTTAATTTTTATGCAACATATTTGGTTGTGGTTTATGAGAAAATTATTTTTTCGAGGAACAAGCCTTATTACCTTTTGCCCTTATATAGAAGTTATACTCTTAATTTTTAAAAATTATAAAAAATCAGAAGTGAAATGTTTGAATAAGTTGGATTAAAACAAGATGACAAATATGCATAATTATATATTTACTAAAGAGTGTGACATGCTTATTGTGAAAATAGTAAATTGTAAAGCATAAGGTTTCTACTGCGACATTTCCAACGTCTTGATACCATACATCACTTAGATTATAATCATAAAAAATTTAGGCAATAATAATATCAGGCAAGAGTTATTAGTTTTCTGTTTTATTAATACTTAATAGTGAAATAATTGTAATATTTTTAGTTTTTACATTTAAACTTTATATAATTTTTCTACAACATTTATTGTTAAATATATACATGTTGGTTGTATAAATATTTACAAGTACTTTTGTTGATTGGGATAATGATATATTTTTTCTTTTTGCTTTTTTTATTTAGTATTAATATTATTTGAATAATAATGTTTTAAAATGCTAAATCTATATTTTTTTAAAACTCGTATTTATAATTATATGATCTCACATAATTAGTTAACATATGTGGTGTTAAAGTTGACATGGCATGTTAACATGCATTGTATACCACTCCCTCCTTGTGTTAAAGGGTGTTAAAGAGGTTATGTGTTAACATGGTGTTAAAAGTCTATATTAATTTTTTTTCCTTTTATGAACCAAAAACCACTAAAAATATATGATTAGGTGAAGTTAATGAGATTAAGCCATTTTCTTAAGGTGAAGTGGAGTCATATGAGAAAAAATGGATGATGTAACATCTAGATGGAGTTAAGAAGGGTTAAAGTATACCCTAATGCCTTAGATCAACCTTTATAAATGTTTAGATGTATTAATGAGTTGTCTTAAATGTGTCTTGGTATAATATGAAATTACAACATTGCCCATCTAGATAAATATAAATTTACTTTCATGCCCATCTAGAATGCATTATCTATATTATCTTATTAAGGAGGAGTGATGTACAACATTGTAATTTTCATTTCCGTACAACTTAACAAGCAACATGTACAACATATTTAAGCAAGAAATTTAAGGGTATTATGAGGATAGTTGTGACAATTAAGACACTTAGAAGGGTAATATAGATATTTTACCCACCTCATCCTTTATAATATCAAAACACTTTTACAATATTACCCTCTTGTTTCCCATCCTACCTTTGTTCTTGCTTTTACGGTAGTTCTTCGTAGGTATTTGAATAGTTGTCATTGAAGCA
Source organism: Ambrosia trifida (assembly GCA_028751855.1). NCBI lineage: Eukaryota > Viridiplantae > Streptophyta > Magnoliopsida > Asterales > Asteraceae > Ambrosia > Ambrosia trifida. Next base: position 47,774,170 of record CM054124.1, read on the forward strand.
ATTGAATGAAGAAAATAGTACGTAACTGAACCTGATTGAATTTAAGCAAGGGTTCTTGTTTTAATACACCCACCTGACGTCATGCTGACGTCAGGTTAGAATCCATACACCCTCTTTTAAATTAAACAATAGTTTATACACAAAAATAATCAAACTGCAGTGTCCTTTTATTGGGACAAACAATTGTAGAGTCTAGCTTTTTTATTTCCCTCTCTCTAAAAGCATTCAACAGCCACCATCATAATAACCCCTCTCTGTAAATGTCTTCCCTCTTTTAAGTCAACAACCACCATCATAAACCACTAGCTCAACCATCACCACTGCTCCTTTCGTAAACCACCAGTTCAACCATCTCTATGAACTTAGGAAAAGATCTCGTCCCACTTATCCCCGTGAACTTTTTATGGTCTACATAACCCAATTAAAACCCATTTCATCATACCACTCCACACCCACTTCCTCTTTCTAACTTCATTTCTCCAAGTAGCTTAAGCTTCTTGTTCTACTAGTCATCATCATCATCCATGGCTGCTTTATTTGTTTCCATGCTCATCATTTCCATGGCTACTCACTCATATACACATTCCCCCTAAAACCCTTCTCTACTTTCCCACATTTCTTTAACTAGTATATATAAGTTTCTGTACATCTATACATACATTAACCTGTACCAAATTGTGTGCGTTTATCTGAAGGTGCAACATGGTGTGTGTGCAAGAAAGGTGGATAATGGTTGTCGAGATATGCCCTGTTTAATCTGCTTTGTATAATGGATCTCGTAGGCTCTGTTTTATGGTGTATATGTGATTATATGCTCTGTTTGAACACAATGAGTTTAGAGGTTAAGATTTAGCAAAGAGAAATAACTTGGTAGACAAGTTTGGTTATCTCGTTCGTGGCTCTGTTTAGGAATTGAGTTAATTATTGTAAGTTGCTGTTATATTATTAGTGTGGTTATTGGTTTGGCTATGTATTGAATTAGGAGTAAAAATTTAATATTTGTTTTTTTCGACATAAACTGCATATTATAGTACTGTCATTTGCTTTTTTCAGCTAGCAAAAGCTGCAAAAAGCTGTTTACTCTACAAAAGTTTATGTAAACTGTAGTTTGAAAATTATAAACGGTCGTTTATAAAGCAGTGGTGTATGAAGCCTAAAGTACATGGTGTACTAATCCAAATTCCCTTAAGCAATTTACTGTTTGTTCACATGTTGTCTTTTTGATTACTCCCCTCTTCAAAACCCCAACTTCCTCTCATGCTCTCCCCGATACTTCTCATCTAAAGAAAATCCTCTGCAAACTTTGTATAATGAAAGGTAACCTTTTTCTAATGGATGGATTGGGAATTTATTTGGTGGGTTCTAAAACTATTTGGTGGCTATGGTGGTATAGTGAAATGAATCAAATGGGGTAAGATAGAGTTTCGATTCTTTGCACCAACATAATCATCACCCGGAAACAAACGCACAAGGGCTTGTGTTATTGTTTCGTCGCCTGCATCATCGTTGATGTCGAGTTACTTTTACAATAATACAAGTTTTAGAGCTACTTTTACAACCAAATACTGCATACACCCTCCAAAGGGCCTAAGACGCGTCCTTTGGTTTTCATTAAGGGGCTGTTTGATAGCCTTTTAATCAGCCTCTTAACCATTCAGGTCTGAATCATTCAGCATTCAGACTGTTTGTTTCAGCATCTTAATGGAATGATTAAGTGCTGAACCATTAAGCTAATAAGGGATGCTGAATGATTCAGCTCTTAACCATTCAGAGCCTCTTAACCATTCAGACCACTTAATGATTCAGCACTTAATCAACCAAACAACCCCTAAGACGCCTTCTATTGTAACCGACACAATTGATTCAAGAAGAAACTCTTCTAATGCACCTCCATTCATGATCACCTTAAAACCTCCATGAAGGAAACTGTTCTCCTACTTTCTGCTTTTTTCTGGACTCCCACACACACACATATTTCAACTGATGATGGTGGAGCGGCCGGTAATCGGGTTTTCCTCACCTTGTTCACACCGGTGGTCCTTCGGTCAACCATTACGTCCACGAACGAAGTCCCTGTTATTAGTTGTTGAAGACGTGGATAGTGATGGAGTTAAAGTTATTATTGTTTATATAAATTTCTAATTGGTATATTACTGTTCATATCTAATATTCTTTAAACTAAGACATTATTTTTTGTCATTATTGGAAAAGATTAGCGTAGTTACGTTATATGTTGACATATATTTTTAACTTGAGCCTTTGTATGAATCTATTGTAAATTAGAAAATGGATTTATCTATATAAATGATTACATTAGATTTAGTTGCAAGTCATCATAAATTTATAAATTGGCCTTTTATATGAATATATGCAGTATTAATTATGTGCTTATGCCATTGTACTTAAATGATACCAATGGATTAAGGAATGGCGGGATAGAAAATTATGGTTGAGCCATCGGTGGGATTGGTGTTGGAGGAGAGAGCCAAGTTCGGACCAGGAGTTAAAAACAGGAGTTGCTAAAAAATCTTACTTCATTGCATGCTAAGGATGGATGGACTTGCCTGGGAGATTCCAAAGGAAAGTACACGGCGAGGTCTATGAAAAGAATTGTTGAATGATAGTATACAAGCATCGCAAAGTTCAAGTTCCGTTTGGCTTCATAATGTTCCTTGGGGTGCTGAAAATGCAATGGCCGCACCTGATGCTAAGGTTTGATTATTAAAAACTAAGTCCTTGCACATATGTAGTCATGATCTGGCATTATGGTAGTTCTTGCTTACTTGTGTTGTTTGCTTTTTAGTTTGAAGACGGTTAAAGACATTATAGATACAAATTTCTATCTATCCAGTCATGATCATAACAAAGTTTATTCTAATTTGTGTTCTTAGTAGTTTCTTTATTTGGTTAATAATCTGTCTTCATGCTCTTATTTACTTGCAGAGATACGAAATAGCTAACAGTCTGACTGAAGTTAAAGGAGTATCGAATGATAATTTGGAGATAAGGGAAATAATGAGTCAACACAAGGTGCCCCTTTCTATTTTGATAAATATTTATGCTTGAATGTGTTGGTGTTATAGTGTTATATGTAAAGGTGTGCCAAATTTCTAGCTTACGACAATGATGTCTAATGAAATGCTAGTTGATGAGGTGATTGAATAACCCATAATTGTTTCCACACACATATATTAAAGATTAACATACATTTATTATCAGTTACCTTTTTTCCATCTTGATTTATATTGTTAATTTTTTCTCAACTAAAATTAGTTAAAGAATTTTTGTCTTGCTCAGTGAAGGAAGACCGTTTTGAACAATTGGATCCTATTATGACATTTAGGACGAAAAGCATACAGTGAGTTAAAAACCACATGTTCAAAGCTTGACAAAAACAAATAAGTTTATCAAACATCTGGTCAAGACCATATTTCTAGGAAAAATAATCAAATTTTAACTCAAAATACGTTGTAGTAACTCCTCACTATATCAACATCAGAGCCAATCCAACGTTTTTGAAGGCCCTAAGCAAAATACAAGTCGGGGACTCGGGGGCCCTTTAAATTTGTATAGTTCACAAAAAAAAACACCTTACACTAGATAGACATTACAATCTCCTTTCTGGTAACTATTAATCAATTAAAGTATTCCGTATTCATTTTATCTACTTACTCGCATTAGGTATATTGCAAATTAAAGACATTTTCCCATTTAAATTTTGAACCCATTTTGTGGATCTACAATTTACTATGTATTTCTTTTAGGGTTGATTTAATGGTTTTCTCAGCATCTACTTTGGTTGAGAAAGTAGATTAACTTTATATCGTCCAATCCCTCTTGTAAGACTTCAATCCTTGACAACCAAAAAAACTATCAATGACAATCCACAGTGAGCATGGCCAGTGATCTGTCGTCACGGAACGCATTCAAGAATCTATTCGCACTGTGGAGAATAGCCTCTGCGCCATTGGGGACCCCGACCCCATATTGAAAGTCCCCTAAGTAAGCCGACATCTCCTTCCCAATTTTACGCATTGCAACTTTAGAGACCAACCTTCGCCAGATACCCCCGACAGCAATGGGCCGGATTCCGTTATCGGGCTTTAATAAGGGTGTTAGGGGGCAGAGGCAATGAATTCCGCCAGAATTTTCGGGCACAGCCCTCGCAGCCAGATGTTAACCACCTTAGTGATGGCCACAAGAAGAGCAGATGGCGGAGAGGACCCCTGTCCGCACAATGCGTCCAGAATATGCTGCGCTCTCAAGCCATCCCTTCCACAAGAAGTTCCTTTGGGGAAGGAGCGGATATTCTCCAACACACATTCAGCGTTAACCTGAAGAGCATCTTTATTGGGCAAGACATGAGGCAAGTGGGGGGGATCCCTAACCGGATGCTTATCAACCAAGGCTTTTAAGGTGGACTCCCCAACTGGAGCAACTCCAGAAGAGCACAAAACCTTCACCGCGGCTGTGAAGTGACCATCAGCAACCTTCCTCAGACATTGTTTGATATTATCCCCATTCTCCGATTCATTTTGGCTGACTGGCCCTCTAGCCGGCTCTTCATTCGATTGGGAAAGAAGGGGAAGAATAAGCTCCTCCATGCCCTCGCCATCTTTCCAAATTGCTAAGGAGCGCATGATGCTACTGCATTGTAAGGATTTACGATTCCCAGACCTCCGTTCCTGCCTGGAAGACGGTCGGATAGTGCGTATGAAAGTCACAAATTTTAGAGATTCAATCATTCAATACTTGTTTGTTTTTTACTTTGGCCAATACAAATGTAATACACGAAAAAAAAAACTTAAACTTTCGGGGCCCTTAGTTTTTGGAGGCCCTAGGCCTTAGCCTAGGTCGCTAACACAGTAGATCCGGCCCTGTCAGCATAAGCATCTTCCATAATTTTGATTTCTTATATTTTAAAGATCGGCCACTAAGTTGCATTCAAAACACAATAGATTCAACAGACTTGCTTCCCATTTAAGGATTATAATTATTTTATGGATTGATGGCTGCTTATTATTTTTTTTTAAGTCTTAAATGGTTTAATTTGAAAAGAGTTTCTGTTGCAGAGGACATACAGGTAAAATTATTAACTTTGTGGCTAGCATGAGTATACCAATTCTTTTCTTACATAAATGTGCACATTATTTAATGTTTGTATTGCTTCCCGTAATCTTTAATTGCATATTCGTTGGTGGTGAAGATTTATCCGTAATAAACTTTTCAGTGCTTGAACAGGACCAACAATATCACAATAGCAATTCTTGGTTGTAAAGTGGATTACGTTTTGATGGAAAATTGCTTACGATCAAAATGATCATGAAGGCTAAAAAGTCCATAAGAGTTGGGGGCTGTTTGATTGATTAAGTGCTGAATCATTAAGAGGTCTGAATAGTTAAGAGGTGCTGAATGATTAAGTGCTTAATGGTTCAGCTATGCAAAAAGTCTGAATGGTTCAACTCTTAATCATTCCATTCAGAGCCTTTTTTAGATTGAAACAAACAGTCTGAATGCTAAACCATTCAGAGCTGAATGGTTTAGAGCCTCATTAAGAGGCTAACAAACAGGCCCTTGGTTGAAGATCTATAACAAAAAGTTATTAGATAGCATTGTTTACTGAAGGTAATTTATTTCAAGTAACCCTTTTAAACATAATATCTTCATCTTATATGGAAATATGTATCCATAATATTTCCCTTTGTTTTGTTAATTAGCATTTGTGTTATCAATTTCTATTTCCTGTGGTCTTGTCAATTAGTATTTGCAGGTTTTTCAAGAGTTAAAGAGTGGATTTTTCACGTCGCATACATCTTCAAACTATGATATTTACCATTTATTTTCATCTTTATGGTAGGCTGGTTATAAAGATAAAAACTTTAAACTCCGGATAGCATTCCCTAGGCATGCGGAAGAAAGAAAATCACGAAAAATTTCTCATTTGTTTCATTCCATTTAGTTTTTTTGTTTCATCATTTGGGTCATGTTTGTACGATGCAAAGATAAACATGGATCCCTTGAGAAATGAAGAATGGGATGTGTTCGGGTTATTGAACTTTCGTGTTCGTTTCTTAACTTTGTAGGGATGTAAAGACACTCATAATTGAAATGCTTCAAGTTGCTAAGTCTTAAGGGAATTGATTTTGCCAAGTGAGAGTGCAAGAAATTTAAAGTTGATTTTAAATGTTGGATTTATGCAACTTGAACAAAATACGTGATTAATAGCATTGTAATTATTTGTAATCCCATATACCCTTAATTGAAAATAACACCCAAAAATTAGGTGACACGATATAAGATCACTGAAAATCACTAAAGTGCATTTCATATGGGTGTGTTGCAATATGCATCATAATTGAATTTGATGTCAGTTGAGACACCCGCCTAACATGCGGACATTCCCACTAGTATAGTACTATAGATAAACATTAATATTTTATTAATCAAACCCGTGTATAAATAAATAAAAAAGCCAAATTACAATGCCATAATAAGTAAAATGGCACATCAAAGTTTATTCTATAAAGACTTCTTGTCGAGTGTTTGTGCTAATAGATTACAACATACTTATTCAACCCGGCTAAACAAGGGTTTATTCAGCCCGTGTAAATAGATAAAGTTTTTCAATATATAATCATTTTATTACGTGTGTATAAAATTACATATATTCAATCGGTGTAATACATTGTTACATACTAGTATAATAATAAAACAATAATAGTTATTGTTATAGTTAACGGAGTTATTATTACTATCGAAACAACATAAAAGAGAACAGAAAAAAGAAAAGGCTTAAGTCTTTGATGGTAAAACTTGACATGTTTAATTAAACTTTGGGCTACGCCTACATATAGACAGACATTGCTAGTTGGGCTAATTCTTAAAGATCCATTAGAAGCCCAAAATCCACCTTCTGTTGTAGAATTACTAATTACACAACTACAATGAAATAAATATGCTTTTGTCCCTTTGGCTTTTGACACTTTTGGCTCATTGGCATTGGAAGCGATCAGGTTCCTGACGAGAGTCCAGCGGGTGGTCCACAGCAACTTCTCGACTCCCCAGGGGCGAGGATTTGTTTTCTCTAGATTAGGGTTCTCAATCCAGAAGGGGGTGGCGGCGCAACTTATTACCCGCCTACCTGTTAATTCTATGTAACTTGCCCATTTTATTGAAATGGAAATACTAAGCAAATGTTTTATCATTGAATGATAGCCATTGGTCTATAGTCGTATTCATAAAGCTGTTTATGATAAATAGTATTACATCTACATGTTTAACTGTCAAAGTGGGGCTAGCCCACTTGTAGAGACATATCCCTCTTAAACAGGAGGTCCAAAGCTCAAACCTTGATAATAGTGTAATTTAAATTTATTGGCGTAACAGTATAGGAGAAGTAACATTTGTCATTAAAAAAAAGGTCGTGTAGTAGATATAGAAAAACGACCACTAGACACTATCGACTTGATATTTGATTTAAAAAAGAGGAAAGATCGATCGAAATTTTGTTCTCAAAATAATTTAAAAAAAAGTATCTTTTGTTCTGGAAGGCATATATAAAGGATCAAACTTTTGACATAGCTCTAAAATGGAGAATTTGGATCAATATGTCGAGTCTCTATTTTATTTTAATTTATTTTTTAAATTCCCATTTAAAGCAAAAATACAACTAAAATCCAAAAATATTCGAATTCATCTAAAATAAATTCCCATTGAAATAATAATAACAACAATGATTATCTCTACTACCTTATTAAGAATGAGAGATGGGTAAGAAGGTAATTTCACCATCATTTTAAGATGGCATACAAAAGGTCTCATGCATAAATCTTTAACTTTTACCATTTTCTTCCATCTATGTCCTTATGTACAAGTCACTAATACAAATCAATTGCACCATTCAATACATTTAATTCATGTATTAACCTTTTGTTACCTAGAACCATTACCAAGTAATAGATTAATTCATGTAACTTTTTTTTAATGGATTAACTTTTTGTTACCAATGGAATTTGAATTATCACCACAAGAAAAGGCTAAGCCTTATTTAACACTTTGTAACCAGTAGGCTAAGTCTCTTTGGTCCACGTGTGTAACTAAATGTTACAAATAAAAATCAAGTACGGATCGGATTGGATAAATGACAGTATGGTGTATAAAGTTTTGGCAATTTAAAATGTGAATAAAAATACATACCCGCGGCAACGCGCGGGCATTCCACTAGTTATTTCTAATATACTATATATAAAAATATAAAATTAGATTTACTTCAAGAAAATCATTAGATAAAATCACTAGTTTCTAACATTATAAATTAATTTATAAAATTTATTTTTGATTATCGTACAGCATTTGTTCTCTACCAACATGATACACGCTATCATATAAATACCGAAGAAAGAAACGAGACAGAATAACGACAACAATTTTATGTGCTTGTATTTTATACGAGAGAGTTCGCGTTTGTGTTTTTCTATTTAATTTCCTGATGAACTAGCAAAATTAAGTAAAAGCTAGGGGTGAGCATACGAAAACCGATAACCGAAAAAACCCGAAACCGAACCGATAACTGAACCGAAAATAACTGAAACCGAATTAACCGATCGGTTACGGTTAACATATGGCCAAAACCAAACCATTCGGTTACGGTTTCGGTTTTCCCTTCTTCCGTAACCAAAATAACCGAAACCGAACCGATAGTTATATACTTAAGTATTTTTCATACGTATATCTAGGGGTGTAAACGAGCCGAGCCCGAGCCTGACTGAGCTCGAGCTCGGCTCGTTATGGTTTTATGAAGCTCGAGCTCGAGCTCGGCTCGGTTCGAGCCTACAATCTTGAGCTCGAGCTCGGCTCGCTAGCAAAATCAAAAGCTCGAGCTCGGCTCGCGAGTGTTATTAAATGGGCCTACGAAATAAGGACTTGGGCTTTGGGGATGTGGGCTATAAATTATAAGAGATATATAAATAACTTATAATTATGTTTGGGCTCGTTTAGGCTCGCGAGCCCAATCGAGCTTTGTATCTCGGGCTCGATAACTAAACAAGCCATATTTCAGGCTCGAGCTCGGGCTCGGGCTCGTTAAGGCTCGGCTCGTTCGGGCTTTTTACAGAGCCGATCCCGGGTAGCTCTCGAGCCGCTACGTGTCATTTACACCCCTACGTATATCCATGTATTTGGAACATATTTTCATGTATTTCCGGTATATTTCATGTATATCTATGTATTTGAAATATATCTTTTATGTAACTCATGTATTTTTTATGTATATCCATATATTTAAAGCATTTTTTTATTTGTTTCCTCGGTATTTCATGTATTTTTCTTGCGTTTTCATATATATTTGTATTCTTGAAAAAGATCCAAACACTTTATTAGCTATTTTAAGTTTATAATTTTGCACAAGTTTTATGTTTGGATATTAACCAAACATAACCGAAACCGAACCGATAACCGACATATTAACCGAATTAACCGAACCGACATAACCGATCGGTTTCGGTTATGGTTTTTCCTAAAACCGAACTTCGGTTATCGGTTTCGGTTATATGTAAAAACCGAACCGAACCGACATTTGCTCACCCCTAGTAAAAGCGCCGGTTCGGTTAAGTCATACCCGATTAACCGGAAATGTGATTCGTTTACGGTTTTGATGTGTGACATAACAAAATTAGCCAAATCACACCGATTATGCATAATCATCCAACTCCAACTATTTTTGTTATAAAAATATCTATGAAATTGAATCAAAAACACCTATGAAATTGAATCAAGAACAATATAGTCGAATGCTTCGAGCTTATTATTGATTAATGAAAACGAAAATTGCAAAGGAAATTGTAAAAGAAAAGACCGATTACAAACTAATAGATCAAGAGTATTTATAAACCCTAAATCCCCAAAAGGTTTGTTAACGTCTGTTAACATTCCATCTTCACAACAAAACAGGCCCTTCAAACTTTTCACTCTTGACAATATTGGCCTAAACCTTATTAAAGCATAAAAGAACTTTGAAACTTGTCACAACTAGTCCCTCAACTTTTAGTGACTAGTTTGACTTGTTGTTTGACCATGTTTATGACTCAAATATCCAACAATCTTCACCTTTGAGTCACTAATCAACACCAGACTACCTTTCCAAACAACTGATCCAAACATCTGTTCTAAACATCTGCTCACCAATCAGCTGTTCCAAACATTTGTTTAACCACAGTCTCAAACAGCTGTTTGCTTAATAGACTTTTCCTGGACCATTCTGCCCTTCCTTTAACAACTGTAATTCCTGAATCAACACTCTCCAAATCTGATCCATGTTGTATAACACTTTCCATCCTTAAAGAACATTCAAAGACTTGACATTCACCACTGGTTTTGACCCATTTTGTAACACCCCAACCGATGGCGGAATCATCGAGGTGCCACGTAGTGACGATTGTTCAAAAGCTCATGGTACTAAAATGTAAATATTATTGAATAATCAAAATTGTCTTACATGGAAATGGAAAATACATTGTCTAAATGAAATGTAAATATTGAAATAACTGAATTAAAATAAAGCACTAAATGTTCCTTGTTAAAGCATTAGATCAAACTGCACCTGAAACATGTACAAAATAGATTTGGTCAACATATGAAATGTTGGTGAGCATCCCTAGTTTTGATATATATAGTAGGTTGAAAAGTTATACAATTCAAGTGCAAGCTACAGTGCAAATATGTAAACTATGTATCATACAAATGAGCGAAATCAACCCTGTGACTGTATAATGTACTGTATGAACTGTAGTGTACTTATCCAATAAATGGATAATAACTTAACAATGGCCACGGATTCTCCGATGAAAAAGGGGGAGAATCAATCTAGGCGGGTTGTCAATCCAAATAGCGCTATCCAATGTTAAGGTCGGCTTGTACCATGTTAATGATTTCACTAAGTACAAATGTAATCCACATGTATTGTCTAAGCATAAAGCACGTTGTAAGCAATGCACATAGTACTAGAATTGTATTGTAAAAATGTAATCTTGTATTTGAAATTGTAATAGTGTACATGTAACACCCCAAAAATGTATAAAAGCAAAAAGGGGTAGGAATACTCACAGTTCACGTAATAACTTGAATTTGAACTTGGACAACGAAATATGAATTGAGACTACTCCCAAATGATTAACCTAAAGTAATTGATAATGTGTAAGTGAAATAACTCTAGGATACATGTATTTCTAGGGCTTCGAATTGGGGATAACGTTTATTTGTTTAATAAACAAATTGTTTATTAAATATAAGAAATTTAGTAAATAAGTAAATAAAAGTCTTTTTGTAAAATTTTAAGTTGAATATAGTCACAACATAAGGTTTTAGGTATGAAAATAATTTTTATAAAATTATTTTCTTGAAAATAGAATATTTAATCTAATTATTTCAAATTGTCAAAATACGACTTTAATATCTAAAAATATTAAAATCAAAGAATTTCTGAATTAAAAATTGTATTTCAATTCTATATGAATAGAAATAATTTATGTAAAATTTTGGTACAAAAATATTGTAAAATGAATTTATTATGATTTATTTATAATTAAAACTAACCAAAATTAATTAAAAATATAAAATGGCCGGTTTTTCAGAATTAAAAATTATTTCTGAAATGTTTATGAATATACAAGTTGAGGATAATTTTTGTGGAAATTAATAAGATCGTTTTGATATTTTTATAGATTTTTATAAATAAAGTAGAATAAACTTGATTTAATTGTTATAAATATTAAATAAATGAATTTCAGAAAAAATAAAAATTGTAGATAAAGCTTTGTCATTAGATTTGATAAATATAATTTTTTTAGAATTTATAAAAAGGTTTTAATATTTAAAAACGAATTTATAAGATTTAAATGTATAATATATAATTATAATGATTTGTTGAAAAAAAAATTGAAAAAGAAAAGAAAACAAGGCCACAGCCGGGACTCGAACCCGGGTGCCTTTGGTCACCAACCATGGTCACAACCACTTGACCTAGGCCTGTGGTTGTGACATTCCTCAGATTAAATAAAATAAATATGCTTTGCCATTCCAGTTTATCCCCAATTCTAATGTTACGAACCCTAGATTCTACAATCAAACAATCCATACATTTTGAACCCGATTAATGTTAGGGTTTTTATTGTATGATTGCCGACTAATAAAACCCACAAAAACAATTGGACTCACAGTGTTGTTTCGTTGATGAATGCCCGGTCAAAGCCAAAAGTCAAACAACGAGGAGAATGATAATAACAGTGAGATTGGAGAAGAATTGAAGGTGGAGAAGAGAGTGTGAGCGAGTTTCAAAGGTTCGAAGCAGATCAATTTATAGTGTAATGGTTTGGAGGCTCGATTTGGCAACGTTGACTATGATTTGAATGTGTGACGCGTTTATAACAAAAAAGGTAAGAATTGAAGGTTAATTGATGCGTAATCAACTCGTTCTAGGCCGGACATCACGAATCCAAGTCAACCATGGTTAAATTACATGTTAATAGTGTCAATTGAATGGTCAAAAGAAAAGGAAAAAAAAAATAAATAAAAAAAATGTCTGCTGCTGCTGATCGCGTTCAGGAAGAAAAGAAGAAGAAAAGGGACGCGTAGAGAGGGTATTAATACATTTTGAGTTGAGATCAAAACAGGAAACCTTCGTAGCTCAGTTGGTTAAGCTTGTGGGTGTGCATTGGTTGACCCGGTCGTCTACCCGGGTTCGAATCCTGGGAGAGGCAAAGTTTTCCTTTTTTTTTTGTTTAAAGACAGAAGGGGGAGGGAGGCATTTGGGCCGGAGGTGTTGGGCCGGTGTTCTGGGCCTTGCTGGGCTCACGTGTGGACAGGGCCAAAGGGTGAAGGGAAAAGTCTGGTGGGCCTGCTGATGGTTTCCGATGGGCTCCAAGATAGGTATAAAGAGTGTGTTTGGGGTTATGTTTAATGGGCTAGGTTGGTTTAGTAGGTGGTAAAAGGTAATGACTAACTTTATTATTATTTATTATTATTATTATTATTATCATTATGATAAAATGTGGCGTTCAAGATAGGAGGTGCGAAATAATAAAAAAAAATGTATGTATATTTTTAATAATAATAATGATAAAAGTGACGGATGTCACAGCATCCCCTACTTTTAGAATCTTCGTCCCGAAGTTATTAGAAACATAGGGTTATGGATGCTTGGGTAAAAATTAAGATAACTGTGGTTCGGAAAATTCGAATGATTTTGGATAAGAGGTTTGATAGGTGTGAGTTAAGGATTAGGTTCGTCTTGAATAATAAGGAAAATAAGGATCTAGTAATTCACTAAGTTTCAAGTTTTAGGAATCCTATGATAAATGTACGAGTTGACTAACTATAGAAACACTAAATGAACTATCAAGTAAACAGAGCTTGTTCCTGGTCCGACTTCCAGTCTCATTTTCAATGCATCATTAGTGTTTGTATACAGGGTGTACCGCAGCTAACCCACCACACCTTTGATACCTTGAAAACGTATTGGACGCCTTTCCAAAAACTCTAATAGAATTTCACACTACCCTAATGTACCTGTAAATTCATGATTACGTTCCGGACCGGAATCATCAATTTACCTTACATTAAAGTTTTGCGTCCTTCTATGACCCCACCGATTGTTGAGCAGGTTTGATAGCCTCCACCAGTCGTGGAGTAGGTTGTAGGGCCTCTCCCGACTGTTTGAAAAGGTATAGTGACCTCTACCAATCGTTGAGTATGTTTGATAGCCTTCACCAGTCGTGGAGCAGGTTGTAGGGCCTCTCCCGACTGTTGAAAAAGGCATGATGACCTCTATTAAGTGCAGCAATTATTATTCACATAGATTGCAAATTGATAGCATGTTTATGCTAGCAAGTTTGTAAGTACTACAACCATTAAGTGTAAGTGTTATCTTAGTGGCCTATAGAAATAGATGATAAGTATCATGAATAACTAAATGTTCAATAGATTGTTAAATCAAAGGAAAAAATTCAAGTTTCATATAACAAACAATGATGTTTTTAGAAAAGCCCTATAGAATTAATTATTAAGTTTTTAGTAGTTTGATTTTCATGGAAATCAAGTCCAAATGTTTCAATAAAATGTAAGGTAGAGTCTGAAACTTATATGATATAAACGTAATCGAATATGATAAATTTTCAATCTGTGTACGTACACAATAGTATGCAAGGAAATTTCTAGATGTTATATGCCTATGAGTATGACATAATTGGGTACAAAATGATAATAAGATCAAGAAAATGAAAACACGAGTATCATGAATAATTAAATGTCCAGTGAATAGTCAAATTAAGGGAAATCAAGTTTCACAAACTATGATGTTTTGGAAAAAAAAAAAAAATCATGTAGAATCAAGTATCAGGTTTTTAGTAGTTTGATTATCATGGGTAACTAGCTCACGTGTGAGAAGGTGAAGGATATGAATTTAGTTCTTGAGAGGATGATGAAAATTTTTGAAGCAGAATCAAGGTTGTGAGAGATGGTGAATGTGAAGATAGTTGATAAAGAGTTTATTTTATAGTAAGGAGATTATATAGTAGTGTAAATTTTGGGGTTTGGATCAAAGGTTATAATCAAGTGTATAAGAAAACATGATTGTGGTGTATGCCAAATATTGTAAAAATTTGAACAAGTTGAAAATGGGTGAGTGTTGATGGAGAATCTAGAGACTAGATATTATTCCAAAAAAAAAAATATTTTCAAAATTTGGTTTTGTACATAAGGCAAAAGTTGTTAAATAGTACAAGCTAAGTAGGCTTTGTAATAGTTTAAAACATTATATAGAAAATCGTTTGTTACGTCAATAAATAATCAATTGAATTTAAGTTCGAGGAAAATATGTACTTTGTAAAGTTGCTAGGTAATACAACTAGTTTTAGAAATCTTTAGTTTGTGCTAAAGTATGAGGTTATAGTTTTTAAAATAAATAACATGCAGAGAAAAGAAATAATATGATTTGGGTAGGGTGTTGAATATTTAAAAAGTGGCTAAGAGGGTAAGGTGAAGTGTGATTGTGAAATCCATAGATGGTTATGAAAGTATGAACTTGTAAGCAATATATGAAAATCATGAAATACAAAATATTGTATATGAACCGAGAGAGTATTATTGAAAAAAAGTTTGCATAAAATGTTTGGAGTGCCCTTATCTAGCTGTAAAGCCCAACAAGAACGTTTGACTTTTCAAAGGAATTGAATCCAATGGTGTTCAAAGAAGACATGCTTTAGCCTATAAGTGGACACTCACTCCAGGAATCCCCAGGTAAGCATAACAGGTCCGTTATTGGATTTATGCGCTATGCTTGCCTATGCCAGAAAACCCAGTGTACAGGCATCCACCCTTCCAGATTGCACGTGTTCTATCACACTCATTAAAGCTCAACAACTTTGAAGGAGCAAAATAAGAGCAGGCATTATGTCTAAGAGTGTCTTCATGAAAGGTACTGCTCCCGTTCTATGATGATGTAAACCTTCCACTCCTTGTAAGACACCATTTCTATGCACCATGATGAAAGATGAGAAAAATGGAGAGAGAGAAGAAGGGGAAGATAGAAGAAGGAAAGTAGAGGGAAATGAGGGGTAAGGTAATTCAGGAAGTATTATGCATGAAAGTTGAAGTTCGGTTATAGTCTAGGCCATTTTATCTAATAACCTAGTTCCCTATAACCATGGCTCTGATACCAATCTGTAACACCCCAACCGATGGCGGAATCATCGAGGTGCCACGTAGTGACGATTGTTCAAAAGCTCATGGTACTAAAATGTAAATATTATTGAATAATCAAAATTGTCTTACATGGAAATGGAAAATACATTGTCTAAATGAAATGTAAATATTGAAATAACTGAATTAAAATAAAGCACTAAATGTTCCTTGTTAAAGCATTAGATCAAACTGCACCTGAAACATGTACAAAATAGATTTGGTCAACATATGAAATGTTGGTGAGCATCCCTAGTTTTGATATATATAGTAGGTTGAAAAGTTATACAATTCAAGTGCAAGCTACAGTGCAAATATGTAAACTATGTATCATACAAATGAGCGAAATCAACCCTGTGACTGTATAATGTACTGTATGAACTGTAGTGTACTTATCCAATAAATGGATAATAACTTAACAATGGCCACGGATTCTCCGATGAAAAAGGGGGAGAATCAATCTAGGCGGGTTGTCAATCCAAATAGCGCTATCCAATGTTAAGGTCGGCTTGTACCATGTTAATGATTTCACTAAGTACAAATGTAATCCACATGTATTGTCTAAGCATAAAGCATGTTGTAAGCAATGCACATAGTACTAGAATTGTATTGTAAAAATGTAATCTTGTATTTGAAATTGTAATAGTGTACATGTAACACCCCAAAAATGTATAAAAGCAAAAAGGGGTAGGAATACTCACAGTTCACGTAATAACTTGAATTTGAACTTGGACAACGAAATATGAATTGAGACTACTCCCAAATGATTAACCTAAAGTAATTGATAATGTGTAAGTGAAATAACTCTAGGATACATGTATTTCTAGGGCTTCGAATTGGGGATAACGTTTATTTGTTTAATAAACAAATTGTTTATTAAATATAAGAAATTTAGTAAATAAGTAAATAAAAGTCTTTTTGTAAAATTTTAAGTTGAATATAGTCACAACATAAGGTTTTAGGTATGAAAATAATTTTTATAAAATTATTTTCTTGAAAATAGTATATTTAATCTAATTATTTCAAATTGTCAAAATACGACTTTAATATCTAAAAATATTAAAATCAAAGAATTTCTGAATTAAAAATTGTATTTCAATTCTATATGAATAGAAATAATTTATGTAAAATTTTGGTACAAAAATATTGTAAAATGAATTTATTATGATTTATTTATGATTAAAACTAACCAAAATTAATTAAAAATATAAAAAGGCCGGTTTTTCAGAATTAAAAATTATTTCTGAAATGTTTATGAATATACAAGTTGAGGATAATTTTTGTGGAAATTAATAAGATCGTTTTGATATTTTTATAGATTTTTATAAATAAAGTAGAATAAACTTGATTTAATTGTTATAAATATTAAATAAATGAATTTCAGAAAAAATAAAAATTGTAGATAAAGCTTTGTCATTAGATTTGATAAATATAATTTTTTTAGAATTTATAAAAAGGTTTTAATATTTAAAAACGAATTTATAAGATTTAAATGTATAATATATAATTATAATGATTTGTTGAAAAAAAAATTGAAAAAGAAAAGAAAACAAGGCCACAGCCGGGACTCGAACCCGGGTGCCTTTGGTCACCAACCATGGTCACAACCACTTGACCTAGGCCTGTGGTTGTGACATTCCTCAGATTAAATAAAATAAATATGCTTTGCCATTCCAGTTTATCCCCAATTCTAATGTTACGAACCCTAGATTCTACAATCAAACAATCCATACATTTTGAACCCGATTAATGTTAGGGTTTTTATTGTATGATTGCCGACTAATAAAACCCACAAAAACAATTGGACTCACAGTGTTGTTTCGTTGATGAATGCCCGGTCAAAGCCAAAAGTCAAACAACGAGGAGAATGATAATAACAGTGAGATTGGAGAAGAATTGAAGGTGGAGAAGAGAGTGTGAGCGAGTTTCAAAGGTTCGAAGCAGATCAATTTATAGTGTAATGGTTTGGAGGCTCGATTTGGCAACGTTGACTATGATTTGAATGTGTGACGCGTTTATAACAAAAAAGGTAAGAATTGAAGGTTAATTGATGCGTAATCAACTCGTTCTAGGCCGGACATCACGAATCCAAGTCAACCATGGTTAAATTACATGTTAATAGTGTCAATTGAATGGTCAAAAGAAAAGGAAAAAAAAAATAAAAAAATAAAAAAATGTCTGCTGCTGCTGATCGCGTTCAGGAAGAAAAGAAGAAGAAAAGGGACGCGAAGAGAGTATATTAATACATTTTGAGTTGAGATCAAAACAGGAAACCTTCGTAGCTCAGTTGGTTAAGCTTGTGGGTGTGCATTGGTTGACCCGGTCGTCTACCCGGGTTCGAATCCTGGGAGAGGCAAAGTTTTCCTTTTTTTTTGTTTAAAGACAGAAGGGGGAGGGAGGCATTTGGGCCGGAGGTGTTGGGCCGGTGTTCTGGGCCTTGCTGGGCTCACGTGTGGACAGGGCCAAAGGGTGAAGGGAAAAGTCTGGTGGGCCTGCTGATGGTTTCCGATGGGCTCCAAGATAGGTATAAAGAGTGTGTTTGGGGTTATGTTTAATGGGCTAGGTTGGTTTAGTAGGTGGTAAAAGGTAATGACTAACTTTATTATTATTTATTATTATTATTTTTATTATTATTATTATCATTATGATAAAATGTGGCGTTCAAGATAGGATGTGCGAAATAATAAAAAAAATGTATGTATATTTTTAATAATAATAATGATAAAAGTGACGGATGTCACACATTTCCAGCTTACCACTTCTGTTGACTCAGAAACACCACAGAACTTGACAATTTTGCCCCTGTAGCTATCTTCCACCTTTTCAACCAGCATTACCTGAACTTTGGAACCACTAAGCACCAACCAAGTATCATACAATGAACATACCTTTTCCTTCATTATCTTCCAACCCTTGATCTCTTTTGCTTCATTCCCAAATTCAACACTAGTCAAAAAATTAACTGCTTTAACCACTATCCAGTCCCTTTCAACATAGGACTGCCTTTCACAAAACAGATCTTTGCACAACTGAGCAATCTTTCCTGCACACTCACCAAGCAACTCCACCTCAATCTGGACAACCTCACCTTGTGCAGCCTCCATCTCAGTCAAAACTCCTTCTAGACACAGCCTAATTAAACTTGCTGCCTATTATAATTGACTTCAAATTACCTAGTCCATCTATCCTGGTCATCTTAACACCTTCAGGACCTCTTAATAACACACCATAACAACCTGTTACTGGATTGAACTCCACCTGACTAGAACAATCATACACATTTGAGCCAACCATTTCCAAAACTACCCCTCTTGGAAACACACCTTTTCTAACCAAAAGATTATCACCAACTTCACCTAGACACCAGTTCACAATCCTACCACACACTTCACCATGAACCACCATTGACTGTCCTTCACCAGAGATCAACATCCTGTTATTCAACTCCAACACAGTCTTACACCTCTCTGAACCATTCCCATGATCAACATCATGACTACATTTCCCAATCAACATGGTTCATCTGTGTGATCCATGAACTCTTTCTCACTAGGCAACACATGACCATCCAGAACATACACATTACTCACATGTCTAGTTCCAGTCATCACAACCTCTTGATTATTCATAATCAAGACCTTACCATCTCTCAACCACACATGGTAACCTATCTTTTCTAAAAAACCCAATGACAACAAATTCCTATTCAAGTCAGGAACATACCTTACATCATGTATATCAACAATATCACCATTGTCCATCATGAATACAACTGTCCTAACCCCTTGAATCTCACAAGTTCTGTCATCACCCATCTTGACTTTAACAAGATTACCATATTTCAGATCCCTGAAATACCCCTGATCATATGTCATCCCAAAAGACCCTCCTGAATCTAAAATCCATCTTTCTGAACAAAATTCTTCACTGGTCACCACAAGAACATCACAAACATCACAATCATCTGATAAATCACCTTCTTGTTGCCTGTCATTATCAAACCTCTATTCACCCTTTCTTTTCTTCAATTCAGGGCAATCTCTCTTCAAATGATCTTCTGAGTGATAAACATAACACCTCCTCTTGAACTTGATTCTCCCTATAATCTTGAATCCTTCTGATTAGTCTTTCCTTTCACAAGCAATGCATCTCCACCATCTTCTACCACATCTGATCTTCTTTTCAACTCTTTTGAATTCAGGGCAGCCAAGACTTCATCCATAGTCATTGTCTCCCTTTCGTACATAAGAGTATCCACAAAATGCTCATATGAAGATGTCAATAATGTGAGAAATATAATGGCCTAATCTTCACCATCCAATTCAACTTCAATATTCTCAAGATCCAAGATAAGTTTATTAAACTCATCTGTATGTTCATATAGTGTTTTACCAGGACTCATCTGAAACGTATGCAACTTCTTCTTGAGATACAACCTGTTGGCCAATGACTTGGTCATGTACAGGGTCTCAAGCTTTGCCCATATACCTGCTGCAGACGTTTCTTTTGACACTTCCCTCAACACCCTGTCACCTAGACTCAATATGATCGAATTATAAACCTTTTCTAACATCTCCTTCTTCTCTTTATCTGTGAGATCACCAGGAATATGATCCTCACCCCTCAATGCATCAACAACACCATTATGCACTAATAGGGCTCTCATCTTCATCCCCCACAGACTAAAATCGTTTCTTCCATCAAACTTCTCCAACTCGAACTTCGTCGTCACCATTCTTGATTTTTACACACGGATAACACAAACCAATTTCACAGAATTAGAGCAACCTAGCTCTGATACCAATTGTTATAAAAACATTTATGAAATCGAATCAAGAACAATATAGTCGAATGAGCTTATTATTGATTAATGAAAACAGAAATTACAAAGGAAATTGTAAAAGAAAAGACCGATTACAAACTAATAGATTAAGAGTATTTATAAGCCCTAAATCCCCAAAAGGTTTGTTAATGTCTGTTAACATTTCCTCTTCACAGCAGAACAGGCCCTTCAAACTTTTCACTCTTGACAATATTGGCCCAAACCTTATTAAAGCATAAAAGAACTTTAAAACTTGTCACAACTAGTCCCTCAACTTTTAATGACTAGTTTGACTTATTGTTTGACCATGATTATGACTCAAATATCCAACAATTTTGATGAGTGAACTTACCCGAAATTGATCCACAACCAATGCTTAACCGACTAATACTTAACGATTATTGGTTATGGTTATAGTTAAGTAGTCTTCCATAACCGAAGTTTGGTTATAGCATATTAGAATTTGTAGTACAAACTATTTTATTATTAACAAATTTAGGAGTTAGAAAAATATAAAAATTTATTTATTAATTCTTTATAACCCTTCATTTTATTGCATAAAAAGATCTTTATAACCTGTGCATCAAAGTATATTTAAAAACTATCTTACTTAATGTTCGGCATGTTTATTTATTTCCATGTATAATCAAATTTCAATTAATAAACTTTAACCCAACTATCATTTGAGGGAAGTGGAGATTTTGGCTGAAGGTCACAAGTCTCAAGTTCGAACCCGATCTCAACTGTGTTTTATTGGAGTAGGCCTTCACGTGACAAGTTTGGTTTTTTTTTTTTTTTTCCTGAAATTAGAGATGGTGAACTTGAGCTACCCAACGCTGTTTGCGATCGTGGACGTATGCCGTATGAGGTCGCCTTATGCAATGTGTTTAATCAGAGTAGCCGGGCTTTTATTTGTTAGCTGTTAATTTTGTTTTTGTTCATAAGTTAATGACGATAAGGATTTTAAGCCACAACTTCTAGACACTTTCAAAATTAGTTTTGTATGAAAAGTGTCCAATAATTGCTGGAAAGCTTGAAGAAATAATATTCTTTGCATGTGATAGATTAGATAGTTGAAACAAAAATAAAATATTTTAAATATAATAATTTTGGCTTGTTTGATTAATTTTTAGGCCAATCATCTTAAAGGTAAAAGAATATTCAGTTGTTGCATGAAATAAGAAAGTTTTGAAGAACATTTGTGGTCTTTTCATGCTTCCTAACTTTTGATTTTGATGGCCGATCTTTCTTCATACAATATCTTGTTCCAAACAAATAGTATCAAAAGAAACATTATTGTTCCATTAGTGTTTTGTTATTATAATTATAAATTATAAATAAAATAATTATGAAATTTGCTTACTACGTACCTAACCAATTTTATACAGTTTAACTTAAGATAATATTAATGGAAAATTATTAAATAATGCAAAACTCTTCATTTAGGTTAATTAGTTTAAGTTGATTTGATTAAATAAGCAAACACAAAAATTTAAATTTAAAGAACTTAATATAATAAAAATTTAGTGAAACTCGGTATTCTCACTATTTTGTAAAACTCCAAACCGATTAACATTCGAAACATAACATCATACTTAGATAGGATACAACTAAGCAACCGATTTTCCAAGCTCGTCTTTTACGTAGATGATACATATAGCTAGCTCCCAAGAGAGACAATTTTGAGTGTAAAAAGTACCAAAAAAACTAAAATAAATCCTTATACATCATATTTTTAAACACAGATAATAAACGATGTTTTCACCCATAAGACCATGTGCATTGGTGGGTGAAATTTGAAGGCCTTAGTTGGGCATTTTTTGACATGTGGCATGTGGTGCCACGGCTTGAAATAAAAAATGGATGTAATGGGGCATGTGGGGCCACATGCCATTTTAAAATTTAAATAAACAAACTAATATTTCATTTAAATAACATAATTAAAATAAATTAAAATTACATAAATAAAAAAAACGAACATACTATGAAAAAAACCAAAAATAAAATAAAAAAAAGTCATTTAAATAATACTAAAAAACTAAGATAATACTAAAAAAACTAATAAAGCTACAATTCATCGGTTTCGTCAAATTCGTCTTCGTCTTCCTCTTCTTCGTCACCCTCGTGCGGAATATATCGAACCGACCATGCATGTTGTACCAAATCCAACGCTAAAGCGTTATGTGTATCCTCGTTACGCACCTCATGCGAGTTGAGGATTCTATTCTCCATTGTCGCTTGTGGCAATTTCGTTGGTGTGTCCGGTACATAATTTTGACACGTTGCTTTTCCTTCGTCTTCAAGAATCATGTTATGCATGATTATACACGCATACATAGCATCTCTCATTTTTTCTTTGCTCCATGCACGACAAGGATTTCTAATATAATGTCAATGCTGTTGAAGTACCCCAAAGCATCTCTCAATGTCCTTTCGCGAAGACTCTCGCACTTTCTTAAAACATGCTCGTTTTTCATCGTTCGGATTACTAAACGTCTTCACAATAATCAAATACTTAGGATATATTCCATCGGCCAAAAAGTATCCGTGTGAGTAGTAGGTTCATTAACATAAAAAGATGTCATTGGTGCTCTACCAGAAATGAAATCTTCTAACAAGGGTGACTGGTGAAAAACGTTTATTTCATTGCATGACCCCGCGACACCAAAGTAAGCCGACCAAACCCAAAGGTCATGTGAAGCCATCGCCTGAAGAATTACCGTTGGCTCTCCCTGGTCACCTCGTGTGTGTTGACCTCGCCATGCCATTGAACAATTATTCCATAGCCAATGACGACAATCAATGCTCCAATCATTCCTGGTAAACCATGTTCATTTGAATGAACCTCATACATCTTTTGTAGATTGTACCAACTTGCTCTTCTTAGGTAACGTGCACCGTACAAATGTATTATTCATTTAAAAGAATATAACTTTTATAAGAATAAATAAATAAATAAATTTTAGATAACATAAATAAATAAATAATTTTTATAAGAAAATGTAGTGTACCTTGACAAAAATGCTCTAAGGTGTCGTGTGTCGTTTTCTCGGCCAACTTTAAGTATTCGTCATTTATGTCAGTCGTGTTCCCGTACGCAAGGATGCGTAGCGCTGAAGTACACTTTTGAATCGCGGTAAATCCAAGCGCCCCTCTCGCATCCGGCTTTTGTTTGAAGTAGTCAAACGCGTTTTCCAAGTCTCCCGAAATGCGTAGAAATAAACGTTTGCTCATCCGGAAACGACGCTAAAAACTCTTGGGTCCGGATAAGTTGGCTCTTCATCAAAGTAATCTTTCATTAAACGAGCGTTAGCCACCAAGCGGTCGCGTTCCATATATTTTCTTCGCAAAATAGGACGTGGAGGATTACTAACATGTTTCATATGCTTCGTTGCCAGCGCACAAGCACTTGTAACCACCTCTTGCTCGATCTCCTCGTCGGTTGATTCACCCGTATCGCCTAAAAACTTTTTGTAATAATAATCCCGGATGCCAGATGAGGATGTCGGAGAACTCGTTTTTTTTATAAAAATAAGTTGGTAAAGTTTATAAATTGAGGTTTGGTGTTTTGTATAAAATTGTGTGAGATGGTAGTGCGTTTTTTTTTTTTTTTTTTTTTTTATAAAATTTTGTTGGTAAATATATAATTTTTTTTTAACATTGCATCACAATCCCAATTCCAACGCCTTTTTTTTCGAACGTTGCCACCCACACATTATGATTGGATGGGTCAATTATTTCACACCGTAAAATATTTCGCTTGAGGTCGGTTAGCGCCCCTTTAACACAAGGAGGGGGGGGGGGGGTTTCCCATGTGAAATGGGCGCGAAATTCAGGCATAAACGCCCCATTTCCCCACTATTACGTTTGGTCTAAGTAGTCTTAATAGCCGAACAACATCTTAGGTCGCGACTTTGTGTTATAATAATTAATCTGTTCTTGATCAACTATGTAAATATATTTCTATGAATTCGTCCATTCATTTAATAACGAATAGTAATGATTAATGACAGTGGCGGACTCAGAAATTATTTTCTCGTTACGTTTGGTCTAAGTAGTCTTAATAGCCGAACAACATCTTAGGTCGCGGCTTTGTGTTATAATAATTAATCTGTTCTTGATCAACTATGTAAATATATTTCTATGAATTCGTCCATTCAATTAATAACGAATAGTAATGATTAATGACAGTGGTTTAACCGAATTTTTAAGGGATGCGCTTGGAATTTTTGCCTTTAAATTACATTAAAAAAATTTGTTTTAAAGGGGGCATCCGCCCCCTTAACCCCTTAATATGTATGTAGGTACGCCACTTATTAATGATAAAATCAATCTTTAAGTTGAGGGCAAGATCACAAACTTCTCCTGTGAAGTTTTTGTTTAACAACTATTTATATGTTTTTAGAACCAATTGGATATATCATTTAATTACAGTTATACCAGTGATATAATTGTATGACTGTATTCACATTTTTAATGTATTTTTTTTCTTCATAAAAGTACATAAAAATCTTTGCTTTTATCAGTAGTATGAGGGTTTCACTACGGGTCTATAAAAATAAAAAATAAAAAAAAAATCAAAATCTATTCCTACAACTTTTATTTGAATATAAATAGGTGTTTACCGACAGCATCTTAAATAATAACGGGTTGTTAAATATATATAGAATTATAACCATTTTTTATGCAGGTTAAATACTAGACGACAATTTTCTTCAAATGAAAATAAAAGCTTATGATTTATTGCTTTGTTTCCCTATATATTATTGGGTATTCTTTTCATATATGATTGTTTCTTTTTTTTCCTTTTTTTTAATAATATTCTTGCTTCTCCATCTCTCTCACTCTATGTTTTGAATCCGACAAAGAACCCGGATTCACACTCTTCTTCACGTGTAACGTACGTTTCCTAAATGGGAACTTTCTATATTTTTAATCTATATAGGTTAAGAAGTAATTAATAACCTACTGTTTTTTAAATGAAATCTATATAGAATATGTATTATTGCTAGGTGTTTATGAACTATTAGGTAAGGGGTATACAAGCGGCTAAACCACCCCTTCTGTCTCGGATAGAGTGGGGCATGTAGAGTTCTCGGTTGATATTCGAATGAATGATACAGGGCCGGTGATGAGGGGGTGCAGGGAGGACTCCCGGCCCGGGCCCAATTTCTAGAGGGGCACTTTGAGCGGCGATGAATGTTTTCTTTCTGCAAGTATTTTCCTTTTGTTTTCGACAAAAAAAAAAAGATTTCATCTTAAACATCACTAGATATAAACGCAGGAAGATGAAGAGTAGATAAGGAAGAATATGAGTCATACATCAAAAAAAATTATTGGAAGGATACGATAGAATTAAAAAAAGTTGATCTGTGTTACTTGAGATTTGTGTTATGGTATAGTAGTTGTGCAACCTGTGTAGGGAATTTTAATATATAGTAGTACTATAAAACATTAATTGTCTCATGCTTTTGCACATGGTGTAAGTCAAATTCATTTTTTATTAAAGAACTTTTGAAGTCTACACATAAAAGATAATGGCCTTTCAAATTATTATGGAATTTTAAGAAATTGTGTTTTTTTATAAGCCAATTAGCCAAACATATTAATTTTTATAATTATTACGACACTTTTATTTCTATATCCGGTTCGACCGGTCCGACTAGGTAACGGTAAGGACACCGGTTTAACTTCCGCTTTGGTTATGAAAACATTGCTTAAAAGATTTAAGACTAAGAGGCACATATTTCGTGACTCGGCTGGGCACCTAACTTTTCAGGGACGGCCGTGGAATGATATTCGAATGAAGTGTGTGATTGGTGAAACCTAGGGTAGTGTAGGTGACTAGTACACCCTCCACCAAAACACATCCTCCTTAGGTATGCTCTAGGATAAAATTACACCAATGTTATCATTCTAGATGTTTTTTTTTTTTTGTTATTGAAGACTTTGGCGTTACAGGCTTAAAAAAGTTACTCCCAAGTGTCATAGGAATAGGAATAGTTGCTTCCACCATTTCTTTTTTAAGTTTGTTCCCTGATATGTAGTTGTGATAATCACGTATAGGTTGCGTATTGATCAGCAAGCATATATAGGTGCTAACTTACACCAATGACTTTTAATGGAACGGGAATATAATTTTATTTCTAAAATCTAAATCACTATTTGATCACTATAGTTGTCGAACATTTTGACCTCATGAATGACTTATGTGTGTCGCTATTCTAATAAGAAAAATAAAATAGTTAAAACGACTACTAAGATTGTAAATTAAAGTTATCCGATACAAATATTATTAGCATTAATTAAGTGACACTATTGTTACATTACGTTTGGACTTTGAATAGCTTGTTGGATATAGACTTATAATTACACTTTTATTGTTGTTTAAAGGGTTCCAATAATTTTAATATAAGCATTCCAATCTTGATAACGTGCGTGTTATTTTGTTATGAATCATTGTAAGTTGATTTGATCATATATGACAATATAAATATATGAACGATAATAAATTCTTAAATATGTCTTGATTTTGAAGAACAAAATATTGTGATATCATGATAGAAGATCTAGAGTTGTCGGATGTAGATTTTTCAGTCAAGTATTTGGATTATGTATTATTGTAAATATATCTCTTTATTTAAAAGAGATATCAATTTGGACAACAAGAAAATACCAGGAGAAGAATGATTTAGTACGTGGATTAGTGTGAACTTCCAGTCACTATATATTTAAATTTAGGTCACGTAATTTTAGTGAAATTTAACAAAATTGATTCAGTTGAAAGTACAATAATATCTTATAACAGTGACGGATCTAAAAACATTTTTCAGTAGTAACGTTTTTCATTTTAGTAGCAACGTTTTTCAAATTTCGTAGAAAAAAACCAAATTTTCTACTAATTTTCCACTACGCGCGTGAAGTTGAGCCGCAACGTCCGCAACCCCTCCTCTTTAACTGGATCCGCCCCTATCTTATAAGCTTTAGTTTTCATGGAATTGATATGTAGGGTTAGGATCAAATACACAGTGAAAGAAAAATAGAAAGTCGTAGGAAGGGTATCAAACAGACTCCGATTGAACTCATTCAAGCGGCATTGGAATCGTCTTATCGAACCCTACAACGTGAGTTTTTAGGTCTTTGTTTTTTTGAGGTTTTAGCTTGTGGTTTTTAGAATATGCGTTATATCATTGTGTCTTTTATTTACCATTGTGTCTTTTTCTTATTTTCATCATTGTGTCATTTTTTCAATTCATTGTGTCTTTTTATTAAGCATTGTGTTATATTTTTTGGCACTGTATTATATTTTGTGGCTTATTGTGTCATATTTCATAATCTATTATGTATTTTGTATCCTTCTCATTTTTATTACCTTGTGTAGAATAATTTAACCCTTGATATGTAACATAGTTGTAAAACTAGTGAAATTTAGCTAGAATATATAACTGATGTCATTTTATTGAGATATGTGGAATTAAATAATATAAAATACAATGTTATCTTATAAGCTTTAGTTTTCATGGAATTGAATGTGCAATAATATCTCTCACAATTACATCTTGGATTGACACATGACATGTACAGCCACGTATTACAATATTTCTAGCTAGGGTTAAGCCTGGCTTAACAATGCAACATAGTTGCAATGTAACATAGTTGTAAAACAAAACCCAAACTTCATTTTCAAATTTAAACATTACGTTTTTCCCTCATCCATATGATATTTTTGCCATATTCTTTTCTTTTAAGCAATAGAATTGTATTTCCAAAATTCAGTGGTTTAATATTCTATTTTAAAAATAAATACATCATGATTTTTATTTATATTGTATGAGTAAAGAAAGTTTAAGGGTTTCTTTAATGGGAAATAATCCTGACATGAAATTCCTAGACTTTGAATTTTGTATCGTATAATGTTTAGATCAGTTCTAGGTTAACCCTGCGAACACGTTTATGTAATGGGTTGATCTTATAAATGAATTATGAATGTGAGGTAATATGCTTTTCGGGATACTGAAATTATAATAATAAACTAAGTGCATGAAATTAAAAAAGACACAAGGAGATCCCTTAATCATTGAGGGTCTCCGCCATAAAACCTCGTGACAATCGTCATATTGCCTAGTTACTTTTATTGCTAGTAATGACATGGATACAGTGAGAAGCTAGTGACAGAGAGTTAAGTGTTACAAGTAGATTGCAAGAGTGTAAAGTGAGTGCCTAAGTTCGACCACTGAACTCCATTTATAATAAAAAGTAGCCAAAAAACTATCCTATTATCTTGGCCTTTTACTTAGTCTTCATATCTAGATGTTAACCTTCCATTAACACACCTTTATGCTTCCGTCAACAACTAAGTCCACATTTATTTTGCAAGACCAAGTCATTAGTCGTTTAAAAGAGTAGTACCTGCGAATAATAATCAAAAGACAAGAGAGATCACAACTGTTAGAAGTAGAACTCAGGATATCGAGACTGACCAAGATACCCAATTATCCATAAAGTCTAGGATCCCGAGTGATAAAATTCACCCCTAACAATTGCCCCAAATTAATAGAGTTGTATTTTACAGCCGTAAAATTTATCTTTTAAACCATTTTCATACGGTTATAATGAGTGAGGAGTCGTGATTAGACATGGTGTTATTTTCAAGGCGAGATGACACTTACTAGCTTATCATCATAACCCCCTTTCCTTTTCTTTTTCATTATAAGCATCAATAGTAATTTCTTTAGGTTAGTTTTTCTCCCATTCTCTTTTTCTTTGTTCTCTTTAATCCGGAGCCTTCATCATGGTTAAAAAATTACTCGCTCCACATCATTAACCGT
Source organism: Ambrosia trifida (assembly GCA_028751855.1). Lineage (NCBI taxonomy): Eukaryota > Viridiplantae > Streptophyta > Magnoliopsida > Asterales > Asteraceae > Ambrosia > Ambrosia trifida. The sequence continues at coordinate 47,803,549 of CM054124.1, forward strand.
CTTCGATATCCCCCTTGATTCCATATATTTAATTGTATTTTCAAGTTATTTGGCCCAATCCATATACAAAAAAAACAACAACCTTACCCAGTAGATCCCACAATTAGCAAAGCTAAAAATAGGGTCTTGAAAGGATGGGATGTAGGCAAACCTCGCCCCTATCCTTACGAATAGAGAGACTGCTTCCAGAGAGACTCCCGGCTCCACAACACACAATCGACAAGCAAACAACATTAAAAAAAAGTAATAGAGAGCTATTGCAATTTAAAGACCCCGAATCCATATATATACAAAACTGGGCCAAAATTGTATTTTTGTGCTATTTGGTCCAACCCTTTGTAGATTAACCCTTTTTCTTCCTTTTCTTTTGCATTTCCATCGATCCATATACAAAATTTCATTTTGGAGTTATTGGGCTCAAAATGAATAAATAAACACCTAACTTGCTTATAACTTTTAAAATGGAATATCTCAATAAGCTTTAAAAAAGCAATCCTAAACATTTGTTAGATATCTATACATCTAATAAACTAAAGTCCATGAGGACATTTGGCACTCCCACATTCATCCTCCAATTACATAACCAATCAAATAATGCCAAGTGTCTCATTGTGAGAATTTATAAAATTTTCGTTTTTTCTAAAAATCAAAATTCATTAATTATATTAAATTAGGTAATTATATTAAATTAGGTAATTTATTATGATTTGGTCAAAGCTTCTCATTCAATTAATTAACTTCCCTAAAACAATTTAAACTCAAAATTCATAGAGAACATAATACAGAGAGAGAGACACACAGAGATTTAGAGAGAGAAAGTGATAAACGAACCGATCAAAACCTTCCATCACCATCGTTCATCTTATTCGTCTCTATCATTCAAGGTAACGATTTCTTCTTTGTTTTTCATACGATTTCTGTTACATATTGTTGTTTCTTATAATTATTTTCAGATTTAATCGATTTTTATGTTTCTCTGTTTCTTTCTATGTTTCCATCGCCGATCATTCATCTTCTTCTATCTCTCATTCAAGGTAATCATTGTTTCTACTTTGTTCATACGATTCCTCTTATATATTGTTGTTTTTTTGTAATTATTTTCAGATTTAAGCGATGAATGATCGGCGGTCTTTCTTTTTTCTCTGATCGTCGCCTATTTAGATTCTAATATTTCATTTATTTTTGCTGGGAATTTGATGTTCTTTATAGTTTCAGATTGAAAGAAATGATCAAAATGTGTGTGCATAGTTAGCTCATCACGGGATGCTATTTTTTTCAACCACGTACATATTCGAGGAGGTAGACCTTGTGGGGCTGGTGTGCTTGCCGGTGATAGGACCCGTGAACCATCCAAAATATAATTAGCACTAGCTGAACACCAAAGGAAGTGCATGACTCTAGCTCAGGTTTGACTTTGACCATTTGCAATTATGATCTGTATGGTTTTGAATGTGATTCATGTTTTATGATTACTCATGTTCATTCTTCTTTTGATTGTTTAAAATGTTGTACATTTATTGTAATTTGATTTGTCATTACGGATTGATACATATTTTATTAAAATTTGTTCATGTTGCATATGTTGCTTCTGTGTAGGTACTGCATTAAATTGTTTCTTTAGTTAAATATTCATGCCTGTAGGCAATAAAGTTATGATATGCAAAGTGACAATATTTAAACAACTATTTCCAATTCTAAACACCATAAACCTTAAATTTATTAGCAACTTGAGAGATCAAATGTCATGCTGCAGCAAATGGTAAGTAAATTCTAATATTTGTTTTCAATGATTAGGTATTATGTTTGTTGTTTTCAAAAATTATGAGATTTTAATAATTTTCAGATTTGTGATATGATCCTTCATGTTTTCTCAGTAGCAAAAACACGAAAATTTCCCGTGTATTATATATTTCTTCATGATATTATATTGGCTCGATGATGTTTGTCTTCGGGTGAGGTTGAATGTTCATATGTTCTTCGAGGTGTTCTTGAGGATCATAATATTAGATGAAAGGTAAAAGAATGTTGGATATTTTTTAGTGATTAATCCGCTTAGGAAAGCTATTCGGGTCGGGGTCCTGTTTGTTGATTCGGGTCTCATTTATTAGCATTTTATTTGTTTCCTAAGTTGATGGCTTAAAGTTTGGAAGGATAATTATAAGAATTAATTGTTATAAATGGTGGTTTGAAAAGTCTTGGATGTTAAAAGGAAGGGTCGAGTTTTTTGGTAAGAGATTGATTGATTGTATTATAGGAAAGTTAATAGCACAATTAGTTGTACACTTTCCATATAGTCATAGTCAAATGTATTAACAGCATAGTCAAATGTATTAACTATAATTGCTATAACTATGAATCTTGGTTTGGAAAGTTGTTGAATGGAATTGATGGTGGAATTGGTTTGTAAAGTTATTGCACTAATTTTAATACATTTTTAAAATTCTGATTTGTTTTTTTAATACTTTTTTATGGCGGTTGCAGGTGTATAACGATTGTGTTGCACCAGTGAGCAACGGTGGAGGCTGTTTGCTCAGGGTAATAGTACTCTGGCAGATTCTTGCATAGACCAATTGGAGTTTATTGTTGCACGGGCACAAAGGATTGGAGATCCAAAATATCAACAGAAGGTACATGTTTTTGCTCTTTAGTGTTAACAATTCTTGCATTTTGATATTTATCATGATTTATACAATATTGGTAACATCTAATGTTAATAATTATAATTACCATATCATTAATAACCTTTAAACACAAAATTATAAATCAAATATAAATACATTTATAAATTTACTTTTAAACATTCAAAATCAAAATTTAAAAAAAAAAATCGTTTTTTAAAATTAAAGACATTTAAACACAAAATAAATGCTTAATTCTTTGATTTGTCACATTACTATTTTTAGCGTATAATTAGCATTTATCATGATTTACACATTATTGGAAACATCTAATGTTAATAATTATGATTACCATTTCATTAATAACATTTAAACACAAAATTATTAATCATATATAAATATAAATACATTTATAAATAAAGTTAAATTTGAATTTTTTTCATCACACTTAATACGTCTATTTTCAATTGAATTACTTTATTTTCAAACATTCAAAATCAAAATTTTAAAAAAATTACGGTTTTTAAAATTAAAGTCATTTAAACACAAAATAAATGCTTAATTTTTTGATTTGTCACGTTACTATTTTTAGCGTATAATTGACATTTATCATGAGTTACACAATATTGGAAACATCTAATGTTAATAATTATGATTACCATTTCATTAATAACTTTTAAACACAAAATTATTAATCATATATAAATACATTTATAAATTTATTTTTACACATTTAAAATCAAAATTAAAAAAACGGTTTTTAAAATTAAAGACATTTAAACACCAAATAAATGCTTAATTATTTGATTTGTCACATTACTATTTTTAGCATATAAATAGCATTTATCATGATTTACACCATATTGGAAACATCTAATGTTAATAATTATGATTACCATTTCATTAATAACATTTAAATACAAAATTATTAATCATATATAAATATAAATACATTTATAAACAAAGTTAAATTTGAATTTTTTTCATCACAATTAATACGTCTATTTTCAATTGAATTACTTTATTTTCAAACATTCACAATCAAAATTTAAAAATGAATACGGTTTTTAAATTTAAAGACATTTAAACACTAAATAAATGCTTAATTCTTTGATTTGTCACATTACTATTTTTAGCGTATAATTAGCATTTATCGTGAGTTACACAATATTGGAAACATGTAATGTTAATAATTATGATTACCATTTAATTAATAACCTTTAAACATAAAATTATTAATCATATATAAATACATTTATAAATTTATTTTTAAACATTCAAAATCAAAATTTAAAAAAAAATCCAGTTTTTAAAATTAAAGACATTTAAACACAAAATAAATGCTGAATTATTTGATTTGTCACATTACTATTTTTAGCGTATAAATGACATCTATAAGGTAATAGTCGGTTAAAATTATTGAGTAATGCTCCTTTTACTTATACATGGGTCACTTTAGATAATGTTCCTTCCTATAAACGGGTCAAATAAGGTAATAGTCGGTTAAAATGTTGTTTTAGTGGTGTAGGTTCAAGTTTGTTTACTTATAAATTGGTCGATTTGGGTAATGTTCAACTTTTCCAATGGGTCAAATAGGGTAAAAGTCGCAAACAGTGTGTTTATGGTGTTTTGATTAGATTGATGTTCCTTTTACTTATACATAGGCCATAGGTGAATTGGGGCAATCTTCCCTTTTCTTAACGGGTCGATTTGGGTAATGTTTGCCTTTTCAAATGTGTCAAATAGAATAAAATGTGCTCGAAGCTTTTTTAGCGGGTCGATATGGGTAATGCTCATCTTCTCAGACGTGTCAAATTAAATTGTGAAATTTAGGTGGTAGTTAGTTTCTCACGATTATTTTTATTACTTTCTTATTGTTGAATATGCCATAAGTCTATTTTTAACACATACCATTTAAGTCGCCTTATTCAGGTTGGATTGTATTTAAGAAACCCTGTATTCTCACATGGCCAGCTTTATGCCGCATTGTCAAGAGTTAAAAGCAGGGCAGACGTGAAGATACTTATACTTGATGCTGGTGGGAAAGTGATGACTAAAACAAAAAATGTGGTTTATAAGGAAATTTTCAGCGATATTTGAATAAATGTGTATTCGTTGCTTTTAAATTTTAATAAAATTTTTCTACTTTATTTTTCTTATACGTTATACTACTACAAATAATCGTACGTTGTTGAACTGCGTGTCAACGCGGGCAAATATCTAGTGTGTTATATTTTTAATTTGAGGCGTCATAAACAAAAATACCTAAAATAAAAAACAAGAAAAATGAGAGTGAGTGGATTTTTAATGTGTATAGAGTCTACAGCGATGGTATCAAGGATATGATCAAGCAAAATCTGTGGGGACAAGTTTACGTGTTGTGCATAACTATGGATACGGCTTATACGATATATCATAAATATGGGATAAAGTCGAAATGGTACAATTTGTCCCCTACCTTGTCTGTGAGAAACTAATAACTAAATATATTAGTATGTGTTTTCAAATTAGTATGTACAAGAATTTGCAGTCAGGCATCCATTTATGTTTGCACTAATTATTATTTACACAAAACATCAAATACAAACAACTTTTTTCGTACGAACTGTACGAATCAAAGGAAAAACACGGAAAAACACGTGGGCCGTATATAACTAGAGTAATTATATAATTACTCTAGTTATACACGACCCCGCGTGTTTTTTCCTTTGATTCGTACAGTTCGTACGAAAAAACTATTTGTATGTGAACCTAACCCTTATTATTTAATTAGTCAATATATGTATAAAATAAGGTGAGATAATTTTTGAAGTTTTTGATGTTGGTTGATAAACGTCATGTATATGCAAGGGTAAATTGTGATTTATATTAATCAATGAAGCCATTATTGTATATATGGTGACAAGAACCATAACTTTATAGTTCGGCAGCCCCAGCGTAGAGGGTTGGGACTTGGGCAGGCTGAGCGACTGCCGGAGGCTCAAATCTTAGGGGCGGATTTTTTTTTTAAGAAAATGATATTTTCTACACACGTAGGGGTGTTCAATGAATCGAATAACGAATTTTTGAATTATTCGAATCGAATTTCTAGATTCGTATTCGATTCAAATAAGAAACTCGAATTCAAATCGAATTCGAATAATTTTGATTTAGTTCAAATTTACGATAAATAATAAATTGTTTTACTTTTATTTTTAAAACTAATATAAACTCCTTATTTTTAACATATAAAATACAAATCTACAAAATTGATAAACAACAATATGTCAAAAACGAGAATAGTAAAAATAGTAGAGAGTATAGTTTGTTAAAGTTTTATGATGTATAAGGTAAATATATAAAATATGGTTATGACAAAAAGTTGCAGAGACTATGAATTCTTAGATTTTGACCAAAATTTAGAAGTTCTTTTTTTATTGTGTATATTTGTGTATATAATAACGTGAATGTGTGTATATATATTTAAAAACATATACATGTTCAGTTTTTATTCAAATTTCGAATAAAATTGAATTTAAAATCATAAATTCATATTCGATTCGTATTCGATTTACCGAACTCGAATTCGAATTGAACCGAATTCGAATTGTTAATAATCGAATCGAATTCTTGGTAATCGAATTCTGAACACCCTACACACACGCGCGCGCGCGCACACACACACACACATATATATATTACTTTTTATTATATATTTTAAGCCTCTCATTTATTTTTCTTAGCAAAGATTTATAAAGATTAAAGGACAAACATTGTAGTTCGGGTTATTATAAAGTTCTTATCTCTACTAGTTACAACTAAGAGATCTAACCCATGTTTTTATTTTAAAGTTCATATATAAAATATATTTTATATATGAAAATCAGATGAATTCTGGCGACTGAGGGTCACTGAGCGCTCTTGACCCTTTTGGTTTGGTCTCATCTATTAAGGTTTAAAATCAACCTGGTTTTAAAGCATACATTCACTTTCATTTGTGGTGTGTGTAAGAAGAATCTTAATGCAAGCGAAGTCGTGTATTAATGTGTCTCTAGACACATCACGCTTAAGACAACTAGCTAGAGCAATTTGATCTCTACTGTGACGAAAAGTTGAATACAGTGACTATCCTAGCTAGCATTAGCGCGTAGGAGGTCACCATTCATACATACAAGGATTATTATGTAGACTATGTAGTGCACCACCCTCAAGTGAACTATAGCTCTTCCGAAACAAACGGGTAAAGGTTTTATTATAGGTGAAATGTAACATTTTCAAGCTGCCAAAAGGATAATTTGTTTGTAAAAATTAATATAAAGACCAACTCCATATGGTGGAGTACTTGGGTGGTACTTTTACATGTAAGGACCATGGTAAGTATTACTATCCAAGAAAAGGTTGTTTGCAATCCTCATGAGTATATTATTGATCAATAATATAATTAGGGAAATATATATCTCTGGATGTATTGCTGCTACAATATAGAATAAACATACCGAATCTATCAAGTCCAAAAATGCCAAAATTTTCTATATAGGGCATACGCAATAACTTTATTGTACATGTATTTTTAAATAGTCTTATGGTTGGGGCCTTTTAAAAAGCTCGAGCCTGATCCAAGGTAATCTCGCCTGTTAGCTGGCTTGATTTAATTAAAGCTAAAATGTTAATATATGAACTATAACGCAAAATTATAGTCCAATTTTTCATCAGTCCAAATTTATGCATTGAACTTGGATTGTAAATTCTATAGTTTATATATATTGTGCAAAATGTTAGTTTTTGTTTTTATATATAGTATGAGTAAAATACTAGAAATATCTAAAAAAACTAAAAAATAAACGATGTGACTAGAGCTTTTTATGAGTCGAGTTTGAGCTCAACATTTCAACTTGATTGATTAGATAAACAAGCCAAGTTGATCTGGTTTGTTTTATTTTCATCTTGAGCCTAACTTGGTTTGGTTCGACTCATTTACACGCTTGCAAGACTATAGAAATCAAATCACTATATTACTGTAGAGATTATAAGTGTGAAATGCTCAGTAAAACCAATTTTTCCATGCAAGATTTACAGTTGACTTAAAATCAGTGTTTAATCATGGCGTGCTCTCGAAAAATAAAAGCATAACAATCCAATATATAAAAAGATGCTTGTTAATCATAGGCTCATATATAGCATACATATTATGTATGTATGTACCTATGTGTAATGCATTATGTAGATACTCATATCATGTATGCATTATAAATATAAAGGACATTTGTGATGCAAAAAATATTGTTGTACTGTCAACTAAAATTATATGACAAATACCTAAGTTGATAACTATACGGAATAAGAACCTTTAAGTGAAATATATTTAGATGTACAAAATCATATATGCCCTAAAATCCCCTTAGATATGGGAATATCTGGCAAGTACAATGAACAAACAAAAGAACCAACATCAACAAAGCCAACCCCTTCATAATTAGCTAGCTAAAAAACTAAAAAAAAAAAAATTACAACCTATTCATTGTACACCAATCGATGATCGAAAGTCGCTACTTAACAATGAACCGTGTGTTTCTGATTACCTAAAAATAGGCAATTAACACGTAAAATGATCATCGTACATTGTTAGTACATAAGATAATAAAGATTGTTCAAAACTAAGTTTATGATATACTATTAATTATGTTCTTCTTTGGGCTTGTCTTTCTGAAACTGGAATTGGATAACATCCTCAAGTAGTCCATGATCCCTAAGCAATGTAGACGAAGATGAAGGGCAAAATCGTCTTTCTTGAAGTAGACGGGAGAATGATGATGGATGGGCACTAGCATTAGTGGTGTTAAAGCCTAGAGAAGATGATGCTATTGTATGGTTATCGAAATAAGGTAGTAGTTGTGGTTGTAGGTGTTGGTTGTGAGGTTGTGTAAAAAGAAAAGAAGTAATACCACTACAACTACCACCACCACTAAAACCACCATGACCGGTGGGTTCCGATAAGATCTCAATGTTTCCTCGAGGTGTCATCGGATACGGATGAGTGTGGGTACCTTCATAAGTTGTGATCACGATTGACGGATCATCGGACGATCTTTCAACTCGCTTCTTCACTCCACAAGCCATACTTGTGCACCTATGGTAACTCCTATTTTGTACAACAATAAAAATTGGTTCAATCTTTAACAAATATTATTGATGATTGTGTGTATATGTGTGTTTAATTATATTGATACCATGTCAATTTGAACATGATGTGTGGTTTATATTGATACCATATCAATACCAATTTGAATACCACTCGTTTAACTGAAACTAACAACATACTAACTATATTTAATTACATTGTATAAATGTATCAAAACTCCACAGGATATAGTCATATGTTAGGGCAACACAAAAAAGGGTGCAGAGAGAGAAAGAGATGGAATCTAGAGAGAGAGTATACCTAGGAAAAGGGCTGTTTTTCACAGCTTTCTGACCGTACTTTCTCCATCTATAACCATCATCCAAGTGATCGATATCAGTCTTAGTCATGAATGCAAATCTTGGTCCCCTTTGCTTTTTTGGGTTCTTCTTTTTGGGTTTTAATCTACACAATACAATGAATTGAAACAACTACACTTCAGTTCAAGAACTGAATAAAAACACACACACATACATATATAATATAATATAATTAATCAGAAAAAATAAATTCTTTTATAAGAAATAATACAATATAAAAAAAGAAAAGAAAGAATAAAGATCTATCAAATCTAGAATACTAATGCACCACATAAAACCTGTTCATCAAATCTAGTTTTGGGTGTGTGTGAAAAGGACCCAACTATTCTTGGTCAAACAAAGATCTTGAAGAAAACGTGTATGTGTGAAACTAGAAATTAATGATTTTTTTTTTGGGTCAGAAACCACTGAATTAATACCTGAAAATTACACAGGAATTAGATTTATATTGTGGAATTTAACTTTTCATGATTTCATTTATTGGCAATGAAGAAGGAATGATAAACTCATAAAAACTCTATGCGTATGTGAAAAAAAAATGCTTTTAAAAAAATGAATGGCTAATTATCAACACACACACACACACAAAACCTATAAGTGTGTGCTAATTTTGTAAAAAGATTCTCTTTATATCCATTTAGCATGATGGATCTAATGAAGAACACATACATGATTCATACAAGCTCATGTGTGTGTCAAAACACACACACACACAAAACATCATAAGTGTATACTACTTTTGAAGAAATATATTATCTTTATATTCATTTAGCAAGATGGATTTGCAAAACAACACACACAAACTCATACCAATCCATATGTGTGTAAAAAAGACACACACAAGACACAAAAACACACCCAACAGTGTGTGTAAAAAAGTAAAATAAACTAGGGTTCTTACAGTTTATTAGTAGTACTCTTTTCTTGATCATCATCACCATCATGAACATCATCTTCCTCATGAACAGATCTGCTTTTATTCTCCTGTTCAACATCGTTTGAAGAACATGAGATGGAAGAAGAGTTCTGTGTCGGTGTATTCACCATCTCCGCTGTCTCCGGTATGGTGGACACCGGTGGCAGAAGATTATTATTATTATTTTGTTCCGGTATCAAGTCCGGCTGAAGAGTAGGTTGTTGAAACAAATCGTAAAGACCCGCGCCACCGTCTTCCTGATAAGCTAACATATCAAAAAAGCCACCACCATAGGCTGCCGGAATATGATCGGAATATGTTGTGCTTGCCATTATGTTTGAATTGTCTGAGTTGTTCTTGGAGTCTTGTTTTGTTTCCATGGACTGATCAAAGGCATTAATTCTTCATTTGCAAGCTCTCCATATGCATATATAAAGAGAGAGAGAGAGGGGGGGGGGGGGGGGGGGGGGGGGGGGTTGGATGGTTGTGTGAAATGTGATGAGGTCTTTTAGTAGTATAAAAAGTGGAGAGAAAGAGAATACAAAAAGAAGAGTGATGTAGGGGTGTGTTACAGTTTGGGAATTTAGGGTGGGGTCAATTACACCTTGCATCCCTAACTCACAATAAATTGCATTTGATACCTTACTACTTTTGAGTTCAATTCTATAAAATTATTAAGGTGATCACTACAAGAAATTTGACTTTTAGCGGCTACGCCTTTAGCGGCTACGGCCAGGCGGGTAGCCGCTAAAGGTCTAATCTAATCCTGGCCCTTGATAATCTGATCCAACGGCCAAAGAAACTGATCATTAGCGGCCACGCGTAGCCGCTAAAGGTCCCCCAAAATTTTCACCAATAATACCGCCAAGAAGCTTCTTCCCTCTCATTTCTCTCAATCTCACTCTCTCCCACTCTCTCTTCTCCTCTCTGCTCAGCCCACCGCCGCCCCAGCTCCGCCGCCCCTCACCACCCGCCTCTGCTTCTCCTCTTCGCCAGATCTGTCACCTCTCTTCTCCTCTTCGCCCACCCAGCTCCCACTCTCTCTTCTCCTCTCTCTCTGCTCGCAGATCTGCCGCGCGCCACCACCTCCGCCGCGCGCCACCACCGTCCAGCTCCTCCACCACCGCGCAGCCACCTCCGCCCCTCCACTACCTCCGTAAGTTTTTTTTATTTTATGTTTTTCTTTTTTTTTTGTTTTATGTTTTCAGTTTTTTTTATTTATTTTTTTCAGTTTTTTTTATTTATTCAGTTTTTTTTTTTATTTTTTTCAGTTTTTTCTTTTTTATTTTCTGTTTTTTTTTTATTTTCTGTTTTTTTTTATTTCTTCAGTTTTTTTTTATTTTTTTCAGTTTTTTCTTTTTTATTTTCTGTTTTTTTTTTACTTGTATTGTGCTGTAGAGCTGTTGTTTTTATGCTATTAGTAATAATTTTTTTTTTTATGCCACACATATATTGTTGTGGTATGCTTAACTTGTTAGTTACATTACGAAAGTTTTGGAGCTAGGCGTAAGCATAGTGGATCATGGAGCTTTAAGTGGCGTTTGGTTTGTAATAGTGAATGGATAGAAGATTGAAAATGATTGTTTGAACATGCTTTTTGGTTTATTTTAGCTGTTGCTCTACTTAATTTGATTATGTGTTATATCACAAAGTAATGTTTGTGATACGTAGAAACAAGTCTAGCTATGCAAGGTTTTTTACATTTTTTTTTAATTCAAGTGTCTTCGGCTGTATTGTTTGCAGGATATTATATTTGTGGTTTAATATGATTCAGAAAATGAAGCTCCCTCCTCGCTTTAGATAAGTGGATTAACTTTCTGCTCCGGAGAAACCAAATATTTATCATCAATTTGGGGAGAGAATCACATTGTATATTTTGATGCTTCTTTGACTCTAGGCAGGTATTGAAGTTATATGCTGAGTAGTAAGTAGTTGGTGATGTTTTGAGTTATGATAGATTGATTGTTATTTGTTTGCTAATTAGTTGGTTTAAATGTGTTTGATTGGTATGTATAATATGTTTGCACACCAAGTGTTCGATAGAATTCCTAAGTGAATAACTAAAACATTTGTAAGAAAGAAATTAGAAAACCAAAAAATCGTTCATAGTTGTTACGTAGAAAATCTGTAAGAAATAAAAAGAAAGTACGAAACAAAGTAACAAATGAATTTTCTTTGGAATCGCCAAAACTATATTAGTTTAGGCGTTTCTTTTGAAACGCCTCAACTATGTTAGTTTGGGCGTTTCTTTGGAATCGCCAAAACTATATTAGTTTTGGCGTTTCATTGGAATCGCCTAAACTATATAGTTTTGGCGATTCTTTTGGATCGCCTAAACTAATATAGTTTAGGCGTTTTTTTTAACGCCTAAACTATGTTAGTTTGGGCGTTTCTTTGGAATCGCCAAAACTATATTAGTTTTGGCGTTTCATTGGAATCGCCTAAACTATATAGTTTTGGCGATTCTTTTGGATCGCCTAAACTAATATAGTTTAGGCGTTTTTTTTAACGCCTAAACTATATTAGTTTAGGCGTTTCAAAAGAAACGCCTCAACTATGTTAGTTTGGGCGTTTCTTTGGAATCGCCAAAACTATATTAGTTTTGGCGTTTCTTTGGAATCGCCAAAACTATTACATAGACGCTGCTGAAATATTGAATTGGGAACTATGCATTGCAGGTTGGGTTTATCATTCTTCGTATGTAAATTTGGTCTTTAGGTTATCACAAGTTCACAACGTTTAACTTCATACTCCATTTGCCGTTTTTTATTTGTTTTGAGCCTGGAATCCATCAGTTTCATGGAACTATCATTTTATTGTAACTACTACTTATACTAATTGTTTTTCTGATTAAATAGGTCACTAAAGAAGTTGAGCGTTCCTTGGCAAAGTTGGGGGCCGGCGAAAAGTGAAGGTATATATTCTTTAAAACCTTTTTTATTATCATAGGTAAAGGCTGCGACTGCATCAGGTCCACAGCAGCGTGGGCTGCGACTGCATCAGGTGCGTGTTTTAGCAATTGGCGCATAGCAGAATCTTTTGGTACATGTTGGCCCAAAAATTCTTTTTTTAATTTTTAACCTTCTTTAAAAATAAACTTTAGTGAAGTTGCTGATGCTGGGGCATATTATGACGAGGACGATCCAGATTATGATGACATGGAGTCTGATTAAAAAACAGTAATTGTTGATGATTTCATGTATTTATACTTTATTTATTACATATAATAATAATAATGTGACTAATAAGTTTTATTTCTAATTGCAGGACTTACATGTAATAATGTGACTAATATCTCTTTGTAGTTTAAATGTTAGTATTTGACCCGTTTGGTATAAATATGTTTAGTAAATAGAATATTTGACCCATTTGGTATATATTTGTAGTTCAAATGTTGATAGTTGACCCATTTGGTATATATATGTTTAGTAAATAGGATATTTGACCCATTTGGTATATATTTGTAGTTTAAATGTTGATAGTTGACCCATTTGGTATATATATGTTTAGTAAATAGGATAGTTGACCCATTTGGTATAAATATGTTTAGTAAATAGGATATTTGACCCATTTGGTATATATTTGTAGTTTAAATGTTGATAGTTGACCCATTTGGTATAAATATGTTTAGTAAATAGGATAGTTGATCCATTTGGTATATATTTGTAGTTTAAATGTTGATAGTTGACCCATTTGGTATACATATGTTTTGTAGGAGCACATTAATGATATAATAGCGACTCCTCAATTCCAAGCGCAATTGCTCCAAATGGCTAATCAATTGGTCCAACAAAGGCTTGGAAATCTAGGCGGAAGTGGTAATAGTGGCGATCACGATCATGACGATAAAGCCGAAGACGAAGAGCAAGACGAAGACTTTTAGGCAACTTTGGTATGTTTGTTTAGTTTTGATGGTGTAGACTTGATTCAAATATTAGGTTGGTATTTTAGTTTATTTTGTTTGATATGTTTTGACGAATGTTCGTTTAACTTTGTTACGTTTATTTTATATATATGTAGATGTTGGTTTATTATTTTTGTTATTATTTAGTTTGGTATGCGTGTGCGGAGTAAACGAATAGCAAAAAAAAAAAAAAAAAAAAAAAAAGACCTTTAGCGGCGACGCGTCGCCGCTAAAAGTCTTACCCAGGATGCACAGAAATCTGCCACGTGGCATGCCACGTGGAAAAAAAAAAGTTAAAAGATAATGCCACGTAGATAATTACTTTTAGCGGCCACACCTTTAGCGGCAACAGGAGCAATAGCGACAGACTAAAGCTGGCAGGACTTTTAGCGGCAGCCGTGGCCGCTAAAGGTCTTGCTGCCGCTAAAGGTATACCTTTAGCGGCAGCAGGCGTGGCCGCTAAAGGTCGACTTCCTTGTAGTGGATTCATCTCAATCAAAACCAAAAACATGGTCATTAATGAACTCTTAAGTTGTTGATTGAAAATTCACAGCTATGGCACACATTTTCGAAGAATGGAAATTTCGAAACGTCTTTGATTAATAAGAGTTGAGCGATAGAAGCATCACAAAGCATGAAATAAAATAACAGCGTAGAAAAAGTATGATGGAAAATCATCGGGAAATTACGACGCATTTTTGACAAAACATGTATATATATAATAATTATATTAATTATTTTATAAATATGTAGGAAACAACTAGTTTATTATTTATATATTTTATCAATAATAATAACAAATATAATAACGATGCTAGAAATAGTAAAAGTAAATATATTTAGTAAAGAGGTCAGGAATTCGTAGGAAAATAAACATAATAAGTTTTGTGAACGTATCAGTAATGGGTAGGAAAATAAAAATACTTTATTATTATGGCTATAAACGAACCAAATAAACACAATAAGGCTTTGTTCGTGTTTGTTTAATAAGGTTTTTTGGAAAAACAAACCGTTTATGAACACACTAACGAATGGAATTCTATGTTTGTGTTTGTTTGTAAAAGAATTTTGGTTGTTTGTGAACATGATCGTTAACCCTGGATTATACACGCAAAAAAAAACTAACATGCTACTAACTAACAAAACATTGGTAACATTAGCATTAGACAAAATACATCCACTAAAGGTTGATATTGTGGACTGTGGTATTAAGCAATGAAGCTGTAACGAGAATGAGATAAGGGGAAACAAAGTTAGAGGAGAAAAGTTTAGGAGGGAAAATGATTAATGTTTAGGGGGAAATAAAAGTTACAAGAGAAATTCAAAAACAAAAAGACTTTTAAGTTTTAACTAATGAACATAAACGAACGAACAAGAATGCAAATAAACAAACGAACGGACATAAACAAACACAAAATTTCTTGTTCGTGTTTGTTCATTTATTAAACGAACAAAAAAATGACCTTCCCGCTAAACGATTTACGAATCTTCGGCCAAATGTTTTGTTTGATTACAATCATATTTATTACTAATGATAACATGGAATTTTTAGTAAAGTTCAAAAGTATACATAATTAATATAATGAAAATGTTGTGATACTTAAAAATATAACTCATGCAACAACTTTATTCTTCATGTAATATTTACTATTTTATAACAAAGTATTAATAAAAATAAATAAATATAATTTAATAAATAGTTATATATGAAATGTAATACAACTCATGTAATAATTTTATTCTTCATGTAATATATACACAGTGAAGAGTTTAAATGAGAATAAAATATCTTGTAAGAAGAAAAAAACAAATGTTAACCATTAGGAATCTTGTATATAATAGATGTATTTGATGTTAAATAAATTATTAATTGTTTGTAACTCCTCTAAACTAGTCTAGATATAGTTATCCTCTCTTGTATAGGTGTTTTGATGTTAATCGGATAGCATTTTAGTCATTTACGCTTTGAATTGTAACATGTGTAATATTCCAGGTGTAGGAAAAGGGGCTATAAATATGGTCCTTAGTGCATTTCAATGTACACCTTTGCTCATTTTTCTAAATACACGATAAAGTGTTGCCCGTTTATTTTGTGATTTATGCGTGTGCTTATTTTCTTATTTCCAAACACTATTCATAACATCCAACAACTAACCAGATCATTGATTCTCCCTTTTATCCGAATATGCGCATAGTATCATCAAATTCTTGTTTATTCGAGAAATCCCGATCCTACAAGTGGTATCAGAGCTATGGCTTAATACTAAGCATGTTGTTAGTATCAGATAACATCAGATATGAGTTTATAGAGCAATTGTTCAAGTTTTCATTGAAAAACCATTTTTCTAATAATATTGGGGTTTTGATTAGATTTTCTTTTTATGGATTGAATTGTTAGATCTGATTGTCGTTTTAGCTTCCAAATTGGTTTTAGAAAGTGTTTGAATCAAATTTTATGGAAAACAACGTTAGATTAATCCATATATGAGTTTTTAATAATTCGTGTTTTTGGAGTGTTTTGGGCATTAGAATCGCGTGTTCTAGAATCCGCACATAACCTGATAATCAGATCATCTTAACCTTCAAATTCACCAAAATTTTTCAAAATCAGCCAAAATCATAATAATCAGATCATCTTAACCTTCAAATTCACAAAAAAATGTCAACATAAGCCAAAATCATGTTGTGCAAAACTCACACTCTTGGAAGGCTTCCTACGCCCGATCCATTACAGGCGTAGGACCCTCCTACATGTGGAATTCCAGGCGTATCACTCATACGCATGGCTTAAGGCTCATACGCGAGGCTTATAGCTCATACGCCTGAGTTAAGACTTGCATTCCTTGTTCATCCTTCATACGTATGGAAAATCAGTCATACGTGTGAATTATCACTCATACATGTTATTTAAGAGTCATACGTGTTTAACTTCCTGTCATATGTGTGAAAGTCAGTGTTAGTCAAATTTTAACCGTTTCAAGTCTGACCTTGTTTGTTTTTTACCCATAAGCCAATTTTTCTTATACCATATCATTCCAAGCATCAATATGAGTTGGAAAGCCAAATTTTCGGACTTGAACATTTTCAACAACAACCACAACCGCAAGTAACACATCTGTATGTTGTTGCAAACGCCATGAACCCTCCACAACAAGCAAATGTTGTTGTTCCTTACTGTCCGTCGTTTCATCCCCACCCAACAACAAGTAGCCAATTCCACAAGTTCATGCGCATTGGTTTGCTTCGACTAGTCAAGTTCAAAGTGTTCAAAGCATGTTGTAGAGAGACAATGAAACCAGAAGCAACAACAAGGCTCCAAAGATGCAACATCTTAATAAATACCATTCATGGAAGGGGAAGATTCAGAGACACATTGAGGGTATAGATGTGGACATCTGGTATTGGGTAGACATCTGTTGATTCGACCATTGCAAGAAAATTCAAATGTATCAGTGGAAGTGTCACAACTTAGTGATGAGAGAAGAAGAAATACAATTATGAGAGAAAGACGTTCTCTATCCTCACTCAGGCTTTTCCTAAGGACATACTTCATTAGTATGAGATATGTGAGAATGCATATGATTTGTGGAACCTTCTGAAGACAAGGTGTGAAGGTTATGAGCGAGTGTTCAAGATCATGTAGGATCAGCTGAATAAGGAGTTTAAGGCCATCTGTCATATCGGGAATGAGAAGTTATGTGACATGCAGTCAAGATTTTATCATTTGATGAAAGAGATATGTATGTACGAAGTTAAATGTACTACTTTTGAAATAATAGAACGTTCTGCAGATGCGTTGCCTCCACATTGGACAAAATATGTGGACATGTTGAAGGAAATCTGTTAGTACGAAAGCTTGTCGATAGATGATTTTCTTCGCGAATTGGAGAACCGGGAGATTGAAGAAAGCAGAAAGGCAAAGAGAACACCATTACCCTAACATCCAGAGGTTTATCATGTTAACACCTATTCCGCTCCTTAAGCCTCAACTAGCTCTAGTAAGCCCACAAACAGCTTTCGTATCATCTGTTATAAATCGCAGCTTTTCTTGCAAGAATATTTTTTTTTTCATTTAATGCATATGTGTATATTGCATTTATACATATGTGTATATTACATTTTCAGTTATGTATATATGTATAGTGTCAAACATATATGTATGATACTTATTTTTTAAATTTTAACATGCATGTATGTCACACCCTCAAAATCCATCTGCGGGGTTTTACCGCGAGGCGCATGACATACCAGGATCCAAGTCAACAGTCAAAATAAATGACAACTATATGATATGAAAACAATGTGATAAAACCAAAACCAAACACCTCACAACGAAAGCAGTTACAAAAGTTTACAACCCAAAGCATGTTTAAATATACAACTCAAACCATCATGCATCAAAGTTTAAAAAGTAGTTCAAGGTAAGGTTTATGCATCGGAGATGAAATAAAAGGATACAGTGCGACTCTGTGCATCCTCACTAAGTGCAACTACCTTAGCAACCTGGGAAAACATGCTATGTTAGTCAACATATAAGGTGTCGGTTAGTTCACAAAGTATTATGTTTACAAAAGTAAGTAAATTTGTAAACCAGACCCAACAATCATTACATATATACCTGATGCTAGCTCGACATCGTTACATGATACTAAAGAGATATGAGCCATAATTGCTGAACGTTAGAAGTTGCCTTTAATACCCACCATCGGTCATCACCTGGTGTCATAAGTTAGATAGGACAAATATGCACCCGTCCGACCTCCAGTCGAACTGAGTGGGGCTTGCCGGGCCCATTAGATCTATTCACACTTTCCCCGTTATGTATCCACATATTCATGGTTCAAAATTTAGAAAAGGACTTAATGATGTAATGTCGATTAGTACCCATTCGATATAATGTAATACTGTGGTCTAAAGATAGTAAAGTTTGTCCCACATGTTTCTCCCCTGAAAGGAAAACGATAAAAGTAGGGTTGTGACACTCACCTTAGATTGCGTTATTCATGTAAGTAATTAACCAGACTTGTTATGGTAGTCCCGACTACTGGAAACCTACCATGGATAGTCTATATGTGTTTAGCCGATGATATGTTTGTATGATAACCCTTAATGTCCAAGACCTTGACTTTGAATGTTTGAAAAATTATTTAATGTTTGACATTACCACACATGATAAGACCCAACATTCTGTTGGTGACCCGATATACCCGTGTTAGTCAAATACATGTAAATAAGTAACCATGTGTAGATACGCGCTTTATTCAAATAACAGTTCACAAGTTCTAACACATAGTTCACATAACGCACATATACATCATAACACGTGTTACGAGATTCCTAGACATGCCACGGGGTTTATAATATGTTACTCGGTGTCAAAACATGTTACGGGGTTCCAAAATGCACATCCAGCATCAAAACACATGACTAGCGTCAAAACTGGTGACTAACTAGGCTAGCCGCCCCATAGGGACACGGGTAGCCTTCTGATAGGTGACTAGTGCCCCAGGGCACACGACTACCTTAACTAGTCGCCTCCCTACAGGCTGTTGGGTATTATTGCGCGCGAAACCCTCCATAACATATCCGAAACATGTTGAAACACCCCCAATCAATACACAATCATCAAACAACCCAACTCTATCAATAATCCCCCAGTTTGTCATCCGTTTATGATGCTAATTGCAAGAATTTCGTAAAATGGAATAATATTATGGATATGTCACATCATTGCATGAAAACATTACCCTAAATGGTAAATAATCAAACTTCATCACATAATCATGTTCCAAACGTCATCATATTATTGTTACATCATTCTAGCATAAACCCAACAAGTTTTAATCATCAAATCATCATATATCATCCTAAATCCTTCTAACACCTTCAAATGTGTCAACACTCATATTATTTATAAAACACATCAAATAACCATCAAAACATGAGATAATCATCCTAAAAACTATCCAATATCATCCACATAACAAATACTCAAGAATCCCCATGTTTTAAATCATCAAATACCAATTCAAGCTTGTATTTTTATCAAAAACCCATGTAGATGTTAAGATATAGGTTAGGATATGTTTTTCAAGGGTTTTCAAAGACAGAAACTTATTAAATTCAAGTATGGACCTTTATGGTTCAAAATAACAACTTAACAAGAGCTTAGGATGAATAACACACCTTAGATCTTGCTGGGAAATGATGTTTTAAGCTTGGAAATGGTAGATTTGGGGCAAAAACGGGTTTTAGAAGTTAAGGATGGTGAGAGAGAACCTTGGGGCGAGTTAGGGTTGTACAAATGATGTTTAATAAGTCAAGGGTGGTATTTATAGCTGCAGCTAGTCGCTACAGACATTCTAGGCGACTAGCAGCTACAGAGCACGACTAGCATAACTAGTCGCTCCCTGGGGTTGCTAGTCGCCTTTAGCATTCCAAACCAGTATTTCGACGCATTGATCGCTAATTTAACATATTATTTCACGTATCCACATACCAACAAGTTATATAATGATTGTAAAACTCTTATTACTTGATAACTAACACATTTACGTTAATTCACCAACTTTCGGGACTCGAGACTCGTGTGTGCGTTTTTACCCGGTGATTGTCAGAATCACCAACTGGGATTGATTATTCAAAATAGATTATGCGTTTTGGAAAAGCAGAGGTGGAGCTGCTTATAGATTATTGCGTTTTGGTAGCCTAAAAAACTGATTATCTGCCTTTTCAAAACGCAATCCAAACACTTAAAACTGATTATCTGCGTTTTCAAAACGCAATAATCTAAAAATCAGATTCAAAACGCAATCCCAAATACCCTCTTAATCCTTCAGGTGACTGGCGCCGGTCTCCTCTCCGGCAACCATCCACAAACGACATCTCACCTCCTCCTTTTCTAAACTTGATAAGCATCACCGGTAACCCCCTTCCCCCTCTAAATCAGATAACCAACAATAACCATCGATCAATCTCTCATCTGTTACCAATAAACCATCACCGGTAATCCCTCCCCTTCCGGTGACTGTCATCAGACGCCGATCTTCACCACCATCACCCCCATAAACCATTGTCACCACCGTCATAACCACCACTTCCTTCACTACCATCGCCCCACCACCTAAAATCATCCGCCTCCACCCCCCCCCCCCCCCTAAGCCATCTGATCGATCAATGCCTGTTTGAATATGTGTGAAGGAGAAAAGAGGGGAGTGAATAGATAGAAAGAGGGATACTGATTTAAAGAGAGAGAGGGAGATGACACTATAAAGAGTAAGGCTGACAAAACAGGTTGCACGAACCTGTTAAGACACGAACACAAAACCTGTAAACACGAACACAACACGAAATCTAATCGTGTCATTTTTTTTTCAAATACGAACCTGTGTATAACAGGTTAACACGATAAGACAGGATAAGAAAAACATAGTAAAACAGGTTAACATGAAAAAACACGATAAGACATGTTAAGACACGAACACGAAATAGGATAACACGAACACGACACGAAAATAAACAGGTCTTAACGTGTAAGTTCGTATCAGGTTGTTGTGTTCGTGTCTGAATTGCCAACCCTAATAAAGAGGGGTATTCATTTCATGTTTGTAACTTACTAAAATGTCTTCTCATAATAGTGTAAAATGACTTTGTTACCCATCATTAGAGTATTAGCAACTGGATATGTGGCACCATCTTATTGGCTAGAATTGGTTCTTAAGTTCTCACAACTCAAGTGTATTCTCAAAGGATCTCAATCTTCCCCTCTCTCTAAATATATATATATATATATATATATATATATATACATATATATACATATATATAGGATTTGGTTCAAATGAGAACTTTTCCCCAAATTGAGAACTGTGAGAATCATTCTGGGCCACACATTTCTCTAAGGCATTTTTTTTTTTTTTTGCAAAAATCGCTGCTTTATATGCAAGGAATTTTTTTTTATTTTTTTTGTATTTTTTTTCCAGTATACACATGTGTATAATTGCATTATACACATATGTATAGCTGAAAAATGCTATATACACATATGTATAAATGAAAAAAAATTCAAAAAAATAAATTTTTTTTCCTTGCATAAAAATGTGCGATTAAAGCAAAAAAAAAAAAAAAAAATTTGTTTTGCCTTTATATGAAATGTGTGGCCCAGAATGGTTCTCTCAGTTCTTAAATAGGGGTTGGTTCTCTTAGGATCCATATATATATATATATATAGGATTTGGTTCAAATGAGAACCTTTTCCCAAATTGAGAACTAGAGAACCATTCTGGACCACACATTTCTCTAAGGCAAATTTTTTTTTTTTTTTTTTTTTTTTTTTTTTTTTTTTTTTTTTGCAAAAATCGCTGCTTTATATGTAAGGAATTTTTTTTTTTTTATTTTTTTTGTATTTTTTTTCAGTATACACATGTGTATAATTGCATTATACACATATGTATAATGCTATATACACATATGTATAACTGAAATATGCACATATGTATAGCTGAAAAATGCTATATACACATATGTATAATTGCTATATACACATATGTATAATTGTCATATACACATATGTATAAATGAAAAAAAATAAAAAAAAAATAAAAAAAAAAATTTTTCTTTGCATAAAAATGTGCGATTAAAGCAAAAAAAAAAAAAAAAAAAAAAAAAAAAATTTTTTTTTTTTTGCCTTTATATGAAATGTGTGGCTCAGAATGGTTCTCTCAGTTCTCAAATAGGGGTTGGTTCTCTTAGGATCTCTACCCTATATATATATATATATATATATATATATATATATATATATATATATATACATAGGGATCGGTTCAAATAAAAAGTTTAAAAAACGTGCGAAGCGTGCAAAGGCTTCTACGCGCGTTTTCTTGAAGGGTAGTATCGTCATTTTACTCGATATTTAAAACCCATATCTTTTATAAAAGGATCAAATTTTCAAATTCGTATTTACTCTGTCTTTAGATTTTGAATTCAGTATAAATATTGATCATAATTCAGTTCATTCAATCATAAATCAGTTAATTCTTTTTCGATTATATCTCCAAACGATTTTCCTTTATTCATTCATTAAAGATGTCTGTGAATAATGATTGTGCAGGTATGATTTGAGCTATATATTACGTAAATGTTTTGTTCGATTGCTTTCTTTTTTAATGATTTCGTTTTCTGTTTAGTAGAATTTGAATTAAATTCAGCTTTTTTTTATTGATTGTACGTTGTTTTTCTATTTATGGAAGCATTACGTTATTTGTTCTTTGTTTTGTTATTAAATTCATCTTTTTTTGTTTGATTATTTTGTATTAATGATAGTTTTTACGTTTTTTTTTTGTGTTTTTGTTTGTTTCATATCACAATGTCACAATTTTACGTGTTTTTTTGTTTGTTTATTATATTCATGTTACGTAACTTTCATTACGTTATTTCATTACGTTATTATATTTTATGCTTTATTAGGCCATTATGTTACTGTGTTAATAGTTATTACGTGATTTTCAGGTTTTATTTTCAATGATAGAGGTGAAAGTAGTTCTACTCAGGCTGTTTCAACAGTTTATAAACCACAAGTTGCCTCTTTCTATGACGCCATGTGTTGATATGGTATTTCCATCGATTGATCATGCGTATGAGTTTTATGTGACATATGCAAAAAATGTTGGATTTAGTGTTCGCAAAGGAGGTCAATATGTCCATGGTGAGATTCTTAAGTTGAAGCATTTGGTTTGTTCAAAGGAAGGATTCAAATCTTGTAAAGCGTTTGATAGTCTTCAAAATGGTAAAAGTAGGAATAAACCATCGCATTGAACAGGTTGTAATGCTCATATAGTTTTTTCGTCAGAGAATGGACAAAATTTTAAAGTTTCAAAGTTTGTTGAAGAGCATAACCATTACTTGGTTTCTCCAGAAGATATGCAATTTCTTCCATCATCACGTAATTTGACATATCAACAAATGCAAGTGTTATGCAATATGTCCAAAGTAAACAT
The DNA here is from genome assembly GCA_028751855.1 of Ambrosia trifida. Lineage (NCBI taxonomy): Eukaryota > Viridiplantae > Streptophyta > Magnoliopsida > Asterales > Asteraceae > Ambrosia > Ambrosia trifida. The sequence goes on from CM054124.1 coordinate 47,827,462, forward strand.
GGGTCCTGTTAAGGCTTTTAATCTAATGAGGACAATTTATGGTGGTTTTGAACAAGTTGGTGCTACTGCTGCAGATTTCAAAAATTTTAAAAGGGATTTGAACGTATATATTGGTGAGTATGATGCGGATATGGTAGTTAATATGCTGCAGAAGAAGCAGGACTTTCTTCCTGATTTTTATTTTGAGTATAGTCATGACACTAAACGACAGTTAACTGGATTATTTTGGGCTGATGAACATGAAAAAAGAAGTTATAAAGTTTTTGATGATGTTGTTTCATTCGATGCTACTTTCAATTCTAACAAGTAAGTTCATTGCAATTATGTTATTCATTTTACGTAATTATTTCAGTTTAAATTAAATTTTTTTTTCTTTTTTAGATACAAGATGGTATTTGTTCCATTTACCGGTATCGATAATCACTGCAACAATATAACTCTAGGTGCTGGATTGCTGAGTTCAGAGACAATTGAATCCTACTCATGGCTGTTAACTTGTTTCAAGAAGTGTTTTGGTAAAGAACCGCTTGTTGTAGTTACCGATCAAGATCCTGCTATAAAACAAGCAGTTGCATCAGTTTTACCAAATAGTAGGCATAGATTGTGCATGTGGCACATCATGAAAAAGGTTGCTGATAAGGTATATGTCATTTTTGCTATGATTTTTGATTTTTTGTATGTTACGTAATTTTCAAGGCTTTTATCTGTATACCATATTGTTATTACGTGATTATTTTTTATGATATGATTTTTTGATTTTGTGTATGTTACGTGATTTTCAAGGCTTTTTATTTGCATAACATATTTTTATTACGTGATTATTCAAATTCATAACAATATGTGTTTTTGTTATTTTTATAGGTTGGTCCTGCATTATGCAACAATAATGATTTTAAACAGCGTATTTGCGACATTGTTTGGACATATTCTATTTCACCAGAAGAGTTTGAAAAGGGATGGGAGCAACTTGTTTTTGATTTTAATCTCTTTTACCACGACTGGTTGTGTGACATTTATTCAAATAGAGCAATGTGGATTCCTGTTTTTTATCGCGATGAGCCAATGTCAGGTCTTATGCGTACTACTTCAAGATCTGAATGTGAAAATCATTTCTTTGGTCAAGTTTCAAATGCTCAATTAACGCTTCTTGAGTTTATTAGTCATTTTGATACTGCCATGGAATCTCAAAGGTATACTCATAGGAAAAATGATCATGAGACGAGGTATAAAACACCGGATTTTTGGACTGATTATCCTATTGAGGTGCAAGCTGCGAAATTATATACAAGAAGTATTTTCTTTGATGTCCAAGAAGAAATTTACGGAGCTGTGCATAAATGCATAAATGTCTTTCTTTCACATGAAGGAGATATAGGGACGTTTCTAATAAAAGATCGTTCTGCGTATGGTGCCGGTTTGATAGAGGTATGTATAGTTTATTTTTTATGTTACGTAATTTTTTACATATCATTGTAACAGACATTACGTAATTACCTGTTTCATTAGTCTCTCACTTTCATATACCTCATTACGTATTTTATTTTTTTATGGAGATCTTTTTTGTATTGCAGGTTAAATTTAACCTGGAAGATTTGACAATTTTATGTTCTTGCAAGCGTTTTGAGCGATATGGTTTATTGTGTCGACATGCTTTTTTAGTTTTAATGTTGTGTGATATAAATGAAATTCCCAGCAGATACATTATTGATCGCTGGAGGAGTGATGTTATTTGTAATAGTCCCTCTCGGTCGAGCTTGTCGTTGGTGATGCATACTGATGAAAATGGGGACCATCAAAGTGTTAATGATGTTGTTCGTGATATAATGCATTTGAGTGAGTATGTAGTTAATAAGTTGATTACTGATTTTGAAAAGTTGAAGCTGTTTAGAGACGAGCTAAAAGCGACGAAAGAGAAGACATATGAAGCTGGTATTCAGAGGATATCAGCCAAGAAGAAAGAAATTATTCAAGCTATTATTGGGGCTCCACATCAAACTGAGGCTGCTGTTCGTGTTCCTCATGGTTTTACGAATAAGGGTTGTGGGTCACGCAAAAGGTTTAAATCAAAACGTGAACAAGCGATTAGTCGTGCAGGGAAGAGATCAAGAAATTGCAAAGTATGTGGGGGTAGTGGTCATGATAGGCGCACCTGTGAAGTTCTTAAAGGGACTGCAACAGCTAACAACAAAGGGAAAGAACCCGTCAATGAAGCAGATGTGGATAATAGTCTAGATTCGGAATATGAAGTTGGCGATGATTGATTATGTTTTTTTGTTAAATTGACATTGAAACATTTTCTTTTACATTGTTACGTGATTTTTTTGTACACATATGGTTTTTTTGCATTTCATTACGTAATTAGTTGACATGTTACGTAATTGTATCATAGCATAATCATTCACATATAACCATTACTTTACATTTCTTTCACATGTTACGTAATTTTATGTTAGGTAACCATTATCAGTTTCATACATGATTAACATATAACCATTATCATACATGTTTTTTGTATGTTACGTAATTGTATTTGTATGTTAGGTAACCATTATCAGTTTCATACATAATCATTCATACATTATCATTCAACATAATCAGAAACATACATAATCATTCAAATAATGTAGTATGTGACAAGCAAAATGTTAAATTGTCTCAGGACATTTGTCATACAAAAACCAAATGTTAAATTGTATCATGACATTTCCGACACGTGGCATTAAAACTATTCAAACATGATCATTTTGTCTTTTCACAAGAGTTTGGAATAAGTTCTGCTTGTACTTCGCATTCTCACTGTATTCCTTTAGATGAAACTCCCTAGCCAGACGATCAATTAAATTTTTATTTTTGTTGGCATCAGAGAGTAGGATTTTTGATAGATATTTGTAGCGAAGGTCATCAATCTGCATTTGTTGAGCTGCTCCTTCTTTTTGAAAATCAGTTACCCATTTTCTTCTATATGTGTTCATGAAAGTCTCCATATGCCTCATTGTGAACACCCCACAATCGATTTTTTTTTTGTGAAGTTCTCCATTCCATTTGGACTCTCACTGGTTTTTTGCTTACCATTTTAGGAGTCATGGGGTGTTCATTGACCATCATATAGTTGCATAAAGCTTCTTTCTGCATACATTACGTAATTTTACCATAAGCATTACGTAATTAACTAACATCAAAATAATATTAAGTAAAAATATTTTTTTTACCAATGGCACTATGATGTTGTCATATTTGCTATTAGCTCCAAGCTTGCTGTTGTCTAGTATTTCTATCTTTGGGTTCTTCATGTTGAAACATATTACATATATGTGGTCCGAAGATACGATGGGCATGAACAACAAATCCACCTCATTGATTGATTTTATTTCATTTTTGCTAAGTGCAAAATTTAAGTTCGCTGTCATGGTGTCCATTTGCTTTAAATCATCATATTGAGGCTTGAAGCAGTCACTTGGCTGTAAATTTAGCATACATTACGTAATTTAGTATAAGCATTACGTTATTATAATTTATGTATTACATGAAAAAGATAAGGAGCATACCAGAATATTTGTTTGAACAAACAACCTTAATGGTGAACCTGGAGCTCTTTTCTTCTCGTCGTGGTTCAGCACATACGACCATGCATCCAAAACATTAGATGATAATGTTATTCCAGGGTATAAGCATTCAAATACCACTTTGAAGAATGGACTCCCATCTGCTGGCTCGAATACAACATCACTGTGGAAGATAATTTTTAATACACATTATGTAATTTTTTGTAATAAACTATGTTCTGAAAATATTCATTACGTAATTTTTCTAATAACAAATTAAAGTAATATAAGGTTTTTCTTACTGTGTTGCTTCTGTTGCTGCAAATATAAACTGCGCAATTATGTTTTCATCTTCAGTTATTTTGTTCTTCATTACCACCTGGCGTTGAATGTAAGGAGACTTCAGAGGTCCAGCCAACATCCTTCCCCTTTTTGCACGTTCAACTTGTTTATTGGCTATGGTTGACTCCAGTGATTGACTAACTATTAGTCTCCCTACTGTTTTTGGTGTTTCGACATCAGCTTCAGAGTTATGTAGGAATGGTAGATCTGGAATTACATCTGTAGGTGCATCATCTTGGGAGAGATTCAGATCGAAACTTGGTCCTTCATAGCTTTCATAGCTTTCATTCTGTATTTCTTCTACTTTGTCTCCCTCTGATGTCTCGATCTGTTTTCCTTTCCTAGATCTTTCTTCAAACTCATTCAATTCTTTCAAGAATTGCGAACTGACATGTTCGGATGATGTTTGTGTGGTTGAAGTTTGCAAAGCTGCATTCTTTTCTTCTTTGTCGGCTGCTTTTAACATCTCAGCAATCATATCTGTGCTGTCACTCTCTAGGGCCTCATTTCCTGATTTTAGTTAACAATTTATATACATTCATATAAGTTCCATTTAGTATAAACATTTTTAATATACATTACGTAATTTTTTTACCTTTATCGGCCGGTGGTTCATTTGTTGTTGCATCTTTCAAAGCATCCATTATATCTGTCAAAGCTTCTTCTTTATTTGTTTCTTCAAGTTGTTCAGTTGCGGCAATCATTGCATTTAACATTCCTGTGCTAACACTTTGTGAAGTTGTTGCCGTTTCATTCAAATCTTTTTTTTCACCTGTAATTACGTATTATGATCATTAATAAGTTTTGACAAATAATCTGTTACGTGATTTTTTACCTTTATTGACAGGTGGTTCATTTGTTGTTGCATCTTTCAAAGCATCCATTATGTCTTTACCTTCTTTCACAGCTTCTTCTTCATTTGTTTTTTCAAGTTGTTCAGTTGCGGCGATCATTACATTTAGCATTCCGGTGCTAACACTCTGTGAAGTTGTTGCCTTTTCATTCAAATCTTTCCTTTCACCTGTAATTACGTATTCTGATCATTAATAAGTTTTGACAAATAATGTGTTACGTGATTTTTTTTTACCTTCTAGTGTTTCAGCTACAATCACTATTGCATCTAGCATCCCTGTGCTAACACTGTTCTAGTTTTCCTTTTCACCTGCAACTACTAATATACTTTTTTGATATCCATTACGTAATTTTTAACTAACTTCTTTATCATTTAAATATACATTACGTAATTTTTACCTTCTATGTTTTTCTCATTACTTGATTTGTAACTTGCTACCCATGACTTCCATTTTGTTTGCTTCTCACGTATAAGGTTGCTGTCTAAAAAATTTGAAGTGGCTTCTTCGAAAATTTCATCTATTTCAGCAACATATGTTTGAAACTTCTCCATTTTATTTTCTATTTTTGAAAGCCATTCCTGCAAACAATATGTGAATAAATTACATGATTTCCGTTGATGTTTGACATAATAAATTACAGTTACTTACATTCTCATCAACTGGGTAAGGACTTTTGTTTTTCTTCTTTCCCATTGTCTTTTTCCTTGTTGACCCTTTTATGCTCTCATCTATTGATTTTTGAGTTGCAACTTTTTGTATTTTTTTGTGTTGTTGTTGCCTCATTTGCATCACCAGCCTGCAAACATTACGTGATTTTTTAAAATCCTATATACATATGCATGTTATGTAATTTTTATACAGTTATTGCACTACATTAGGAACTTGTGGAGTGTTGTAATTTTCCAAGAATTCATCAATGTCAGAGAGTGATTTTGTTGTTTCAAACACGTTGTTGAATTCTTGTGAATCTTGATTTTGAAGATGATCCACGAGGATATGTTGTTCAAGAAAGATTTGCTGTTTATCATGCTGAATGTATGCATCTTCATTCTTACCATCTTCTTCCATTTTTTCTGCATCATCTTCTTCACCATCATAATCATCTCCACCAACACCACCAGCGTCTTCATTTCCACCATCATCTTCTTCATCCTCATCATTATGTCTTTCTTCATCTCTAGGACTTTCTACTTCATCATTTCCTTCTTCATCCTCATCATTATCTTCTTCATCAGTTGAAAATGGCCCATTGTCATACAAATGTTTATCAACATCAGACAAATTCTGGGTGCTAATGTACTTAATTGCTGGTGTTTGTGCTATTTCAGGAGCATGTGATAACCTCTTTTCATGTACATAAAGCATCTGTCATGTGAATAAAGTTAACATTTGATCATTACGTAATTAGTAATAACACATTACGTAATTTGTATTTTTTATACATTACATAATTATGAATAAAAAAACATACCGCAAGAAAAGGCAAAGGTCCATTATACATTTCAGTTCCATTCCAGCTTGCCTTCGTTCTTTTGAGACAGAAAATTAAGTACTCACACCAATTCAATTTTTTGATTGATTTTTCATCTGTCACTCCTTTCAAGAACATTTGATTCACTGTTGAACTCTTTGTTAATTGCCCAAATATAGAGTTGTAAAGTACAAGGAAGTTCAACTTGAAAATCCAGTCTCCGTTTTTGCTTTGAACTATTTTATTCTTCACATCCGAGATTACAATCTTGTTATGTTCAAACTGGGACTTCCATACAGTAAGCGTGTTAGATGAACCCTTCCTTGGTTTGTTCTTTTCATTTACTGTCTGGTTACCCATTGGGACACCAAGGACTTGTTGAACTTTGTTGCTTGTAACTTGAATGATGTGGTTTCCTACATTCAACTCATTTCGTCTATCATCATAATTCACCAATAACCATCTTGCTAATTTTGTTGGCACTGTTTTAATGTTCATTGATAAAAAAAGCTTCAAATCCCATTTGTTTGATTGCTTTTTTTTCTGTGCACTTGATAAGATTGCCATCGCCTCATTCATGTTATCAACAGACACCCTTACATGTAATTTTATATTTGAGTACTAAACAAATTGGTTTCTTGGTGGTGAATTTTGAGGCTCTTCTGGTGAATTTGCAGGCTGTTGTTGTAGAAGTAATTCATTTTCATTGTTCTCTGCGTTATTATCAAATGTTATAATTACGTAACAATGACAGAATCATTACAAATTTCATTACCAAAATAACGTAATATAGATATAATCATAAACTAGTGTTTTCATTTACCAAAATTGCTTAACAATGACAGAATAACTACATTTTAATTACCAAAATAACGTAACAAAGACATAATCATAAACTAGTGTTTTCATTTACCAAAATTGCTTAACAATGACAAAATCACTACATTTTCATTACCAAAATAACGTAATATAGACATAATCATCATATATTATGGCCAGAATCATTACAAAATTCATTACCAAAATAACGTAAGAAAGACATAATCATTTCTAGTTCTATTAATAAAATTACGTAACACAGACATACTTTTTTCCATTACTAAAATCATGTAACATTGACATAATCACTACATTTCCATTACCAAAATAACGCAATATAGACATAATTATGATGCACCATAGACATAATCATTTCTAAAATCATGTAACATTGACAGAATCACTACATTTCCATTACTAAAATAACGTAACATATACAAAATCATTTCTAGTTCTATTACTAAAATCACGTAACACATAACAAAAAAAATTCTCTGTACCATTTTTCTTTGAAGGCCTGTCATGGTTTGCTTTACTTCTAATCTCGGATTTGTCACTCTGATTTTTGGTTTTTGCAATTTTGCTTGGCCCTGATAATTAGAAATACGTATTTTAGTACAATTTCACAACGTATTAACAATATTAATTCACGTAATACTTATTTACCTTCATCAACGTCGTTCTTTTCACCTTCATACTCTGTTCCTCTTTTTCTTCCTGTAGCATGCATAATGTAAGTTATTATATAGTTTTTCATTGTAAAATTTGGTACAGAATAACGTAATGTACTTACTTTCGTATACTTTTAAGTATTTCATGGTTAATCTTTTGTAGAAATGGAGTTTATTGATGATTTTAACTAGGTTTTCAGAGTTTATTATGTAACTTTGGGGAGAAGTTTTATTGATTAATGAGATTGAACGGTCTCTTATAATTTGATTGTAGAAAAATTGACGATTATACCCTTATTAACTGTCTAATATCTCACTTATTTACGAAATTGACACCACGTAACTTTTTAATTAATGACGTAAGATTCTTGCTTGATCGACGGCTAGGATTACTTCGCATCCTTCGCACGCTTTTCTATTTTTGTAGAATAACCGCCCCCTATATATATATATATATATATATATATATATATATATATATATATATAGGGTAATATAAAATCTTATTATTTTTTTCAATTTTTTAAAAGTATCAAATTTTTTATTTATAAAAAATCATATTTATAAAAAAGTATCAGATACAATTTTTTACCATAAACTAATTGGACTTCATATCAACGTTTTCTCCCTCCTAAAATACACTATTCCAAGAGAAAACCTTATGATCTCAGAACTTTTAAACAGGCTACACATATGTAAATCCGTATTACACCATTGTAAATAACCATCAGAATCGTATTACACCATTAATTAGAGTGAATTGATAATTGTGTCTAAATGTTATTGGTTGAAGGGAGGTTTTTACTTCTCTCAATTAGAAGTGCTTCTCAACAGAACCGGATCTTATATGTAAATTAATTTCCTTTTGGGCATAAGTATGACAAATTATTGTATATAAGATTTGATTAGTATCATAAGTGCTAGCTAGGTTAAGTGTGTAGACAGTCAGAGACATTTTACTCAAATAACGTTTGTGGTAAAAATAATAAAGGAACTTCTGGATGGCAGGATTCTATTCACGTCTTTATTTTCTTTGGAATCGTGAGAGGCCTTATTGATTTCTACTTGAAAACACCTTTAACGTAGGTGAAGAATATTGAACTCGAATCTTACTGGGGTTTTTTTTGAACGTCTAATTGGAATCACTCACAGACCAATGGAGTATCATTGTGCCACCAGTGTTACCACACGATCATATTTTATCACCAAGTCACCAATTCAGGAGGAAACTTATAATTATGAGAAAACCCTCTTGTGAGATTCGAACCCAGGATCTTATAGTCCCTAAGTCTTATCCTACCATCAAGATGTCATTAGGTTGTACCTTTGGCTATTGGTTTTTAAGTGTGTATGTTGACACTTGATTTATCCCGTATAAAAAAGAGGTCATTTTTGTTTCAATAAATGCTTATTTAAGAACTAAAATACAGCTTTCTACTTTTTTTAATGTCATCACGCGTTTTGATATTAATGAAATTGAATTGAGATCGGAAATACATGACATGAGCTGGAACGAAACACGTGTTCATACACACATCGTTTCATATGCAAAATCTATATGTCTGGTTTTGTACTAGGCTTATTATATATAGATGAATATTTATAATAATATAGTTATATAGATTGATATATTGTTGTTTCGAAAATAATTAAGGGATCTTTCACGTGTTGTAACGGGATTCCGGTAGCATCTGTTCGGTTTGATTCATTATGTTTTCAGTGAGGTATCGACACTTGGTATAGAAACCAGAAAACAAAACCAAAAAATATAATGATGATATGCCAAAAATGATATTTACACGTGTTTTACATCAACCGAAAACAAAACAAACGGATATAACGGTTCCGGTAGCATCGATACCGGTAAGCCGGTAACGATGTTATTTTGTCGAAATTGACGCTGTATCGATATTGTTAGTATGGTATCAGTTCGGTTTGTCACAGTTTGATACTAGCTATGGGTTACGATATAAAAAAAAAATATACTATACCGCTACCAAAGTTGTTCGGATGATGTAGTTTTGATACGTGGTAAGAAAAAAAATTGATTATATTTTACTTGTACGATTTTAAACAAACTTTCATTAAAACCTATATAAAGAGGAGCTAAATGATATAAGCTTTAATTACATGCAGTGTTAGTGCTTCGATTACTTATAATACTATCCACAACATATTTTAAAAAAAATAAATATTGTGTATGATTGGCAGATTCGAAATACACTCGACATATTTTATTGTATTGAGTTGTAATAAAAATGTCTCATTCTTGTAACCAACAACAATTTCATTACAAAAAGTTATAATTACGTTGTTCTTTTAGGATGTTTACAATTCACATATATACGTGACGAAAATGAGGACATTCACAGGATCAAATCGTATAGGAGGTTGGAGGACAGGATTCAAAATTGGGTCTCTATCATCACTAAGAACATGCAACTAAACACTCGAGTAGGTAGACAACATGTGAGTAAGTATGTGAGAGGTAGAGCGTAGTCTTATCGTAGGTAAGCATGCATGCATACGGTTAGTCTAGTTTTTGATCATCGTACCATTGGATATTCAAATTTCAAAAACAGTTGATTTGAAATAAAAGAAAATTAGAGTAGTTTCATCAACTCCATCTTTATCAACTATCTTAAATAGTAGACTAAATAGTGTCGAAACTTTATTCTTCAATCTATTTTTTTTTTTTAAATGAAGTGATATCATCTCTTGCTCTTCAACTGCGGTAAACCTCAGTTTTGTCTATGAAGACCGACTCATAAGCTAACTTATAGAAAATATCTAGGTTGACTTAGTGATAATTAATGGCCAACAGGGTCATCCTTCAAAATTTCCTAAAATCCAGGGCCATGACGAGTAGAAAAATGACCCCTAAAATATAATATTTTTTTAAATGATATAAAATTAGGTTAATTAAAAAAAATGACATATGAATAAAATTTTAAAATATATATTATTTATAAAAGAATTAAAAAAGGGCCCCCACAAAGAGCGAGCCCTGAGCGGCCCTGATATATAAGCTGACCGGCCAACACCGGATCAAGTATATATAAAATCTGTCTTGGAATAACTGGATCGCGTTTGATGCTTCGATGTATTTGTAAGGCTGCGTTTGGCCTGTTGTCTATGGGGTTGTTTTTGTAGTTTTGGGGTTGTCGTTTGTTTGTTTTCCAGCCGCTTGCTGGCTCTTTATATATATATATATATATATATATATATATATATATATATATATATATATATATATATATATAAAGCTTTTTGCTGTTAAAAAAAGTTATATGAACTAACCGCTAACGATCTAATTGACATGCTGAAAGTATCTCAGAACTTTCATTGGTAACTAAAAAAATAATTACATTGTAATTAATTGACATATTTAGTTGATCAAATAGCCAAGTGGCATTTTTCTAGAACTATCACAACCCGTCCCTTATCCCCAACCATATAATTTAAGAAAAAATCATAGTTTTCTAAATTTGCCTCTCACTATTTTAAAGTCGCTCACATCACATTCTCCATTCATATCCCCTATAAGCTTTTTTCATTATTATTTTATTTTTTTACAACCAACATTAAACTACTCCACCTTCAATTTCTATTATTTTATTATTATTAAATAAGATGGGGGAAGTATAGAAGACCCCATATATGGGGGCTCAACATAGGTTTTTTGTAAATTTTAAAAATGGGGTATGATGATAGGTGTTGGGATGAAGTGAGTTTTTTTGTAGGATTTTCTTAAATTTTAAGAATGGAGGGAATAGGGGATGGGTTGTGAATGCTCTAACATACAATAAAAGCTGGATTAGGAAAGCTAGAAACCACGTAGAGTCAAACAATAAATATATATATATCGATCACTGGAACGGAGGATAACGTCAAAGAAGGCTCTTCTTGTGGTTAAGATTATGTTGCAATTTTTAACCTTAACTGAGAGGCTTGGTGTGATTCCAATATTCGAAATATATATTTTATAAGTTTGTTTATTTGTGTGTTTTAGTTTCTTAATGGTACGTTTCTATTTTTTTTAAAGTTAAAATATTTTTTTTTGAAAGACACGTTTCTATTTTAATACAGAGGTTTTGTTAATTAAAAAAAATATTTACTTGACTAGAACGATAACTGATTAAAAGTAAAAGAAGGAAAATAATTAAGATGCAGGTTGGACTTGGTTAGTTCGGTATCATCTGCCGTTAAAAAATGTTGGGTATTATGTACACACGTTGACCTATCACCACTCCTTGAAGTCTGAGCCCCTAACGAAAACACTAACCCGATGATTGCGGCTACCTATTTTTAACTATAAAACTATATGATATAGAAACTTAAAATATACTGTATGTATCTTACCAGCAACCATCTTCTTTCTTAATATATGGTCCAATTATGATCTAGAAACTTAAAATATAGGTTTAAAACAAGTATGAAAATGGGGGTTTAAAACAAGTATGAAAATAGGGGTGTGTAAACCATAGCCGTTAACCGAAATTAATGATAACCAATATTAACCGACGGGGTTATTTGATTAACTGATTATTCAGTTACGGTTATGGTTATTGTTAAGGATGCCCAAAGCCGAATATTAACCAAACCGAACCGAATGAATAAAAGTATGCTTTTAAAATATATCTAAATTTAAATATACATGTTCAAGAAATCAAACTCTTTATATACATAAAAATTAAACATACACAAAACTTTTGTACGTAAATATAATTAGTTGTAAAAGGTTATAAAATAACTAGTATATAAAATTATACTCATTTTATGCTTGTGTATGTGTCCCTGTGTCTTTATTTTATTTTATAAAAATGATTATAAGTGAGACTGTAATGGTCTTATATGTTTACTTGGTTTAAATTTTAGTTCAAAGCTAGATTGGTTAACTAAACGAAACCGAGCCATAACCGAGCCTCATAACCGACTAACCGAAACCGAAATTGGTTATGGTTAAGAAAGTCCCATAACCAAAACTAGCAGTTATGGTTATAGTTATTGGCAATAACCGAACCGAACCACCATTTACACATCCGTATATGAAAATATCAAACTGGTTGTCGTATTTTGTTCATAATGTTTGATACAAATTAGCTTTCGTCATCTTTAATTAAGTCTTCCTGACATTTAGCCCCCACCCTTGTAGTGAAGTGGCATCCAGGTGAATAGCGAATACGGGTGGCACCGGTTCGACTCGGATGAGAGGCGATGTTTTACCGATTATTCCACAGCATGCCTTCGGGCAGGTGGAGGTCGGGTTTTCGCGCATGTGGGAGAGCCAAGGAGCTGACGGCGATTAAGTAGTCTACCTTGGCCACAGCGCCCGATGTCACACTGGTTGACATGTCGTTTCTTGCCATTAAAAAAATTATTCCAGCCATTTTTTTTCTAGAAAATCAATATTTAATTCTTCATTGATATTTTGAAATAATCTATATTATCTTATTAAGGAGGAGTGACGACTATAAAAGTAATTTTGCTGGGCGCACAAGTTTTGAAGCAATATGTACAAAGGATTACAACATAATTTAAAAGGGTAGATTGGTCCATTACAGGACAATTAAGACGCTTGAAGGGGTAACTCTGACAATTCGTTCTTCTCTTCCTAAGTAAACCTAAAATACATTCCAACCATACGTTCAAGTGAACCAGAAACGTTTGAAGCAATCAACAACTATTACAAACGTTAGATTTGTGTTAAGAAGTCGTTTACAAGGTGTAAACACACCAAGAAATCCTATGCAAAACCAAACCTTCTGCCCCTCTTATGTTCAACAAGGTTGAAGCTTCAATCTTGAAGAAACCAGCTTTGAAGATCATCCAATTCGTTCAAATCGGTAAGCATAATCTGAACTTAATCGTGTTTTGTACATCCTTGATCATCTTATAAAAGAGGTTATTTGCTTTGAAACGAATAATGGTCTGCGCATTGACGACAAATTCATGGTACCGGTTCAGGTAGCGGTGGCCAACGATGGTGTTTGTGCTAAACACCTCCCGGATAAAAATTGATCGCATTAGTAGCCATTTTTCTAAACTTGAATCGATCCTTCATTCTTGATGGCCATGTCTTCACGAGTAAGCCTTGAATCCATCTCATGAAATTCATACCCATCCCATATATTAACATGTGAGCCCTAATCCATCTCTTGATTTTTTTTTAATCCAAATAATAACTTTTTATTTAGATATCCAGTTTCAAACCTTAGACAAACTGATGCAACTAGGTTTGTTTTGCGGATTATGAAAGTATTTGTCTCTAATTTATTTCAATATTTAGATTTTTTTAGGTGAGTTATTAGGGGAAATATCATAAAAAATATAAAACTTTCTGTTTTTTCCTCACTAAAGTCACTTAACAATTTTTTGCACATAAAAAGCACTATACTTTCAGTTTTTTCTTACAAAAGTCACTCCACATTTATTTGTTCCTAAAAAACACTATAATTTCTGTTTTTTCTGGTAAAAGTCACCAACCATTTTTTTTTCTCATAAAACCCCTTAAAATGTCAATTTTGAATAAAATTGTTATGTATTTGTTTTAAATAATCCAGAATTGGAACTCCTAGTTGTGTTTGCTTACGTGTTGTATAGGTGGTCTATATATTTCTTGTCCTTTAAAAATGACAAAATGATGAAGTTGATCAAGAAAGTTAAGTACTTCGCGCGTCTTATATTGATTAAAAAACGATCTTTATTTGTTATATAATTTTTTTCTTAAGAATTGTATAACTATTTAAATTAGCGAAACTAATATTACTTTGATTGCAACAAGAGATTTTTTTGTCATATAAATTGTTACAAAAATAAATATATAACTACAAAATATCTTAAAAACTAAAAAAAAAAATTGACAAAAAAATAATAATAATAATGTTGGGTAACTTTTATGAGAAAAAACAGAAAGTATAGTGTTTTTTAAGTACAAAGAAATGTTGAGTGACTTTTATAAGAAAAAACTGAAAGTGTAGTGCTTTTTAGGTGCAAAAAAATGTTGAGTGACTTTAGTGAGAAAAAACAAAAAGTTGGTGACTTACCCGCTACTTATGTGTCTAGATGATTCATCTGATCTCATTCGTAGATCTGTTGTTTCTCGATACTAGCAGAATATTGGTGTGTATCATATATATTATAACCTACAATGGAAGCTATATGCTCATTTATTCATATAATGATCTATTAATTAGTTACCTTTTCATATATGAAAAATATTTGTTGGATGCAATGGTCCCTTAACGGACTTAGCAAGCAACTCTGTATTTGGGCATATCCCCAGCTCACATGCATTACTCATGTAGATGAACTGGGAAGAACTGATAAATACCCAAGAAGCTCTCACGTATTGCATTGCTGATCTTGTTAGTGCCTCAAGCACTGATAACTACCCAGAAGAAAGCTTCATGAATACTCTAGACACGATAGACACAATCCACAATGGGGGTTTTTATTGGTCAAGTAAAGAAAGTAATGATCTGCCAAAACCTAATAAACTAATTTACAATTTGACAGCTAACCTTTGTCTTATAACAAAAATTAACTTGTATCTTTTCCAAGGTCTGTTTTTTTTTCTTTTTTTTATCCTTTTTCTTTAACTTTTTGTTCACACCATCTAACTGACATTCATTTACACAGCTTTGTTTAAGTTGAATTTCGAGATATACTCATCTAGATTTGTGCAATTTTGAATGGGTCATCTGAAGTCTTCGAAAGAGTAAAGATATGATTTCATTGAGGCACAAGAATGTGCAGATGATAAGTTTATTTGGACATATACGTCTCAGATATTCCTCGTGGTACAACTGTGAGTTTATGTTCATTTATTATTACTTCTGACAGATGAAATGATACAGGTAAAAAACATATTTGAGCAATAAAAATTGTAAATCAATTTTAGTGACATTTGTTAGTGCATAAATTACATGTTATATCAAATATAAATAAACACCCACACACACATATATTATTTGGTGGTGGAGTCTAATTATGTATTTTATTATTTACGGATGATGAAAAAATTATTTTTTTATTTTTGCATCACAGGGACCTGACAAGAATTGTTTATTCCGGATTAATACATAAATTACTTGTTTCTTTTTTCATTAGAGAGAAAACTTGATAAATATTACATTTATCAAAAATGTGCCTTATAAAGATTTGATTTTGCATAAGAAATGGGCCTTATAAAGATCAAATATTTGCCCATATTCATCCAAAAAACTAAACATGATTCATACCTTCATTATAGTCTATATTGTTTATGCTACTAAATAATCCATTAACTATGTCAAAAATGTAGGAGTGTCATTTTTTCTGTTTAATATGTTGGAATTCTTGTAACTTATGGTTATATAGGTTCTTGTTGACTTGGCTGAGCTTCAAGATAGAGAAGTAGGAGATTGTACTACTTGTGTGGTCATTCAATGCAATATACATGAAGCTGTATGAGCGATATATTCTAAGGTATCCATAATTTATTCTATCTTGTGTATGCTTTAATCGTTTATTTGTAGACGAACATTTTCAATTCACTGGTTAATAGAGATTAAATAGTTAACCCAACATAATAAGACAAAGAGGAGTCATTGGTATGTGTGGTGGATCGACATATTTGATTAAACTAGCTGATGGGTCGACCTGTTTTATTAATTGGGTTAAACAAGTTAACCTGAGCACGTCCCGTGTATTAAAAGGGTAAGATATGACAACCTAAAACAGTAAAACCTTGTTAGTTCCATGTTGTGTCAAGGATTGCTATTGAGTTTCTAACATAATTTCATCTTCGTATTCAAGTGAATATTAAATACTATTGACAACTAACTTTAATTTTTACATGTATACAATGAAGGAGCAAAACAACCCTACAAAAGCATATGCTCATATCTAATATCCATACCCGTCTTAATTCATCAGTTCTTTTACATTTGCCTGGATGTTGACTTTTTTAATTTTGACTTTGCAGCTGAAGAGTTGTTAACAAATCACATGCGAACCAAAAAGTCTTCCAACTATAGACAAGATGCTTGTGAAGCTTGGTGGCACAGTTAAAGTGATGGTAGGACATTAGGTTTATGAATGTAAACCAGACAAAAACGAGGTATGTGCTTAGATTCAGTCGTTAAACTTATGATTTGTATGAGAAGTTTTTCAGACAGATTATAGGTTTCAGTCTTAAAGTTTTGATTAATCTATGGGTTTAAACAAAATTGAAAGAAAGATATAGGGAATTTGATAGAAAGAAAATTCAGTGTCATTGTAATGGTGGGGGCCTTGAGGAAAACAATATCTGGAAACCCACCTAACAACAAAGATCAGGCCACCCTTACTCTTTATTATGTGTTTTTCAGTGTCTGTTTGGTCTTTCCTTGGTGGTTGTTACTTAAATTTTTTGGTACTTTCTTGGATTTGATAAAAAAAAAAAAAGTTTATAGTGCTTGGTTAAAGGACTAGACGTTAATGATAGGTGTTTAATACCAAAATGGTGTGGTTTTAATGTAATGATACTAAAACGAAGAAACATAAATTATGGTGGAATGTTGTTTGGCCGATACACCAGACTTCAAAAGCTTGGAACTCAATTCCGTCTATGGTCTCAACACTAGGTATTTGGAAAATATCATTAAAACCGAAGCAGATTCAAAGGTGGTAAATATCGTGATAAAGAATCTAATCATTTGAGTCGTTAGACAAGGATACCATCCAGTTTTAGCTAGGGAGTTGAGTGGGAGCAGAGCCATTGTCTTAAGCATTTCCTCATCTATTTGCAATGTAAAGTAACATAACAGTTGTTCTGTCATAATGTTGGAAATAAAATAGGGGGACTGGATGGATATGGCGTTGGAAAAGGGCGATGAAGCACCCGACAGAGGTAGTGGAATACGGTCACTTTCAGTAACTATTGAATTTGGTATAGTATCTAGTAGAGATGGTGAATGGGAGTGAATGGATCTTTCTCAGTAAGCCACGTTCTGTTCATTGTGTTGTATAAAATTTAAGTGGATTGGAATTATATGACAACTTTGCTTGAAAAGATATGCATGCCTTTTGAGATATGTGTTTATCAATTGTTTTGCAGGCTCTTGACTAATCTCCAGAATAGCATAATTTGTGTGATTTCAATTATCACCGGCGAAAACAATGTGTAGATAATGATGGCAGTCTTCTTGAAGATTTCTCTTAATCTGATAGTTGGTCCAATAGTGAAACTGTAAGTGTACTCTTAAACAATGAAGTTTGTTTATGCTTTCATTATATCTAGGCTTCGTTGTGCTTTTAAGGTGTACTTATGACTTTAGCATTTTTACAGGTCATGATGCCTCAGTTGCAGAAGTAACTAATATTATTTACACTGCGCAAGTGGCAAGACAGACGATGTATTTTTTTGAGGAATACATCTTCACTTTCTTGATGATTTAGTTTCTAAATACTCATACTTAAATATTGTTGATGATAATTTTGGCTTTTTTTTCCTCTAATGGGTCAAATGGCCACAATAATAAGAAAATAAAAAAGGAAACATGTCGAATATGTCAAAATTCGCCCAAGTGTATTTTCAGTGCATACAAGCATCTAGCCATACAAGTATTAAGTTTTGTATCATATTTAACACACTAATTAATTACCATATTATTAAAGAGGGATAGATTTGAACATTTCTTTTTAACATATGACTTCATTTCTTCATTGACGATTGTGGTTTACCTTTTCTTGACACAACTTGTGTTTTTGTTTGCATGCCACGTATTTGATTTTGGGTTGTTAAATCTTTTCTCTTTTGTAGCTTTATTTCTCTTTCTTTCATCTAAAATTTTCTACCAACATTACCCACGGCAACGCGCGGGCATCCCTACTAGTGTTAAATAAAGGAGAAGATCAATAGGAAGCCTACATTGACATATTTCCTTTTAATTAATAACAGTCTTGGGTAGTTTTGGTATTTTGCAAAACCAATATGGCAATATCTAACTCATCTCTATGGCCATACAACCTCCAACAACTATGATTAAAATCATTCCTTTATCCTCTCATGCTCGAAAAAGCAGTGTTCATGAATTTATATTTTTTACCGGATTTTGAAGATGATGATTACGTTCGTATTCTACTGGTGCGTTTTCATTACTTTCACACAGATTGTATAGATATTTAGCTTAGTTGTCAAACTAACTGTCCAATTTGTATATCTAGTGTTTCCCGGCTAGATTCACTGTTCATTTCGATTATTAGTACACTACTTGTATGCGCTCAGCTAGTGATAGTGGACTATAGGTTGTTGGCTAGCTTAAACGATTGTGTTTATGCTATGAGGGCATTTTGGTCATTTAGGTTTCGACGAATATGTAGGGTTCACATGAACGGTCAACCAATTCGTGTATATGTATGGTGAATAGGTAGCAATTATGATACTTATTTACCCCTAGCCATCTCATGGAACATGACCGTTCACCTAAATGGATAGGACGAATGGGTCTGCAACATATATATATATATATATATATATATATATATATATATATATATGTATGTATGTATGCTCCTCATTCTCCTAAACCAACCTTTGGTGAGTCAGTGTAACGAGCCATTGTTCAAGTGAAATTCGAATAGAGAAGCATTTGAAAATATTTCTTGTGGATGTTTTGTGTGTGTAAACATCTTCTATATTGTCGCATACGTTTGAGTGTGGATTTTGCACTCACACGATTGATCCCGTGAATCTAGGATATGTATTGTTGAATCCAGTGGTCCTATATGTGGTATCAAAACTTTGGCTCAATTCACAAGGTTTTTGCTAAGAATAGTTCGAATTTTGTTCAGATTCGTCACTGAAATCGGGAGTTTTTGGTTTTTGGAAAACCCACTTTTCTTATTTTGAAGATTTTCTCAAATTTGGATGATGTCTTGTGGTTAAATGTTGGATTTTATAATATGGAAACGTTCTAAACCACATTTCTAAGATTTCTAAATCAATAGATCATTAAAAACATCATCTGGTTGAAAAGAATGAGCGCAAAAACCCAAGTACATGAAAAATAAGGTTCTTAATGATTTGTTGGCCGAATTGGTTAGTTTACACAAATAGGTTTCTCATTCGTCTGAAGTTTAGACAAATAGCTCAGTTTACACGAATAGCTATCCCATTCGAGTGTGTTTACACGAATAGGTCTCTCATTCGTGTGAAGTTTAGACGAATAGCTATCCCATTCGTGTGTGTTTACACAAATAGGTCTCTCATTCATGTGAAGTTTACATGAATAGCTCACCCATTCTTCTAAACCGATACCTATTCTTCCAAACCAATATCAATTTGTGACAACCTGGAAATTTTTCCTTCACTTCCTTAGCGACATTGAGCAATTTTCGGGATGAAAGTTCTTTCAACAAGGGGCTGATGTGACACCCAACAAATTTGGGTTAACTTTCTACAAACATTTACCATTTAACTTGGTTAACTTTTATATATTCAGTTTAATTCGGTGGAATTAAATTGGTTAAATATACGTGAAACAACATGAACAGATAATCCGGTAGATAATCGAGACATACATGCGAATTACCGCCCCCGAACGTTGGTGAAATAACAAAACAAATAATTATAGAATAACTTGTTTGGTATTATTTGCAATTATGTGCCAACGTGAAGTTAGTTGTGAACTTATGTGCAATTCTGTGTATTTAAGCGAAACGCGTTACTGAGTCCGTAACCGACACTCGACGAATCGAGAAGATAATTCGGGTCATGATTTATTTGGTTGGTTAGTTATTGGCTTAGATACATTGTACTAGGCCCAAAACATATAAATAACACCAATAAGAGTAAACTCCACGGATGGTCCCTGTGGTTTGCCCAAATTTAAACTCTGCTCCTCAGCCTTTCGAAATTACATGTATAGGATCTGTGGTTTGGGTTTTATTGCATCGATGGTCCCTGACTTGGATGGAGGTTAAGTTTTTCAGTTAAGTCAATGTGAAATTACTAAATTACCCCTCTTTAAAAAAGTAAAAATATATTATAAACTCTTTCTCTTTTTCTCAGTCAAACCCTAACCACCACCACCACCATCTTCCCCCAACCACCACCACAATCATCTATCACTATCTTCCCCCAACAAAACCCTCCACCACAACCACCATCATCCACATCAAATTGCACAAAATAGACAAATAAAACCATAAACACAAAACTTATTCAAATGTATTAAACCTAAAGAATTACTTTGCAAATGTATCAGCCTATCAATTCTTATTATATAGAACAATAAGGTATTGTAGTTTCTTAATTATACAAATGATCTTACTGGCTCTATCCCTGTTAATTGCAATTCATTCATCCCTGACACTAATAATTTTATTACACTTCTCATCAGGTGCCATAATCTCCAATAAAGCTCTAATATCGGTTAGCAGGTGCAGAGTGCTCGCTTGTACGAGCTAACTAATCAGTAATCCCAGGCCCTACAAACCATTTGACGTTGGAGTCCTGAACCGATTAGCTTCGACTATGTCGATTCTTGAAACAACTATGTCGATGTCGGATTCCGAAACGTCTTCTCAAGGAGGAGGCATCGAATACAAAAACTTTAGACAAATTACTCATGAACGTGAGTTTCTTTTCTTCTCTGTATTGCAGATCTGTTTATAGTTATGTATGTTTGTTTGAATTGATGGTCTATGCGACTTATGGGGTTGTGGTGTGGTTGCGAGTGGGAACTTTGGTGGTAGTGACGGTTGCAAGGGATGGCGATTGCAGGTGGGAATGGTGGTAATGGCGGTGGTTGCAGGTGGGGATGGTGATCGTGAGGATATGGTGATGGAATTGAGGGAGATGGTGATGGAGTCAATTTGCACAGGGAGAAGGGGGTTTTATTTTTTATATGGTGAGGGTATTTTGGTCATTTTACATGACTTAACTGATAAAACTTAACAACGTTAGCTGGTAGGGACCAAAATGTTATAAAATGCCAACGTTGAGGACCATTGAAAATATATGGGGGCATATGTGCAATTCATGCAAACCACAGTGACCATCCGTGTAGTTTACTCTACTAATAATTATATTTAAACCAAATCAGGCCCGATCCAAGCCCAAACCGGATCTGGAGGTCGCCGCGGCCCGTAGCCGCCATACCCAATTCCTCCACAGCCCGTGGGGGAGTTCCATTCATGGAAAAAAAAGTTTTGTTGGTTTTAAAAACGATTTCAAACTCCATTATCCTCATAAACACAACCCTAATCACACATATCAGCTTTCATACGAAAATAATACTCTACAACCTTTGCCATAACCATAATCAATCAATTCTTGGAGCTTTAGATGTGTTTTAATCACCTAAATGAAGAGCTTAAGGTCCATTATCAATCCTTTACTAGTTTCAATCCTTTTTATTATGTTTAACTATGTTTTTGTCCATAAAACCTAAAGTCAAGATCTGATCAAAAGTTGTCTTATCAATAACAAATGATTTGTAGATGATTAACATGTTTATATGTGTTTTGATGATGATTTGATTATGTTACAACATAGGATTCATGTTTAATCATAAACCCTAACTTTGATGAATCTTGATGACCCTAGGTTGTATGATTATGATGTTAGATCTGACTCGGATGATTTGTATGATGATATTATGATAGTCTAGGATGATTAACATGTATTTGATGCTTGATTAACATTGATTGAACTATTGTTCATACCTTACTAGAAATGGAAACTTTATTTATTTTGGATTTCTAAGTTGAGATTAATACATGTTATGATGTATGTAATGCTATGAGATGATTAGTAATGATTATCTAATATTGATAAAACATTGTTTCGGTAGAAACCAAACTCGATTTATGTACTTACCAAATATGGATACTTTTGCATGTTATATGTGTTCTTGGTGTTCATAACTTACTAAGTTTGGAAAGTTTACATGAGATACAAGTTGTAGGATGCATGGAATGTGTTGTATGACTTGTGGTGATTCATGACATGTTAAAAGTAGGATGTATACGCAAACCTGTACTTGCAAGCATATGTGATACTAACACATTACGTGACAACTAACATGATAGATGCTAGGAATTCCATGAACTGTGTATGTGATGTAATTCTACGTCTATGTGGATTAATCAAACATGAAACATTAACAGGTCACCAACGGGTCGGCGGGTCAAACTTGGTCAAACATAGTCAAACACTTTTGTAAAACACAAACTAAGGCATTGATCGGATTCAATGGGTTAACTGGACAAACACAAACATTGGACAAACACTTATAGGTTGTTGTTTGATAGGTTTCCGGTAGTGGGATATCTATTTTACAAAACACTTGGTTTTACTTTAGCACGCAAAGCTAAGGTGAGTTTCACGACCCCTTTTTACTGGTTTTCTGTTGGGGGAGAAACATGCCACACAAACACGCAAACATTGTAGATCACAGGTACTATTATATCACTTGTTTACTGTAGCGCAACACCCATTCTTAAGTCCTCACATTATAAACCATAGTATGTGAAGCATAGCGAGGAGATGTGAATAGATCTATTGGGTCTGACAAGCCCCATTTGTGTGAACTGGAGGTTGAGTAGGTGCATATTGTCCTAAACATTTGTCATTATGTAATAGGCAGTGGCGGGAGGCAAACAACTACCAACACTCATCAATGGTTTAATTAGTAAACGGGTGTGAGTCTATACAGACAAACGGACAAACGGATTTTCTTACATTAAAACCTGTGAACTCACCAACTTAATTGTTGACACATTTTAGCATGTTTTCTCATGTGTCTAAGATGGCAGCTATGATGCATGTGGAGTCACACTTGCATGCATACAAATACCATCAACTGGTTTTCAAACATTTCAATTGTTATATTGGTTTTGGTAAACTCCAACTGTACTGTGAGATATTTTATATTTTGCTTTCGCTAAACTTTTAAAACTCTAACTGTCTAGTTTATTCATGTATGATTTTGAAAGCATATAGAGGTCGTTCATCCGACCGTTGACTGGATCCTGATATGTCACGCGCCTCGCGGTAAAACTCCGTAATGGAAATTTGAGGGTGTGACACAATTCACCCAAATTGATCCCTATTCTGCCCCCAAGTTGTTGACTTTTTGTAAAAAAAAAAATAATCAAGTTAACTAAATTTAACTTTCGTTGGCCAAGAGTTAATCATCAGTGCCTAGGATATTATTCCGATAAAATGACAAACCTGTGGGCTCTCCTTAGTCAAAAACCGCGTCAACCCGAACCTCCAGTTAATGTCAATAGCGCTACAAACTCGTGGGCTTTGGCGTCATTGAGGAACAACTAACCGGTATAACAACCACAACAACGGAAGGTTTCCGAATGTAATCTGTGGGCCTATATGGAGAAGAAACCAACGTCAGACGCTAGTCAAAGTGAACTAAATCAAACCAAACAACTTAACTATGTTCAAACCAATCTAGAAACATTTGTGGTTTTGGCTACTCCAGATATTCACTATGTTCCAGCAAACATAGATGTTGCGAGAGTCTTGATTATGCATGCCGAGGAAGGTTTTGACTGGAAAACACAACTTATGGGAGGTGATAATGGTGAAATAGCGTGTCTCGCTTAACGAATGGAGATGAGAAAACTTGGAGAATCGTCAAGGAGTGCACAAAGTTCACCTGATAGTTCAAATGAAGAGAGTGAATGATGAGTAAGTGAAAAAAGACTCCGAAGTTCTGAAGAAACCAACAGAAATCATACAAAATGTTTAACTTTAGGCAAGAGTGGATCACAGGAGGAAGAAGCAAATGTTCAAAATCTTGAAGTTTGAGTTCAAGTCAAGCAGGAAACTGATGCTATTTCTAATAGATATTCCAGGCTTATCTGTTCTAGCTTTCCCGAGCTCCAAGGTAAATATTAGAAAATAATCATAATCTTGTTTGCGATCTTGGCAGTTGCTCAGCATCCAATAAAGTTTTGAAAGCAAATGAAACTGATTTTAAAAACATGAATGAGATTTTAAAGAAATAAAACTCTAAGCTTTCTAAAAACTGTTGTTAGCAAACAATTAATGATTGATAATTATATTAATTCGCTTAAGGAAACAAAGAGATAATTATTGCAAGCAAGATGTGATTATGAAAAAGCCAAACATAAGCTAGAAGGTTTTGAAATGGTAAGGTATGTGATAGATAAAAACTTGATTGATATTGAGAACCTGCCAATGAAAAAGGGAAATCCAGGAATTTGTTACAATACACGTTCTGTAAATAGACAGAAAGTGTAGTTGAAACCAAAGACTGTATCATAGGTGGATTTTGATAAAGTTGAAATAGATGGTGTCTGCGAGGATTCTGATGAAGGATCCCATGAATCGGATAAGTCTTAATCATGTTCACATATTTCTCTTGAAAATCACATTTTGTGTGAACCTATACAGGAAAAAGAAGCACTTTCAGTTTCCTAATGGCATAGAAGGGCTTTACATGATGGTGGGGTCTGAAAAGTTATCTTTTGATAAAAAGTTTCCTATTAAAAATTTTAATCAATCTATAAATACATATGTTTTTGAAGAAATACGAGTTCCCAAAGCACATATAAGAATCCGAGTACCTCTCGATTTGAAAGTTCTTATGGAAGTAATTCACCCCGTGAGTTTCCAGATTATGTTTAGTGGAGATCCTGTTATAAATGTGGTGAAGTGAGACACGTGATTGCTAACTGTCCATATTTAGGGAAATTAAAGTGTAAAGTTGATGATTCCCCAAGATCTAGCAATTCTGGCAATAAATCCAAAGGTGACAACCATTTTTATGATAACAGAAACAAAATTTTTATTGGTCAGAAACTGATTACTGATAGGGTTCCAAAAGCTAGGGAGAGCTCCAAGGCTAAGCAAACAGCGAAGCCTAAGATCGGTCCAAAGCCTAGTCCATCAAACCTAAAGTCTAAGATGGATCTAAAGCCTGTTTTACCAAAATTTTCAAAATCTAAACCGAAACAAAAACAGGTATGGAACCCAAAATCAGTTTTTGGATTGTTTTTGTTGCTGCTGTCGAGTCTCTCGGTCTCCTCTCTAATATCGATTCCTTTGTGTTTGTCACAGATATCGAGAAGGATGGGTAGAAGGTTAAGGCGTACACCCTGCGGCGAAGACACGTGTTCCACACCAGAAAATGACATAAATATCCTTGTCAAGCCATCCTATTACAAAGATGCTTCCAATATTAAATCAATTAAAACACTGTTCAATTCCTTCATCTTTAAATAAATTGTAATATTAGTGATGTTATTAGTCTGTGTGTAGTCGATCGTTATGGCCCCATAGCGCCGAGGAACACCGCCCCCCGAGCGCTATGGGGGCGTTTTGGGTTGGGGGGGGGGGTATCACCATGGCGGGCGTTTTGCAAATGGTAACCGTTGGACTGATTATTATTATTATTATTATTAAGATGATGAAGATAATGATAATGAAGGTGATATGAAGAGGAGGATGAAGAAGATGAAGGGTTGCAGAGGGTTGGAGGAGGAGGATGATGAAGAAGAAGTTGCTAGGGTTTGGGGTGGGGGCTTGAAGAAGAAGAAGCTGATGCTTCAATTTTATTATTATTATTATTATTATTATTATTATTTTGTTATTAAAAAAACAATAAAAAGCAATGATAATCATTTATAAAGTTCCATAACGTCCCTTCCTACTACACCCTCTTTTCCCATAACGCTCATAACGCCCATTCTATTACTTTATAATATTTTATTCTCTATAACGCCCCATAACGTCCCTCCACTACACATGCCCTTATGGCTTCTTATGTAATTTAATAAAAATAATATTAATTTTTTTGTTATAAAATAGTGTAATACCTACCATTAGTAAAAGGTTTGTACTGCAATCTTAAAAGAAAAAAATAACAACTTAGAGAAAATAAATAATAATAATAACAAATCAATATATGAAAATATAAAGGGAAAATGGCCAAAATAGCCCCTTGACCGGGCGTTTTGCGTAAATGGCCCCCTCCACCGTTTTTGGAGAGACGGGACACGGTTTCCAAAAGGGCTGAACCGTCTTCCGAGATCCTTTGGATTCCAACCAGTAGCAACCCAACACGTGGCGGTTACGATCCCGATGTCTGCCACCCGGCTCACGTGGCGGCTTGAGACGTGTCAGCGCCGCAAAGCCGTCTCCGGTGGGGTCCCTGAGACGGTTCTCCAACGGCTCAAGTTAAGCCGTCTTCGGCTCGGCTTAGCCGAATCCGTTTTGGCTGAACCGTCTTCAGCCCCATTAATTAATTTATTTATTTTTTTTCAAATTTTGTTTGGGTATAAATATGTGGGTTTGGTTGAAAAAAAAAACACATCTAAATCAAACCAAATCTTCTCAAATGTTTGTTTCAAGCCAAAATATTTTACCAAGCCAAAATATTTTACCAAATCAAACAAAATCTTCTCAAATGTTTTTTTCAAATTTAGTTTGATTATTCGACGTGTTTTTGAGCTTCAGAATAGCCGAATATTTTTTCGGTAAAAATTATGGCACTTTTTAAACCTAAGCCTTTGGGATTTATCTAATCCCATTCTATGGAAAGCTTCTGATCCGAAGTTTTTCACCCATTTTCTTTGGCCTTAAAAATCCTTTCACCCATTTTCTTTAGCCTTAAGTTGACCTCCAACCACTTGGTAATACATTTGGAGCGAAAGGTTGAAGTGATGGATAGGTTTCGGTCGGAGTTAGTGAGAAGTAAAGCGAAAAAGGCTTCTGTTGGATTGCTGTTACATCTACATAATACTACTTGGATTGTTGTTGCATCTACACGTGGGTTAACCCGTGTAATTTGCATCGACGATTTTGTAGTCTACTTTGTTGGCAAGTTCATCCTTTTCCTAAATCTCTATCATGATCTTCTGGATCATCCGTCTTTTACATGTACAAGACGGTCGGATGTGATATTTAGGAGAGTTTGTTCTTTGACTTGTCCGGACCGTTGGTAAGCATCTGTCCGTACATATATTTATGTACGTATTTAGGGTGATGAAGATGAAACTGGACAGTGGGTATAAAGTACACTGCGAAAATATATCTTGGCGTTCCAAGCAACGGAAATGTCTCGGTGTTTGACGTGTTGAACGACTTCGTGAATTATAATTGTTTGTATATTGTAATTGTTTTAATACTTTAGTTGTATTTTTATTGGATCCCTATTATTATTTGTTTATGTTAAGTTTGTTTAAGGTCATGTGTTCTCTACTTTTTGGTGTTAAACAAAACACTCCCTTTAAACAATATAAACTTAAAATAAACATTTTTTTTATTATAACTTAAAATAAAAGGAGCATTAAAAGTAAGAAAAAAAAAAACTAATCCAAAGCCCCGGCGACATCACGAATCATCTGCCACGCCGACAAATGAGTAAAGGGTGGTCGGCCCGAAAACTCGTGCTCAATCTTGGCATGTTCAAGTTTTTCATGGTCCGCAGTGTCTTGTGAGAGTTCACGGATAGCGGTTTGATAAAACCCCTCGAAGAGACGGCACTTGTTTTGCAAGTCCGTCCACTTCCGGTTGAGAGACTCCGTTGACCTGCTTGAACCTCCAACCAAAACTTTGAACTCGTTGAGAACGAGTGGCCAAATGGACCCTCGACGTGGTGGGTTTTCTTTAACAGTTATCCAAGCAGTGCACAGGGCAATTTCTTCTTCTTCTGTCCACGGTTTCGGTGCCATTGTGATTTTGGGTTTGGGTTTCTTATCTGTGACGGTGTACTGACGGTCTGTAATGGCAAACCGTCTACTGGCTTTATATAGGAAGGACATATACGGGTGGGTTAAGCATTCAATAGGGAATATCAATAGATTTCATAGTAAAAATTACAACATTTTTTAAAACACTAAATAAATTAAAACACTTTATTAATAATAAAAAATACATTAAAAAAAGAACATTACATAACATTATTTTTAATAAAACCTAAATTTAAATATAATCACGTAACAAATGCCACGCGGAAAGGTATTCGAATTCTTCGTCGTAGTCCAAAAAGTAGTCGATTTTCGCCAATTCTATGAGCCCTTCCTCGGACTCGTTTGGCGACTCCTCTTTGTTGGAGTTGAAGAACCCTTCGAATACGGTGCACTCCGCCTTGACGTTGTGAAACTTTTCTATAACATCTTGTGTCGTACGGTTTGTCTGACCGCCGACAAGTGTTCGAAACTCGAAAAATACTCTACTCCAAAATGGAGTTGCACGAATTTCTTGACTGGTGTTTGAAACTCGGGTGTTTTCGGCAACATTTCGCCATGCCAGTGTAACCCCAAGGATCTCCTCGTCGGTCCATGAAGACATTTTACTTGGTTTGATTGATGTTTTGTAAGAAAAATATGTGATGTAGTGAAGAATTTGTTAATTTGGCGGGTATTTATAGTGTGAAATAATTTAATTTAATTAAATATTTAATATGGTAGGTAAAAATAAATAAGGACAATTAAAAAAATAAATAAACTTCCAAAATAAGAACATTTTATTAAGAATTGTTTGGACGTGGTAAGCACCTCCAGAAATACATTTTTTCAGCCATGAATCGTCTGTAAGACGAACATGTTTGTTTTAGATCACCGTTCGTAGTAATTGGTTTATCAGTAACCAAATGCTCCATCAGCATACAAAGATATACCGCTTCATTACCAGACAGGGAGTTATGTGGTGCAACATAGTCTTCGTTAAGATTGAAAGTTATACATTTTTCTGGATTACCTGTTTTCTTCCAGAATCTTATGTTCACTAGTAAAGCTCCTAAATAAACTTGTATCTTCGTCAGCTTTGGGTGAACAATGGTTCTGTATTTGTCTCTGATACGAAGGTCTTCGCAAGCATACATAACAAGTTCTTGCGTCACCAACTCTAGTCGCACCAGTAACCATTCCCTATTTTCAAGCTGAACGGGGAAAAAAACAAAATCAACGTCGAAAAATGAAGGAAACGGTTTGAATTTGCCATTGCAATAGTTGGCCAAGTTTTTTGGTACAGATTCTAATAACGAATTATAAAATTCTGGTGGAAGAATTGTCCACCGCATATTTAGTGAAGCATTTTTTTGTAGCTTTCTACTCCTCCAGTTCATCAGTCTTCCAACCCATCCTTCAACATGCTGAAAAATAATTGAATCACAATTTCAGTAAAAAAAATAAAAAAAACATTAAAATTTAAGTTATTACTGTTGGTGTGAGGTAGCCGTTAGAACGATAGCCCAACAAAATTCCCCAAAAATTTTTGTCAAGCTCAATACTTCTTGAAAAAACAGCAGAATAACAAAACGGTGCGTCGCCTTTATTGTAGAAGTCAACAACATTAGTTGCCCAATTATCATTCTCATCGTCCGGTATAGCCCATTTGCCGATAACGTTTCCGTGTAAGCTTTGTCGATTACTGATAAATTCTCTTTCTTTGGTAATTTCAGGTTCCTTCGGACGCCTCCATTTTTTTAGTATCCAACTCGAGGAATGTTTCTCTGGTTGAGAAAAGTATTCTTCTGGAGCTATATTTTTATCACGGCCGTCAGACATTTTCTTGAGCGATACTTCTCCAACAACCTTTTTTAACGACAAAATATTTTACGTTTACAACTACTTATATAAAGATGATTTTAAATATAAATTACTTATTTAAATTTTTTATTTTTTGTTTTTTAAATTTTTAATTGATTAGGGGCCCACAAAATGCACTCTCGGGAACCGTCTGACAGCAATGGAAACCGTCTCCTTGGGAGCCGACTGAGAGTCTTTGGGAACCGTCTCGTCAGACGGGTTAGTATTGGGAACCGTCTCCTCAGACGGGTTAGGCGTTGGGGACCGGACCCGGCTTGTGAGACGGGTTGGGAACCGGAACCGGCTCAGCAGTTCTTTCCAAGTACCGGCTCAAAAGACGTGTTGGGAACCGGAACCGGCTCAGCAGATCGTTCCGGGTACCGGCTCAAAAGACGGGTTGGGAACCGGGACCCGGCTTTGTCAGAGGGTTGACTGAGAGGCTTTGGGAACCGAACCCGTCTTGGTCAAACCGTCTCCTGAGACACTTTGGGAACCGGACCCGGCCCATGCAGCCCGGTCCCACTAGGGTTTACCTTTTGGGGGTAAAAGTAAACTTTCGGTGAAAGTCTCTCCACCGAAAGACGCTACGTTGACGGGAACGCTCTTTTACCGGTTTTCTTGTTTATCATCTATTTTCCGGCGAACGGTTTGCTAGGACTCCGGTCAAAGTATCAGACGACGGTCATTTATAATTAAAAAGGTAATATTAACGTTCCTTTTTAAAGTTTTAAAATTTTTTTTTTCATTGAAAACGACACAACACAAACGGGACCACCCGACATATTTTTGGTCATGTGGTCCACCACGAACGTGCTCACCGTCGACCGTCGATTAATTTTTAATTTTGTGTTTGTTTTTTTGTTGTCCGTTAATCGAGGTTGACCAAACCCGTTTGACCATGTTTAATCCGAGTGACTTTGTCGACCCGATGAACGCACATCAAATACTACAAGAGGAACAGTACGAAGAGTTTTTTCGGCACCCACAACAGCCGAATCCTCCTCGGAGCTTACCTCCTGCGGTAAGCGTTTACTACCATTTTTCATTCAATTATTTTTATCATTTTTCATTTACCTTGTTCGTTACTAAAAAATTTTTTATAACCTTTTTTTTAGTCTGATACCGAAATAAAAGTCCGAAGTGCCTGGAACAAAGTAACAGAAATGAATACTAGAATGTCCGAGGCAATGAAGACGCGTTTTAGGGAGACCATCTTCGGTCACTTTCTGGATGTTATGAGCCATGTTTGCGAAAGTAATTTGTTACTCTCAGTGGCACAACATCAGATTGAGACGGGACTGCCTATTATCGACGGCCTTTTTTATCAAATCGGTCCTAACAGTCTTGTATTCACTCCACAACAGTTTTGT
The DNA here is from genome assembly GCA_028751855.1 of Ambrosia trifida. Lineage (NCBI taxonomy): Eukaryota > Viridiplantae > Streptophyta > Magnoliopsida > Asterales > Asteraceae > Ambrosia > Ambrosia trifida. The sequence continues at coordinate 47,859,076 of CM054124.1, forward strand.
CTGATAACGGGCCTAAGATTTGGCCGTCACGATGGTTGGGAACTCGCACAATCCCCAACATCGTTTAAAAGACGAATATTCCCTGAGGTGAGTAAGGTATCTTATCAAAGTGTGCTTGATATTTTCAACGGTGACTGGAGCGATTATGAGGAGGATGATCTTGTCCGTATTTGTATCCTGGTATTGATTGAATCGGTGTTTAAGGGTACCCAAAATACCGCGACCGTGGATGATCTAGTGCTCGATCTTGTTGATGACTTTGTAGTGTTGAATAGATTTCCATGGGGAAGTTATTTTTGGGAAGATTTGGTTAAAAATATCAATAACATGCACCTGATTCAAAAGCGGGGTACAAAGGGCTTCAGTTTAAAATCTTATAATTGGGTTTTCAAGGTATTAGTTTGTATGAATTATTTACTTTTAATTATTAATTTTAACAAATATTTGAGATATTTCTAAATTTTGTTTAAAAACTTGCAGATCTGGATATTTGAGATATTTCCAGAATTTAGAAACGATCCAGCTTTTTTTCTTGGTGATGCAATCCCCAGAGTTCTTTCCTGGGGTCCGGGAAAAAAAATGAAGAGGAGCACCATTGATCGTAAGATCACCGAAAATTCTATGGTAATCTTTTGAAATCATTTTCTACCGAATTTTTTTTTTGAAAAGCTAAATATAAGTGATAAAATTTGAAAAAAAATTGTTGTGCTTCAGCATGAAGGGCTTAACCCGTTTAGGTTTCTACTTCCGAATGACTTTGAGCTGCGCTGTGCCTGGTACACTGATAGTGCCCATTTTTTACGAGCACAAAGGAACCGGGCTCAAGGGTGCTTTAATAAGCCGTCCGAGTTTCATCCGCCTGCCTATGTAAATTTCGATAATACGGGAGCGGATGATGTAAATTTCGATGATCTGCATACGGTTTACGGTGATCAGCCTGTTGATTCGACGGCCAAAAAAAGAAAGTCGGAAACTGTTCCGACAACCTACACTATCAACGATGATTTAATAGAGCAATTTAAAGCGTTGATGGATGATAGGTTGGAAAACTTTTATAATAACAAGTTGAAAGGTTTACTGCCTGAGGTAAAGTTGTCGTATGATTATTATTAATCCGTATTAATTTGTTGAAAAGTTTAAAATAATTAACATTTTTAAATCTTAGGTACGTAAATCCCAACCGACTGGTGTAGAAGGCCCGACGAGCTCGCATCACAATGAAAATGTTGATGAATTGTTTAGCTCGGGTGATGTATATAGACCAGACACCGACGGCCTAAAAAAGCCTGTATGTTTTATTTTATTTTTTTCCTTCATAGTTTAGCATTTAAATTCAAAATAATTGGTTCACTTTTGTCACTTTAACAGTTGAGACGGTCTCAAAGGTCAACAAAGCCATCCTCGTGTATGCTTTCCCCATTTACAACAATAAAAGGTGCAAAAAAGAAGAAGTTCAAATCAGACGATGAAAACGAAAACATAAAACTAATAAAAAAATGGTATCCAAAACAAAAGGATAAACATAGAACTTGTGCACTATTTGGGGGAAATATATTTCCGGATGGCTTTTGGGAAGATCTTTTCGGCGATGATTCACAAGGTTGGTTAGGCAGCGAGGTAATAATTTTTAAATATTTGTTACTTTTATTAACTATGTTTAATTATAGTATCTAATAAATTTGCTACACTTCTACAGTAACTTTAATATATAATATTATTGGCCGTCCTGATTGTTATTGTTATTATATGTTTGTATGACAAATTTTATCTCACCCTGCATCTATATTCCATCACATAGAGAATCTACTTGGGAGTATGAATTATGCTTTTATTTAATTATATAGTTACAAAATAATTAAATTATATGATAAGGCTGGTCTGCAAGGTAATGGGCCGCGATTATTTTTTTGACGCCCACGCGAGAATAACAGTCACTTAATGTTAGCTTTAATGTCTACGAAACCCTCAACGCAACAGGAGCTCCCGCAGCAAGACGCGATCTTTAACGTCCACCAAACCCACAACGCAATATGAGCTCCCGCAGCGAAAATTTGTGGAAATAACCAGCGACAGTTATTTTAGAATAATTTGAACAAATTATAGTTACCTAATATTATCGCTAATAATGTTATTTTTAATGTCCACCAAACCTATTGCGACACGAGCGCCCCCGCGGCGAAGCGCGGGTAACTAAAACACTAGTTTAATTAATATATTTACCGCAGTTTAATATTGAATATTCAAATTATTTATTATAGCACATATATGGATGGACACACCATCTCTACGAGACTCTTTGGAGCTCAACCTCCCGTTGGAGCATCCTTCCTCCATATTTTGTGGGGGGTTTATTTAGCCGTACTAATAACCAGCCTTTTAAAGATTTGTTTGATGGGTCATTCGAACCGTTTCCAAAAATCGCTGATGTTGACGAGGTTGTTTTTCAAATTTAAATCATGGTTTTGTTTGTTGAACATATTATGATTTGTTTTTAACATTTTGTTTCAAACTATTCGCGATTTAATAGGTATATGTTGTGTTGAATATAAGCTTACAACATTGGATCCTCGGAGTTTTTAACCTGTGCCAGCGAACGTTTACCATCTATGACAGGTAAATGTTGAACCTATTCATTTTAATGCCGGTTTTCATTAGGTAATAGTGTTAATTTTGATAATGTTTTTTCTATATTTTGCAGTTTACTTGGTTTGAAGGGCGCGGAGAAGGCCAAAACAGAGGTCATATGCAATGCTAATTATGCATTTGAGCTTTGGCTAAGATCCAATAATTACTACGAATCCGTAAACCCGTACATGTACGCCCCTCCTTTCAATGTCGTAGAGGCTGAAGATGTACCCCAACAGTCCGGAGATCTTGGTGATTGTGGGGTTTGGGTGTGCATATTTATTGAGAGGTTGATTAAAAACGAACCTCTAAATAATAAATATGAAAACACCCAAGTAGCAGCTTTAAAAATGCGGCACAGGATGGCCTTTGAATTTTATAGGAACGTTTTGCCGGAAGCTGATACGGTAGATAATAGACAGACTTCCGATTAAGACGAACTGATATTGTTACCTTAATATTACTAATGTCATTATTATTACTACTCCTCTTGTGTTACATTAGTAGATATGCAAACAAAACCCAACTAACTACCAAAAGTAACTTCAACAATCTGGCCTGCAAACGGTATTTTCTAGCCAAAGCTTGTTGCTCGTCTAACGATTGCCTCAACCCCGGAACGATTTTTTTGCACCTGAAACATTCTGACGCTTCTACCCACCTAATAAATCCACAACCAGCAGTCTGTGGTTTAAAAAAAATAAACAGTTATTTGATGATCATTAAAAGCACACGATAAATATTAAAATTTAATACTTACGCAACACACGAAGTCTCTATCCGGGTTTGCATCAGTTCTCGAGATAAGTATACGTGTAGTTGCACCGCATGAACATATTTCTCTTGACCTGCTAAATCGTCTAGATGAAGACCTTGAAGATGAAGATGATGACTGAGACATGGTGATGGTATATAAACCTCTACACAATTGATGATGAACGGTTGGTGGTAGGTATATTTATAAAAAACGAAAGAGTTATTTGCCAATTTAGTCCTTGACGTTTGGCAAAAATTGCAAATTCCACCCGATATTGGTACACCTACCAACCTAGGTCCTTATATAGAAGCTCATTTCACATGCTTTTTAATAGCATAATGACTAACATTCCTGCTCCCGTAGAGAACACAATTTGGGTTAATCCACATAACCAATCAAGTTTTTGGGCTCCAAATGTTCTTGAGTTTTACTACGATGGTGATAGCACATGTTGCTATACAACCTATATGGGGCGTACACCATTAAACAAAGAGTGGTGGGGTGGTATTTTAGGGTACTGTGGAAGCGGATATCTTCAAAAAACAGTAAATACTATGACTGTTACGTTATACGTTATATGATATGATAATTTTTTTGTGATTTTATTAACATTTATTTACAGCATGTTCGTGCATGGTGCAACAAATTGATGTCGTTAAGGGACATTGAACGACAAAGAAGACCAACAACATGTAGTTATGGTCTTTGGACTGTTCTTCCCCCTAATTTCTATAACCTAATTATTGAACAAGATCACCATGCTTATTGCTACGCAAACGGCTCGAGAAGAATATATCCACCTCTTTGGGAAGTTGATATGGTAGAATACTGTTTTTTTTTTGTATATTTTATACCTTTTTATCGTGCTGTATAAAATCTACATTTCGTTTTGGACTGTAATTTTCAGGTATATATACCAGCCTCGATAGACGATGAAAACTGGTTTGTTCTACAAGTTGACATGAAATTACTACAAGTAACAGTGTATTTCCCAAATAACTGTAGTCCCATAGATTGCGGCGATACTTTTTGCATTCATAGAAAAATTCATCAAATTCTTATAGAATTTGAATCTGCTTTCATATGGTTTCTAGGGGCTATAACGTACTGGCAAAAGTCTGGTAGAAACGAAGTTGAATCATTACAATTTTCGGGGGATGTTGTCTGGCCTGTCACCAATAGTCGCATTGGTCGACATTCAGGGGTAATCGTTTGTATGTTCCTGAGAAATCTTGTTCAAAACATTTCATTGACTTGGAGAGAAGGCAGCCTACATGATGCTTGCATGAGATTCAGACGTTTCATGGCAGATGAAATTTATGCTGGTCGTTTTGCACCGTCAAATATTTAAATATTTATCTACCTAGTTTATGTATTGATGTAAAACTTGATATATCGAAGTTATTTGTAAGTTTTATGTTATAAACATTGTTAAGTAAATAAATTAAAGTAAATAGCACCACTAAAAATCAGCAAGGTTAACAGTCGAACAAGTATTATGAATTACATATTCTGCAAAGTCATCTGCTTCAACGAAAGTGGGGGACGGTGTTTGATGATGATTTTCTTTCTTTGAACCACGCCTAGCAGGCTTTGATCGTGAGGCAACAGGAGCTGAACATCGGTCACGATGATGACCGTGAGTTCTACAACGACTGCAATATACAGGCGTAGGTTCCTCGCCTCTCGATAAAATTCGTTTATTTTCACGAGGACGTCCCGACTGTCGTTTTGTGATATGTGGTGGTTGTAGAGGAATCAAATACTCTGGCGTCTCCCATTCAGACCTGTGGGGTAAAGGATAAATGGCCTCTTCATATGTTGTTTTGTATAACTGGTTGCTATACCAAGGTGACGTATAATGACTGCAGTCCTGTTCCTTCAGTAATTTTGATACTGCAATCATGTGGCCACATGGGAAACCAGATATCTGGGGAACACAACAACTGCATGTTTCATTAGACAGATCAACAAAACCATTTTTCCCACCGTCTAGAACTTGAAAAGTGTTAACCCCAACGCCATAAGCCTTCCACGTTCTAGAATATTCAATCTTTTTAATAAATTTTTTTACCGCGAAAGGAGTCAGTACGCGTTTATTTTGAATAGCCTCATTTCGGCGTTCGTAATGCCATTGTTGAAGTTTTTGTCTAAAAAATTCAACCAAATGGGTGATTGGAACTTTTCGTTCGTCCTTAGATAAGGCGTTGATTGACTCTGCACTGTTAGATGTCATATAATGATATCGTTTCCCCGAACAGTGTGCTCTTGACCACTTATGTAAACCGATACTCAATAGAGTATTCCTAACCCGTGGTAGGGCTGCACACAGCGCGTTAAAACTTTCATCAAAATCAGACACCCGGTAAGCTTTACAAGTGTTCCACCACAGTGTCTCTAAATCCTTCTTTTTGCTTTTTGGTATCTTTAAGTTCACCATCAAATGTCGACAGCACAACCCGTGAAATGCATTAGGAAAAACCGTCTGAACTGCCAAATCTATTGAGTTGGCTCTGTCAGATATGATCGCCAAATCCGGGTGCTCACCGATACACTCTTTAAGTTTCGATAAGAACCACGTCCAACTCTCACCGTCCTCGGATTTGCCGATACCATATCCAACGGGTAAAATTTGGTTGTTACCATCCATGCCAACAGCAAGGAATAACGTTCCCTTAAACTCACCTTTTAAGTGTGCCGCGTCTATAATAATGACCGGTCTTAAAGACAGAAGAAAACTCCGAATCTGTTTAATAAAATGAAAAACAGATAAATTTTAGACTTCAGTAAACCAAAACATCAATAATTTATTTAAGTTGGTATGAAAATAGGTAAAAATATTTTACTGACCGTTGCACCAATGGCAATAAAAAGCATTTCAAAACGATTGTCTTCATCAGTTTTAATCTCAGTAACAGTCCCTGGATTTGCATTTCGCAAATTATAGCAGTAGAACGGAAGCTCAGAAAACGATTGTTTGCTACTTCCTTGCAAAAGCTCAAGTGCATGACACTTCCCCCGCCAAGCTTGAGTATATGATATATCAACCTTAAATCTTTCTCGAAAATCTTGTACTATTTCGTTTCCACGATAAACACGTCTAGTATCTCGCAATTGGTGCTTCAGTATGCTACCAATTACTTGCGGGTTAGCTTGACGAAGATGGGGATGTGTTTGAGTTTTAGAACATGTGTGGTTGTTGTTAAAAAATGTAACAAAAAACGTGTCTGAAGTTGGGACAGAACGTGACCTAAATTGCCAATCACAATCATCAACTACACATGAAATTTCATACCTCGTTTTAGATGACCTGTCGACTTTATAGGAAAAACGTTCAGACAAACAAAAATTTCCTAACTGCAATTTCAATTCATCTTTGTTACGAAATAGGGAACCTTCAGAAAAAACTAAAGAGCTTTTGGTTATATCTGAAAACAATTCAGGACTTGGCTTTCCATAAAATTCTTCTTTTTCAGCTTTCTCATCATCGAAATTTCCAAAACACCCATATGGTGTGTAATGATCAAAATTTTCTATAGACACATTTAGATCAGGGACTTTTGAATCATTTGAAGGTACGTCGTTTAAATGAGCATTACTAGACGAACCCACACCTGGTTCATCTACAACATACAACTTCAATACTTCATGGGGGTTTTGCAAAGCAACTTTAAAAAGAAAAGATACATCACGATCATTAAAAATGTCGATTGCATCATCAAAAGCTGACATTTTATAAGATAACCTTGAAATGTTTGGAATCTCACACACATCGGAAACTACATTTAAAAAACTAAGATACGAGATATTTGAATCAATTTCAAAACCACGTCTTTTACAGCTACTATCAACAACGTATTCCATTCGACCGTTGACAACTTCCCACCTGCCTCCACTATAGATTATAAAACTAACCATTTTTAAAAACACAACTTTTTTTTAACACTTGGAAAGAAAACTAAGGAATACAAGAAAAAATTCAAACAAAATTGTTACAAAATTTACTAAATTTATAACAAACGGTTCGTCATGGACGTCACATCACCGAAAACGTCTCCGTCGATGTACGACGTCCGGCACCGAGTCGGTGCAGAAACAGTAAAAAGACGGTACGGGGAGCCGTCTTTTTCGTACCCGCTGACGTCTCAGGAGACGGTTGATAAATTTTAAAAGACGTCACCGGGAGACGGCTTTTTCGTACCCGAACCGGCTCAGGAGCCGTCTCCGGTGGGATCGGATATATTATTTTATTATAAGCCGAGCCGAAGACGGCTTAACTTGAGCCGTTGGAGAACCGTCTCAGGGACCCCACCGGAGACGGCTTTGCGGCGCTGACACGTCTCAAGCCGCCACGGGAGCCGGGTGGCAGACATCGGGATCGTAACCGCCACGTGTTGGGTTGCTACTGGTTGGAATCCAAAGGATCTCGGAAGACGGTTCAGCCCTTTTGGAAACCGTGTCCCGTCTCTCCAAAAACGGTGGAGGGGGCCATTTACGCAAAATGCCCGGTCAAGGGGCTATTTTGTCCATTTTCCCAAATATAAATAACATGAAAAAAGTCAAAGTCAGCAGCTTTACTGCTGGCTAAACGCGCCATTACGGAAATCAAAATCTCTCCCCATCCACTCTTAAGTCCAGACAAAATCTCCCTCGGTTTTAGAGCAATTCCTACATTTTTTTTAATTTAAATTTAGTTAAAAAATGATTATTCTTAACAAATGTGATAGTCAAGCCAATATTTTAAAAAACAATTTTTATATCATATAAGACTGGGCTTAAAAAACAGTTTAACTGGTTATACCTGGTGATTCAGTCAGTTGTACCGGCTGACATGGACCGGTTTTTAAAACATTGGGTCAAAGCCATGGTCAATCTTGAATTAGGATTGTATACAAATCGAGCAGAGCCAAATCGTCTACTTTAAAATTGAGTCTATTTCGAGTTAGATCTAGCAATTTGAACAGTCATATCTCAACATGATTATTAGTTTATTACTTAAAGTTTCAATTCCACACAAATTTATTAATTTTTTTAAAGAACATTCAACTATATTGTAAAAAGAACAAGTTTAACATGATAAAAAATATATACACATAAAAACATAAAAATATTTAGAAACTAAAACACAATCAACATTTCAAGATCAAAACAAATTACATACCAAATGTATAACATAATCAAACTAGGATTAAAACAAAATTCAACACGATACATAATATATATACATTGCCAAGGTTCAACAAATAATTTGAGAAGTCAAATGGTCACCAAATCAATGGAATGATGGAAAATAAACTAGGATATAAACATTAAGTTTTGGATTAAGTTAAAGATGCAAAAACAAGTCCAACCGAGCCGAACCATTATCAAACTTGATATCCCCTTAGTTATAAACCGAGCTGAGTCGGCTCGTTTACAACTGAGTCGATATTCAAGCTTTTTTGAATGGGTTTCGAGTTATTCAAACTGTCTTAGTAAACTATACTTATTTTTACGTGTTATCGTTGTATTTCCAAGTTTTAAATTGATGCCCATAAAAATAAAAATAAATAAAACTATGCATTACAGACCAAAGTTTCGATCTACAAGTGTACTTGTATTATAGATATCAAGATAATAATTGTTCAATAAACTATACAGAATTTAATATTAAGCAATATATGAACATTGTTGATGATGTTGGAATAGTTGTTGACTATTTTACAAGAATACAGAATTATCTATGAATATAAAAATCAATCCATGTGAGAGCCACAAGTATACTGTATTAAAATTTAGTAAATAAATTGAGAGTTGATGTGAATGTCAAGTAAGACTCTGTCAAAGGTAAGGAGAAAGGGTCAAACCATTTATAATTATTTGGTATTGGTATGAATCCATATGAAAAGCACTAATCTCAAAATAAATGGAAAGGTTTCTCACCTAATCTCATTTCATTTGATTTATGACAAAAAAAAATGTTATGGCCGTTAAAAACTTGTTATGAAGGGTACTTTTGTTTAATAGAATTTTACTATACGTTTTAAAAGTTTCATTACTTAAGCTATTAAAATTATGTGAAGTTACAATTCTGTCCTCATGTGTATTATTATATATAGGGGTGTGGAGCAATTCAGATTCGGACCGAACTGGCCCAAACCAGGACCGTTTAGTGATAACTATAAGAATTGAAACCAGACCGTATAAAAACCTATCGGTTTGGTTCAGAACCGTGTTAAACGGTTCTCATGTAAGCATTGTCAATTAAATCCAAAAATTAATAATTAAATAAAATACAGCTTTAGTAACTTAAGTTGTGGTGTCATAGCCATATTAAAAATCAATGATACATTTTTAGAAGTACCTGGTACCCATCACATATATGCACTAAATTTAATTTTGACACTGCGAATAATGTGTCATGCATTACTAATGTCACATGTTACTTTACATCATTGCCCGATGTGAATTATTTTGTAAGCGTTGATTCGCAGTTTAAAAAAATTATTAAACCGAGAAACTGAAAATGCGACGGTCGGTCAACAGACCATTTGGAAGAAGCCTATTAAATTAATAGGGTTTTATAATATAATATTTAGAGGGTATGGTTGGGAAAAACCGTGAATTGCTTGGAAATGAGTAAGAGAATGAATCCCCCGTCGAGTTAGTTGATGAGAAAGAGTCTCTTGCTGTGTCCACAGAAATGAAAATGAAAGTAATGAAAAATTTAAGATTACAAGACTGATTATAGCTCGTATAAGATGATTCTCACTTAATCTACCTAACACATATATAGGGTCGGCCCTATAGATTGATTAATAATAAAGGTTCTAGGCCCACTATTATAACGGGCCCTAAAGTTTCAGGAACTTTGGTTATCTTAAAGTGTGTGTAGGGACTAGGGACTAGGGGAGTGTTTTCTTTTAGTACTAGGTTGGAAACTTTAATGTCACTTTTCTTATCAGGGTACACGGGCTTCAATCAAATACCCCTGGTGGTCTGGTGGATTATGCGGACATAGCGGCTACCGTCTTGTGTGCATATCGGATAGGGGGGTGTGGGTGGGTGTGGAAGGTAGTAATCATCGAGCCGGGTAAGGGATGTGTGCGTCTTTTGACTGACCATTGAAGGAGTAACGTTCATATGATATTAAAAATTATCATAGTTTTTAAAAACTATAAATACCACACATCTTTTTTTTATTTCCCACACCAAAATATATACTCTCTACTACTTCCCTACACATGACACACACACAAAAGACACATTGTTTACTCTCTATTGATTCCAAAAAATCTAAGGTTGGTTCATGAAAAAAAACATGCTCTAGATCAAGAGGCGGTTCCAGCCAAAAGCGACAAAGATAACAACCGATACAATAGTAATCTTTGATGAACAACCGCTTTATATCCCATTTTATCAAATACTAACCATGTTACTTAAATTGCACCTTGTCAATGCAATTATTCCCTACGAGATCAACAAACATTTGACCAGTTTACACCCCGCTTCAAAATCGTCCATTCTATAATCCACCTAGTGATTAAGATTGGCCACTCCCAGTGTAGTTTGATGACGAACAAGAAGTCGCTTTGTGCAAGGCTTGGTGTCATATTTCCTGTTAATATACACTACTAGAAAAAAACTATTTCTTGACACGCATTATGTGTCAAGAAAGGGGTCTGATGACAGGGAAAAGAATGTCAACGATGGCGGTGTCATAAATTTAACATGACATATTTTCGCGTGTCATCTGTTTATGACACACATTTATGACAACATTTATTGACACACGTTATGACACTTTTTAATGACACGCATTTTTATGACAGTTTTTAGCGTCACATTTATGAAAGAATTTTATGATGTTCTTTGGCTGTCATAATTTTTTAATCTAAAAAAAATTCCTGTAAAATTACATATTTACCCTCCTGGATTTATTGCCATTTTATTATATGCAAAATAATTAGCTAACTAATAACAAAAACATCATTTCATTATATAATCCATATTTATCTAATTACAAACTAATCCGAGACAACGTTTAACGTTTACAAAAATATATTGTATCGACACTACATTGCCTTCAAACAAGTTTCGATCATTTGAAAATAAATGTCGTGGCGTAGCCTAACCATTCTTCGCGTACGACATCTATGTCCTCATCCTCGTAATGATCCGCTCCTTCCCCTCCATGCCTCCCAAAACTTGCCCACAAACGAATCTGGGTCGGATTTCCCGCAAAAAACCAACACAACAGTTATAACCCCCGACACACATAGATGTATGAATAAGAATTCACTTAAAATAAAAACATAATTACGTACGCTAACGCTAAAAGTGTCAGTGTATAATAAAGGAGACAGCCAATGGTAAAAATTATTATTATTAGTACAAAATAGAGAGACAGAGGTGGAGTTAAAACCTTAATACTCTTAAGATGCTTAACAAGCTTAGAATCACCACAAGGTTCATGAGAGTGCTCTGCAATAACAATAAAGCTAAGCTCAGAACATCTAAACTCAAACAACAACAACAACAACAACAACAACAATAACCAACAAACGAATCCTGCAGTTTACCATCAGGTGTAATGGAGACTTGGAACCTGACTCTGGGGCTAGCGAACATGCCTTCGATGGACTTTTTGGAAGGGAAGATTTGGACGACGACGGAGAGAGGGACGGCGGTAGCGGGTGGTGGTGGAGAGGTGGTGGGGAGCTAGAGGAGACGGTGGGTGGTGATTAGGTCGACTGATGTGTGGGAATCTGACTCTCCGTTGATTAGGTCGAGTGATGTGTGGGAATCGATACTTTGTGGAATCCATGTTAGGGTTTGAAGATCTGATTGTGGAATGGGGAAGAATCTGATTGAGGAATGGGGAAGAATCGTGTTTTGTTCTAGGAGAGAGACAGAGAGAGGGAGAGGTTTTATGGGGAGACGCGCGGGAGGATTTGAAATTTTGGTGACACAAAATTATGACACACAAGTTCCTTTACCGTCATGCTTTTTAAATTTATGACGGAAAATTCTTGACACGCGAAGAAAAACGTCAAGAATCTATTAGTTTTTATTAAAGATGACACTTTTTCTTTGACCTACACTTTCTTATGTCATTAAACTAGTGTATGTCATTAAATGTGTATCATTGAAGGGTTATTTTCTAGTAGTGATATATATATATATATATATATATATTCAATTTTATTATTTAGTTTAGTTTTATAATATTTTGCATAAGGTTTTCAGGTTTGGGCTGTTATTCAAATGTTGATGGATCTTGCTGAGGAGCCCAGGTGCTTTGTCGTTTGTTTGGTCTGGCCCAGTTGTCTTGTCCAACCCATTTGTTCAAGCACAGCTCGTGTGGTGGAGTGCTGATTTGGCGATCCGTGGCAACAAGCACATATCATTTGCAACTGTTGGATTGTTTCTTTCTGGGCCGTTGATCTAAGTCAAAGAAACACAAATTTGTGCTATAAATAGATTTGTGTTTCAGCCTTTATCAACTTTTGGCCATTCTGTTTCTCTTGAACCTTCATATCCTGTTCTCTCTCTAAAACAATTAAGGTTTATTGATCTGATCATCTTAATCGTTCAATCTGTGTTTACCTTTGTTTTGTGTTGATCATCTAGTTGATGATCTTCTGAGTGTGAGAATTTATTGTAGTGAGGTTGATTCTATTTTTTGATTCTTGTTAGTGTCTTGTACATGTCAGACATTTGTGCATCTTTCTTAATAATAATTTGTGATGACAAAGTTCTTGACATGGTATCAGAGCTCTGGTTGAGCTCTTGATCTTGGGTATTGTATCCGTTGCTGTTTGGTGACTGTTCGTGTGCTCTTGGATCTTGGTGGTTCAGATTTAGGGTTTGGAACTTTGGAAAGCTTGTCTTCTTGCTCTCTGCTATTTAACCCTAAGTGAAGGTTGAATACTACGGGTTTAGGCGAACCCTAACTTGGAACTTTCTTTGTGAGATCTTTATAGTTTTGTCTTTTTAGGGTTTGTTGTCCTAAGGAGCCTCTGTTCAAGGCTTGTGCCTGTGGTTTAGCTTTACGTTTGTGTTTAGACTATTAGGTGGCTCCCTTGTGAGGACCTGGAGTGGCACCCTTGAGTGACGAACCGGTTATCTGGATCACCCACGAGGCTTCGCCATTTTTTGGTTGAGTCTTGATCTGTTTTGGCTTATTGTGCTTTGTTCTGTCCTGTTTCTTACTGTGCTTGTGATCTGTTCTGATTACTTGTTTCTTTTGTATTTGCCATGGCTGATCCTGGTGCTGGCCAAGGACCTATTATTGACTCTGCTGCGAATAATGTAACTCTTGTGAGTAAACTTGATACTAGTGACCTCTTATATTTGCATGCTAGTGATTCTACTAACCTAACTGTCATTAGTATTAAACTTAAGGGGACGGAAAATTACACTATGTGGGCTAATTCTATGATTCTTGCTTTAAGGGTTAAAAACAAACTAGGGTTCATTAATGGTGAATGTGTTAAACCCACTGATGATCATGTCTTGGCTAATCAGTGGGAAAGGTGCAATAGTTACTTGGATCCTCAACTCTGTTTCTAAGGAATTGTATATGGGGCAGGTTTATTCCATGTTTGCTTCTGAAGTTTGGAAGGACCTTAAAAAAACTTATGACAAAATTGATGGATCTGTTGTGTTTGACTTGTACCAAAAAATTTATTCCTTCAGTCAAAATGGTATGACTGTTGCTGAATATTATCACAAGTTAAACACAATGTGGAAACAATTAGATCAGATCCTTCAGTTACCTGCTTGTGTCTGTGATGCTTCTAGGGACTTTAATAACCATTCCAATATGATCAAATTGATGCAATTCTTGATGGGATTGGATAGTACTTTTCAACATGTTAGGACAACCTTGCTACTTAAAATTGATTTACCTTTTGTAAAGGAAGCTTTTGCTTTAGTTTCTAAAGAGGAATCTCATAGAAACTCAAGTGTTGGGAGTACTAGTAAATCAAATCAAACTGTTAATTTCATGTCTAAAGCCAATCAAGAAAGCTTTAATAATAAGAAATTTAACAAGAACACTAACCAATCCCTCAAGTGTTCTCATTGCAACAAAAGTGGTCATACATTGGAAAGGTGCTTTGAATTAATTGGGTATCCTTCCTGGTCTAAGTCTTCCTATTTTGATTACCTCTAGACTTAGACCAGGAAGGATACCCAATTAATTCAAAGCACCTTTCCAATGTATGACCACTTTTGTTGCAATGAGAACACTTGTAGTAATGGTAGTAGATTCAGGAGCCAATGAACATTAAGATCAAACTGGTTTGTTTGACTATGTAGATGTTTCAGATTTAAACATTAAGATCAAACATCCTAATGGTACCTTTGCTGTTGTAACAAAGATTGGTAAATTAAAACTTGCTGATAATCTTATTCTTCAAGATGTTCTAGTGGTTCCTGAATACACTGTCAATCTATTATCTGTTCACAAACTTTTCAGAGATAACAAGGTCTATGTTGGTTTTGATGAGGATAAGTGCTATTTGCAGGACCGGTTTTCAAGGAAAACCCTGGTGACTGTTAGTCAAATGAATGGTATGTATATGTGTGGCAATGCTTCTTTGTCTCCTAAGGTGTGTTGTAATAGTTTTGTCGTAACTAATCTTTGGCATGCTAGATTAGGACATCCTTCTGGTCAAGTGCTCAAGTTTTTAAATCTTGGTTGTGACCTTAAGACTGATAATAGTCATGAACCCTGTGAAGTTTTCCATAAGGCTAAACAACACAGGGAACCTTTTCCCTTAAGTGACCATAAGAGTACTCACATTGGTCATCTTGTTCATTTAGATGTGTGGGGCCCTTATAGAATTGCTGATAGGGATGGTCATAAGTATTTCTTGACCATTGTGGATAATTTTTCTAGGGTTGTATGGATATGTCTAATAAAACAAAAATCAGAAGTCTTTCAGAATATAAAGGACTTTTATCATTTGATTCAAACTCAGTTTAAAGAAAATATAAGAATATTCAGAAGTGATAATGGATTAGAGTTTGTGAATAATCAAATGATTATGTTTTGTATGAAAAGGGAATAATACATCAGACTACCTGTGCATACACTCCTCAACAAAATGGAATTGCTGAGAGAAAACATAGGCACTTGCTGAATGTCGCTAGAGCCTTGCTTTTTCAAAGCAATGTTCCTGTTAGATTTTGGACTGATTGTATTCTTACTGCATCTTATTTGATTAATAGGACCCCTTCATCTGTGCTAAATGGGAAGACTCCTTATGAACTTATGTTTAAATTTGAACCCTTCCTAGATCATCTTAAGGTGTTTGGTTGTCTGTGTTTTGTTACTGTTTTAAATGAGTCAAATAAGTTAGATAGTAGGGCTGAAAAATATGTCTTTCTTGGATATTCAAATGAGAAAAAAGGGTTACAAGGTGTTCAGCCTTGATAGTAAAACTGTGTTTTTTCTCAAGAGATGTAAAGTTCTTTGAGTCTTGTTTTCCTTTTAAAGAAGTAAACATTTTTCAATACTTTGATTCTAATCCTGATAACAGTGTCAACACTTAAAATTTTTACAATCTTTTTGAAAACACAGATGATCAATAACACTTAGGAGTGAATGGTCCCAATGATGAATGGAGGGGTAATGGTAATAAGGATTCTGGAACACAAAGTGTCCAGCAATTAGGTGTGTTTGAGTATTCTGAAGGCACGGCTGGAAATCAGTAGCCTAAAGAATCAACTCTGGACAATTATGGTAAGATAGGACCTGTGAATACAGAAAGTGACTTGAATTCTAATTCTGAGGGGGACACTATTGTTGATAATAGTTTTACTCCTAGGAGGTCTAGAAGAGAAACTATTTTCCAAAAAAGTTTAGTGATTTTGTTGTGGATGGTAAAATAAAATATGGCATTGAAAAGGTAGTTAATTTTTCTAATCTATCCTTTGATTGCAAATGTTTTTTTTTTTGTCTAGTTTATATAAAAGTAGAGACCTTACAACTTACCCAGAGACTGTTAAGGATCCCAATTGGGTGAAAGTCATGAATGATGAGTTAAAGGCTCTCTACAGAAATAACACATGGAAAGTTGTTGACTTACGTAAGTGTAGACATAAAATAGGATGTAAATGGATTTATAAGATTAAGTATAAGTCAACTGGTGAAATTGATAGATATAAGGCCAGACTGGTGGCTAAAGGTTTTAGCCAAAGAGAAGGTGTTGATTATGAAGAAACCTTCTCACCAGTTGTTAAAATGGTTACTGTTAGATGTATTGTTAGTCTTGCTATTCAAAATGATTGGCAAATTTACCAGTTGGATGTTAACAATGCTTTCTTATATGGTGATCTTATTGAGGATGTTTATATGTCTATGCCTAGTGGTTTGAATTCTGATCCCAACAAAGTGTGTAAACTTAAAAAATCTTTGTATGGGCTTAAACAAGCTCCTAGGATGTGGAACAAAAAACTTGTTATGCTTTAACTGAATTTGGTTTTGTCTAAAGTATGTGTGACTACTCCAATGTTGATGATGTTTTCCTTGTTCTCTTGGTTTATATGGATGATATAATTGTAACTGGGAACTCTAAGTCAGAAATTGAGAAGGTTAAAGAATTTTTTAAGTCTAAATTCTTAATCAAAGACTTAGGTGAGTTAAATTACTTTTTGGGCATTGAGGTTGTTAGGAATGATTCTGGTTTGTGTCTTACTCAGAGGAAATATTGCACTGAACTTCTTGCTGTGTATTCAAATGTGTATTGTTTTACTAGTAGTAATGGTAGTTTTTTTAGGGATAGGATGGATAGTAGATTCAGGAGCCAATGAACATTAAGATCAAACTGGTTTGTTTGACTATGTAGATGTTTCAGATTTAAACATTAAGATCAAACATCCTAATGGTACCTTTGCTGTTGTAACAAAGATTGGTAAATTAAAACTTGCTGATAATCTTATTCTTCAAGATGTTCTAGTGGTTCCTGAATACACTGTCAATCTATTATCTGTTCACAAACTTTTCAGAGATAACAAGGTCTATGTTGGTTTTGATGAGGATAAGTGCTATTTGCAGGACCGGTTTTCAAGGAAAACCCTGGTGACTGTTAGTCAAATGAATGGTATGTATATGTGTGGCAATGCTTCTTTGTCTCCTAAGGTGTGTTGTAATAGTTTTGTCGTAACTAATCTTTGGCATGCTAGATTAGGACATCCTTCTGGTCAAGTGCTCAAGTTTTTAAATCTTGGTTGTGACCTTAAGACTGATAATAGTCATGAACCCTGTGAAGTTTTCCATAAGGCTAAACAACACAGGGAACCTTTTCCCTTAAGTGACCATAAGAGTACTCACATTGGTCATCTTGTTCATTTAGATGTGTGGGGCCCTTATAGAATTGCTGATAGGGATGGTCATAAGTATTTCTTGACCATTGTGGATAATTTTTCTAGGGTTGTATGGATATGTCTAATAAAACAAAAATCAGAAGTCTTTCAGAATATAAAGGACTTTTATCATTTGATTCAAACTCAGTTTAAAGAAAATATAAGAATATTCAGAAGTGATAATGGATTAGAGTTTGTGAATAATCAAATGATTATGTTTTGTATGAAAAGGGAATAATACATCAGACTACCTGTGCATACACTCCTCAACAAAATGGAATTGCTGAGAGAAAACATAGGCACTTGCTGAATGTCGCTAGAGCCTTGCTTTTTCAAAGCAATGTTCCTGTTAGATTTTGGACTGATTGTATTCTTACTGCATCTTATTTGATTAATAGGACCCCTTCATCTGTGCTAAATGGGAAGACTCCTTATGAACTTATGTTTAAATTTGAACCCTTCCTAGATCATCTTAAGGTGTTTGGTTGTCTGTGTTTTGTTACTGTTTTAAATGAGTCAAATAAGTTAGATAGTAGGGCTGAAAAATATGTCTTTCTTGGATATTCAAATGAGAAAAAAGGGTTACAAGGTGTTCAGCCTTGATAGTAAAACTGTGTTTTTTCTCAAGAGATGTAAAGTTCTTTGAGTCTTGTTTTCCTTTTAAAGAAGTAAACATTTTTCAATACTTTGATTCTAATCCTGATAACAGTGTCAACACTTAAAATTTTTACAATCTTTTTGAAAACACAGATGATCAATAACACTTAGGAGTGAATGGTCCCAATGATGAATGGAGGGGTAATGGTAATAAGGATTCTGGAACACAAAGTGTCCAGCAATTAGGTGTGTTTGAGTATTCTGAAGGCACGGCTGGAAATCAGTAGCCTAAAGAATCAACTCTGGACAATTCTGGTAAGACAGGACCTGTGAATACAGAAAGTGACTTGAATTCTAATTCTGAGGGGGACACTATTGTTGATAATAGTTTTACTCCTAGGAGGTCTAGAAGAGAAACTATTTTCCAAAAAAGTTTAGTGATTTTGTTGTGGATGGTAAAATAAAATATGGCATTGAAAAGGTAGTTAATTTTTCTAATCTATCCTTTGATTGCAAATGTTTTTTTTTTTGTCTAGTTTATATAAAAGTAGAGAGCTTACAACTTACCCAGAGACTGTTAAGGATCCCAATTGGGTGAAAGTCATGAATGATGAGTTAAAGGCTCTCTACAGAAATAACACATGGAAAGTTGTTGACTTACGTAAGTGTAGACATAAAATAGGATGTAAATGGATTTATAAGATTAAGTATAAGTCAACTGGTGAAATTGATAGATATAAGGCCAGACTGGTGGCTAAAGGTTTTAGCCAAAGAGAAGGTGTTGATTATGAAGAAACCTTCTCACCAGTTGTTAAAATGGTTACTGTTAGATGTATTGTTAGTCTTGCTATTCAAAATGATTGGCAAATTTACCAGTTGGATGTTAACAATGCTTTCTTATATGGTGATCTTATTGAGGATGTTTATATGTCTATGCCTAGTGGTTTGAATTCTGATCCCAACAAAGTGTGTAAACTTAAAAAATCTTTGTATGGGCTTAAACAAGCTCCTAGGATGTGGAACAAAAAACTTGTTATGCTTTAACTGAATTTGGTTTTGTCTAAAGTATGTGTGACTACTCCAATGTTGATGATGTTTTCCTTGTTCTCTTGGTTTATATGGATGATATAATTGTAACTGGGAACTCTAAGTCAGAAATTGAGAAGGTTAAAGAATTTTTTAAGTCTAAATTCTTAATCAAAGACTTAGGTGAGTTAAATTACTTTTTGGGCATTGAGGTTGTTAGGAATGATTCTGGTTTGTGTCTTACTCAGAGGAAATATTGCACTGAACTTCTTGCTGTGTATTCAAATGTGTATTGTTTTACTAGTAGTAATGGTAGTTTTTTAGGGATAGGATGGATAGTAGATTCAGGAGCCAATGAACATTAAGATCAAACTGGTTTGTTTGACTATGTAGATGTTTCAGATTTAAACATTAAGATCAAACATCCTAATGGTACCTTTGCTGTTGTAACAAAGATTGGTAAATTAAAACTTGCTGATAATCTTATTCTTCAAGATGTTCTAGTGGTTCCTGAATACACTGTCAATCTATTATCTGTTCACAAACTTTTCAGAGATAACAAGGTCTATGTTGGTTTTGATGAGGATAAGTGCTATTTGCAGGACCGGTTTTCAAGGAAAACCCTGGTGACTGTTAGTCAAATGAATGGTATGTATATGTGTGGCAATGCTTCTTTGTCTCCTAAGGTGTGTTGTAATAGTTTTGTCGTAACTAATCTTTGGCATGCTAGATTAGGACATCCTTCTGGTCAAGTGCTCAAGTTTTTAAATCTTGGTTGTGACCTTAAGACTGATAATAGTCATGAACCCTGTGAAGTTTTCCATAAGGCTAAACAACACAGGGAACCTTTTCCCTTAAGTGACCATAAGAGTACTCACATTGGTCATCTTGTTCATTTAGATGTGTGGGGCCCTTATAGAATTGCTGATAGGGATGGTCATAAGTATTTCTTGACCATTGTGGATAATTTTTCTAGGGTTGTATGGATATGTCTAATAAAACAAAAATCAGAAGTCTTTCAGAATATAAAGGACTTTTATCATTTGATTCAAACTCAGTTTAAAGAAAATATAAGAATATTCAGAAGTGATAATGGATTAGAGTTTGTGAATAATCAAATGATTATGTTTTGTATGAAAAGGGAATAATACATCAGACTACCTGTGCATACACTCCTCAACAAAATGGAATTGCTGAGAGAAAACATAGGCACTTGCTGAATGTCGCTAGAGCCTTGCTTTTTCAAAGCAATGTTCCTGTTAGATTTTGGACTGATTGTATTCTTACTGCATCTTATTTGATTAATAGGACCCCTTCATCTGTGCTAAATGGGAAGACTCCTTATGAACTTATGTTTAAATTTGAACCCTTCCTAGATCATCTTAAGGTGTTTGGTTGTCTGTGTTTTGTTACTGTTTTAAATGAGTCAAATAAGTTAGATAGTAGGGCTGAAAAATATGTCTTTCTTGGATATTCAAATGAGAAAAAAGGGTTACAAGGTGTTCAGCCTTGATAGTAAAACTGTGTTTTTTCTCAAGAGATGTAAAGTTCTTTGAGTCTTGTTTTCCTTTTAAAGAAGTAAACATTTTTCAATACTTTGATTCTAATCCTGATAACAGTGTCAACACTTAAAATTTTTACAATCTTTTTGAAAACACAGATGATCAATAACACTTAGGAGTGAATGGTCCCAATGATGAATGGAGGGGTAATGGTAATAAGGATTCTGGAACACAAAGTGTCCAGCAATTAGGTGTGTTTGAGTATTCTGAAGGCACGGCTGGAAATCAGTAGCCTAAAGAATCAACTCTGGACAATTCTGGTAAGACAGGACCTGTGAATACAGAAAGTGACTTGAATTCTAATTCTGAGGGGGACACTATTGTTGATAATAGTTTTACTCCTAGGAGGTCTAGAAGAGAAACTATTTTCCAAAAAAGTTTAGTGATTTTGTTGTGGATGGTAAAATAAAATATGGCATTGAAAAGGTAGTTAATTTTTCTAATCTATCCTTTGATTGCAAATGTTTTTTTTTTTTGTCTAGTTTATATAAAAGTAGAGAGCTTACAACTTACCCAGAGACTGTTAAGGATCCCAATTGGGTGAAAGTCATGAATGATGAGTTAAAGGCTCTCTACAGAAATAACACATGGAAAGTTGTTGACTTACGTAAGTGTAGACATAAAATAGGATGTAAATGGATTTATAAGATTAAGTATAAGTCAACTGGTGAAATTGATAGATATAAGGCCAGACTGGTGGCTAAAGGTTTTAGCCAAAGAGAAGGTGTTGATTATGAAGAAACCTTCTCACCAGTTGTTAAAATGGTTACTGTTAGATGTATTGTTAGTCTTGCTATTCAAAATGATTGGCAAATTTACCAGTTGGATGTTAACAATGCTTTCTTATATGGTGATCTTATTGAGGATGTTTATATGTCTATGCCTAGTGGTTTGAATTCTGATCCCAACAAAGTGTGTAAACTTAAAAAATCTTTGTATGGGCTTAAACAAGCTCCTAGGATGTGGAACAAAAAACTTGTTATGCTTTAACTGAATTTGGTTTTGTCTAAAGTATGTGTGACTACTCCAATGTTGATGATGTTTTCCTTGTTCTCTTGGTTTATATGGATGATATAATTGTAACTGGGAACTCTAAGTCAGAAATTGAGAAGGTTAAAGAATTTTTTAAGTCTAAATTCTTAATCAAAGACTTAGGTGAGTTAAATTACTTTTTGGGCATTGAGGTTGTTAGGAATGATTCTGGTTTGTGTCTTACTCAGAGGAAATATTGCACTGAACTTCTTGCTGAGTATGGGATGTTGGGATGCAAACTAGTCTCATGTCCAATAGAACAAAACCACACTTTGACTAATATAGTCAAAGACCATAATGACCCATTGTCCAACCCTGTAGGATACCAACAACTTGTAGGAATTTTAATTTATCTTTCCTATACTCGACCAGACATCTCTTATTAGTGCATTACTTGAGCCAATTCATTCACAAACCCACTGAGGGCCACTTTAAGATTGCTCTTAGATTTCTTAGGTACTTAAAACAGGCCCCTGGGTTTGGAATTCATTTTTTCAAAAGGTGACAAGTTTGACTTGGTTGCTCATTCAAATTATGACTGGGCTAAGTGCACTGAAACAAGAAAGTCTGTTACAGGTTTCTGTATTAAGTTGGGTAACTGTTTGGTATCCTGGAAAAGTAAAGAACAGCCAACAATTTCTCGTTCATCAGCTGAAGCTGAGTATCGAGCTACGTGTTCCACTGCCTGTGAAATCACGTGGAATAAAAATTTCTTATCTGAGCTAAAGATTCATTTAAAGCTCCCTGTTGTTTTGCACTGTGATAGTTCAGCTGCAATGCCAATTGTAGCAAACCCAGTGATTTATGATAAAACAAAACATTTTGAATTGGACTTGTTTTTTCTTAGAGAGTTAATTTCTAAAGGTATTATCAAAGCCTCTAAGACTGGGTCAAATGATCAAATTGCAGACTTATTTACTAAAGGCTTATCCTCTTCTCAACATGAGAAGTTGTGTGAATTGGTAAAATTGTTCAACTGTTTCAATTAATAAAATTGAAAGGGGTGTTAATATATATATATATATATATATATATATATATATATATATATATAGTGTAAGTATATGGTAAAAACCCTTTTTAGAGTGAAAACCGTGGAAAGTCTGACTTCCCAGGTTTTTTTTATGAAAATTTTTGGGCATTTAATATACATAATTGTAAGCATTTTGAGCCAAAAAAAAATCAAAAAAGCGCCGAGCGGTTTTTTTTACCGTTTTTGGGTAACACGTGTTACACGAAAAACCCTAAAAAGCTTGGGAAGTCAGAGTTTCCAGGTTTTCACTCTAATAGTGGGTTTTCAATTTTATTATTTAGTTTAGTTTTATAACATTTTGCATAAGGTTTTCAGGTTTGGGCTGCTATTCAAATGTTGATGGATCTTGCTGAGGAGCCCAGGT
Organism: Ambrosia trifida; assembly: GCA_028751855.1. Lineage (NCBI taxonomy): Eukaryota > Viridiplantae > Streptophyta > Magnoliopsida > Asterales > Asteraceae > Ambrosia > Ambrosia trifida. The sequence continues at coordinate 47,882,427 of CM054124.1, forward strand.
GCTTTGTTGTTTGTTTGGTCTGGCCCAGTTGTCTTGTCCAGCCCATTTGTTATAGCCCAGCTCGTGTGGTGGAGTGCTGATTTGGCGATCCGTGGCAACAAGCACATATCATTTGTAGCCGTTGGATTGTTTCTTTCTGGGTCGTTGATCTAAGTCAAAGAAACATAAATCTCTGCTATAAATAGATTTTTGTTTCAGCCTTTATCAACTTTTGGCCATTCTGTTTCTCTCAAACCTTCATATCATGCTCTCTCTCTCTCTCTCTCTCAAACAATTAGGGTTTATTAATCTAATCGTCTTGATCGTTCAATATGTATTTACCTTTGTTTTGTGTTGATCATCTAGTTGATGATCTTCTGAGTGTAAGAGTTTATTGTAGTGAAGTTGATTGTATTTTTTTTTTATTCTTGTTAGTGTCTTGTACCTGTCAGACATTTGTGCATCTTTCCTAATAATAATCCGTGATGACACAGTTCTTGACATTTCCAAAGACCCGGACGACGCTAAAAATCAACAAAAGAGATCGATGGGTATTAGAATCGAGTACTTGAACATTACAACAAACTAGCTGGTGGAAACACATGAACTACTTACCAACTAAATGGATCCCTTTAAATACGCAGATGGGGCACTTCAATGGATATTGGATTCATGCATTATTATTTCTATAACTTTAATTTTAAGTTCCTAATTGTAATTAAGTTTGTAGTCCTAGTAATTTGTATTTTTTATAACTATATAGGACCATCTACGGACTATGGGAACCACTAATCTTGATGTAATGAAGAAGGCACTTATGTGACTACAAAACGAAGCGCTGAGTCAGTTTTACCCACGTAGATTCATGGGAAATTGTAAGGAAAATGATAACTGGAAACACATCATGTCGATGCGCGATGAGTTTTTGGGTCAATCCGATTAAAAGAAAATCATGGGATTTCGGCAATTATAGAACTTCAAATGATGACACTTTCACTAGTTGGGCAGCAAGGAGACGTTACACCTATAAGACCGATACGAAAGGGAAGGAAATCGGGAAAGTCATCAAGCAAAGGTAGTTTGGTGCACATTGTTGCAAGTTATGCAAGGAATGAATTATAAAAGACTTGGTGGAATCAAGATAGGAAAAAGATGAACAAAATATTAACCTTGTGAAGGATAAATGGGAGGATATCTTGTTGCATCTTGTGGAACGGGATTTAAAGATGTTTACGGATCCACATGGCTATATTATCAGACGGTATGGATGATTGTGTGATTTCTTGATTTTGATGTTTTTAATTATATTATTTTTAAGTTATTTTTATTTAATTTTATGTAACATTTTTTAATTGTTTTGAATTAACAAAATTTAGTTTTAAATATAAAATTTTGTTTTAGTTTAAAAAATGGAAAAAAATGAAAAAAAGAATTAGGGTAGCCAGGGTGTAGTGCCACAAAAGTGAATATGGCAGTTCGTTTTAATAGAATTTATGGTGAACTAGTGGGAATGCCCGCACTTTGCAACGGGTATATATGTTTGTTGCCTCGTATCTGTTTTATGGGTTTGTGGTGTATGTGTATGACATTTTGATTCATTATACAATAAAGCTCAAGACATTAAGGATTGCCAACTTTGTTGTCTGATACAACGAAAAACCAAATATAATGTTGATTAATAAAGATTACCCGAAGATGCACGTGCATTTAGAGGTTCATTAACCAGAATTGAATCACTAAATGGTGCACATTTTACCTCATTTTGAGCATAAATAAATCCTCCCTCGTGTCTTGGTAACATAGTTGGCTTATCTTTTGCAATAATGTAGAAGTTAAATCATCTAAGCAATCCGGCTACGTAATGAATAGAAAAAATTATGATGTCAATCAGTAAGAAGTTTAATCTTGATGATGTCACCAGAAACTATTATTTAACACCTCACTAAATGAGTTATGATTAATCCAATTATAATATGCATTCAATAATAAACTTATTTTGATGCAAACAATAGCTAAGTTGCATACAGACAATAAAAATATATGTTATACCGTAGACTGAAAAATAAAGAATGAATCTAATGCAGATGGACACATGTCTTAAAGTGTTATGCCGTTACCATCGGTAAAATTGCATAAAACTAACAATTTAAGCATTGATTCACCCCTTCTAATTCAATATCTTTATAAGTCAGAAATTAGAACTTAGTTTAGCAGTAGCAATGACACAAAGTAGCCCAGTATAAATTGTGAAGTTGTTAGCCTAAACTACAAGTTAACGAAACCCTACCAACAACCGGAACCATTGTCAAGTTACTAATAATCACTTCAGTATTTTATAAGCTTGCCAAATCTCTTGACGTAACTTTGACCTGCAAAAGTCAATGACACGTGTTAGACTACAAGAACAAAATAGCACAAAAAAGCTGACATAATTAGCTTACTATTCCATTATCTTCAGTGTCAATAGACTCCACACCAGTCTCTTCAATAATACTCTTCACCTTTTTACCCTAGAACCATTAATAAGGTTCATTTTCTTAAGTTTAACCTACAAGAACAGTTAAAACAAAAAGACAAGTGAGAAAATATGGAAGAATTAGTAGGAGCATCACATCAATACTATTAACAATTGCAAGAAGAATTATCAATCTTTTCTTGAGGATTATCATTTAGACGATGATATGTTTATGGAACAGACCTTAGTAACAACTGTTTGAAGCAACATCTGTTTGAAGCAACAACCGTTTGAAGTAACAGTTGTTTCAGACAGATCTCCTTAGCAGACCCACTGCTCTGGAAATCATTTATATGATGATATGTTTATGGAACAGACCTTAGTAGCAACTGTTTGAAGCAAACTATTGAAGCAACATCTGTTTGAAGCAACAGTTGTTTCAGACAGATCTCATTAACAGACCCACTGCTCTAGAACATACCTTAGTAAACAGACTTTGCTTGCAACATATTATTGACTTATTGATATGGTGTTTAGTAAACAGACCTTAGTAAAGTCTTTTTACGTTCTCTATAATTAGAGACTAATTGTCTTAAAAATGATATATACTACCCGTGTTTTCACACGGGATTTCAACTAGTTGCATGTCATGTCAGACAACAAAGGGGACGAGGGATGACAACCTTCATAACAAGAATAAGTGGATCATGCTTAGAAAGCCCATTAGGGGGGGGGGGGGGGGGTTGAGCATTTCAACACCTCAACTGAAGTGTCTCAAGCATAATAACTATAATATATGTGAAAATGATGTAAATATTTAAAAAAAATTGTGTATTTGAAATTTATCCCGAATATGCTTTCGCCTATCATTCATTATTGTTTAGATATAAAACCAGCTACCTATAATGCAGAAATACATGTTATTCAGATATAAAACCACCAACATTCAACAAATTACCTAACAAGCAAGAAAACACAGAAAAATAGAATAGAAACCTTTATATCCATTTGAAATGTTGTTATTCCATCGTCAGTTCCAGCAACCTGGATCGTTAAAGTTAACCAATTTAATCGACTACATCCTTTATTTATTTATTTATTTTTTTTATAAAACTATTGTTCCAAAATTTGATGTATGAAAAAAAAAACAAATGACTCTAAAACCATTGTTTATAAGGAACATAATAAATGTATTGCATTTAACTTTAAGTCAATATCTCCATAGGCATCTTTAGAGCCGGTGATGTCAGATAGTATAAGTGGTGTCCCATCTCCCCCAAACTCCTATGTGCCTAGAACCATACCTATTGTTACACCCGCAATAGATCGTAGTCTTGCTGTTATATATCAATGAATGAATTACAACAATAATAAGAAACACAAATGATCAAATGCTTCTCTAAGATCTCAACATGATTTCATCCTTTGACACCCATAAGCGCAATTTAATCCCCAAAACTCAAAAAAACCCATTAGGGTTCATGATTAACAAAAAGAATCGCACCCAATAATTCCAAAGTCGCAGGTTCATAAATCGAAACTATAAGAACCCTAACTCTTGAATTTATAACCAAACCATGAAAAATTGGGTATGTGAAACCTTAATAATCGAGAATAGGTAAGAAGAATATGGCATTAATCTTCAATTTTTGAGACCATCATGCTAAAATCAATCCTTGTCGTGGTCTCCTTTTGATCAAATATGAGTTTGACGCACCTACATGAAACAATGTAATCAATTTCATAGAACAATTGATCCAAAAGAAACCATTTGTAACAAGTAAGAGAATCAATATATGCAATTCTAAACCTAAGATTATGTGGGTGTGAAAGAAAGACACGACTTTTCAATTGCAGCATTTACTCACATGCAATTGATACGTTTAAATGAGGGAATTGAAGCGGTGGATTAGTGACATAAGGGCGGGTATAGAAGAAGATTTTAGGTTTTAACTACAAAACCATGATAAGATTACTAACATGCCCTTAAAAATATCTTAATTGTGACAAGTATTCCTATTATACCCTTATGAATGAATGAAGCTTAAATTTATTGCACGTGTTACTTGTTAAGTTGTACGACTATCAAAATTACCCAATAATACATTTTTCTTTCTTAATAAGATAAAATATAAATAACTGTGATTGGTTGAGTCAAATAAGTGTACTTGTGTGACAACTAAGAACATATTCTATAGAGATTTTCTTTACCAAAAAAAAAAAAAAAAAAAAAAAAAAAAAAAAAACTGTGAATTCACCAACTTAAATGTTGACACAAATTATGATGTTTTTTCAGGTCGCTAAGGTACGGCTACTAGGATGCACTTGGAGTCCCACTCATGCATATCAAACAATTCATTATTTTCACACTTTATGTTATTTACATTATTTATGGTTTATGAGTTGCGGTTTGTTTTGCACGTGTTAACATTTTACTTTAAACTTTTGCCTCCGCTGAATTGATTTACAAACTAAATGTTTTCTCATGAGAAATGAGCCACGTATTTTTCAATCATACAGAAGTCGTTCAACGTGACCTAATCACTTAAATCCTGGTGTTATACACGCATCACGATAAAACCCCAAAAGCGAAAACTTTAAGGTATGACACTAATACAATAGAATATTCTAATGACAGACTACTTCACCTCTTATGTGTGGAACAAAAAACATGACTTAAAATGATTGAAAACTGAAAACATATGCTTTAGCTAGAACCTTCACATTCGTTAACAAACGTCCCACATTGATGTAAATGAGACACATTGATGTAAATGAGAAATGTGAGCTCTTTGTTATTTTTTTGTTTGTTTGTTTGAACGGCAAAGAACGAAATTATAAGAAGGCCCTTGCAAGGAACTAGTACATAGTTACATTGATAAAACCCAAAAATAGTTAGGGAGATCAATAGACTTAGATCTGCCCCATTAAGGTTACATACTTAGAAAGGTAGTGGTGTGGCCCAAAATGGTACGGCCCACAATCTGCATGACCCATCCAAAATAGCATTATTTGGTAAAGTTTTGAACCTCGTTTGGGACTTCATCAAGTTCCATTTCCTAAAGTTGATGATTGTTCGTTATCAAGTAGACTGTAGATTAAGTGGGTTAGAATTGAAGAACACGAACTCTCTATGGATGATTTGTAAAGATTAAACTAATTGGTGAACCATTCGCGAATTGAACATGTGAGTATTTTATGACGATTTTTGAAGATAAGTTTTCGATTTAGCCAACTAGGCTACCAGTCTGAAGAGATATAAAACCTCGATTTACACTAAGTTACATAAGTCAAAATAGAGTCCACCGAAGGACCATGAGAGCGTTTAAGATTGTTGGAGTAGGTTAAACTTACGACAATGGAAGTATTACAATCGGTGAGACGATGAGGGGTGGAACGGGTAGGTTTTTAACTATAATAATAAATATCGTAATCATAAGAGCGATGCAAAATGATGGCTATACCCTTTCATTTAAAATCGAAATGTTACAAGTTTCGTATCAGTAATCGAAATGAAAAGAAATAAAAAAAGCATGGCAATCATAGGAAAAACATTTACTTTTGAAAAACAATAGAGACGAAAGCGTTATATAACTATATAAATTTTTATATGTAACTCAATAAAACAATATTATGTGTTTAGTTTTTTTTTTCTAAATTAAATGTAACAATATTTTATTATGTAAATACTTATGCTATTTAGAAAGACCATAAGATGTACTCTCTTTTAGACGTTTAGGTATGCAACTTTGTACAGACATGTTCATCACATTATATATCCTTAGAGATCCTTATATGGTTTTGGCTTAGATGCTAACCTTATAAAATACAGTTATTTGATCACTCTAGCTAGTACTCTAAATATTTTATACTTTAACTAGTGGGGTGCCCGCGCGTTGCGGCGGAGACCACAACACTTTAATTGGTGATTTTAAGGATGTGTACAAGTTGTTGTTCGTTTCACTTTGGTTCTGAGCCATAACTAAAACCAAAACTTTCGATTAAAATATTTCAAAAACCGATCGGTTTCAATTATTTATTTGTTCCTGTTTGGTTAATCAGTTATGAACATCGGTTCAATTGGTTTTCAATAAATAACTAAAAAATTTACTTGAACGGGAAATGTGGACTTGAGTTGAAGTACTTAATAAGAAGAACCCATTATTATTAATTAATTAATTTTTTTTTGTTATTGTCTACTCCTTTATATGAATATTTCTTAATATCTTTGTTAAAATCTCATTATAAACATAATCTTTCTTCTCCGATCATAGAATCCAGTGACAGTATCGTTTAAGATCAGATAAGCCATACGTGATAATTTTAGAATTCAAATCGTTACCTTATGATTAAAAACACAACTTTCGCTATTGATCGATTTCTCAATTTCTATATAGTATTATCAGGTTTATAAAAACTTTAACTTTTATAAAGTACCTAATTGTATATAAAAAAGATTATAACAAAACATGTAGTTTTATGAATTATTATTATTTTTTATATGTGTTCTAATTAATTAATTAGAATTGAATAATTGTAGAATTGAATGTCATGAGGTCTCATAAACATCTCATGACTTTTGATTACCTTTTGATTAAATATGGTGTTTAAAAGACAATTTTACCCTCAAAATGTAGTTATTATATGCATTGTTTGTTGTATTATAAGCAATTAAACTTATACCTCTTAAAATTTAAGAAGTCCTTGTCAAATGCTTTATAATATAGTATAGATATAGATACTTTGTGGAATTTTCGAATCAAAAAAGGCTCAGGAAACTAGTCCAGTCCAAGTGTTTAGCCCACTAAATGATCTCACTCGGGCCTATTAGCTGATTCTTTTTTCGTAAAGATAGCCATGTTAAAATTTATGTTATATCTATTTATCTATCTATCTATCTATACATCTAATATTTAAAAGCAATGTGGGACACTTGACATTCCCACATTGCAAGTTCAATTATCTCTCCTCCTCTCACTATGCCACATGTCACCTTATGAGTTTTTATAAAAAAATTCGCTTTTTTTTTAAATCAAAAATCCAGAAAATATAAAACCCTAAAAAAAAACACAGACATATCATTCATCATACAACCATCGTCGCCTCTTCCAACCCTTAACCCTAATTAGGGCGATTCAACCTAATCATTCATCTCCAATCCAAGGTAATATCCATTCAAATGTTATTTGAATAAATCGATCTTCATCTATCTTTGATTCTGTCTTGTGTTTCACTGATTTTCAATATCTTTTACAAACTGTCGATTAAGGTTTTCTCTATTTTTTCTATGTCTTATGTTTTACTTATTGTTCTTTAGTTTTCTTCGTTTATTGTTCATTCTTATTAATGTTTTGATTTTGTATTGATGTTTTAGGGTTTTTGTTTTAGGTTTGGATTTAGGGGTTTTTTAGTGTTCAATTTATTTTTTAAGGTTTAACTGATTGTTATTTATTTTTCGTTTATTATTGTTCAGGCTGATTAGGTTTTTATGTTTTAGGTTGAACTAGTGGTATGAACCGGCGCGTTGCGCCGGGATTTCCACATGATGCGGTGGGTGAAGTTTCGCTCAATCTTAACAGCTAGGCATGCACCACGACTGCGTCCTGTGCATGTTATATCTACTTTTTCGTTTTTGTACTCGCTAGTAATTCCTTTATACGTTCCAAGAGCTGGGTTTGGGCACTTGATGGAATGCATTATGAGATTGGGTCGCTTGTGTTTTGTCCTGTTCTTTCAAACCTTTCGTGAAATGATATCAATTTTTAATTAGTACAATTCAATGATTTTTAAAACCATTACACAGCAAACAGCAAATAAATTACCCATAACCTATGTGAGGAATCAGATCGAGGTGGCTTGCGATTGTTCAAAAAGTGATATGAAGAGCGCTTTAACAATGGCTGTTGAATAATGGCTTTGCCAACTTTTTAATTACGCTACAAGGCTGAGGGGGTATCACGCAAAGGTGACTCGTCATCACCACGGCTGCAATAGTTAGGAGAATTGGGTTGTCGGAAACTCTATGGATCGGAGACGGCGGGGATGGTAGTTACTGGACAGTGGCGGTGACACACATACTGTTCATTCACTTCAAAAGTTAATAGTTAGGAAAAATAAGTTCAAACATCGAATTTATATCCAAAAAAACATAATAATATAGCTTTAGGGTTGGTCATCAAGCATTTTGACCTTCATTCCTTCTTTCCCCTTTTCTGTGCTCAAACATGTAAATTATTCTATTTATCCTAAGTAGCCTTATCACATATGCAATAAATCCAAATAATTAGCAAGAGAAATCAGACACAAAAAGATTAGAATTCAAAAAGGTATGAGCATAAAGAAATAAAATTCAATTCAATAACAACAATAAATCAGACCAAATCACCACTCATTCCAACAATTATTGCCATATTTCGTTATAAAGGAAAATATATTTAATACACCGACGACGCTTGCCGATGTTAAACCGGCTGACAGATCGGTACTCTTGAGCGCGACGCCGTCATCTGATTTGCCTTGTCGAGGGTGACGGTGAAGGAAAGCCGTCATCACCGTTGGCTCATCGCGGAAGCCAATCCCCATCGAAATGTCACCGCGTAACTGTCGCCATAGTCGGGCGCACACCGGAGAGACCGTGAACAACAAAGATATTGGAGCAAGAGATGTCGACGGGAATGTTCACCGGTGGCAGGTGGCGGCGCAAAGCAACACAGTCTCTCTTTATTGATGAAGCAAAGTATAAGTTGACAAAATTTGATACAGGCAATCATATGTGGCCAAAATGAAATTTTCCAAAAGTTAAAAAAGGTTGCAGAAGTATAAAAAGAAACTTAGGTGGCAAAGTGGAATGAGATAAAAATGACTGTTTCCTAAGATGATTGTATTTAGTATATAGAGTAATATGGTTTAAGTTTCGATTTAGGGGTTTATGTTTTAGGTTTCGATTTAGGGGTTTGTTGAGTATTTGAGTATTAATTTCAAAGCTATTGATGCTCCTACCTATAGATTGATTTGGGGCTGTATTCTACTAATAACAGTTAAGATATAAAGAGTATAGCTATTAAATAGTTTCACAATGTTGAATATGTTTGAAAAAACTGGTATTAGTAGAATATGTTTTAGGTTTCTATTTAGGGTTCAATTGATGTTTTAATATATAAAGGAATGGATTTATGTTTCATGTTTTGATTTAGGGCTTTATGTTTTAGTTTTTGATTTAGGGTTTAATTGATGTTTTAAGATAGATACGAATGGATATATGTTTTAGGTTTCGATTTAGGGGTTTATGTTTTAGCTTTCGATTTAGGGTTCAATTGATGTTTTAAGATACCTACCTATAGATTGATTTGGGGCTGTATTCTACTAATAACAGTTAAGATATAAAGAGTATAGCCATTAAACAGTTTCACAATGTTGAATATGTTTGAAAAAAACTGGTATTTAGTGGTTTATGTTTTAGGTTTCAATTTAGGGTTTTTTTTTTTTCAATTAAAACTTTTTCCATTGACAAAAAAGCGTAAATTACGAGTAGTGCACAACAACTTTTCCACCCCCCAAGGGCGGGGTTTTGTTTTTAGCAGATTGGGATTTTCTATTCAAAAAGGGGTGGCGGCGCAGCTTGTTGCCCGCCATTGATGTTTTAAGAAAGGTACGAATATATTGTTATGATTTAGGTTTCGATTGTGGGTTTATGTTTTATGTATCGATTTATATGTACAAATTTTCTGATACAAAGATTTGATTGAGTTTGTAAGTATTTTTGTGATTTAAACATTAATATATGTATTATTTATTATTTTTTGGGGATTGGTACAGGTGCATACACATCCGTGTTACAATGGTTTACGGATTTTGGGTCAAGTCAGAAAATAACAGTCGTGTTTGTTTAGTAAGATATGAATCATGGTTTTAATGTATATACTACACTCATTTTATAATATCCTTATAATTTTAATGTTTGTACTCAGGGGTTACCAAGTGACTATGATGGTTGGATCGACAAGTATGGTTATCCTTCTAGGAATACCAAGATCCGAACCTTGGATGATAAAGTCTATGACATTAAAGTTTTAAACATTGCAGGCAAATGGTTCTTCTACAATGGTTGGAGAACTATTATTACTGAATTAAAGTACCCATCTGGGTGTAACTTTATATTTCAATATGATGAAAATCTCAAGTCTTTCAAAATGATTAATTTCCATCAGGATGCTGTGTGTGCACCTGGTACCTTCTTCTACTGTAGATTGGGCGATCCACTTACAACTGATAAACGTTTGGTATGTTTTTTATAACAAGTCCACTAAATCTTACATTATAAAAATTTTTTTGTACACAAACTGATTGTATTGTGTTAACATTGTTTGTCTTTTTTCCAGCATATCAGTTGTTTCGTTCTTCATGGATTATTCTACCGAACAGTTCCATTGGATCCAATTGATGTTACTGCTCATTCAATTGCACACTTTCAGATACAGCTAGCAGTTGATGATGGTACTATTTATGTGACTGAAGGATGGCCAATGATTAAGGAAGCTTTTTCAATTACTGCTGATCATCTAATTGTGTTCGAAATCATTAATGAGGTTTTCTCTGTTTTTATTTACTGATTTTGAAATCTTTATATAATTTTTGTTATTGTTTGCTTTTTATAATTTTCTATACTTTACTAAGAATACCTTTTATTCATTTTACAGACCAACTACAATATGTTGCTTTTTTTGAAAAACAAGCTTACTCTTTCTCCCGGTCATGTTTCGAAAGCTGAAGTTAATGAGGAGGATGATGATGACAGTGAAGAGAATGATGATGATTATTATAATGAGGAAGACGTCGTTGTCCTTTCTGATGATGACAGTGATGAGGATCCAATGGAAGATGATGAGTCCAAAGATGTCCAGGATGTAGGTGTGCCGGTGGTTTTCAAAGTTGATAAGCACTTTGTAAGTACAATTATTTTTGCAATGTTTATTAAAATGTTTATAATTTAGTGTATTTGTATTAGTTGCGAGGATGTAGGTGTGCCGAAGATGTTTAGACTTTATTTTAGAATTTATTTCTTACACTATACTTTATCCATATTAAACATTGCACATAGTTATACGAAATTAGATGAAAAGTAACTTATGTGCACAGTAGTGGCTGTTGACAATATTATAACTGAACAACAGCCTATCTAATTTAGAGACCATGTTCGACAAAATTATAACCATGTTATACAATATTGAAATAAATTGAATGATTTCACTAGCCATCATTCGCTAAGTTTAGATTTAAATTTATACTTTATAGTTTAGACTTTTCTTCACTTTATTTGCTATGCTATGAATGAGCAGAAAGAAAATGAGTCATATATTACAATCACAACCTTGAGTTTATGACGTTCCATTCTTTATTATTTGTGTAGCGTATGAACAGGGAATGGGCAAAGGAGAACCGTTTGAACAGGAAGAGGGCTTTGACCATTCGTTATGAGGATGGATTTACTTGGGGAGTTTCAGTTGGGATTGAAGATGAGTCAAGATATCCCCGTTACTACATAAGAGGTATGTCAGCTTTTGCCCATGATAAGGAACTCCAGCCTGGTGATGAAATGCATTTCCTGTTTTTCCAGAATCAAGGTGTGTTCAAGCTTTCTCATGTTGTTAAGGGTAATGGGAATTAGTGGGGGTTATTGGTGGTTGTTTTTTGGTATACTGATAATATTTTTGGTGGGTAAGTTTTGAACATAATTGATGATTGGTGATGGTAACACGTTTGCTTTAGTTGTTGACATTGTTTAGGTTTGATAAAAACTTTAGGTGGGTAACTTTTGGACATGTTTAATCGTTTGTAATCACAAAGTTTTGCACGTTTACTACTGATGTAGTCATTCGTGAATTTTTGGTTGTTTTGTATTTACAATTACTATTATTTTGGGTTATCTTTATTAGTAAAAAAAGACTATATTTTGCATTTTATGTTACAAACTTACTTATATCTTTGAATGTTATTTGTTGGTTTATGTCAATAATTAATGTTTAATAAAAAAAAAATTACCAACCAATTAATAGTCAATTTTTGGTAAATTGAAAAACTTTAATAATATGAAATAAAGAATGAATGTTTGACTTTTTTTTAAATAATAAAGGTTTGAATTTGACTCAATTTTTGGTAAATTGAAACACAATAAGATTAAACGGTTTTCATTTTAAAAATTCAAAACATATTCGTTTTTTTTAGTTTAGGCAACCTTTGACTTTTTATTAAATAGAATTGTTGTAGATTGTTTTTCATTTAACTCAAAATTCCATTATTAGTAAAAATAAACCAAATTTAACAATTACATTTAAGGTAAATTTCGTATACTTAGACGATTCGTTTTTGACCCAAGCATCCAAATTTTAAAAACAAACACTTAACAATTATTTCATCCAAAGATAACAAACATGCAAATTAAATTTGGTAGATTTAAGTTTTAAAAAGAACAATTAAACAATTATTTGGTAAATTTGAAACATTTAAATTTTCTAAGAAAACATTCAATAAGTTTTTTAAACATCAATTTGTAGTTTTTGGTTCACAACTGTAACATTGTTACAATTTTTTTTATACTATTAACAATGCTTGACTTCTTTAACAAATTCCATTTTTTGACACGGTTTTACTTTTTTAAAACTTTACATAGTAACAAACAATAAAATAATTTTTCAGCGTTAACAACTGTCAATAGATTTAGACTAACAATCAAATTAAGACCGCTAAAAGTAATTGTTTAACACGCATTTGAAATCTTTATATTTTATAAACAAACAATAAACTTATTTTTTGGTAGATTTTATGTGACACCCGGCATATTCAGGTCAATACTTTTATACTTTACATACATGCGTTTCATACTTTACATGCATACGAGTCTATCTCAACGAAAACATTTTAAACAACTACTTAATATCATACTTAACTGGGGTCAGTTAAGTCGTACTGATGATTCGGGAATCATCGGGAGTCGTTACAATGGTCCGAAGGACCATTGGGTGTCGGCCCATAACCATGTGTACAAGGATCGGTGATTCGTGGAATCACCGGATTTAACGCACGTACGCAAGTCTCGAGTCCCGGGAATTGGTGATCGGGTGGGAACGTATTAGTTATCGTGCATTATATGTTAGTAATCATTATGTGGCTTGTCGGTATGTGAAAACGTGATTACATATGTTAAAATAGGGTTTAACGCGCCAAAAACACAAACGTTTGGACTATGGGCGATTAGGCTTGTGTGTGATAGCCTAATTGCCATATGTAAGGGCGAGTAGGAGGTGGTTAAGGGCGAATAGGGGCTATTCGCATGATGGTTCATGCGAGTAGCAGCCCTACTCGCCTATACTGCTGCGTACTCGCCTGAAATGCCTTAAACGATCAAAAACGCCTATAAATACCACCCTGGACCTCTAAAACATCATTTATACAACCCTAGCCGTCCCATAACCTATCTCAACCCACAAACACCCTCTGGAACCTATTTTCACATCAAAACAACCATTTCCAAGCTTATTCCATCATCTCCTCTTAAATATAAGGTGTGTTCTTCAAACCCAAACCTTTAAATGATTATGTTTTACTCCCTAAAAGTCCAGACCTGACTTATAAACGTTTTTGTCTTTGAAAATCCATTTAAAACCGTTTCTAAACAAACCCACACCTTTACATGTGTTATATGTGTTATATGTGATTAAAGATAGAATTTTTAGGATTAAATCATGATTGTTCTTGTGTTATTATGATGTTTATGGCTATTACAAGTTAGTATGATGATGTCTTAGGAGTTTGAATGGTTTTGGTTGTGTATTGTTGATACTTGATGTTTTGACCCATTTGAAGGATTTTGGATGATTAAGGATGATATGAAGTGTGTTGTTGATTATATGATGTTAGGGTTTGCTCTAGGATGATGCAAGGACAGTAGGATGCTATCGGATAACGTGGTTATGTGATTTAATCTGAATAATTGCTATTTAGGGTAAGTTCTTGCATGTTGATGTGATGTTTACATGCTAAGTTGCTATTTTGGGAAAACGCTCGCATTCGGAACTGTTAGAACGATGAAAACTTAGGGGTTTTGCTTGAAATATGTTTGTTAATGTGTTAGGATGATTATTGAATGTTCTTACATGTTTCGGATCTGATTTGGAGTGTTCGGCGCGCAAAATTGCACTACAGAACAGTATAGGCGAGTAGGCTCCTAAATGCCTGATGTTCAGGCGAATACAAGCCTATTCGCCTATAGGAAAAGCGAGTAGGGGCCTATTCCCCTCAACTACTAGCATTTACAATCCTAAATGCCTATACTTAAGCATTTACAATCCTAAATGCCTATACTTAAGCATTTACAATCCTAAATGCCTATACTTAGGCATTTACAATCCTAAATGCCTATACATAAGGCATTTACAATCCTAAATGCCTATACATAAGGCATTTACAATCCTAAGTGCTAGTTTGATTCCTAATCGCGTATAATGCTGCTGTATGTATATTTTAACATCCCGGAACATGATTTAACGCCTAGGAACATGATAGGAACCCCGGGATACACCTAATGACTTTGTGACACGTGTTCGTACCTGTTTACGCGTTAGTCGGACATTATGCTAGACTAGGTGGACTGTTACGCGTATTAAGTGATTAATTGCATATGTGGCATGATGTCTTGTATTTATCTAACACGTGGGATGTCGGGTCACCAACGGGATGTCGGGCCTTGTCTGGTACGGTCGGTTAAACGTTTGAAACATCATTTCATATATATACGGTTATGGTCTGGACTACTAGGGACTAATCAACATGCGGGTTGTTAGTCTAACACCTTATACGCTCGTCATGATAGGTCACCGGTATTAGGGGCCGTCTATTGAGCAGGTTTACTTGTCGTAGTGCGAAGAGCAGCATCAGGTGAGTTTCACGGCCCCACTTTACGTTTTACATTTCGGGGGAGACACATGCTCATACTTATTTCATAAATTATCATGTTATACTAGTGTTAATTCATTTACATACTATACGATACGTAAAGTCCCGGGGAACCATGAATATGCTAGATAGCATAACGGGGGAAATGTGGATAGATCTATTGGGATTGACAGACCCCACCCGTCGGCTGGGAGCCGGGCGGGTGCATATTGTCTCGGTCATAAGCTAAATCGTTTCGGGCAAAAATCATATTTCGTTGTCTGTAATGGTTTCCGGTCGTGGTAGTATAACTCATGCGTCTAGCTAACGCTATTATTTCTGACATAGTGGTAACATGATGGCTTTTATTACTTAAAACGTTTAATATAAAACCTGTGAACTCACCGGCATTATTTGCTGACGTTTTTAGCATGTTTGTCTCAGGTCGTTGAGGTAGCAGCTTATCATAGGCGCACGGAGTCACACGGCGTCTAGGATTCATATGCATTGTCTTATCTTTTTCAGACTTAAGTACTTTTACATTTTGGGTTGTAATAAAAGTTACGCTTCCGCAGCGAATGGATTTATGAAAACTTGATGGTTGTTTATTTCATTTTGCGTATCATATAGTGTCGTTTATTGTGACCATTTCTATACTCCAACGGACACACTTGCTTGCACACATTATCGCACACTTGTACTTGCTGTTTTATATCTTGAACATGGGTGCCTGGTGGTTTGAAGGTCAGGCTAGGAGCACGCCTCGGGGACCATGTAGAGCGACTTATCATTTCGGGGGCACACGAAATAATAAGTTGAGATGCATGGAAATCCTGGTGGACTCTGTGTTTGATCTAATGACTATGATGGGATCCAATTCTTTGATTACCTTTATTACTTATGGTTTCTTCATGATTCCTTGTTATCTGTTCTGGAATCTGATGTCTTGTCTTTGATCTTGACAGAAGATGGCAGGACGTCGTGGTGGTCGCGTTGGTGGTCGTGTTGGTGGCCGAAATGGCGGTGGACGTAATGGGGGTCGTGGTAACATCAGCATGACCCAGGCGGAGCTGAATAATCTGATCCAGGAGCACGTGGCAGCTGCTATTGCTGCGCAGCAGGCCGCCCACCAGGGCCATGGTGGTAATTTAATTACTCCTACCCTCATTCCTTATCTTTTGTCGTGTGATGATCGTTTTCTGACCATGTTGCTTTTTGGTAATAGGGGATGCTTTTCCTCCTCCACCACCTCCACCTCCTCCAGTCCACTGTACTTATAAGATGTTCCAGGACTGCAAGCCCCATAACTTCAGTGGGACTGAGGGGGCTGTGGGACTACTCCGTTGGTTGGAGAAGGTTGAGTCTGCTTTCTCCATGTGCAACTGCCCTGAGGAGTTTCATGTGAAGTATGCTTCGGGGACGTTTGAAGGACGCGCTTTGACTTGGTGGAATTCGACTGTACAGACTATTGGGTTACTGGAGGCCCATGCGTTGCCATGGACCGAGTTTGTGTTTCGTTTGAAGATGGAGTACTGTCCCAGGGATGAGATCAAGAGTTTGGAGCACGAGCTGTGGAATCATCAGATGGTGGGATCTGAGATAGAGGAGTATACCACTCGCTACCATGAGTTGGCACTTTTGTGCCCGGATTCTGTGACGCCTGAATATAAGGCTATTGAGTTCTACATCAGTGGGTTGGTGCCTGAGATTCGCGGGTTGGTGACCGCTAATGATGCTACTACACTTCGGGATACCATTCGATTGGCTCACAGGTTGACTAAACAGAAGGTTCAGGAGGGTCTTTTGCCTCCTAAGGGTACTGTGGTGAAGACCTCCGACAGCAACAAGAGGAAATGGGATAACACGGGTAAGGGTACGGCGCAGCCTCAGCAGCATAAGAAGTTTGAGACTACGGGTTCGTCTTCTGGGCAAAAGCAGGGTGGTTATACTGGTAGGCTGCCTAGGTGTGATCGTTGTGGGTATCATCATGTGGGAAATTGTAGCTTTTGTACCCGTTGCAAGAAGAACGGGCATCAGGCCCAGACGTGTAGGGTGAATCTTCAGACTCAGCAACAGGTGGTTGCCCCTACTACTGCTACCACTGCTGCACCTAGGGGTAACCAGGGATGTTTTAACTGTGGGGAGACAGGACACTTTAAGAAGGACTGCCCCAAACTGAAGCAAGGGAATGCTGGGAGGAATGACAGGGGCAACGGGGGTGGCGGCAGGAACGCGCGCGCCTTCGTCATTGGGTCGGGAGAGGCCCGTCAGGATCCGGATACTGTTACTGGTACGTTTCTTCTTTGTGATCGTTATGCCTCCGTTTTATTTGATTCGGGTGCCGACAAGAGTTTTATATCTGTTGAGTTTAGCCGACTGTTAGACATTGTACCGACTCCCTTAGAGGTCAAGTATCTTATAGAATTGGCTGATGGTAAGAATATTGAGGCAACTCATATTCTTAAAGGATGCCAGTTGGAACTATCGGGATTATCTTTTCCTATCGACCTCATGCCGGTATCATTGGGTAGTTTCGACGTTGTAGTAGGTATGGATTGGTTGTCCTTATATCGCGCGGAAATCGTTTGCTTTGATAAAATCATTCGCCTCCCTCTCCCGGATGGAGAGATTCTTTTGGTTCATGGCGAAAAGAGTGGAGTTCCCTTGAGCATCATTTCATGTATGAAGGCGCATAAGTACTTACGTAAGGGGTATTCCGCAATCCTAGCTCTTGTTTCGGTTTCATCCAATGATGAGAAGAGGATCGAGGACATTCCGGTCGTTCGTGATTTTCCCGACGTATTTCCCGATGATTTGCCTGGTCTTCCACCTCACCGTCAGGTTGAATTTAGCATTGATCTTGCGCCCGGTGCGGCGCCTATTGCCTGAGCTCCTTACCGCCTTGCACCTCCCGAGATGCAAGAGTTATCTAACCAACTGCAGGAGTTGTTGGAAAAGGGGTTCATTAGACCTAGTTCGTCCCCGTGGGGAGCTCCTATCTTATTTGTCAAAAAGAAAGACGGGAGCCTTCGTATGTGTATTGATTACCGGGAACTGAACAAGGTGACCATCAAGAATCGTTACCCGCTACCTCGAATTGATGATTTATTCGATCAGCTCCAAGGCTCCAGTTTTTATTCCAAGATAGATCTGAGGTCTGGGTATCATCAAATGCGGGTACAAGAAGCTGACATTCCAAAGACCGCCTTTCGTACACGTTATGGCCACTTCGAGTTTCTGGTCATGCCCTTCGGTCTTACGAATGCACCTGCTGTTTTCATGGACTTGATGAACCGCGTTTGCAAGCCCTATCTCGATAAATTCGTTATCGTGTTTATCAATGACATTTTGGTTTATTCTAAGAACGAGACGGATCATGAGGAACACTTACGATTGGTCTTGGAACTTTTGAGACGGGAGCAGTTGTATGCTAAGTTCTCAAAGTGTGATTTCTGGTTGCGTGAAGTACAATTCCTAGGGCATGTGGTTAATGAACTAGGAATTCATGTCGATCCGGCAAAGATTGAAGCTATTAAGGAATGGGAAGCACCAAAGACGCCATCTGAGGTGCGGCAATTCCTAGGCCTTGCGGGTTACTATCGTCGTTTCATTGAGGGATTTTCGAAAATCGCTCAACCCCTCACCACTCTTACCCAGAAAGACCGAAAGTTTGACTGGGGAGAACCGCAGGAATCAGCATTTCAGATGCTGAAACTTAAACTTTGCTCTGCGCCCATCTTATCCTTACCTGAGGGTACGGATGATTTTGTTGTGTACTGTGACGCTTCCATTCGTGGTCTCGGCTGTGTGTTAATGTAACGCGGGAAGGTTATTGCCTACGCCTCTCGCCAACTTAAAGTCCATGAAAAGAACTACACCACTCATGATTTAGAGTTGGGTGCAGTGATCTTTGCGTTGAAGATCTAGAGACATTACTTGTACGGTACCAAGTGCGAAGTATACACCGATCACAAGAGTCTCCAACATATCTTCGACCAGAAAGTATTAAACATGCGGCAGCGACGCTGGGTTGAACTCCTGAACGACTATGACTGTGCCATCAAGTACCATCCTGGTAAGGCGAACGTTGTGGCAGACGCCTTGAGCAGGAAGGAGTCTGTGAAACCTCGTCGTGTTCGAGCCTTACAGCTCACCATTCATTCTTCGTTGCCTGACCAAATTCGTTCGGCTCAATTGGAAGCTTTGAAGGAGGAAAACCTTAAAGCTGAAACCATGCACGGTGCTGATAAACACCTCGAGCTTGGGTCTGATGGCCTGCATTACTTTGCCGAGCGCGTTTGGGTTCCTTTATTTGGGGGTTTGCGGGGGCTTGTCATGGACGAAGCTCACAAATCCCGGTATTCTATTCATCCGGGTTCCGATAAGATGTATCAGGACCTAAAGATACTCTATTGGTGGCCCAACATGAAGGCTGACATAGCTTCGTATGTCAGCAAATGTCTGACCTGTGCTAAGGTCAAGGTGGAGTACCAGAAGCCGTCTGGTCTCCTACAGCAACCTGAAATTCCTGAATGGAAATGGGAACGGATTACCATGGATTTTGTGACCAAACTTCCGAAGTCGCCCAGTGGTTGTGACATGATCTGGGTGATTGTCGACCGGTTGACAAAGTCCGCACATTTCCTCGCTATTAAGGAAACCGACAGTCTGGAGCGGTTGTCTCGTATCTATATTAAGGAAGTGGTTTCCAAGCACGGGGTGCCCGTCTCTATCATCTCCGATCGTGATCCTCGTTTTGCTTCCCGTTTCTGGAAACAATTACATAAAGCGTTGGGTACTCAACTGGACATGAGCACCGCATATCATCCGCAAACTGACAGTCAGAGCGAGCGGACGATTCAGACGCTTGAAGACATGCTTCGCGCATGTGTCATCGATTTCGGTAAGAGTTGGGAGGTTCACCTACCGTTGGTGGAGTTCTCTTACAACAATAGTTACCACTCCAGCATTAAGGCGGCACCGTTCGAGGCCCTGTATGGACGGAAGTGCCGGTCCCCTCTTTGTTGGGCCGAAGTGGGCGAAAGCCAACTCACTGGTCCAGAAATGGTGTACGAAACTTCCGAAAAGATCGTACAAATTCGTAATCGTATGGCGGCAGCTCGTGATCGTCAGAAGAGCTACGCTGATCGTCGTCGCAAACCTTTGGAGTTCCAGGTTGGCGACAAGGTTTTATTGAAGGTATCTCCATGGAAGGGCGTTATACGCTTCGGGAAGCGCGGCAAACTTAACCCTCGTTATGTCGGACCGTTCCCAATTCTGGACCGTATTGGGCCGGTGGCGTACAGACTTGACTTACCAGCCGAGCTTAGTGGCGTGCATAACGTCTTCCATGTCTCGAATCTTAAGAAGTGTTTGGCAGACGAATCTCTCGTAGTTCCTCTCGAAGAAATCAGAGTTGATGATCGTTTACGTATTGTGGAGGAACCAGTTGAAATCTTAGATTATAAGATTCGTGGCCTTCGTCGGAGTAAAATCCGTATCGTTAAGGTTCGTTGGAATTCTAATCGTGGACCGGAGTTCACGTGGGAACGAGAAGATCAGATGAAGGCTAAGTACCCTCATCTATTTCCTAAGCGTGCGTTTGAATCGAACTATGTTGCCTCCAAAGATAAATGAATCTCGGGTCGAGATTCCTTTCAACTGGGGGATGATGTAACAACGGGAAAAATTTTCTCTTCTTTCTTCCCTTCGTCGCTTCATCTCCGGACTTCATTAAATTTTCGGGACGAAAATTCTTTCAACTGGGGGATGATGTGACACCCGGCATATTCAGGTCAATACTTTTATACTTTACATACATGCGTTTCATACTTTACATGCATACGAGTCTATCTCAACGAAAACATTTTAAACAACTACTTAATATCATACTTAACTGGGGTCAGTTAAGTCGTACTGATGATTCGGGAATCATCGGGAGTCGTTACAATGGTCCGAAGGACCATTGGGTGTCGGCCCATAACCATGTGTACAAGGATCGGTGATTCGTGGAATCACCGGATTTAACGCACGTACGCAAGTCTCGAGTCCCGGGAATTGGTGATCGGGTGGGAACGTATTAGTTATCGTGCATTATATGTTAGTAATCATTATGTGGCTTGTCGGTATGTGAAAACGTGATTACATATGTTAAAATAGGGTTTAACGCGCCAAAAACACAAACGTTTGGACTATGGGCGATTAGGCTTGTGTGTGATAGCCTAATCGCCATATGTAAGGGCGAGTAGGGGGTGGTTAAGGGCGAATAGGGGCTATTCGCATGATGGTTCATGCGAGTAGCAGCCCTACTCGCCTATACTGTTGCGTACTCGCCTGAAATGCCTTAAACGATCAAAAACGCCTATAAATACCACCCTTGACCTCTAAAACATCATTTATACAACCCTAGCCGTCCCATAACCTATCTCAACCCACAAACACCCTCTGGAACCTATTTTCACATCAAAACAACCATTTCCAAGCTTATTCCATCATCTCCTCTTAAATATAAGGTGTGTTCTTCAAACCCAAACCTTTAAATGATTATGTTTTACTCCCTAAAAGTCCAGACCGGACTTATAAACGTTTTTGTCTTTGAAAATCCATTTAAAACCGTTTCTAAACAAACCCACACCTTTACATGTGTTATATGTGTTATATGTGATTAAAGATAGAATTTTTAGGATTAAATCATGATTGTTCTTGTGTTATTATGATGTTTATGGCTATTACAAGTTAGTATGATGATGTCTTAGGAGTTTGAATGGTTTTGGTTGTGTATTGTTGATACTTGATGTTTTGACCCATTTGAAGGATTTTGGATGATTAAGGATGATATGAAGTGTGTTGTTGATTATATGATGTTAGGGTTTGCTCTAGGATGATGCAAGGACAGTAGGATGCTATCGGATAACGTGGTTATGTGATTTAATCTGAATAATTGCTATTTAGGGTAAGTTCTTGCATGTTGATGTGATGTTTACATGCTAAGTTGCTATTTTGGGAAAACGCTCGCATTCGGAACTGTTAGAACGATGAAAACTTAGGGGTTTTGCTTGAAATATGTTTGTTAATGTGTTAGGATGATTATTGAATGTTCTTACATGTTTCGGATCTGATTTGGAGTGTTCGGCGCGCAAAATTGCACTACAGAACAGTATAGGCGAGTAGGCTCCTAAATGCCTGATGTTCAGGCGAATACAAGCCTATTCGCCTATAGGATAAGCGAGTAGGGGCCTATTCCCCTCAACTACTAGCATTTACAATCCTAAATGCCTATACTTAAGCATTTACAATCCTAAATGCCTATACTTAAGCATTTACAATCCTAAATGCCTATACTTAGGCATTTACAATCCTAAATGCCTATACATAAGGCATTTACAATCCTAAATGCCTATACATAAGGCATTTACAATCCTAAGTGCTAGTTTGATTCCTAATCGCGTATAATGCTGCCGTATGTATATTTTAACATCCCGGAACATGATTTAACGCCTAGGAACATGATAGGAACCCCGGGATACACCTAATGACTTTGTGACACGTGTTCGTACCTGTTTACGCGTTAGTCGGACATTATGCTAGACTAGGTGGACTGTTACGCGTATTAAGTGATTAATTGCATATGTGGCATGATGTCTTGTATTTATCTAACACGTGGGATGTTGGGTCACCAACGGGATGTCGGGCCTTGTCTGGTACGGTCGGTTAAACGTTTGAAACATCATTTCATATATATACGGTTATGGTCTGGACTACTAGGGACTAATCAACCTGCGGGTTGTTAGTCTAACACCTTATACGCTCGTCATGATAGGTCACCGGTATTAGGGGCCGTCTATTGAGCAGGTTTACTTGTCGTAGTGAGAAGAGCAGCATCAGGTGAGTTTCACGGCCCCACTTTACGTTTTACATTTCGGGGGAGACACATGCTCATACTTATTTCATAAATTATCATGTTATACTAGTGTTAATTCATTTACATACTATACGATACGTAAAGTCCCGGGGAAACCATGAATATGCTGGATAGCATAACGGGGGAAATGTGGATAGATCAATTGGGATTGACAGACCCCACCCGTCGGCTGGGAGCCGGGCGGGTGCATATTGTCTCGGTCATAAGCTAAATCGTTTCGGGCAAAAATCATATTTCGTTGTCTGTAATGGTTTCCGGTCGTGGTAGTATAACTCATGCGTCTAGCTAACGCTATTATTTCTGACATAGTGGTAACATGATGGCTTTTATTACTTAAAACGTTTAATATAAAACCTGTGAACTCACCGGCATTATTTGCTGACGTTTTTAGCATGTTTGTCTCAGGTCGTTGAGGTAGCAGCTTATCATAGGCGCACGGAGTCACACGGCGTCTAGGATTCATATGCATTGTCTTATCTTTTTCAGACTTAAGTACTTTTACATTTTGGGTTGTAATAAAAGTTACGCTTCCGCAGCGAATGGATTTATGAAAACTTGATGGTTGTTTATTTCATTTTGCGTATCATATAGTGTCGTTTATTGTGACCGTTGACTTAGATACTGGTTTATCATGCGCCTCGCGGTAAAACCCCGCACGTGGAATTTGAGGGTGTGACATTTTAACCTTTAAATTTTATACATATAATAATTTAAAAATCGTATATATTAAAAAAAAACTCGATTGTCCTAGTTATAGAAACATGTTAATGAAATTTTATATATGTTTACGTTTATTTTAGGTATTTTGAAATCTTTATATTCGATACCTTTATATTTTAAAGTGGTCTATAATTTAAATAAAAAAAATCGAGTTTTTAATTATAGCAACATTTAAATCTAAATTAATTTTGATTTCCATTTTATATTTTCCTTTTTTATATTATTAATTGCTTAACATAAATAAATCTGGCAATTTAGATTATAAATACAGATTTTGTGTCGTAAAGTTTAGTATAACTATTTTCTGCAACTCTATCAGGTATGTCATCCAAATTTTACATATTAATTCAATTATTTTTTTTTGCATGTAATGTTTTATTACTTACATTCTATTAACTTGCAGGTTTATGGATCAAAACAACATTACGTTTTTGAATGACATCAATTGGAGGATGACCCAATATACAATCAAAGTTAAGGTGCTTAGGATTTGGAAGCGACCAAACCGAAAGATGCAGGGAGAAACTCTTTGTCTAGATATGGTTCTGATGGATGAACAAGTTAGTTTTTAACGTATTGATTTTTTCATTTATGTTGTTAACATATTATTGTTAATAATAATTCTGATTAACTTTATTTTGTTTTGTTTTAATTTTTAAACAAGGCTCCAAAATGCAAGCTATTGTGTGGAGTAGATATATGAAGAAACATGAAAAAATTTTACGTGAAAATCAAGCTTACTATATCTATAACTCCCAATTAGCTGAAAACAAATCTACTAAACATTTTGATAAAAACGATATTCTTTCGTTTACTTTTAAAACAAGCATTACGAAATGTAGCAGGTTTGAAGGAAGTCAGTATGGTTTTAATTTTTCTTCTTTTGAGTCAATTAAGAGTGGCAACCTGCCTCAGGAACAAAGAATTGGTTTGTTTAATCACACTTAATATTTTTTGTATTACTCTTTAAATTTTTTAATAATGTATTTGTATAAATTAATAATTTTTTTTAAGATTTCATTGGCTATGTTGATGAATGGACTCCACCAGAACCCACCGAAACAAAAGCCGGTTTGAAAAACAAGATGACCCTTATTTTGATTGATTTAGAGTATGTGTTTCATCTTTACAAATCATCTTTTATTATTTGATAATGATTTCTGCTATCTTTACAAATCATCTTTTATAGTTTCATTTTAACCAACATTATGTTTATATGCAGAGGGATCAAAATCAGTTGTTCTTTGTGGGATGAGTATAGTGAGCAGATGTTTGGGTACATCAAGCAAAATGAAGATGAAGTTCATGTTGTCCTGATTGTTCAATTCGGTAGTTTTAACAATTATAAAGGTTTGTCATATATTAAGTTTTTTTAATACACTAAATATTTTTACTTTTATGGTTATTATACATGTTAATTATTTTTTATATTTAAAGGCAATGTGAGCGTTCAAAATGGCTTCTATATCACTCGACTCTTTATTAATGAAGACATTGATGATATTCGGGATTTTAAGAAAAGGTAATATACTTATGTTGTTATTTGTTTTATGTATTTATTGTTATTTTTTTTAAATATATAAATCTTTTATTTATTTTTATTTACAGTTATATTGAAAAGTTGATCTATGTTGAATCATCTTCTGCTCAACGATCTCTCGGATCTTCTGGAAGCATGAATTTGGCAGATGAATTTCTGAACAAGACACCTTTCAGCAATATTCGTGATCTTCCGTTAATAACAGAGGTACATCAATTTCGACTTATAATACTCTAATATGAATGTTTATATTCCATTCAAAAGATTATCACTTATGTATTTTAATGTATACACTAATAGTCATTTTGTGTGGAATTATTTTTTTATTAAATGTTGACATTAATATTATTTTATTTTGCAGGTCAACAAACAAGTCATTGTTGTTGGTACAGTGAAGGGTGTGGATGCCAACGACGATTGTTATTACCTAGGTTGTGAGGCATGTAATCGCAAGGTTGAGCCAACTCTGATGTTACCTGATGATGAAGATGAAAAAGATGTTAATTCATTTAAGCAGGTTTTGGTTTGCACCAACAATGACTGTCCCAAGCATATTGTATCTGCTGATCCTATGTAAGAATTATTTTTCATAAACATAAGTTAAAATTTTACGATATTATTTAGTAAATATTTTTTTGTTATTACTTACTTTAGGTTAAGAATTACAATAAGGGTACAAGATTGTACTGGAATAACATCACTTACATTGTTTGATCGAGAAGCGAAAAAATTGTTGGGCATGTCAGCGATGCAGCTGCTAGAAAAATCCAAACAGGTAATTTATTTTTTTCTGCCTTAAACAATATATTTTATTATACTTAATGTTACTTATGAAAATTTTTATCTAGGTTTGTGTTGAAGACAAATAACTCCTGCTGAATTTGCTTCATTTGAAGATAAAAAGTTTGCTTTCAAGATTAAAATTGGACAATTCAACATTGATAAGCATCTGGATGGTTATGGTATACGCAAACTTACAGATGATTCTTCAATAGTTGCTTCTCTGGAACAAAGGTTCCTTGACATTCAGGTTATTATTATCATTGAAATATTCCTTTATTATTACTCTTATGAATCATTAGTACATGTTTATTATTGTTCTTATTAATTTTTTTTTGTTTTTATTATAAACGTTTCCTTTGAAGTATTACATGTTTATTTTTT
This sequence comes from Ambrosia trifida, assembly GCA_028751855.1. Taxonomy (NCBI): domain Eukaryota; kingdom Viridiplantae; phylum Streptophyta; class Magnoliopsida; order Asterales; family Asteraceae; genus Ambrosia; species Ambrosia trifida. The sequence goes on from CM054124.1 coordinate 47,909,133, forward strand.
TTTCAGCTCGATCAACCTGTTTTTGAAAACATCGATATAGATGAATCTTCAACACAGAATGCATTGTCTTTGAAGGTTGTTCTTTGACTTATTTAATCATATATTCAAATTAAGTTTTTAATGTAGTTTATTCTAACAATTTTTACATTTCATTTAATATTTTAGGATTCTGTTGGAGATAACACTACTCCAGAGTCATCTTCTAGAGTTGGTGTTGTACGTGATGATGAGGAAGTGAAGCGTAGCCTGGACAAAGTGTATGACCTTGATGATGATGCAAGTGAATCTACAACAAAAGCTGCAAAGAAATCACCTGAGATCCCCTTTTGGTTCCTAAGGTTGAGAAATAGGAACAATGAACAATTTCTTTAAACATTTATCTGTTTTCATTATTTTTATGCTTGGTTTGGTTTTTTGGACAATTTCGTTTTGTTTATGGTTGGTTTGGTTTTTTGGACAAATTTCATTTAAATAATTTGTGTGTTTGCATTTTATGTTTGTTTTTTGTTATTTTGTTAAAAATTTTAATTATGCAATATATTTTTATGATGTAACATTATTATTAGAAAATTTTTTTGACAACATTTTTTAATAAAGTCAATAATATTAATAAAACAATTTTGAAAAAATTATAATTATATTAAAATTATAACTTTATGATTTTCAAAATATTAATAAAACCAAATTAAGTTATTACCATAAATTAAGCAAGTTGTTATAATTAGTATCAATTATACATATTTATACTAATTATAATATAAATTTTGAAATTTAAAAATTTCGAATTACATAAAACTTGAAAATTTTGAATTTGATTTAGTATACATTTATAAAATTAAAATTTTATTATGTCTAAAATTTTAAATGCTAATAACCGTTCACAGGAATATTTATATTTTCGTGATGTCCTTAATGGTTTAAAAATTTGTATATTGCCTAATCATCGATTAGCACTAAAGATCGGTGTTCCCGTTATGTTGTTGAAAACATAGATCAACAAAATGGCTTGTGTGACGGCACGAGGTTACGTATGATGGGAAGGTGAAGACTAAAACAAAAAATGTGGTGTATAAAGAAATATTTAGTGATATTTGACTAAAATGTGTGTTGCCTTCTTTTAAATTTTAATAAAATATTTCTACTAATTTTTTTTACGTCTAACCTCTCAAAATAATTGTACGTTATTGAACCGCGTGTAAACGCGGGCAAAAGTTTAGTGCTAGTATATATAACATGATAACAACTATACTACTATATAATGGGTGTTGGATTGGTAAAATTGTCAATTGATATTTATTTAAGTGGGCAACATTGTAATTTCATTTAGTTAACTAGACAAATTTAATACTAACAATAATGAATCATTAAAGTAACCTTGAATACTTTTTTTTTGAACGCCAACGAATCAATTTCCGAGCACTCTCGGGTACCCTTTTGGCGAATTAGGTACTCGAGAGTACCCGGGCCACCAATTGCCACCAATTCCTGGGAAAACCCGACCACTCACCCGCCCGAAGGCACGACAGTGAAATAATCGGTAAAACCGGTCGGGATCAGGACTCGAACCCAAGCCAATGGCCGGGTCATCCCTCATTTCCCCTCCACCAATGCCCTCCAAATGTAGCTAGTGGGAATTGAACCCAAGCCTCCCATGAGAAACTTTAGGCTCTCAACCAACTGGGCTACAAGTGTTGGACAGTAACCTTGAATACTAACAATAAAATTTTTTTTTTTTGAACGGCAAAAACACTTTATTTCATAAAAATAAAGAACCAGCAAGCGGCTAGGGGACAAAAGCAGAAAAAACGGAAAGAACGACAGACAAAACAACCCATACAAAAAACAAGACAAAAACAACTGGCCCAAGACTAAAGGCCCTTACAAGCTTATTGTAACATCAAATGATAACCAGTTCCCCCATAATTAATCCTCAAACTAACCTTGAGAAGCAACATAAATGCCAAAGTGAAAAGAGAATGTAATCAATTTCAAACATCAATTCACAATCACCACGATCTTTAATTTATAACTATTATCAATCCAAGCCACCATCATTTTCTAATTATCATCACCCAACCTTACAAATAATTTACCACACACTATATCGCTTATTTTTCTCCGGTTACAAATCCTTCAACGTTGCTTGTTGAACCAGAGACGAGGTCGCAACCATCATCGTCACCATTACGTCTCTGCTCTCCGGTGTCATCTACAATCGACGCCCATAGCGTGTTCTTTTTCTCGCCTCTTTGTGACTAGGTACAAATCTTCAACATTCCATAGTAATGGGCATCTTGTTCCCTTGCAAGGTAAATCACAACTATAACTATTCCTACCCACAAAAATGTGCAACCACTACAAAAGAAGATAAATTATAAAAACAAACTAGATTAAAAAATTTAAAACAAACCTTGTAATCTTGCACTTTTGCATTTCGTCATGTTGGAGCCTAGGGGTGAGCAAATTAACCGCCATAACTTAAAACTGAACCATAACCAATATAATCGAACCAATTTTAACCGATAACTAAAATAACCAATAGTTATGGTTACGAAATTTCTTTAACCGACCCATTGGTTATGGTTATGGTTATGAAGTTTTGGTTAACCGATATAACCAAACCAAAATGAACTTGTAATGTTAAGTTTATGTAACAGATTTATGTTTTACATTAACCATGTAGAGGTTTTTTTTTTTTTACTATAATACATGTATGTTATTAACAAAATGATCTTGATGTAGTGCTCTTTTTTTTATAATGAATTAAACTTGTAATCAAAGGCATAAGTATGTTTTTTTTTATAATATCTTATTAAAAGGGATCCCATATTGGTAATATAACTACAAAGTATATTCTTGATAGCCTTATAAAAAATAGCCCAAACTAAGTCTAACATTGTAGGTCCCGGTTTTTTAAGACCAATTGGCTTTTAAGTTAATACTTCAACCAAAAGTTAGTTTTAATTGATTTTTGGGTTAATAACCGAAATAGCCATAACCGAATTTATAACCGAGCTAGCGGTTATGGTTACGGTTAATGGGAAAAACCAAATCAATCCAACTTCTGCAGTGTTTTCTATACTTGCGCACCTACATAAAATGATATATCTAAATAATAAATTCAAAGATTATTTACAAAACAATACAAGCTTGATTATTGTAACCAAATATGGTTTAAGAAACAGAACATTTACAAAAAATATATTATAAAAAGTTCGTTGTACAGAACAAGACGTTTCGAAGGAATTAATTTAGAGAAAATAGAAATGTTAAAAAAAATACCTCTTATTTGCACAATATTCAAAATAGAGCTTCTTCCTCCCACTCTTGTTGCATTTCTTCATCATTTCTACAATCCTCTTTAACAATACTAAAACTCAATATGGTACAGAGATAAATCGTGTGTCTTCACAATGAAAGGATCCCCTTAAATAGGGATAGTACATACAATATACATGGAAGTTATCAATCTATATTAAATCATAATAATATGGTAAATGGTTGACTTTTGTATTAATGGATGATTGGTCAAGATTGGTTGGCATGATTGCCGTTTATATTAATAGTCCCCCGCAGTTGGAGCGTCGTAGGAACGGACACTCAAACTGGATCTGAAGTCTTCAAACAATGTTCTTGGAAGTCCCTTAGTAAAAATGTCTGCATATTGAGAGGAGGATGGGACGTGAAGGACCTTTACGTGACCGATTTGTACTTTTTCGCGAACAAAATGGATATCTAACTCCACATGTTTCGTCCGTTGATGTTGGACCGGGTTTTCGGATAGGTAGATGGCGGATACGTTGTCACAATACACAATAGTGGCTTTGATGATGGGAACGTGTAACTCTAAGAGAAGGTTGCGTAGCCAACTTGCTTCGGCAACTGCATTTGCGACTCCACGATATTCGGCTTCGGCGCTGGACCTGGAGATAGTGGGTTGTCGCTTGGAGGACCATGAGATTAAGTTGTTGCCCAAGAAAACACAATATCCTGAAGTGGAGCGACGTGAGTCAGGACAGCCGCCCCAGTCGGCGTCTGAATACGCAGTCAAAGTCGTGGAGGAGGATGCTGAAAGTCGTAACCCATGAGTGAGAGTGCCCTGAAGGTACCGAAGTATGCGTTTGAGAAACGCAAAGTGGGGTTCCCTTGGTGCATGCATGAACAAGCAGACCTGTTGAACAGCATATGTTATGTCAGGTCAGGTAAAAGTGAGGTATTGTAAAGCACCTGCTAGGCTTCGGTATAGGGTGGCATCCTCAATTAGTTCTCCATCGGTTGCCGAAAGTTTTGAGTTAGTGTCACAGGGGGTGGCACATGGTTTGCATCCAGTCATATTGGCACGGTGTAGAATGTCACGTGTGTATTGCGATTGTGACAAAAATAAACCTGAGGAATCCCGGACTGCAGTAATGCCGAGGAAATGATGAAGATTGCCTAAATCCGTCATGGCAAATTCGTTTGAGAGCATGGAGATGATGGAGCGCAATAATGTGGAATCTGATGCTGTTAATACGATGTCATCCACATATAGAAGAAGGTAGGCAATGCTATTTCCGCTCCGATAAATAAAAAGTGACGAGTCACATGTGCTACTCCGAAAACCACGGGATAGAAGAAAAGTGGAGAATCTGTTGTACCATGCACGAGGGGCCTGTTTTGGGCCGTATAAGGATTTGCGTAAGCGACAGACAAAATCAGGGAATCGTTTGTCCACAAAACCCGGAGGTTGATTCATGTAGACAGTTTCTTCCAAGTTACCATGAAGGAATGCATTCTTGACATCCAGTTGATGAATAGGCCAGTTTCGAGAAACTGCAAGGCTTAAAACTGTGCGTATAGAGGCTGGTTTAACAACTGGGCTGAAAGTGTCATGACAGTCGACCCCCACTGTTTGAGATTTGCCATTCACCACTAACCGGGCCTTATATCTTTCCAATGACCCATCAGACTTGAATTTGTGCCTGAATAACCACATGCAACGAATAATAGGTGGCCCGACTGGTTTTGGTACCAATTCCCAAGTCTTGTTTTCCTGCAAAGCACTAAATTCATTGGTCATAGCTTTTTGCCAATTTGGATCCGCGTAGGCTTTGGTGTAGGATGTGGGAATGGGTGAGATGTGTGTGGGAGTGGTGGTATTAAGGTTAAATTTTGGGTTTGGTTTAGAGATGCCAGACTTAGCACGGGTGACCATGGGGTGTTGGTTGGTGGTAGTCGGTGGTGATTGAGCAGGTGAGGATGTGGGGGAGGGTGAAGCCGGGGGTACGGGTGAGTGTGGTGGGTTTGCTGTAGGGGAGTAGGGAGGTGGTGGGTTGTTTGTTTGGGCCGTAGTGGGTGGGTTGGAGGAAGATTGTGTTGGGCCGGGTGAGGTGTGGTCAATTGGGCCGAATGGATAGGGGTCCGTGTCAAGGAAGTCATATGAGGGTGGTTGGGAATTGGACGAGTAGGGAAAGTCGGTTTCATCAAAGACCACGTGCCGGGAGATATGGACTCGACCGGTTAGTGGGTCAAGGCATCGGTACCCCCTAAAATTTGAAGGGTATCCTAGAAAGATGCATTTGGTAGAACGGGGAAGTAGTTTATTTGGTTGAGTGGCAGACGCATTTGGGTAGCAAGTACATCCAAAAACGCGTAAGTGGTCATAGGTGGGATGGCGTTGGTAGAGGGCATATGCGGGTGTAAGGTGATTGAGTTTGGTGGTGGGTAAAATGTTGTGAAGGTAGGCGGAAAGGTGAAGGGCTTCTACCCAGAAGGTGGGTGGTAAGTGGGCTTGGACAAGAAGAGCCCGAATGATGTTGTTAAGACGGCGGAGCATCCGTTCGGCTTTGCCGTTTTGTGGTGAGGTTTGAGGGCATGAGAAGCGAAGAACCATGCCATTGTCGGCGGCAAAGTTTTTGAACTGATGATTGTCAAACTCGCCGCCCAGGTCACATTGAAAAGTTTTAATGAGACAATTAAATTGGGTGTGGATGTGTTTGTGAAATTTGGTAAAGGTGGTAAATGTTTCAGATTTAAACTTTAGAGGGTAAACCCAAACATATTGTGTGAAATTATCTATGAGAACCATATAGTATTTATAACCAGATTTGCTATAGACAGGGGATGTCCACAGGTCACAGTGTATAATATCAAAGGGAGCAAATGTAACAGACACAGAATTATTAAAAGGCAAACGTTGACTATTGGCAATTTGACAAGACGAGCAAACAAAAGAACCATGAGTCTTATTACATGAAATAAATTTATTATTGGATAGAAAATTCAAAATAGTGGCTCCTGGATGGCCAAGCCGATTATGCCAAGGAGCTTGTTGAGAAGCAGCAAAGAAAGCAAAAGAAGGTGGTGTAAAAGGATAAAGGTCCCCCGTGCTATCATGGCGTGAAAGGAAGGTGCCCGTCTTGAGATCCTTCAAAGAAAAACCAAAAGGATCAAATTCAACACTGACCTGATTATCACGAGTAAATTTTCGTACAGATAAAAGGTCTTTTATGACGGTGGGTGAGTGAAGGACATTATTCAGGTTATAGGTTTTGGTTGACACGGTATGGGTGGTATTGCCGGATCCGTTAATTGGCAATTTTTGGCCATTTCCAACGAGAATAGTACTCGAAGAATTAGACAAGGGAGTAGATATCTTACCAGCGTGAGCCGTGATGTGAGACGATGCCCCTGTATCCATGTTCCAAGTCTGATCCGGGAATTCCTGTACCTGCATAAGGGAAAGAGCGGTGCCAAGGTCGGTTGGGCTTAGTGCATTAAGAGCATTTGGGTCAGGAAATGAAGTGGGCTGTTGGGTTGGGGCAGGGTATTGGGCTGGGGCAGGGTATTGGGCTTGCTGATAGGCCAAATGGGCTTGGTTATATTGTTGTTGTAAAGGGTTAGGGGGTTGGGTTGGGGCCCATGCTTGAGAAGGGTAAGGGGTAGGAGGCGGAGTCCAGGTGTTATAGTGGGTCGGGGCAGTGGGCCGGTTATAGGCAGAGTGTTGGGGCAGGCCGTAGGTATATGGTTGGGTGTTAGGCCAGAATTGTTGAGGTGGGTTACGGATAGAGCGGCCGCGTCCTCGGCCACAATAGCCTCGGCCACGACCACGGTAGCGGGTGTTATCATATGGTTGGGCAGGGTAGCGGGTATTGTCCGTGGGATGGTTGTTTGGTTGATGTGTTTGGTTAGTTTCAGTTTGGGCGGGTGATGGGTTTTGGGAGACAAGAACAGATTGGTTTTGGGTTAGGCGGGCTTGTTGTCGTTGTTGCTCTTTCTGCAGACTATCACACGCATCATCCCAAGTGGGGTTAGTTTGGTTGATGATGGCCGCGGTGACGTCGTATTCGGTGGGAAGACCACGGACTAATTGCATCACCAAACGCCCTTCACTAACCGGAAAGCCAACATCACCCAACTTGTCCGCAATCTCTTTCAATTTTTGACAATATTCCTCCAAGGAAGAACAGGACCCGAGGGTCAAAGTAGTGAACTCGTGTTCGAGAGTCGTGGCACGCGACCCTCTGTTATTAAGAAACTGATTTTCAAGCTTCATCCACGCCGAACGAGCAGTACCATCATTGTCGAAAATACGAACAACAAGTTTGTCCGAGACAGTCGCGTAGATCCATTGAAGGACAAGCGCGTCGATCTCGAACCAAGTTTCGTGGTTATCAGCGGTGGGTTCAGGAGGGTCCGAACCATCAATGTGATCCAGAACTTGGTATGCCTTAGCATGAAGTGTGAATAGCTTGACCCACGAGGCATAAGAGACCGTTATGTCATCAAGGATTCGGACTTTGGCCTGGATATTTGTTACGGTATAAGCTGGGTGCAGGGGTTGTGGTTTAACGTGGGTAGGGGAGGGTGGAGTTTGGTTGTCTGCCATGGTTGTCGAAACAAACTTTTGGCTGGAAAAATGAAAACAATTGTTGTCGAAACAGAGCACATCTCTGATACCATAAAACTCAATATGGTACAGAGATAAATCGTGTGTCTTCACAATGAAAGGATCCCCTTAAATAGGGATAGTACATACAATATACATGGAAGTTATCAATCTATATTAAATCATAATAATATGGTAAATGGTTGACTTTTGTATTAATGGATGATTGGTCAAGATTGGTTGGCATGATTGCCGTTTATATTAATAAATACAACCACAGAATAATCTCCAAAAGATTATCCGTTTCCTTATATGCAAACACAGATTATACTTTTGTTTCAAGATTTTTATAGGTTTAGGGCTTCGTCTTTAAACAAATAAGTTAAGGTTTTTTTTTTTTTTTTTGTGGATGAAATAGTCCCATTTGTAATTTCGGTCAGAAGTATAATGGATGGTAAAAGTCCTCATCGACGGAAAATCTGTAAGTCAACGTATTTGACCAAACACAATGAAGCCCCGCTGCAAAGCGCGGGATCCTGATGGTCTTTCTAATTCAAGAGCCCTCATCTCTTTATTTTCTCTCATTTCTTTTTAACATATATAGCATGGACTATTTCTTCGTAGATTGCCGCAAGGGCCGTGAATGATGTGTTTCACAACAAGCTCATGCAAATGGGGAAACGTTTCTTTGTTTGGGATCTCAGCAGAAACAAACCGATCATACTGGTCGGGGTTACTAATCTTGTGGTGGTGGTGTAAAATCAAGAGGAAATAGGCATGTGGGAGGCCATGTTTTTGTAACTCGATGACGTAGACGTATGCCTTGACCTCTCCTAGGAGGTGTTTCTTGAACAGGTGGTCTTTCAAGTCTTCTAACTTTGCCCTGAAAACTCTAGAGACAAGGTTCGGACGGTCTTGTGCCGCCTGAACCGGTTGTAAGTGTTCACATATCTCAGGCTAGTTTGGGTTACATGTCATTGTCAGAAAGAAATCTGGTTTTCCGTCATCTTGCACTATTGTCATAGCGTATACATAGTTATACGGGTCTTTGTTGGCTTGTTATTGTAGAGTTGATGCTTCATGTCGAATACCTGGGAAGTGGTTCGACAATGTATGCCCCTCGGCTCTAGTACCTAAGTCATGAGACAGGGTGAGTGTGGACATTAAATAATTAAAATTTAGTGAACGCGTGGGTGTTATGTGCAGGTGAACCTTGGGGAATTTCAGGAATCGTGTTGTTAGATTCTGTTTGTTCTTCTAGAGTCGAGGATATGTCTAGGATGCCTCGAAAGTGAATTGACAATGTATGTAGCTCGGTTTGATTACCTAAGTGATGACATGGAGTGAATATTGGCAAAAAATCAATAAAATTTAGTAAATGTGTAGGTGTTATATAGATGTGAACCTTGTGAGTTTTCTGAAATCGTGTTGTCATTTTCGTGAGTGTGGAGAAGGGGTGGAGTTGTCAATGGCGAGACAGTTGTTGGTGTAGATGTTAGTTGAGCTACTAGGGGCTTGTGTCGGTTGCGGTGACCAGTGATTGCCTAACGGCTTTGCGTGCCTCATAGTATCTCTTATTGCGCGCCCTGCGTAACGCAAGTTGGGTTTCCGGATCGGTACATGGTCTTTTATGGACGGCATGATCATTCCTTTTGCTACTTTATTTGGCAGATGGGTATGATGATGACCTTGTTTCACTTCCAGCGCTTGTTGGAGATGTGAATGGAGTTGTTTGGGTTGAACTGTTTTGTCCGACGGTGGTTGATTTCCTTGTGGTCATATGTGCTTCGTAGTATCTTCTATTACGTTCCTTTTGCAGGGTGCTTGAGTATTGATTAGAATGGCCAACGTTAGGTACGCCATCCATTTGGTAGATAGGTGGCGGGTAGCTCGCGAGAAAAAGAAGTTAATAAGCAAATGTAGTTTTGTAATAATAGATAAAAGTAGCCGTCGTTGTTGGCTAACTCAAACATAATATACATTATTATCTTTTCTTTTAACAAGATACAGTGTATCTATTATTAATGGTCAGATATTTGATATTTTTTTATAAAAGAACTAGCTGACTACCCGGGAGCGTCCCGGGGTTGTAATATATAATATTAATGAATGTTAAATGGTTAATTGGAATTATGTGTTTTGACCCGTTACAATATCACTTAGCCTGTATCATTGCATGGTAAACCAATAAAACATGACTGTCGTGCACAACATAAGGATCAATTTGATATTACCTAACTTTAACGAAATTTCGTACACTTTCCATTTGATCACCATTTACATCTTCCTGCACAGCTTTTGCATTTTGTTCATCACCGGCTACTTTCATAGTCGCCTGCTCTATTGCTGGTTTTTTCACAACTTTTGGGCTTTGTTCCTCAATTGTAACCTTCACATCAACTTGCTCTTCTGCTCGGTGGCTTTGCCTGTAATTTTCAGTACAAATTTAAATCAAATATATTGGTTTAAAGGGTTTCAACCTTGAAAAAATCAAGTGGCAAAAGAAGTCAAAAATTAACCTTGTTCTTGTCACGCCATCTAAGCCTAAATGGTCTAAAATCTTTCTTTCTGGTATTTCTTGTGAAAGTTCTTGACTTGTTCGTATTGATGAAGAATCATGATTAGGTTTTATTCTTTTATCACCAAGAAAAGAATAAAAAAGGAATAATTAACCAACTTAATTTAGGTGTACAGAAGAACCATCAACGTTTCACAAAACTTGATATAAGGTGATCTATTAATATATATTAGGAATTTATACATGATATGACAGTTGTAGTTAAGATCATACTGGTCAAAGCCGTAAGGCACACACCCAAGACAAAGAAAACACAATAATAGGAAAAGCATAATAGGCACAGGAAATGATGACATGAAGTAAGAATGAAAGATTAGTCCACTCAGTTCAAGCTTTCCACCACAAACTGTGAATCACCAGCTTAGCAAGTGTTTAGAAACAGGTAGTGACGGACTGAATTACAGCTACAAGAAGGGTCGAGGGATTGTGCAAGAGGGGTGGCAATTAGCTAAAGTTATAAAGCCAGAGCAAAGGTAACCGAGTAACAGTCAGCAGCAAGAGAGGTAGGCTGCTGTGTACAGGACTTTAGGATTAAATAATTAAGTTCCAACGGTTAAAACAAAGAAAAAAACACCTCGAATTCCAGGTGCCCCCCTGAGCTTGTTTGTGTCTGACCTAAGCGCCCATAGAAGAACCACACCTTGCATCTCTACTTGAGTTGCATTGGCCTCGCCTCAAGGTGCGCCTTGTGCGCTTTTGACTACTATGATTATGTTAGATATATGATATGAGATATATTTTAAATTAGCAATGAACCAATAACTCATACAAATAAATCGGCTGCACAATTAAACAGAGAAAAGAATAATTTTACAAATAAATTCTTACCATGGCAGCACATCCTTTGGTTGTTAAAATATATCGTGATCGCAGCTACTCCCTCCTTTGATTTCTCTGAATACCTAGTCAACTCAGCGAGTCTAACAGACTCAGCAGCAGCCTAAGCATGCATGCATTCAAAATTCTACACCAGATACAACATATTCAACATATTCTAAAACAATTAATCCCCAGATCAGTATCTATAATTATAATTAATAATATGATAATACTAATTTAAAAGAACAAATATTTATAATTCAAGAACAACAAATAATAATAATTGAATAAAAAGAGACTAACCCCGAATGATAAAACCCAGATTCTAATCAGATAACAGAGCACAACAGTTATTTCCATCTGCGTCATTCATCGTTCCTCTTGCTTGTGGGGACCATTAACGCTTAAACGGTCTAGTCGTCTAGTCGACATAAATGGTCTCATTACATATTCAAATCCATTCAGACTCAAAATCAAAACGTAAGATTTTATACCTTGGCATTGGATATCATTTGCTTCCTCAACTGAACATCCCCAAGCAGACCTGAGTATGTAATTTCAAAATACACTCCTCTCTGCACATGAACAATCAAAACATCACCTCATAGATCTATAAACAATTAAACAACATATTCAACAAATAGTAATTAGTAAAATAAAGAAACTAATAACCTCAATGAAGCAAATGTGGTGATTCATGACTCACTTAAGTAGTAGCGTCGGCTTTCTCTTCATACTCCTGTGGTGGCTGAAAAGTACATATGAGGTTGTGGTCTCCATACACATTGTCTACGCGGCCTGTTACATAAAGACACATCAGAATATAAGGAAAAGAAAAAAAACAGTGTTTAGAATAGGAGTTTTGAAGGTAGGAGCGAGAGACGAACATGTGGTAGGCCAGAACTTAGCAGCATGAAGCCATGGAGCAGGGTGCGCTGCGTATTCTCTAGAATACGGTTTGGTCTACTTATCAGCCATGAGGAGTTGTGACGGGTGAGGAGCACCTTGCAAACATAATAATTTTCTAATATCACTAATAATATTCAAGAATAAAATACTTCAAAACAATCATAATCTGACTGCTAAAATACCTTGATGACATTGTTGTTACGATCAACTGTTCCTTTCTCAATCTAAAAATAAAGACTTTACCCTCCACCATGCCTTGCTTTCACTTTCAGTTGGCTCAATTATGAGTGTCTATCAATACTTTACTATGCTTACTGTCAACAACCAACAAACTATAAAAACTTCTAATTCAAACCATTATGAACCAAAACTAAATTGACCAGTTACAATAGTCATTTACTTATAGTTATTTAACATCAATACAGCTGAATACAAACTTATTGCTAGCAAAGATCTACTCAAAGTACATAAACATAATCACATTTCTCCAATCCCTCACACTCAATGACTACATGTCCATAGTATTACAATAAGTAGTAACTCATATTTCCTAACCTAAAATCTAATAACTAATCACATAAAACAATCACTTAAATATACTGCAACTATTTAAAAACTTATCACATCTCTCTTTCCAGTAACATATTATTATTATTATTATTATTATTATTATTATTATTATTATTATATCACTACTTTGAGATTTTGTTGATTTATAATAATAATAATAATAATAATAATAATAATAGAAACTTTAGACCTGGATTCCTAAAACTAATCCCCAAAGCATCCAACTAACTTCAAACAACTACTAATAACAGAACAAATTACAAAAATCACTTACCTATATTCCCTATATCGATCAAAGGAGTCACCACTCCATCCCTGTAGCTTTTGTTTATTTCATATGAAGAATAGTATCATTTTTCTAATACATAATATATACTTTTACTTTTTTCTTTGCTCGCATTTTTTGTCTCAGGCCCTTGCCTTTTTTGCGCCTTACGCCTAGGCCAAAGGCGAGAGCTATGCGCCTAAAGCTTTTAATAACTATGGGTAAAAACATACAAATATAACATCATAAATAACTTATAGATACAACTACAAGAAGACGCTCACATGTAAACTGGAATCTAAACAGCATAAAATAAAAGTACAAAACAAAAATAACTAAAAAGATAGCGTTACCAAAGGGCTATCATATTACTTATAAATATGCAAACTTACCCTGTGTAATAATTCTGTGGGAGATACACATCTCTCACAACTCCAAACCGTTCAAAGGGCACGCGAAGCTTTTCAGGCCTAAAAATCCAATCCAAAACAACACAATTTCACAATCCAATAACATGCAGCCTGATCATAAAAATCAAATAAACTAAAACTAACCACATACAAAAAGGTTATATTTTTAATATAATTTTACCTGCAATTCAAAGGGATATTACGAACCAAAAGACTACCCTGATTCTGATCCTTAGGATTGTGAGGAATAATGGAGATATTCTGTTCATAGCCTTAATCGAAACCCTAGATTACTACCGCCGCTACCACCGAACTCCACCGTCGAGTATGTTGAGCCTCTAATCAGAAACCTAAGACCACATCATCAACTGATATACAATCCATAGCGCCATCAAAACCTGAAAACACCACGGTCGTTAGCCGATCAGACGATTGCCGCTTGAATCCGTATCGGAGACCACCGTGGAGGGCGGTGGCCAGGGATCCTCCTCCGCCGCTCTCTCTCTCTCTAAAGTGTGTTTGTTTAATAAGAACAGGGAATGGGTGGGAGGGTTAGGGTTTTATCTAATTGATTCAAGCTGTTTGTTAGATGATAACGAAGGAGATATTGGTAGGGTTTTTGTGAAATTGAGAGAGTAATGAGATTGAGAACTTACTTTGAAGATCTGGAGATTGGCAGAGAGTAAAGGATAAGGAGATGAATGATTGAGAGCTGAGAAAGAGATGGTGAGATAATGAGAAGAGGCGGAGATAACTTTAGGGTTTGAAGGTTTTCGTTTTTCCCGTGTGTTTTTTTTTTTTGGTTAAAAAAGGAAACACTCCAAAAACCTCAAAAAACATCTATTATTAAGCCACTTGGCACAAAAAAGTGGAGGTTGATGCCTCCATTGGACGCCACGTCAGCAAAACCATTTTCTTTTATATATATGAATAGATTGTGTAACTTTAAAAAAGATTGAACTAAAAGAAGAAAATATGTGTGTTTCGACTTTTTGTCTATAATACGAATTATGTTGGGTAAATGAAAGTGAGATAAATGCTTACATGTGAATTCTGAATACACGCAAACGTAAATTTCTAGAAAAGTGAAGAAGCAAATGAGTACGGTAGGCTAGGAGGAATAAAACTCATAATGAAGATCAATAATTAAAACATACAGCGTGCGAACCCATTCTAAGGTGCCATTTGTTTTTTGCTCAGAAGTACTTCTGATCTCTTCTGTCTGCGCCACGCAGACGCGCGCAGACGTTTGGGGTCTGCAGATTGTTTGTTTTTTGGAAGACCTTTCACTCAAAAAGGTCTTCTTGACCTCTTCTTGGTGCAGACTTGTTCCAAAGTCTTCTAGGGTTTTCAAAGGTCTTCTCCACTTCTCTTCTCCTCACCCACCACCACTACCACCACCACCCACCACCACCACGGTCCACCACCACCACGGTCCACCACCACCTACCACCTACCACCACCACCGTCCACCCCCACCACCCACCACCACCACCACCACCACCGTCCACCACCACCACCACTGTCTACCACCACCGTCCACTACCACCACCGTCCACCCACCACCACCGTCCACCGCCACCCACCACCACCACCACCGTCCACCACCACCACCGTCCACCACCACCCACCACCACCACCCACCACCACCGTCCACCACCACCACCCACCACCACCACCGTCCACCATCACCACCGTCCACCAACACCCACCACCACCACCGTCCACCACCACCACCCACCACCAGCACCGTCCACCACCACCACCCACCACCACCGTCTACCACCAGATTGCTGTAAAAAAATCAGTTTATTTAAATTTCAGTTTATTTCAGCAGCTTGCAGACATTAACAAACAAACAGTCTTCTTCTTGCAGACTGCAGACCTTTGGTCCACCTCTTCTCCTGCAGATGTCTGCAGATGTGGTCCTTAGACTGCAGACCTTTTCCTGCAGAAAAAACAAACAGCACCTAAGACTCTTTTTTTCCTTAAATGCCAATCAAAATTTTCAAACAATGTATTAATAAGTGCATGCTAAAAACTTATACATGACAGTTGACATTCACGTTCCATTCTCATGTCTCTTATCTCTTATTTCTCATCTCTAAACTCACGTAACTTGGTTATTCTTGCCGGATCACCCTTAAACCCATTAGGAACAGCCTAAATATTAGTTGGCATGCTCTTATAAAGTTTGTTCTTCTAGTGTGTGATCTTTTTTATTTATAAGCAAAAACTCTCTGTATAAGGTAGAATTACAATTATTACTGGTAGAAATTGTCAGATCACTCTAAACATAATCTTAGGTTGCTATGAAAGGGTTTACGAATTCCATCCGGTTCCCGTGCATTAGGGAGGTACTGTCTCACAGCGGTCTAGGAGTCGACCTTTGACATAGCCCTGAAAGGGTGGGTTTACAAGTGAGATTATTTACAGTTAAAAAAAGTAAAAAGTTATTGAAAAATAAAATATTTTGAGGAAATTTTGAGTGGTATATATATTTAACCCAAAGCACTCGTATTTCATTGTTACCCAGTTCACTAAAACGGTAATTCCCTACTTTCTAACCTAATATGGCCGCTGCAGCTGCAAAGGCCACAAAACTGTTCGCCGACCTCCGTTTGACCGAATGCCCCCCACTCTTGCGTAGGAGGTTTGTGGATTTTTTTAACAAAATAGTGGTACAATACCATATTTTTGTGCAACAGGTGTGTGTCAGATGCAAAATTATGTTTTTGGTGAAGATGAAGCCAGAAGAAGAAGAACAACAATCTCCGGAAGTTGATTCCTGACCGGTTATATAGCACAACAACATTTAACCAGCAATTGAAATCCTTCAAATAAAAAACTCATACATGAATGCTACTTTTTAATGTAATAAAAGAGAAATATGAAAGGCCATTAAGTGGAGAATCGGTTTGTAACGTTTGGATTCACTGATCCCGTAAATGAAATTAAAGACACCATCATTTATCTCCCATGAATGAAATTAATGCGTAATCATGAAGGACTACAAATAGACATCGGCATCTTAACTTATTCTGACTAAAAATCGATCCCGGCGTCTTAATTCCAACGGATGTATATAGCGTCTTAATTTTTGTGGTGAAATTCCATGTCTACCCTAATGACATCCTTTTTAATATAGTATAAATATATACTCACACAAATGACAACAGTATTTATAGCATTATACATAACAGTTGACTCAGTTTGGTATGAGGTAATGGAATGGATAAGGGAATTGAATGGACGAGGTAATGGAATAGACAAGGTAATGGAATGGATCATTACCATTCAATGTCTTGTTTGGTTACCATATGGGAATGAAATAAAATATTACTTTGTGTTGTTGGCTAGGCGGGAAAAAACGAAGAAATAAAATTGGTGGTAAGTGGCTATGGTGGGTGGGGGTTAGTGGCGGTGATGGTGGGTGGGGGTTAGTGGCGGTGATGGTGGGTGGTGATATGTGGCAGTAGCAGCCGCAGTGGGTGGTGGTGGCGACAGTGGGAGGGGAGGTGGAGGTGGATGGTCGTGATGGTGGGTCGGCGACGATGGTGAGTAGTGGTGGGTGGTGGTAGGTGGTGGTGGTGGTGGTGTGTGGTGGTGAGTGGTGGGTGGTGGCGGTAGTGGTGGGTAAAGGAAATTGTGGTGAGTGACGGTGGCGATGGGTAGAGGTGGATGGTGATGATGGTGGGCGGGTGACAATGGGGAGTAGTGGCGGTGGTAGGTGGTGGCGGTAGTGGTGGGTAAAGGAAATTGTGGTGAGTGACGGTGGCAGGTGGTGGATGGCGGTGGTGGGTGGGTGATGGTATTGGGTGGCGGTGACGACGGTGGTGGGTGGCGGCGGTAGCGGTTGTGGACAACGGTGATGGGCGGTGGGTTATAGTGTTGTTAAGAAAGGGTGAATGAGGGATGAAATGAAAAAAAAAAACATGAGGGGTGGATGGAATAATTTTGAGGGAATGTAATGCCTTATGGAATGGGTGATTACATCCTTTAACCAACCAAACACACTATTTTTAATTACTTCGTAATGGTCCATTCCATCCCCCTTCCATTTTATCATACCAAACGCTACCTTACATTAAGATTAATAATAAAACCCTAAGTTGTGAAGTGACAATCTTGACTTCTTTATGTTATTAGTCATCTGCCGTTAATCGTCGCTTGGTATCACCCTACGCCACAATGCGATGATTGTTCTCTATATTATTCTCATCGCCTCACTAACCTCAACCTAAGCCTCATCCTCGGACCTCAATATTAGTGTCATCATCTGACAGTTCGACCTTCGTTGTCACCCGACAAAGAAAACATTGAAGGAAACATCCCAACTTAATGGTTGTCCAAATTACTCTCCGCTCTTTGCTCTCTCGGCGCTCCCTCAGAAAATTCGCACTTGAAAAATGCTCGCTCGGTTGTAAATGAGCCACTCAACTCGGTTCGGTTTGTAAATGAGCTAAGCACGAGCAAAGATCTGCTCGATTTGGTTCGCCTCGTGAACAGTCCTAACCACACGGAGGAAAACGGTTATTTTCAAATTGGTGCAAAATGGTTAAAATGGCCAAACAATAGGGAGCAAAAACGAAGTTAACACTAATCAAACACTTTGGTGTTTGTTTCAGAGGTAAAAGGTCTGCAGTCTACAGACCACATCTGCAGACATCTGCAGAAGAAGAGGTGGACTAAAGGTCTGTAGTCTGCAAGAAGAAAACGACTTGTTTTTGAATTTCTGCAAGCTGCTGAAATAAACTGAAATTTAAATAAATTGATTTTTTAAAGCAGTCAATATTTTTTCAACGTTGAAATTTAAATAATGGTTATACAACATTGAAATAATAATCATAAAACCACAAATAACAATTTTTTAAATAATTTATTTCATACTTTGCATTAACTACTCAGCAATTTCATCTCGTATACTCACAAACAAACACACAGTCTTAGTTAAACCCGTCGTCTAACAATTATACAGTCAACAAGGATACTAACAAAAAAATATACAAATAATCTAACAAACAAAAAAAAATTCATACAGTAACTAGTATACAATAAAAAACATACAAGTTAACCAAACTACAAATCTGTAACAAGTACACCATAATACAAGTCAACTAAAATACAACGTAACCAAAATAAAGTCAACAAGTAATATATAAAACAAACAAACCTGCAAAAGAAGGATGAGGCGGGGGGTAGCGGCGGGTTGGGGGAGGAGGAGGGAGAGTGGTGCCGGGCTAGGGGGGGGGGGGGGGGAGGAGGGAGCGGCGGTGGGTTGAGGCAGGAGGAGAGAGGGCGGTGCATTTGCAAGGAACTGAACCCACAACCTCATATTTGTAAAGGGGGCACCATACCACTAGACTAAGAAGTCATGGGTAACAAACACCAACTGGGCAGGGTAGTCCGTGCGATTTGATTATAACCTGCTTGTTTTGTCACCTGCAGGCTGCAACTCTATTGATAATGTTGGCCCATGGACTAGCTAACTAAGGATTTGATTGGTCCTGCAAAAACACAAACCCTTCCGAGCCCAAGAGCGACATAGTCCTCACTCCTCATACACATACATTTTACTATTCATGGTTTTATAGGGCAAAAGAAAAGTAATTATCCCATTAATGTAGATGTGAAATACTTCAATAATTTATTACTTTTAGCATATTATTTTATATAAAATATAATAATGTCTAATATTTTACTCAAAATATAATTATATTATACTATGTATAATTAAAAACCTAAGATGAATAGTGAAAATGGCATATTGGTAATTAATCTACGAAGCAGGGTTAAAACAAAGGAACATATTAGAGGTTACTCGGCAAAGAAGTCTTGTCTGCGTTCCACGTATCGATCAATCAGCATTTTTATGTTCCACGTATCACTTTTCTTTCCACATATTACCCATCTTTCAAGAAAGAAATACTACGTAGATAGAGAAAAGAAGAACCCGAGAGAATCAGGAGTGGAGATGGTTATTTGCAATGGCGGCTGTGGTTGAAGGCCGCTCTGAGCTCCGACGATGGGAACCAGGGGCGACTACGGTTTAATTCCGACCACAGAGTCAGTTTTAGTGTTTTCCGGTTGGTTGTGTATGTGGCTGTGGTGGAAAATTCCGACCGAATAGGCGTCTGCCATGTAGCTGTAGCGGATATGGCCAAACAATCACCGAACTAATCGGCGGCGACAGAAGATCACTCGAGATTGCTCCTTCCTAATTTGCTCTACCGGTTTGTTAATTCGATTTTAGAACTCATAAAGTTCCTACTGAGGAAAGGTATCAAGTTCAATAGTATTATCATTAATATATGTTTCACTCTCCGTATGTACAGTATAGACAACGCAGGGATCTGATTTTCGTTGGTTTACCCGTCCGTCTGGCTTCACCGTACTTCAGGTTTGTTCCTGCGGTTACTTCCTGAATGATTATTGATATATGTTGTTCGTTTTTTCTTTGGCTTTTTGTTGCTGCAATTTTTATGTTGAATTTGTTGTCCCAGATTTTCGTCATGAATCTTATTTTGAACTGCAAATGGCTTTGTGTCAGCTTATAGTATAATTTTGGGGCTTTTACTCCATCACTTCTTTTCATCTTATATGAATGGAATATATAAAGGTTGTAGGCACTAACCTAACACCTTAACAATTAATAGCTATAATTTTACTTTTAAAGTTTAGTGTAATCAACCTAACACCTTATGATAAAGGTTGTAGACTTTGATCTTAGTTCCAATTTTTTTATATAAGATTATTTTCATGATATATTACAGGTGCAACTGCAAGATATTTTTCTTTTAACCTTCTATATAGTTTGTTTATCTTTTTTTATATGCCTCACATTTACTTCACCTTTACTTATTATGTATGCATACATGTTTTTGTTGCTCTGTTTATTTTTTTGCACTTCTAATGAATGCATCATATATGGGTGAGGAAGTGATTGAAGTTTCTATTGAATAACTAATCCTTTTCCTTTTCTTTTTGTTGCTTTCTGGGTGTGCGATGTTTGCGAAAATGGATTGCCCTTATTCAACAACATTTATTGCTTATATGTCCTTTGTTGTTGTCTCTGGTTTCGCGTATCACTAACTTTCGCTATTTATTACCTGCTTCAATGTAGTTGAATATCATGCCTATAAATATTACCAATTGGTTTCACTTCATCTACGCACAGAGGACATGAGCAGGCGGTCAATCTCTTACCTCCTACAGCACCTGAATGAAAATAATTAGGTACACACATCAACTCACAACCCAACTAACTAAACCGTCATGATGTATATGAATTGTTTCTAATCTTACGAAAAATTGTTATCCTTGCGTTTTTGTTCAATTAGTTGAGAAAAAAATATCATAATTATTCGGAAGCGGTCTTAATGTGTTCTCTTTATTAAAGATATCAAATGTTGGTTTTCTTTGTGTAAAGACAAATGGTCGTCATCAGTTGTACTATCATTATTCATTATGTCACGTTAATGCCATCGTCACAACGTGTGTATGTCTAGGTTGTCGCCGCAACGCGCGACACAGGTAAACATCTAGTTGAATGTTATAAACTGCTTTGACACATTTGGTTGTCGGAAGCTGTCCGTTTCTTGCAAGAATCTAACGGGTCGTCCACAATAATATGTCGACTTCAAAAGGGCAGAGTTTTGTTTTATGTATATGATATGATTTTTTTTATTTAATAAAAAATTACAATTAATTCATACGATCCGGTCCGGTTTTTTACCGTTGGTCTTTGGTAAAAACCGTAAACTAGACCGTTCACTATGGTTTGAAAATATTAAAACCGACCGACTAAAAGTTAAGTCAAAAAACCAACGATGAAATCAAACCGATAACCGATTTAGACGGTTTCACGGTTAAAACCGAATAACCAAACAATTGATAAGTTGATAACAGAAATTGATCAATTAAAAAATCTAAAATCCGTAAACTGGTTTTTATTTCAACTTTAACCCCTAACGAAACCGAATCATACATACATGGGTATTTCTAGTTCCAGTAATAAAAAAAAGTTAACAATCAATGTAACTTTCTAAGTCAAAGTTGACTTCAACCATATAACTTCAAATATAAATATAAATATTATTATGTTACTTGAAATATAAATATATTCCACAATTCTTTGACCTAGCTTTTGACACCCTATCACTATCTTTGATTTTCTTTGATACCTCCTTCCTAGCCCTTTCCATCTTTAAAGGAAGAAGGGACAAATATTACCATGAATACATTGAACATGTAAAGGCAAAGTTCAATGATCTTTCACCTACACTATTTTGCCACATGCAATTTGCTCCTTTGGTATATGTGGGGTCATGATGTTTGGTTATGGTAACTCCATGTGGAACTTTTATAATGCTTCAATGTAACGGGTGTACAAATTTGCTAATATTATCCTTTGATATTTCATATATTATCAGTGTATGGTTTGTCTTTTTAACATGTATAATCGCAAGCGCTTAATGGTGATCAATAATCACCCAACTTTCGAATGACCGAAACAAGTTGTTATAGAGTTTACGCATTGAATAACCTAAGTTATCTGTTAAGAAGCCACATATAAAATATTAATAATCATTTTCCAATATATTCAATGACATTATCATATAACCTCTAATATTATTGGTTTACTTTTAACTCATCTTCATATAAATAAATGAGCATTTGCCTTTTACACATTTAGGGGGTGTTTGGGATTGAGTTTGGAAATGCAAAAGTGTTTTTGATCGGAAGTGCTTATTGGCTTATGACTTTTTGAAAATGAGTTTTAAAAAAAGTGTTTGGAATAACTTTTGGGATAAGAAACGTCAAAAAGTCAATAGATTGTCTTTTTTAAGTGTTTCGCTTAACTTATTGTGAATATTGGTTGTATGAGTGGTAGATTTGTAATTTTTTTTTCCAAAAGTCAAAAGCCAGGATTTCCAACTTTTCAAAAACAGTTTTTTCACCCTTAAAAGCCAAAAGTCAAAACAGAAATTGATTTTAGGTTACACAAACAACTTATTCACTTATTGACTTCTTGAAAAAACCAATAAATCAATAAGTTGGTTTGAAACTCAATCCCAAACACCCTCTTATTTATTTGTATTTAGTCAGAACTTAAATTTAAGATTTTAAAATGAAACAGTATAGCTGGAGCACCATATTGTGGACCAATCAAGAGTTGCCACATAATAATGGTTAAATGAGTGCATAAAACAAATATATTGATGTCCAATTCACAAGAACATTGTGAAGTTGTCGCTATATTATCTAGAAAAACGATATGTTCCGACGAAAAATCTCTCTCAACTTCTAACAGCCTAAATCTTCTATTTTTTTTTTCAAAATAAAGTTGTATTCATATGTGAGAGGATTAAACTCTTTATTAGCTCTAAAACTATGGTTTTGTAGATTAATATTCAATTTTTAACTGCAATCAATTATAAAACTAGTCGTTTTACTACTTTACTGGTTAGATCGGTTGAACATCGATTATTAAACTGGTGGTTTTACTACTCTACTCTGATTAGATCGATTGAATGTGTATTAAGAACTGAATGATATAATAAATAATTCAATATTAAATGCTATAGTTTAGTTAGACAATTCGCAAGTCTAGATGCTTTCAACATGGCTTTGTTACAAAAGTGGCACCGGAGGTTAGTGAGCATAAACATGGTCAATGGGTTCAACTTATTAAAGCTATTCATGGCAATACCCGTACAACTAGAGGTCATGAGGTTTGGAACTATATTATTAAGTCCGTCGCTAAACATAATGATATTGATATTGTGGTCATGCCATTTAGTTTGTTGAGAAATAGAGAATTGGGAATGGAACAAGATTGTACAGTCTTGAAAACAATAATTTATGTTGTGCTATTAATCAACGATAAAATGATATGTGAAAATGGTCTTGGTGTAATGCTATTGGGGGGGGGGGGGGGGGGGGGGAGGGGTGAGTACAATCAATTTCAATACTTTCTTATTAGCGGAATTGAATTTTAATAACCTAAACTATATGAAATTGGCCGTTGACACCCCAAACTAAAAAAATTAGCCATATATAACCTGTACTATTAACCTATTGGATTATGGCACCCAATTTGGGTTAAGTCACTAACCCAGTTAGTGTTTTGGCTTACGTGGCACCCCCTAATCTGACATGGCATGCTGACATGGCACTCACAATCTGACATGGCATTCAGACGCGGCACCCCCAAACTAACTGGGTTAGTGACTTAACCCAAATTGGGTGTCATAATCCAATAGGTTAATAGTACAGATTATATGTGGCCAATTTTTTAGTTTTGGGAGTCAACGGCCAATTTTGAATAATTCAGGTTATTAATTCAATTCCCCTTCTTATTATGCTTGATGAGATTACTTTCTCCGGTAAATAAGATAATTAGGTCTGGGATTTAAATGTTAATTTGGATTTTATCATGAATTCGGTTTGGAAATATAGAGAATTTGATCTTAATAACCTGAATTGATTATTGGTTGCTGACACATTGAACTACAAATTTGGTCACTACCACACTGTACTTTTAACTTCTTGGCCCGTGCCACCCTTGGACTAATCATGGTTAGTTTTTTTACTAACGTGGCCATTTTTGCTGATGTGGCATGGTGACGTGGTCGTTTTTGCTGATGTGGCATAGTGACGTCAACAAAAATGGCCACGTCAACAAAAAAACTAACCATGGTTAGTCCGAGGGTGACACACGCCAAGAAGTTGAAAGTACAGTGTGGTGGTGATCAAATTTGTAGTTTAGTGTGTCATCAGCCAATAATCAATAGTTCAGGTTATTAAAATCCAATTTTCCAGAAAATATATTGATAGGATTGTGCTTCCGGGTAGAATTTGTTGGAAAAATAGTAATGAAATTGATTTTCCATAATTTTGGACTTAAAAATAAATATATTTATATATATGTTATATAAATAGGGTCAAGTTATTCTACACAGTGTAACAAAAATGAGAACGTTGAGAAGGATACAAAAAAACACAATAGATCATGAAATATGACACAATAGGCCACAAAATATAACACAATGCCGAAAAATATAACACAATGCTCAAGAAAAAAGACACAATGAATTGAAAAAAATGACACAATGATGAAAATAAGAAAAAGACACAATGCTACATAAAAGACACAATGATATAACGTATATTTTAAAAATTACAAGTTAAAACCCCAAAAAACGAAGACCTAAAAACTAACATCGTAGGGTTCGATGAGACGGTTCAAATGCCGCTTGAATGAGTTCAATCGGAATCCGTATGATACCCTTCCTACGACTTTCTATTTTTCTTTCACTGTGTATTTGATCCTAACCCTATATAAATAATTATTTCCGGGTTTGTGTACTATATTGTGAGAGCATCGCAACGAATCAAACCACGTCTAAAATAGAGCTAAGATGAATGAAATATCGAAGTTTGAAAGTTGTAGGTTGGAACAACCAAAAATGAGAAAATGGATTAACTTTTTTCTCACATTGGTGGGATGACAAAACATGAAGTGGTTTATAAGGAGGAGCAGACATTCTATATTGTTTAGCTTGAGCCAAACACTAGTGGGAACCATAAAGGGTGCTTCGCACCCTTAACTCGCACACGCACATGTGCGCGCGCGTGGTGTAGGCGATGGGCGCAATGTGACGCTTTGATGGCGCACTTTGCACGCCGCCGTTGTATTTTTGACCTTGTGCACATGGCGGAAGGTTGACGTAAACCGTAGCTTCAAGTGGTGCATGCGCGCGGGACAAGAGGATGTTCAGGTCCGCACGCGCAGTCGAGGCGTCAACCTGGTGTGCGCAGAGAAGTGGTCATCCCCCGATGACATGGCACGTCGTCGCATGGGCTACGTACGTGCAAGACTAGGTGGCGTCCTAGTCCGCGAATGACCTAACGGACTGACTCGATAGCACGTGTGGTGTCCAGCGGCTGGCGGGTACTGACAAGCGTCCGCGTGGCACACGCGTCAGCGTCTGGTAGCAGGACGCGCTTGCGGGTCAGTCAACACAATCTCTGTCAGTTACAAGACTGTCATTACGTGATACGACAGTTACGTTCAACCACTTTAATTCCATTTGATTGCAATTTATAGTCATATTGATGACAATAATAAAATGAAATTATGTTGCAATTTATAGTCATTTTGATGACAATAATAAAAAGGCAATTATGTTTCAATTATTGTGAGTATATATGCTTATATGAACGTTGGGTGCATGTATACAGTATATAGAGTTTGGAAAACTCTTGACAAAATTCACCATATTGATTGTTCCAATAACGAGAGAAAAACCTCTCTCAAAATTGACAACTTAATTTTTTTTTTCACAACACACTTAACATCCGGTGTTATCTCGGGCTTGAGACCATCTCTGGCAGTAAGACTACTGTTCAGGTTGTTGTACCCTGAGAGACAGACCGTCTGAGAGGAGGCGCAAAATCTGTTTTTAAGGAAGCGTTTCAAACACATGCCTCAACCAAAATCAACAACATTTTGGTTTTTCATATTCTTGCAGAGAGCTTTCTAACAAGACGGTTCGGTAGAAGTTCTCCAAAGACATTGGTTTAAATCACAATTAGGTACATTTATGTTGTATCTTATTTTATTTATTTAATTTTGTAAATTGTAGTGTACTTTGTATTTCCTACAATCCTATAACAGACTTTCGTGTAGATTGTCGATACAATCTAAAAACCTTCTTATCAAAGGATTTTTGGGTTCACGAAAGTATAAAAATATTAATTGGGATTTTTGTTAAAATCTTATAAATATTTTTTTTTGGGAAATATATTTGTAGTACAAATCGGATTAATATGTATGATTGGAGTACAATCTTTAATCCGAAATACCGTGTTTACAAAACGAACATTGTGTTTCTTGCTTTTCGAGTTCATGGGTTTTTGTCGCGTTTTGTTGAAACCGATAGTACAACCAAATAACAACCTTACCTAGTAAATCCCACAATTAGCAAAGCTAGGAGTAGGGTCTGGGGAGGGTGGGATGTAGGCAGACCGTACCCCTATCATTGCGGATCGAGAGGCTGCTTCCAGAGAGACCCTCGGCTCGACAACACACAATCGACAAGCAAACAACACTAATAAAACTAATAAAGAGCTACTTAATTTATTGAAACATTAAAAGCGCCACGTAGTAAAACAACGGTATATAGCCATAAAAAACAACATCAACCATAAACATCCAAAAAAACAAGTCACCTATACCTACCTCCTACCAGTGTAAGAAAAACTCTAAGCTCTTAGAACCACGCTAGGATACGACCCAACCCTCCCTAATAATCCTTGACCTTAATCTTGTGCCTCAACGAACTCCTATCCTCGACCATGTTCTCATAGAGGTGCATCTCTACTAAATCATGCCTAATCCGCTCATCTCAAGTCAATTTGGGTTTCATGCCAGGGCGGTCAACTACGGAGGCAATACACTTTCTAAGGAGGTTGATGGAAAATTATAGGGAGATAAACACAAAATAAATTATATTTATAATGCTTTTTAAATACTACTTTTTTTTTTCTAATGAGCGTGTTAGAAAAAAATATTTTGTAAACCCATATAGAAATGTTTGGTGAACGTTTTCGATTTAACAAGCGTGTTAGAGACCATTATTTGGAGAAATAGTTATTTTTATCGAATGTATTGAAACACGTTTATTTCTAACGAGCGTGTTAGAAATGATTATTATTTTTGTAAAATAACAATTTTTAAAACATTTATATTTTCTAACGAGCGTGTTAGATATTACTATTATTATAAAATAATAAGTTTTATAACCTTTATATTTCCTAACGAACGAGTTGGAAAATATAATTTTTGTAACTAATAAGGTTTAAAATGTGCGTATTTTCTAACGAGCGTGTTAGAAAGTAATTATTTTAGTAAAATATAATTAATTTCAAAATGTTGAGAACATTTAGATTTCTAATGTGCGTATTAGATATTATTTATGTAAACAACAACTTTTGAAACATGTAGTTCTAACGAGCATGTTAGAAACGACGGCGTTGAAAAAATAACGTGTCATAAAACATATCTAATGAGCGTATTAGAAATGGTTATTTACAAAATCATAAGTTATTTTAAACTTATATTTTTTTTTTCTAACGAGCGTGTTAGAAATTGATGTTTTGTAAAAAAATGAACAACCTAGACGTTTAATTTTCTAACGAGCGTGTTAGAAACGGCTTAT
The DNA here is from genome assembly GCA_028751855.1 of Ambrosia trifida. Lineage (NCBI taxonomy): Eukaryota > Viridiplantae > Streptophyta > Magnoliopsida > Asterales > Asteraceae > Ambrosia > Ambrosia trifida. The sequence continues at coordinate 47,936,776 of CM054124.1, forward strand.
TATATTTATATATGAGCTAATAAAATTTTAAACGGTCTTGTAATCATTTATTTCTAATTAGCGTGTTAAAAATGGTTGTACATATATAAACCAATAAGTTTTGAAACGATTTTGGTAATCGTCTATTTCTAATGGATGTGTTAGAAACGGTTTAGTTATATAACCAAAACACCATATAACGATGAGTGTTATCGTTTGTAATCTAACAAGCATGTTAGAAATGGTTAATTATTGAAACCGAATATTTGTTTTTTAGTACTTGGTACACGTATAGTTTCAAATGAGCGAATTAGAAAAGATTTATCATGAAATCCATATACTTTAACGATTTATAATCGTTTATTTTCTAACGAACGGGTTAGAATCGGGTTTACTATGATAAACTAATTAAGATGATTGGTAATCATTTTATTTCTAACGAGCGAGTTAGATGCGGTTTTAAATAATAAAACTATTTTCGAGTTTATGGTCTTGGTATGTAATCAAAGCATAAACATATAGAGTTTAATTTTTAAAACAATAGCAAAAATGAGAAATGTTTTGAACAAATAAAACATGACTTTGCAATTGGTTCGATACTCGTATGAGAAATATCATGTCTTGAACCATATAATAATCTTGAGAGACTATTTAATGAAAACAACTCGATGTTGTTACGAACATATTTACTTGTTTAACTACTTGTAAGTAGTTGATAACTTTGTTGTTTTGAACAATGTATTGAGGGAGTACCTCAAAACATGCCACAAGACGATATAATTGCGATTATTTTGTCGAACGATAAAGTGTTGAAGAGAATAACACTTTGAGATTTGATGTTTATATATCCTTATATGAATCCGTCTAAAATATATTTGTAATATATTATATATATATTTTTTGGATTATCGTTATTTTTTTAAACAATCAAATGATTTAAAATATAATAAACGATAAATATAAAAAGGAAGTGTAAACGATGGTATTTTCTTTCTTTGACAATTTACCTTCGTCGAATTTAATAAGGATATTTATTTAACGGGTTATGCAAGTAGTGTCTTGCAAGAACACAATGAGCGGGGTGTGATCATGACTTATGCAACAAGTCACATACCAAACATCAAACGTCAACCACATCATGAGAAAATCATGATGAATGTGGCAAGTGTATTGAGATTAAATATACGAAAACAAGATATGTTATCCAATGTTGAGAACATCAACATGAAAATCCACAAATGTGAATTTTCGATATATATAACATATGAAAAAATATATGTTGATATTGTGAATTCCTTAATAAGTTTTGTTGAATTTATTGTAAGGTATTTACAATAGTGATGGATGTGTAGATGTTTCTACAACCATCAATGTTGTTTGACCTATGTGGACGATTTGTCCTTAGTTTTGAGAGACTTCCCCAATACATGGTTTTAACAAAACAACATGAAAATGTATATATCACTTTAGGCATATGTGAATGCTATGTTTTGAGTGTCAATCTAACTGACTCTATCTCAAGATTTTAGTGATTTTATACGGTTCATCTTGTTGAGGACGAATATGTTCATCAAAGTGACTTATATTAAGACTTATGTTTAAGTTCTTAAGAGTCAATGGTGAAACCTTGGAGATTAAAGGGAAATGAGTTTTGATCCTAGTGGATGAAATTAACTATGGTTTTGAGACATTCCTAAAACATAGGCTTTGGAATGGTAAAACAAAATCTCATTATTGTGTCTAAACTAAGACGTGAATGTTTGGAAGAGATAGTTTGTTATCTCTTAAGGCTGTGAAGAATCAGAATGATGCATCTTCTATTCACATTCTAGACTATAGAAGTCTAAAGCGTTCTAGACTAATACTTCTTAATTTAGATGCTCATCAGAGATTAAATTAACTGAAAACATTCAAAATATGTGACGACACGAGAATGGATTTTGTATAAATAAAACTATAAATATAACTTCAAGGATAACTCGCGAACCGATTACATAGTTCATGGATTAATGATATTATTCGGTTTCATATGAGGAGTACTCATATTGCTCAGAAGCTCCTGTGAGCTATTGAAATCTGAGTAGAGCGATACACATGGATGACCTCGATAACACAAAGTTATAGAGTCATAAAGAGTGGTATTACTCTAACTTCCTCAAAGTGCAACCAATGTGTGTGTGTGGGGGGGGGGGGGCATTTAAGAAGCAACTCGTAGGGGATGTAAAAATGGCATTGAGAAGTTTTTCTCAAACTTCATACGAAAGGGAGAACCTTTCATCACCCCATTGGATATTATCCAATAACACTTAAATGTGGGGGTGGCTTGCATTTGAAAATGGAATGAGTCAATTGAGTTGATTGGACTCAAATGCCAATTGGTAAGATTCAAGTCTAGCTAACTTTGAATCACATCACCAAAGGCATAGAAACGTGTTTAGCCATGAATTGAGTTTCATGTCATTCTAAAGACAAAACGGAAGGTTCAAAGGGTAACACCTACCTATCCTGCTACCATAACCAGATCTATGTTTAGATCACATGTTATAAGTCTTACGAATTGACAAAATGGCAAAATTGACCAGCGGATCAAGAACACGTTAGAACAACTTATCTCAATTGTAAATGAATTCAACAACCTGATAGTTGATAAGAGATGAAGTTTTATGGAATAAGACTAAAGCCCATGAAAGAAAAGGGACATGATGAAAACCTAACCTATTTGACTGGGGATCCCAAGATCTAGGTTCAATAGGCCAACTTAATCATGAACTGACGAACAGTCACTGTGGGGGCATGGCTAATATATATATATATATATATATATATATATATATATATATATAAAGCTAGTATATATGGTTATATACATATCCCCTAAACCACAAAAGGGTGTTTAAATACGTCCTAGTCCATTCCTATAATATCCAGTGACTTTGTTGTGAGGTTAAGCATAATATATGGTTTATTGATTAGTGTTAATCATAGTACACCATAATGCTTTTAATTATTTAAAATCGCCTATATTGGAGAGAAGTGTGGTCGCTTCAAATGAAATTGTGGGCATAATTCCTAAAGCTTTCGCAGAACTAGGAAAGTGTTCCATGATCATTATTGGACACGATAGTGAGGGGATGGCCAGGCTAGGGGGAGTCTTGTTTGAACGTATATTGTCGTTTACACAAATAGCCATCAGTTCAAAGACATCAAGTTCTACTGAAAGCTAGTAAGCAAAGTATGCTTCACAAGGGAAGGTTCAAAAGGGTTACACCTACCTATCCTAGGCAAGACTCAACCGTCGAGGTTACACCGGGAATTTGTGTGTTTTAATCGATCCCATTCATGTGGGGGATTGTTGGAAAAATAGTAGTGAAATTGATTTTTCACTAATTTTGAACTTAAATAAATATATTTATATATGTGTTATATAAATAATTATTTCCAGGGTTGTGTACTATATTGTGAGAGCATCACAACGAACCAAACCACGTCCAAAATAGAGCTAAGATGAATGAGATATTGAAGCTTGAAAGTTGTAGGTTGGAACAAACAAACATGAGAAAATGGATTAAGTTTTGTCCCACATTGGTGGGATGACAAAACATGAAGTGATTTATAAGGAGGAGCACTCCTTGTATATTGTTTATCTTGAGCCAAACGCTAGTGGGACCTTAAAGGGTGCGAAGCACCCTTAACTCGCACTCAGAGACGTGCGCGCGCGTGGCATGAGCGATGGGCGCAATGTGGCGCTTTGATGGCGCACTTTGCACTTCGCACACTCGCAACGCCACGAGCCGCTTGAGAGCCGCCTTTGTATTTTTGACCTTTTGCACATGGCGGAAGGTTGACGTAAACCGTAACTTCAAGTGGCGCATGCACGCAGGACAAGAGGATGTTCAGGTCCACACGCGCAGTCGAGGCGTCAACCTGGTATGCGCAGAGAAGTGGTCGTCCCAGATGACATGGCGCGTCGTCACATGGGCTACGTATGCGCATGACTAGGTGGCAGTCCGCGCACGAAGTAACGGACTGACTCGATAGCGCCTGTGGTGTCCAACGGCTGGCGGGTACTGACGAGCGCCCGCGTGGCGTGCGTGTCAGCGTCTGGTAGGAGGACGCGCTTACGGGTCAGTCAGCCCAATCTCTATCGGTTACAAGACTATCATTACGTGATATGACAGTTACGTTCAACCACTTTAAATCCATTTGATTGCAATTTATAGTCATATTGATGACAATAATAAAATGAATATGTTGGAATTTATAGTCATTTTGATGACAATAATAAAAAGACAATTATGTTTCAATTATTGTGAATATATATATGCTTACTAGGTTTGAGACCCGTGGGGACCCACGGTGCAAACCATAGTAAATAAAAAAAATATATTAAACTAAGAGTTGTATTATTCAAGTTTAGTGGCTACAACGTAAAGTGTTAAGAATAATGGTTAGCCTGATATTTTTTTTCTTATATAAACGTCATGCGTTGATATGAAATGGGTATTAAAATTAAAACTAATATATAACTATGGTTTTCATGTCAAAGTGGATATTTTTTGTAAGCTATAAGTAACGTTAGTAATGAAAACCGATTACCTATTATGATCAGTACTCAACCAAAGTATAAACTTTAACAAAAAATAACAAAAGGTATGAATACATTGTGTTTTTGTAAATGACTTTTTATTATATTTTTATTTTTAATGTAATTGTAATTAGTACATAACTTGTTTTATTGACAAATGGCAACGCACTGTTCAAAGCACACAAAAAAAGTTTAAAATAATACTTTATTATTGAAGTTGTATATACATAACGTCAATAAAGATAAGTAAAAAATTGCATCAAAATTACTCACATTATTCATAAATCCTGAAAGACTTCTTTGTACACAACGTTTGATGTTTTGTTCGTCAATTCACCATTTTCATCTACTATAACTATCTTCAGTCCATCTCGACTTCTGACTCTTGAAAGCGCAACATACAACTGCCCGTGTGAAAAAACTGGATCCTTCAAATACAACCCAACTCTAGATAAGGATTGTCCTTGACTTTTGTTTATTGTCATTGCGAAAGAAACAGCAAGTGGAAATTGCCTTCTGTTAAATTTAAAAGGAATTTTCTTATCTGAGGGGGATAAAGTAATTCTTGGAATAAAAGTTCGCATTCCAATGTTACTTCCTGATATGATTTTCGCTTCAATGACACGTTTTCTCATTTTAACAACTTGTAACCTAGTCCCATTGCACAAACCGCTTTTCTGATCAATGTTTCTGAGTAACATTACGGGAACGCCAACTTTCAAAACCAAACGATGGTTTGGTATTCCAGAAAACTTAAGACCATTCAGGACATCAGGAAAAACTAATCTTTCATCAACCTGTTTGTTAACATCTTCAGACTGGCAAACACTATCCGAACTTAGATACTCAACTTCGTCACCCGGAAACATTGAAAGTAATATATCATTAATTTCATGAACAACTTCATTCTTCGGTGCCAATATAGCTCGATCTTGAAAATAAGTCGGAATGTGGATGTTATCCAAAAGTGAAGGATAAACAAAGGCTATCAAATCAGAAACAGGATCCGAAGATTGAGAAATAAGTAAGTCATCAGGTATCAAAATAACATCTTGATCATCGCTTATTGTATCAACCTTTCCTTCTCCTATGTCCAGAAGCCAAGATGCAAACTTTTTAGTTTCCTCAATATCATAACTGCAGCTTCTAGAAAGCAACCTCATATTTTTTGTTAACTCTAAAACAGTGCATTTGTGCCAAATGTATGATGAACTTAAAGAGGCATTAACAATGTGACACCCGGCAACTTTCGGTAACTAACTTTTGAAAACTTAGTAAGTCTACCTTAGCGAGTCGCGCATACGTTACACATGGTCGAGTCGAGTCGCACATCATTAGGGTTTTAACATACGCAAGTCTCGGGTCCCGGGAATTGGTGATCGGGCGGGAACGTGTCATTTATCATGTATTATATGTTTACAATCATTATGTGACTTGTCGGTATGTGAATATGTGCTAACATGTGTTAAAACGGGGTTTAACGCGCAAAACACACCAAATATGGGGCTATAGGCGATTAGGCTGATGGGGATAGCCTAATCGCATGATTAAGGGGCGAGTAGCAGGATGCTATGGGCGAGTAGGGCTAATCGCCTATACCTTCATGCGAGTAGGCACCCTACTCGCGTATAAGTTCTGCATACTCGCGTGTAACATGCTGGACGACCAAAAACGCCTATAAATACCACCCTTGACCTCCAAAACATTATTTGTGCAACCCTAGCCGTCCCATAACATAACCCAACACCCACACATCCTCTGGAACTCGTTTTTGCATCAAAACCACCATTTTCAAGCTTATTCCATCATCACCTCTTCATTTCAAGGTGTGTTCTTCAAACCCAAACCTTTAAATGATTATGTTTTGCTCCCTAAACGTCCAGACCTGACTTATAAATGTTTTCATCTTTGAAAATCCATTTAAAACCGTTTTTAAACAAACCCACACCTTTACATGTGTTATATGTGTTATATATGTTTAAAGATAGGATTTTTAGGGTTGAATCATGATTATTCTTATGTTATTTTGATGTTTATTGCTGAGATAAGTTAGTATGATGATGTCCTAGGAGTTTGGATGGTTTTGGTGGTGTATTGTTGATATTTGATATTTTGACCCATTTGAAGGATTTTAGACGATTAAGGATGTTATGAGGCGTGTTGTTGATTGAATGATGTTAGGGTTTGCTCTAGGATGATGCTAGAACAGTAGGATGCTATCGGACAACGTGATTATGTGGTTAAATCTGAATATTTGCTATTTAGGGTAAGTTCTTGCATGTTGATGTGATGTTTACATGCTAAGTTGCCATTTTGGGAAAACGCTTGCATTCGGGACTGTTAGAATGATGAAAACTTAGGGGTTTTGCTTGAAATATGTTTGTTAATATGTTAGGATGATTATTGGATGTTTTTACATGTTTCGGATCTGATTTGGAGTGTTCGGCGCGCGAAATTGCATTGCACAGCTACTGCAGGCGAGTAGCACCCTAATCGCATGACTGTATAGGCGATTAGGGGTGTACTCGCCTGAATAGAAGCCTACTCGTGTATAATACAGGCGATTAGACCCTGTAATCGCCTGTTGACCAGCCCTAATCACATGTTGACTTTTCCTAATTGCTAGTTTGATTCCTAATCGCGTGTAATGCTGCTGTATGTATATTTTAACATCCCGGAACATGATTTGACGCCTAGGAACATGATAGGAACCCCGGGATTCACCCAATGACTTAGTAACACGTATTCGGACCTGTTTATGCGTTAAACGGATATTATGCTAGACTAGGTGAACTGTTGCGCGTGTTAAGTGTTTAATTGCATATGTGGCATGTTGTCTTGTATTTACCTAACACGTGGAATGTCGGGTCACCAATGGGATGTCGAGTCTTGTCTTACGTAGTCTGGTTGTCGGTCAAACATACTTTTTGGGCACACAATGGTCATGGACTGGACTTAGGGACTAATGAACCCGATGGGTTATTAGTCTAACTTAACACATATCTTATGATAGGTCGCCAATAGTTGGGGCTATCATATCTTACAGACGGTTTACTCATATCACGCATACGATTTACTCTTAAACGGATTACGCAACTTAAGGTGAGTTCACGGCCCCACGTTTTACAGTTTTTACTTTCGGGGTGAGAAACATGCTTACAAACTCTTTTATGACTTATGATTTGTTAAACTCTTTTGACTTATGACTTGTTATCACGTTATACTATGGCTTACTTATCTTACTATACGGTTCATCGAAAATCCCTAGAAACCACTAACATGGGTATATGGCGGGGAAATGTGGATAGCGCTATTGGGAACTGACAAGCCCCACTCGACGGCTGGAGGCCGTGCAGGTGCATATTGTCTCTAAACAACACAAGGTCTACCGGCGATGACGGTAGCCCATAGGATTAAGGGTAACACTCGGCTTAGTCAGCAATGGTTTCACCCGTATGAGTATCTTATTCTGCGCCTAGCTAGCGTTCTTATAAAGCATAGTAGTAATTGTGATGGAAACGGTTTTTGGATGGATCACTGTAAACATTTAATTAAAACCTGTGAACTCACCAGCATTATATGTTGACTCTTTTAGCATGTTTTCTCAGGTCGCTAAGGTAGCAGCATATGGATAGGCGCACGTGGTCGCACTGGAGTCGTCTCGTGTCTAGGGTCTCGTCTGCACGTTTTGGGATTATGAACTTTTGAACTTATGTTTATTTATGCATGACTTTTGTAAACTTTAAAATGCTTCCGCACTGTTGAATGTTGGTTTTAAACTTATGCATGGTTTTGTTTACGTATGTTTTTACATTAGACGTCGTTTATTGTGACCGTTGACTTGGATCCTGGTATGTCACACGCCTCGCGGTAGAACTCCGCAGGTGGAAATTTGAGGGTGTGACAGATTGGTATCAGAGCCAATGGTTATAGTGAACTAGGACTGCATGTAGAGTCTAGACTATAGCCGAGTCACACACACTAGACGGTCACATACATTTGAGTCGTGCCTTTTGGGCAAACATACTAACCTTGTCGGGGTGTCGGTCTCCTTACCATACAGTGTCACATTACTTATCTCATTCTTGGCTATTTTTAGCTTCATTTTATTTCCATCTCTGGGTTACAGCCGAGGGGACTTACTTATCGATCTTTTGAGTTAGTTATATCATTCTGGGATGTGGTTATCGGGTGACTTGAAGTTCTAGCTCGGAGCACGCCTTGGGGACCATGTAGAGCGATTTGTTATTTCGGGTGCACACGAAATCATAAATCGAAATGCATGAAAATCTTGGTGGACTTTGTGTTCGGACTAACGGTCATGCTGTAACCGTATTCTGAGTTCGTTGGTCACTTGTAGCTTGGTTTGTTATTGGTACTGAGTGTCTCATCTCATGTTTTGGCAGAACATGTCTGGTCGCGCTGGTGGACGTACAGGTGGACGCCGTGGTGGCGGAGGTGGACGCCGTGGTGGGGGTAGAGGTGGTGGTAACATTACTATGACGTATGATGAGCTTAATGAGATGATGCAGCAACAGTTGGGCGTTGCACTAGCTGCTTTTCAGGCAGCCCAGCAGACTTTCATGGGTGCTGCTGCTCCTCCAGTTCAGGCAGGTGTTGCCTATAAGCGGTTTAAGGATTGTCAGCCTCTCAGCTTCCAGGGTACGGAGGGAGCTGTGGAGTTACTCAGGTGGTTGGAGAAGACGGAGTCGGTATTTGCTTTATGTGAGACTCCAGCGGCGGATTGGGTGAAGTTTGCTTCGGGGACTTTTGTAGGAGCCGCCTTGACGTGGTGGAACTGCGTCACACAGACACTTGGTCTTGGGGAGGCCAACGCCATGCCTTGGGCGGATTTTGTGCGTAGGTTGAAGGAGGAGTATTGCCCGCGTGAGGAGATTAAGAGGTTGGAACAGGAATATGGGAATCTTAAGATGGTTGGTTCTGAGGTTGAGGAGTACACGATCAGGCACAACGAGCTAGCTGTGATGTGTCCGGGTTTGTCTACACCGGAGTATAGGAGGATAGAGCAGTATCTTGCGGGTTTGGTGCCAGAAATTGCGGGACTGGTGTCTGCTAGGGATCCTACTACTATGTTAGAGGCGGTGCGGTCAGCTACTAAGATGACCAATTTGAAGATTGCTGAGGGTGTCTTGCCTCCTAGGGGCTCATCTGTGAAGGCGCCAGCTGAGAACAAGAGGAAGTGGGAGAGCGTGGATAAGGGTTCATCGGGGACTCAGCGACAACCGGCAGCGAAGAAGACTGAGGCTTCTGGGTCAGCCTCGGATCAGAGACAGGGGGGCTATGCTGGGAAAAGCCCTAAGTGTGGACGTTGTGGATTTCATCATTTTGGTACTTGTGAGAGCTTTCGCTGTGAGCGTTGTCAGAAGACGGGGCATCTTGCCAAGAATTGTAGGGTCAACCTCTCTGGGACGACTCAGACTGCTACTGTTACTACCCCTGCTCCACAGGGGAATCAGGGTTGCTATCATTGTGGGGAAGCGGGGCACTTCAAGCGAAGCTGTCCCAAGTTGACTCAAGGGAGCACAGAGGCTGCGGGGAAGGACGGGGACAAGGACGGCGGTGGCCGGTGGACTCGTGCTCATGCTTATGTGATTGGTGCTAGGGAGAACCAGGCGGACGCAGACACTGTTACCCGTACGTATTCTCTCTTATCTCTTGTTACGTTTTGGTCATACTTTTATCCGCATTGTTGTGCGTTCGTGTTTCGGGTGTTTTCTTTGTGGTTTGGTCGCTGTTTCTCATTCTTTGGGTTGATGAGGGTCCTTTGGGGATGCTACTTGGACGGTACCAGTGGATTAGTTATACCGATCATAGTAGGCTCCAGTAGGCTTTCATCGGGGGTCTCTTGTCTCATACTCGTATTTGGGGAAAGTGGTTTCCCGGTTGTTACTGTCACGTTTGATTCATGACCTTCACTTGTTGTATTTTGGGATACGTTACTTGGGCGCAGAGGTCGACACTCATTACTGTTGAAACCGAAAGAATCTCGGGACGAGATTCCTTTCAACAGGGGGATGATGTGACGACCCGGAAAATTTTTCTTCTTATTTGTTTTCTCTCCTCGCATTCGGGAAATTTTCGGGACGAAAATTCTTTCAACAGGGGGATGATGTGACACCCGGCAACTTTCGGTAACTAACTTTTGAAAACTTAGTAAGTCTACCTTAGCGAGTCGCGCATACGTTACACATGGTCGAGTCGAGTCGCACATCATTAGGGTTTTAACATACGCAAGTCTCGGGTCCCGGGAATTGGTGATCGGGCGGGAACGTGTCATTTATCATGTATTATATGTTTACAATCATTATGTGACTTGTCGGTATGTGAATATGTGCTAACATGTGTTAAAACGGGGTTTAACGCGCAAAACACACCAAATATGGGGCTATAGGCGATTAGGCTGATGGGGATAGCCTAATCGCATGATTAAGGGGCGAGTAGCAGGATGCTATGGGCGAGTAGGGCTAATCGCCTATACCTTCATGCGAGTAGGCACCCTACTCGCGTATAAGTTCTGCATACTCGCGTGTAACATGCTGGACGACCAAAAACGCCTATAAATACCACCCTTGACCTCCAAAACATTATTTGTGCAACCCTAGCCGTCCCATAACATAACCCAACACCCACACATCCTCTGGAACTCGTTTTTGCATCAAAACCACCATTTTCAAGCTTATTCCATCATCACCTCTTCATTTCAAGGTGTGTTCTTCAAACCCAAACCTTTAAATGATTATGTTTTGCTCCCTAAACGTCCAGACCTGACTTATAAATGTTTTCATCTTTGAAAATCCATTTAAAACCGTTTTTAAACAAACCCACACCTTTACATGTGTTATATGTGTTATATATGTTTAAAGATAGGATTTTTAGGGTTGAATCATGATTATTCTTATGTTATTTTGATGTTTATTGCTGAGATAAGTTAGTATGATGATGTCCTAGGAGTTTGGATGGTTTTGGTGGTGTATTGTTGATATTTGATATTTTGACCCATTTGAAGGATTTTAGACGATTAAGGATGTTATGAGGCGTGTTGTTGATTGAATGATGTTAGGGTTTGCTCTAGGATGATGCTAGAACAGTAGGATGCTATCGGACAACGTGATTATGTGGTTAAATCTGAATATTTGCTATTTAGGGTAAGTTCTTGCATGTTGATGTGATGTTTACATGCTAAGTTGCCATTTTGGGAAAACGCTTGCATTCGGGACTGTTAGAATGATGAAAACTTAGGGGTTTTGCTTGAAATATGTTTGTTAATATGTTAGGATGATTATTGGATGTTTTTACATGTTTCGGATCTGATTTGGAGTGTTCGGCGCGCGAAATTGCATTGCACAGCTACTGCAGGCGAGTAGCACCCTAATCGCATGACTGTATAGGCGATTAGGGGTGTACTCGCCTGAATAGAAGCCTACTCGTGTATAATACAGGCGATTAGACCCTGTAATCGCCTGTTGACCAGCCCTAATCACATGTTGACTTTTCCTAATTGCTAGTTTGATTCCTAATCGCGTGTAATGCTGCTGTATGTATATTTTAACATCCCGGAACATGATTTGACGCCTAGGAACATGATAGGAACCCCGGGATTCACCCAATGACTTAGTAACACGTATTCGGACCTGTTTATGCGTTAAACGGATATTATGCTAGACTAGGTGAACTGTTGCGCGTGTTAAGTGTTTAATTGCATATGTGGCATGTTGTCTTGTATTTACCTAACACGTGGAATGTCGGGTCACCAATGGGATGTCGAGTCTTGTCTTACGTAGTCTGGTTGTCGGTCAAACATACTTTTTGGGCACACAATGGTCATGGACTGGACTTAGGGACTAATGAACCCGATGGGTTATTAGTCTAACTTAACACATATCTTATGATAGGTCGCCAATAGTTGGGGCTATCATATCTTACAGACGGTTTACTCATATCACGCATACGATTTACTCTTAAACGGATTACGCAACTTAAGGTGAGTTCACGGCCCCACGTTTTACAGTTTTTACTTTCGGGGTGAGAAACATGCTTACAAACTCTTTTATGACTTATGATTTGTTAAACTCTTTTGACTTATGACTTGTTATCACGTTATACTATGGCTTACTTATCTTACTATACGGTTCATCGAAAATCCCTAGAAACCACTAACATGGGTATATGGCGGGGAAATGTGGATAGCGCTATTGGGAACTGACAAGCCCCACTCGACGGCTGGAGGCCGTGCGGGTGCATATTGTCTCTAAACAACACAAGGTCTACCGGCGATGACGGTAGCCCATAGGATTAAGGGTAACACTCGGCTTAGTCAGCAATGGTTTCACCCGTATGAGTATCTTATTCTGCGCCTAGCTAGCGTTCTTATAAAGCATAGTAGTAATTGTGATGGAAACGGTTTTTGGATGGATCACTGTAAACATTTAATTAAAACCTGTGAACTCACCAGCATTATATGTTGACTCTTTTAGCATGTTTTCTCAGGTCGCTAAGGTAGCAGCATATGGATAGGCGCACGTGGTCGCACTGGAGTCGTCTCGTGTCTAGGGTCTCGTCTGCACGTTTTGGGATTATGAACTTTTGAACTTATGTTTATTTATGCATGACTTTTGTAAACTTTAAAATGCTTCCGCACTGTTGAATGTTGGTTTTAAACTTATGCATGGTTTTGTTTACGTATGTTTTTACATTAGACGTCGTTTATTGTGACCGTTGACTTGGATCCTGGTATGTCACACGCCTCGCGGTAGAACTCCGCAGGTGGAAATTTGAGGGTGTGACAAACAATGTCATGCCTAGTTCCATTTGGTACAACTGGTAGAATTTGCCTAAAGTCACCCCCAAACACAACAACCTTTCCACCAAATAACAAATCAGACGACTCATCAGCATGTACACCAAATACATCTTTTAAACTTCGATCTAGTGCTTCAAAAGCATGTTTATGAGTCATGGGTGCTTCATCCCATATAATCAAGTCAGTTTGTTTAACCAGCTGTGCAACATCACTATTAGGTGGTATGAAGCACATAGAATCTTCAGTTAGGTTTATAGGAATACGAAACCTGGAATGTGTTGTCCTACCACCGGCCAATAGCAAAGAAGCGATACCACTCGAAGCAACATTCAAAACAATCTTTCTTTTACATCTTATGGATGAAGATAAAGTCTTCCATAGGAATGTTTTACCCGTACCACCGTAACCATAAACAAAAAAACCCCTCCTTTTTTTTCCTCAACAGATTTGATTACACAATTATAAATATTTTTTTGTTCATCTGTTAAAGAAGAGAACTGAGAATCAAATTCTTCAACCAAACTGTTTGAGTCATAGCCCAACTCCTCACAAATAAGACGATTTTCTAATAATGATAGAAAATCATTCTCAGGAGATGGCATACCTACGAAATGTCGTAGACTGCAACTATTACGCAATAAGAACTTCTCAATATCTAGCAAAGCTAATTTCTTAAGTTCGTCGTCTGAAAGGATCAAATCTGGGAAAAAAAATGTCTTAGAATGGAATATATAGAATAAAATTAACAAATAAAATTAATAATTGAATATGTGGAACTATTAAAATTAGTATAATTTACATTCCTAATAATTATGAATCATTACAATTTAGTATATGCCCAAAAAATTCTAGAAAATCTATTTTAAAGTAATAATATATTAAAAAAAGTTAATACCTGGACAGTTTGAATCTATTCTTCTCTTGTGTAAAATGTCATCAGACAAATAATTCCATGTTTCCTCCCACACAATGTCAGGTCTTGACAAACTGTTGGACGCTAAAAGAGTTGCAAATAAGTTTCTTAGATAAGGACCAGAACCTGCAAAAGCCGCTTCCTTTATTGCTTCAACATATTCTGTATCATCATCTAGGAGTCCCATTGCGTAGCATGCATCCCTAAAAGATGATTGTACTTTCCCATCAACTTTAAGAATATCTTGAAACGATGTTGGTCCTTTAACCTTATTCAAAAGCATTCTAAAAAAATAAGCTTCGCCAACAGAAGCAGGAACTGAATGAATTCGACCAATTGACTTTATTCTTTGCCTAACCTCCCATTTTCGTTCTTGTGCTTTCCAAACATATTGTGAAGGGAATTGGATGTAAGTTAGTTGCCTTGCATTGGCATCAATTTTGTTGCGTTTCATCCAACCCAAAAACATAGAGGAAGCACAAGAGGGTTTATTGAGAACGTCGTCAATGTCTTGTGTAGGATCGAAAACAATTCTTTGTTCACCAGGTAGATGAAAAGGTAGTCTCATTACAGGAGGTGACCTGTAATGAATATCATATGAGAATATTCTCCATGAAGCCTCACACGCAGAAATATAACGACAATCATAAAATCCTTTGACTTCATCAACAACTTTGTCTTCACCGGGTACTTTCTTGCTTTCGACAAAATTAAGAGTAACTTTATCTGGACCCTTGTTAATGTATTTAAATAAATACTTAATGGATCCAGCTTGGTTACACCATTCAACGTTGATATGAGCCTGGTATCTTTTAAGAAGTGTCTTGTTATATGGAACAACATATCTGTTATCTAATTGCTCACCAGACTTTTCTACAAACGACCCATTATCTCTGCGTCTATAAACTGCATAACCTTCGGTATCAATAGAAGTCTCATTCTGGAAATTTTTTGGGAAGTTTTTTGAACATTTGTCATTGACCATACACGGACAACTCATGTTCAAAGGACCACAAGGACCGTGAATCATAAATTCACGTACAAGTTCATACAATTCTGCATCTTCATCTTTATTCGGTATCTCTGCTGAAATGAACTTGTCAATATGGTCAACTGTAGGAAGCTTATAACCAGCAGCCATAAACAAACAAATGTGTGCGTGTGGTAATCCACGTTTTTGAAACTCAACGGTATATACAGCTGCAAAAAAATACATACAACTGAACTTACAACTAAAAATACACGATTAGTTTAGATAGATGAGAGATTTGATTGCACATGAATCATGAAAAGGAATCGGTTATCATAGTGATAATAAAAAAATACATAGATTATTAACATATACCCCACAATATTAAGATAAGATCTGCAAATCATTGAAATAATCGAAAGGAATTAAAAAGTGAAGAAGATCTTACATATTGGTAAAGTGGTTTTTTGGGAGAAGATAAATGAAAAAGTGAAACAATTATGATTTAGGTAGGTATATAATGACACAGATTGTTGTTGGGCTGAAGCTCACATAATATAAACATGTAAATCGGGCCTATGCCGCTTAAAAAAATGTAAACCCAATATGTTATATAATATGTATGATATGTATGTTATATGGGATTGTGTTAGCAAGCTATTGGGCCGATCATTTTTCCTTGTATCACATACATATATTTCAGTAAAAAAATTGAATATATCTACATATTTATGTTACAATTTATTTAGTTTTAATTAGATATGAATCATACAAAAATAAAACTGAATATTATGTTTGATGAGTACATCCACCAATCTAGTTGTATCTATATTTACTCAACATAATATTGAAATGGATGAAAACATACTTATCAATCAAGCAAACGCATTTATTAAATATTAAGATCGTTATGAAACTTAATAAAAAGAGGAAACCATATCATGGTATAAAGAGAAAATAACAAAGTAGAAATTGTTCAAAATTATTAAAAAAAACAAAACATAAAGCAATGAAACTCGTTGACCATAAGCATAGCAAACAAATCCTCTTCATTTTGGGTTTAGGAAGACGAGAGGCTCAACGTAATTTTAAGTTACTCCATACTACCACCACTTCCAATCTTAGTTGAAGGAGTTGGTGTGCTTTCATCATCAGAGATCGCGTCAATCAGTTTACGCTTAACCATTTGATACTTGGAACTGATAGAACATTGTTCTCCTTCAGCGTAAACTTTCTTATCAACAATGGAAATTGGCGTATCATTATCGCCTGTGTCAGATTCCTAAAAAAAATATAGTTACAAACATATATATCAGGATCATCAGTGATTGTGTATGAAAGAAAAAATGAGTAAAATGTATTACTATGAAAATATGTGTTTGTGAAAATGGTACCTTGGAAGCAGAAATAACATTAGACGGCATTGCTATGAGAGACGTGTGAAGTGATTCTGATTCAGCAGGCTGAAAAAAAATGCAAAAACTTAGAAATGTAACAAAGTCTTACGTAAATAAAATTTGCAAAGTTATGTGAGATGGAATTCGAATATGTACCTGTCCTACATACAACTTTTTCTTAAGATGCGAGATAATTGTTGGATCATCAGTTATCTTAGTTACACCATAAACATCATATTTGTTGTTTAAATTGAAGCCAGAGACAAAGATTTTAAAAGCAAACTCTCTGTCTAACAAAGTCTTAATCTCTTCAGGATATTCAACTGTATCACCAACCTATATATATAAGGAATAACCAAATAGATAATTATTACAAAACCATAATTAAGGAATTATTAAAAATAATTGTATACTTAAAATCGGTTCCTAAAAATAAGGAATACCGTATTCAAATCAAGCAATTCAGAAGCACTTTTACTAATAAGTTGTGCAACGTCACGATGAAACAACGTAAGCGATACAACACCATTAACGTCTTGCACACGAACCTGAATTTTAAACCTAGAAAAAAAATTTGAAAAAAAAAACAACAAAAATTTATAACTAAGTTGGGTTGAAATGAAAGTAGATTTGTGAAAATTATAATAGATGTTAAAAATATATCCGACCTTGGTGTAGGGTCAACTTTTTTGGCACTACAACTATCATTCAAACACTCGTAAACCTTTTCTTCCTGAAAATCTGAACTTCCTTCACCAACCTGCTTGATTATATAATCAATACTACATTTTTTTGTGCATTTGGGGCATCCCATGTAGTACAGCCAATTTCAGTAAACAGGTGTTTAATAGTACCCAATAATACCAGAGGCTGCGCCTGTATGAATATTATAGTTTGTTACCAAAATAAGATAGTATATGGTATACAAAGGAAATTAATATTAAAATAAAATTATAGTTTTAACTTTATTACAATTTATTATATTTAATTATAAATATCGTATTTAAGTATGAACATTATACTTACATCTTGAATCTCACAAATGTCGCCAATGTTACTAAAAGGAGTGTTATGGACAAATTCATCTTCATCAGAGCAAAACATAGAAGTTCCATATGGTTGAAGAGAAGAGGAAGGATTATCAGCGATTTTCTTACCCAACCTGAGAAAAATAATTACATACATACACATTACATATTTATTGAGACTGTTTATAAAGGTTGTGTAATTCGTATTTAAAAACCTAATAGTACATACCCTATTTTGTAGAGCTTTATATCTTCAATATCTCCATTTATGAAAAGTCGACTAACACGATCTCCAAAAGAGTTAGAAACATACGGTTTTCCTATATAAAAAAAAATTAGGAAAAAATATTTTTTCATTTAATAAAAAAAAATAATAGAGGTTAGAACTTAATATATAATGCAAAATATAATGAATGTATAAATATAATTATAACAATATATAAATAGATTAACATTATACAACCATTATAAAACTTCAAACGGCCAAACTGCATTATTATTATAAATTGTTTCTCTGTTTGATGAGTTGCAACATATTTAGACATCTCAATGGCATAACTATCCCACAACGTTAAATAGATGCGCAAGCCCCTTCACAAAAGTACAAATTATTTTAGTAAAAAATAAATAAAGAATTTATAAAGGTACGTAATTTTTTTTATATATAAAATGCAAAAAAAAATAAATAAATAAATAATACATACTCGATATCTTGAACTTCCATTGTTAACCTCTTTTTATCAGCGACAACCTTTTTTTCTTTATCATCATTGCTAAAGAACTTGTTAACATGTCCAATAACATCTAAGATCAATTATAAAATAAACATTAATTAAAGATAAGTTATAAATTTACTGTGATTGTTTGGTTGTGATTAAAAAAACATTAAAACGAAAATATACCTATTGTAACATATTCATCAACATCCCTTTCCAGAATTCTTTGAAAGGGCACAAAAGAGAAACCAAAATCTGGACCTTGGAAACCATGATATTCGGAAACTTGAGTATTCATATTGAAGCAGAGTTTGTTTGAGTTTGGAGCATACTTGTATTTAGAAGAATAGACCCCAACTCCTGGGTTTATTATAATAAGAGAAGAATTTTCAATCAGAAACCTCTCGAATTTAAAAAACAACCGCTTAAATACATTGGCTTGAATCCTGTCACCCTGTTGATTATAAAAAAAGAAGATAATTGATATACATTAAAATTAAAAGCATCACAATATAAAAAAAATTAATGAAATTTAAAAATAATAGGATGTAAAAAAAAACGTGTGGTTAAGTTTTACATTTTCATCACATAGGATCATTTCAATTGAGTACACATCATTAGGATTGCGACGATCGGGTAGACGCCAAACCCGAATAATCTTTAGCTTTAACGCCACACTGTTTCGGTTTACATGAATTTGGTTAACCATTGTAAACTCATTTGCATCTACAGCAGCCATTGATCTTGTTAACTGGAAAAAAATGATGTAAATAACAAAAGATGACTTCAATAACACAACAAATAAAAATCAAATCAAAATAACTTCGACATTATGTAATTAAATATGAGAAACAGATAGTAACCTAATAATATATCTTTGCGATTACTTAAAGTGGCTCCAACGTGTCTTATTACAATCGTATGTGAATTGGTTTGACTTCTTTATATAGTTATTGAATATAGCGAATAATAGGAAATGGATGTAATGGTGGGCGGTTAATTAGGATTTGAATTAGCATATATTTAAAGATTATAACATTATGTATTGATTCACTTAAGTCAAGGTCAATCATTTATTGATTAAATCGGTTTATCAAGCATTATATAGGTATTGATGTAGGAATTAAATCAATTCAATAATAACAAATAGATTAAAGAGTGGAGGGTAATTAGGAACCGAATTACGATTGAATACATTATTGTTATAAGTTTATGTATTGATTGAATTTAGTCAAAGTAAAGTATTCAAAGCAACACAGCCGTATGTTAAGCATTATAGTTAGTTGTAAGTTGTTTTGATCTATTCAATGTTATTTAACTAATGTTCTTTATATGTTATGTCAAGCATTATATAGGAATTCAATCAATTGAATAATAAAAATCGGATGAAAGAGTGGAGGGTAATTAGGATTCGACTTAGAATTGTTATTATTGTTATAACTTTATGTATCGATTGAATTTAATAAAAGTCAAGCATTGAAATAATTAATGGCGACTTTTAAGTATTATACCTAGTTGTGAATTGTTTTTTTTTATTGAATCAATGTTATTAAACTAAATGAATTTAGCGAATAATAGGAAATGGATGTAATGGTGGGCGGTTAATTATCATTTGAATTAGCATATATTTAAAGGTTATAACATTATGTATTGATTCACTTTAGTCAAGGTCAATCATTTATTGATTATACCTACTTGTGAATTTTTTTTTATTTCTTCAATGTTATTAAACTAAATTAATGTATTGATTACATTTAGTCAAAGTCAACATTGAAATAATTAATGGCGAATTTTAAGTATTATACCTAGTATTGATTTTTTTTTTCCTCATGTTTTATCCAATGTTATTAAACTAAATGTTCTTTACATGTTATGTAAAGCATTATATATGTATTCAATTGATTCAATAATAAGAAATGGATGAAAGAGTGGAGGGTAATTAGCATTCGAATTAACTCTTATATATTATTGTTATAAATTAATGTATTGATTAAATTTAGTAAAAGTCAAGAATTTAAACCATTAAAGCCGAATTCATATGATTATACATATTTGTGATGTTATTTTTTTTATCTGTTGGATGTTACTAAACTAAATGTTATTTACATGTTATGTAAAGCATAATATAGGTATGCAATCAATTCAACAATAAGGAATGGATGAAAGAGTGGAGGATAATTAGCATCCGAATTAGCTCTTATATATTATTGTTATAAATTAATTAATGTATTGAATAAATTTAGTCAAAGTCAAGAATTAAACCATTAAAGCCGAAACTAAAGTCTAATCATAAATTAATGTATTGATTACATTTAGTCAATGTCAAGCATTGAAATCATTAATGGTGAATTTAAAGTATTATAGCATAATCAAAGGTCAAAAGACATTTTTATAATCAGTAAAATTTATTTAAAATAAGTTAAAAAGGGAAATATAATAAAAATACATAAAAAAACTAACAATAAACATACGAGTGTATGGAAATATGTGTTTAATGGAATGAACGAAAAATTACATTTAACATGGATTAATTGATTTGTGAGAAATCAATAACTTCTTGTGTGTCAATCTTGGTAACAAAAAGCCTACGTTTATGCGAACACCATTTGAAAAGGCAGTAGTCTCCAATAGAAATACCTTCTGATTCATGAAAGCATTCGGAGCAATAAACTCAAATATCACGTAAAACATAGAGAAGCATAAATCATGTACAACTTTTGACCATCCATTTGTTAAGCAGAATTCATCATCTATAAATTCTAACAAAACAAACCAAGATTGACCATGGTATGTTGAAACTTTAATGTTGTTGTTTCGTAAGTTTTTAGGTAACAAAAACCTGTTCATGGATTTAGGCAATGTCTGCACAAACACGTAAAAACAAACATTATAATAACAAATAAGGTTTTTTTACTTAAAAAATATTAGAAACGTCATACCAAAACTCGTGCGGAAGGGTCATGAATAACCTTGAAGAATTTGTCACCCTTGTGATAAGCCATATCGAAGTTATGTGTCCTACTGAAATCCTGTTCTTCGTATGCAAAAAACAAACTTTTGTTAGTATATACATAAAGTCACTCATACTAAAAACTGATTTTAATTATCTTCTTTTATGAAATCCGGTATTTTGTTTTTTTTTTTATATACTTGTTTCTTATATTCACACATACTCAAAACCGATTTCAATTGCAATCTGTTTATTAAAAAACACAATCATATATTCAATGATTAAAGCTGAGCAGAATTACTCGCATATCGATTACATTCAAAGCATAGAGTTGATTGTAAAAAGATTATCAAATGGTTTTAATAAAAAAAAAACGATTCTTTTTGGTTTAAACATAATCGAAAAACAATACGATTTGAAAGTTGTTTTAATAAGAACACGATTGTATTTATTATATATGTAAAATGGTTTGAAACATTTGCTTTACGGATTTCAAATGAATCAGAAAAGTCAACCGGAAATCTTGGATGTTTTGTAGCACGCCATTTAGATAGAGGATTCACATTTCTGTTTGTAAAAAAATAAGGATTTAGATATAGGATTCACATTTCTGATTGTAAATAAATAAGGATACAATCTTATTGTTTTTATCTTTTATGTTAGATGATTGCAAACATTATGATGAAGAACATACCTTGCAAAAATGACAATGAGATAGGAAGGAGAAAGGAATTAGTAGGAGAGGAATGAGTAATGAGAAATGGATGTTGACAAAAGTAAATAAAAAGAGGTTTATATAGGTCTTAGTCTTGGAGCTCCATATAGTAGTTGGATCCTTCAAGACCCTCTAAAATGCTAGGGTTCAACCCTAGTGTTTTGGTTTATTATATAGATAGATATGAACATTGGGTTCATGTGTACAGTATATAGAGTTGGAAAACTTGAGAAAATTCACCATATTGATTGTTCCAATAACGAGAGAAAAACCTCTCTCAATATTGACAACTTTCTTTTTCACAACACACTTAACATCCAATGCTATCTCGGGCTCGAGACCATCTCTGGCAGTACGAGTACTGTTCAGGTTGTTGTACTCTAGGAGACAGACCGTCTGAAAGGAGGCGCAAAATTTGTTTTAAGGGAAACGTGTCAAACACATGCCTCAACCAAAATCATCAACATTTTGGTTTTTCATATTCTTGCAAAGAGCTTTCTAACAAGACGGTTCGGTAGAAGTTCTCCAAAGACATTGGTTTGAATCACGATTAGGTACATTTATGTTGTATCTTATTTTATTTATTTAATTTTGTAAACGGTATTGTACTTTGTATTTCCTACGAATAACGAGAGTATCATTATTATATTTATTTACATTATTATTTTCATTAAATAATGAACCTTATTTCCTACAATCTTAAAACAGACTTTGGTGTATATTGTTGATACAATCTAAAAACCTTCTTATTAAAGGATTTTTGGGTTCACGAAAGTATAAAAATATTAATTGTGATTTTTGTTAAAATCTTATAAATAATTTTTTTGGGAAATATATTTGTAGTACAAATCGGATTAATATGTATGATTGGAGTACAATCTTTAATCCAAAATACCGTGTTTACAAAACGAACATTGTGTTTCTTGCTTTTCGAGTTCATGGGTTTTTGTCGCGTTTTGTTGAAATCGATAGTATACAAAACAAATTGTATTTATAATGCTTTTTAAGTACTATTTTTTTTTCTAACGAGCGTATTAGAAAAAATATTTTGTAAACCCATATAGAAACGTTTGGTGAACGTTTTCTATCTAACGAGTGTGTTAGAGATCATTATTTGGAGAAATAGTGATTGCTATCGAATGTATTGAAACACGTTTATTTCTAATGAGCGTGTTAGAAAGATTATTATTTTTGTAAAATAACAAGTTTCAAAACATTTATATTTTCAACCGAGCGTGTATGATATTACTATTATTCTAAAATAATAAGTTTTTTAACCTTTATATTTCCTAACGAGGAAGTTGGAAAATATTATTTTTGTAAATAATAAGGTTTAAAACTTGCGTATTTTCTAACAAGCGTGTTAGAAAGTAAATATTTTAGTAAAATATAATTAGTTTCAAAATGTTGAGAACATTTAGATTTCTAATGGGCGTATTAGAAATTAGTTATGTAATCAACAACTTTTGAAACATGTAGTTCTAACGAGCATGTTAGAAACGACGGCGTTGAAAGAATAACGTGTCATAAAACATATCTAATGAGCGTATTAGAAATAGTATTTACAAAATCGTAAGTTATTTTAAACTTATCTTTTTTTTTTCTAACGAGCGTGTTAGAAATTGATGTTTTGTAAAAGCGAACAACCTAGACGTTTAATTTTCTAACGAGCGTGTTAGAAACGGCTTATTATATTTATATATGAGTCAATAAAATTTTAAACGGTCTTGTAATCATTTATTTCTAACGAGCGTGTTAGAAATGGTTGTACATATATAAACCAATAAGTTTTGAAACGATTTTGGTAATCCTCTATTTCTAACGGATGTGTTTGAAACGGTTTAGTTATATAACCAAAACACCATATAACGATGAGTGTTATCGGTTGTATTGTAACAAGCATGTTAGAAATGGTTAGTTATTGAAACCGAATATTTTTTTTATATATTTGGTACACATATAGTTTCTAATGAGCGAATTAGAAAAGATTTATCATGAAATCCATATACTTTAACGATTTATAATCGTTTATTTTCTAACGAGCGGGTTAGAATCGGGTTTACTATGATAAACTAATTAAGATGATTGGTAATCATTTTATTTATAACGAGCGAGTTAGATGCGGTTTTAAATAATAAAACTATTTTCGAGTTTATGGTCTTGATTTGTAATCAAAGCATAAACATATATAGTTTAATTTTTAAAACAGTTGCAAAAACGAGAAATGTTTTGAACGAATAAAATATGACTTTGCAATTGGTTCGATACTCGTATGAGAAGTATCATGCCTTGAACCATATAATAGTCTTGAGAGACTATTTAGTGAAAACAACTCGATGTTGTTACGGACATATTTACTTGTTTAACTACTTGTAGGTAGTTAACAACTTTGTTGTTTTGAACAATGTATTGAGGGAATACCTCAAAACATGCCACAAGACGATATAATTGCGATTATTTTGTCGAACGATAAAGTGTTTAAGAGAATAACATTTTGAGATTTGATGTTTATATATCCTTATATGAATCTGTCTAAAATATATTTGTAATATATTATATATATAATTTTTAGATTATCGTTTATATTTTTTTAAAACAATCAAGTGATTTAAAATATAATAAACGATAAATATAAAAAGGAAGTGTAAACGATGGTATTTTCTTTCTTTGACGATTTACCTTCGCCGAATTTAATAAGGATATTTATATAACGGGTTATGCAAGTAGTGTCTTACAAGAACACAATGAGCGGGTTGTAATCATGACTTATGCAATTAGTCACATACCAAACATCAAACGTACAACCACATCGTGAGAGAATCATGATGAATGTGGCAAGTATATTTAGATTAAATATACGAAAACGAGATATGTCATCCAATGTTGAGAACATCAACTTGAAAATACACAAATGTGAATTTTCAATATATATATATATAACTTCAAGGATAACTCACGAACCGATTACATAGTTCATGGATTAATGATACTATTCCTAACCCTATATAAATAATTATTTACGGGTTTGTATACTATATTGTGAGAGCATCACAACGAATCAAATCATATCCAAAATAGAGCTAAAATAAATGAGATATCGAAGCTTGAAATTTGTAGGTTGGAACAACCAAAAATGAAAAAATGGATTAAGTTTTGTCCCGTATTGGTGGGATGACCAAACATGAAATGGTATATAGTGAGGAGCACTCCTTGTATATTGTTTGTTTAGCTTAAGCCAAACACAAGTGGGGACCTTAAAGGGTGTGAAGCACCCTTAACTCGCACTCGCACACGTGCGTGCACTTGGCGTGGGCGATGGGCCCAATGTGGCGCTTTGATGCCGCACTTTGCACTTCGCACAGTCACAACGCCGCGAGCCGCTTGAGAGCCGCCTTTGTATTTTTGACCTTGTGCACATGGCAGAAGGTTGACGTAAACCGTAACTTCAAGTGGCGCATGCGCGCAGGACAAGAGGATGTTCAGGTCCGCACGCACAGTCGAGGCGTCAACCTGGTGTGTACAGAGAAGTGGTCGCCCCCATATGACATGGCGCGTCGTCGCATGGGCTACGTACGCGCAAGACTAGGTGGCGTCCTGGTTCGTGCACGACGTAACGGGCTGACTCGATAGCACATGTGGTGTCTAGTGGCTGGCGGGTACTGACGAGCGTTTGCGTGGCGCGCGCCAGCGTCTGGTAGCGGGACGCGCTTGCGGGTCAGTAAACCCAATCTCTGTCGGTTACAAGATTGTCATTACGTGATATGACAGTTACGTTCAACCACTTTAATTCCATTTGATTGCAATTTATAGTCATATTGATGACA
Organism: Ambrosia trifida; assembly: GCA_028751855.1. Taxonomy (NCBI): domain Eukaryota; kingdom Viridiplantae; phylum Streptophyta; class Magnoliopsida; order Asterales; family Asteraceae; genus Ambrosia; species Ambrosia trifida. Next base: position 47,962,674 of record CM054124.1, read on the forward strand.
ATAATAAAAAGGCACTTATGTTTCAATTATTGTGAATATATATATGCTTATATGAACGTTGGGTTCATGTGTACAGTATACAGAGTTTGGAAAACTCTTGACAAAATTCACCATATTGATTGTTCCAATAACTAGAGAAAAGCCTCTCTCAATATTGACAACTTTCTTTTTCACAACACACTTAACATCCGATGCTATCTCGGGCTCGAGACCATCTCTGGCAGTACGACTACTGTTCAGGTTGTTGTACCATAGGAGACAGACCGTTTGAGAGGAGGCGTGGAATTTGTTTTAAGAGAAGCGTGTTAAGCACGTGCCTCAACCAAAATCATCAACATTTTTGTTTTTCATATTCTTGCAGAGAGCTTTCTAACAAGACGGGTCGGTAGAAGTTTTCCAAAGACATTGGTTTGAATCACGATTAGGTATATTTATGTTGTATCTTATTTCATTTATTTAATTTTGTAAACGGTATTGTACTTTGTATTTTCTACGAATAACGAGAGTATCATTATTATATTTATTTTTATTATTATTTTAATAAAATAGTAAATCCTATTTCCGAATTTTCTCTACGAGGTGTAATAGGTTCGTCCCAAGGAAAGTAAACACTTTAGCTTGGAGAATTATCATTGATCGTCTTCCCATTAGAGTTACTTGGTGGATAAAGGCATAGACGTGTCATCTACTCTGTGTGTTTGTGGTCTGAAACATGTTAAATCTTCTAAACATTTGTTTGGGTCTTGTGCCTTGGTGAACAAAGTGTCGAAAAGCATTGAAAAATGGTTTATTGTAGGCATCTTTTGTACATTTTAGTGTTAGAGTAAGTTAATGAATCTTGGGAACACATTTATTATTAATATATATAAAAGAAAATGGTGTTGGTGACGTGGCGTCCAATGGAGACCTCAACCTCCACTTTTTTGTGCCAAGTGGCTTAATAATAGATCTTTTTTGAGGTTTTTGAAGTGTTTCCTTTTTTAACCAAAAAAGAAAAAAAAACACACGTGAAACCCTAAAAATTTCCGTCCGCCTCTTTTACATTCTATCTATCATCATAATAACAATAAACCTAAAAGTTTTCTCTCTGAAAATCACAATCTATGAGGTTTTTGAAGTGTTTCCTTTTTTAACCAAAAAAGAAAAAAAAAACACACGCGAAACCCTAAAAATTTTTGTCCGCCTCTTTTACATTCTATCTATCATCATAATAACAATAAACCTAAAAGTTTTCTCTCTGAAAATCACAATCTATCAACAACGTCAATAACAAAAGTTTACTCTCTCAATCTGAAGATAACAAGCACTTCGATCTTCTTCAATACTCTGTAAGTTATAATAACGTTTGTTCGATTAATTTTTATTTTGATTTTCCCCTGTTTTGATTATTTTCATATGTGGATTATTTTCAGATTGATTCCTACTATCATCATCAATCGTTTAATCGGTAGTAAGTATTTCATATTCATATCTATGATGAATTGTTTGTTTTTGATTTAGATCTGTAATAATGTTCTTTTTTAATTAATTTTGTAATAATAATGATCTATGTTTAATTGTTTGATTTTCATTTAGATCTGTAATAATCGTTTAATCGGTAGTAAGTATTTCATATTCATATATCTATGATGAATTTTTGTTTAGGGTTTATATGTATAGATGACTTCTCAATTTGTGGTTTTCGGTTTTAGGGTTTCAATTTAAATACATACGCGCCTCTTCTCCGCCTCCTAATCCCCTACATCAATTGTTGCTTTCGTCTAATAAAGCGGTCCAGATCGCGAATTGTTTCTGTTCGGTCCATCGCGACTTGAAGCAAACCTGTAAGTTTTTATGAAATTAATTCGTACACTGGGGTCGTATATGATCGATTAATAAAACCCTTAAACAAGTTTGGATAACCATCATTGTTTTGGTCGTCAATTGGATAGTGTCAAGTGATTTGGTGAAGAACAGGTAACAAAAGTTTAAGTCATTTGAAACTGTTTTAATTCCAAAAACTCAGAAGAAGGTATATAGCTTCAGTTCCTATTTCGTAAATTGTAAAATAGTTTTTTTTTAGAACTTCGAATTTAATCATCAGTATCCTCTTTCAAGATATGTTAATTTTGATTAACAATTTTTTTTTGTGGTGAGATTTGGTCGCGCAAAGATGTACCGTGGTACGAAGAGCCTAACATTAACATCTGAAGTGACGCAATTCCATAATTGTTTAAAGACTGGTATAGATACATGAATGCAAAACTTCTGTTTTTCCTTAAGTTTCTTGCTTTTAATCAGTTGTGAACATTGATTAGAGTTCTTAACCTTTTTTTTTTGGCCAGTTTCAGTATTTAGAGTGGTTGAAAATCATATATAAGTAAATAGCGCCTGAGGCGTGAGGCACTTGTGGCGCTTAGGAAAACGCCTTAGGGCCTTCAGGCGGCGCTTCATGACATCTAGGTTAAAATCGGTTACATTGGGGTTCTGTCACACCACGTCTAAGGCGGAAACACGTGGCGCGACGGTTCAAAAGTATTAAGCCAAAATTAATGCAAAGCACAATAGTAATTAGAAAAACGGGCATTTATTCAATGCTAATAATCATGTCAAATTATTCATACATAATTATAAATTGTTTTTGAAATTGATAAAGAGGCTACTCCCTTTATCCCTAAGTCCATGGAATAAAGAGAGGTGACCCTTTTACGACATTCCCAACGCCCAACTTGGAGATATCCCCGACCCTGCTCGCCATGCTAACTTCCATCATTCAATTACCTGAAAGATATGTTTGAAAATCGTCAATATATAAATATTGGTGAGTTCACAGGTTTTAATTTAATAAATCTTTATAAAGTGGGAATATCCTTGTTATGACATTTATAGGAGTTGCAAAGTCCTACAATTTACTTGAGCCTATAACCAAACCAAGACAATTAATAATGCCCCCGCCCCAAGTCGTTACTCGGTATTCCTACGACTTTATTTCAGAATAAGTGCACCCCAGGCATACGCCGATGCATTATCGACGCTATCGATTAGGGGTGGGCCTTGTCAGGCACCAATAGTACTATCCAAATATCCCTTTGGTTTCTCATTCCTGAATAAATGATTATAGTGGGGAGGTCTCAACCCCGAGTGGCGATCTTTACTCAAGTATCCAACCCGTCATACAATCCCAACATATCTTTCCCCCGTAAAAACGTTAAATAGTTTAGAAATGGGGCCGTGAGACTCACCTGTAACTGTGCTCGGCTCAAAGAAAATAGTAAAGTTTGTGATCCCGTACCTACAAAGGTTCTAGGCGTATAAGTCACTTACACCTATGGTGTATGTGCCTTGGCAAGTTGTACACCCAACTTCCCGACCACGTCTTTATCCCAATTCCCGTTTAATAGTTTCGTATCCTAGGTTCAATGGCGATGGATTACCCTTTCCTTACAAGTCATTTATTATTCTCATTAATATTCTTTATGACTTGTACAACATTATACTCGACACGACTCTACCCAACGTATAATTATTTTCCCATTTAAATAATTATACTTAGGATCTTTTCGCTCGATATAAAGTGTTTTCTTATTAACCGACCCGACTTACTTTGCCACATATTTATTTTCCTATTTAAATAAATATGCTAAGTCTTTGTCGTTTGGTAACATAATCTTAACGCCCGACTAGACTTACCACACCGTACATTTATTTTCCCATTTAAATAAATGTACTAGGATCTTGTCGGTATTCACGCGTTCGTAGATATATTTCACCTACTCGTCTCGGTTTTCCCTCTCGCATATCTATTTTCCCATTTAAATAGATGTACTAGAATTTCGTCGGAAACGAGTATATGTACATATATCATCGCGTGGATACTACTTGTTAAGTTCATGTGTCGTTTAGCGTTTTCAATTTGTTACGTTATGTTTCTCCTTTCCCACGAATATTGTTACTACACTTAGGAAAGTGTTACGCACGTTTCACCCTTGTTATATATATTTTATTTCCTTAAAATATATATGTATATTTTTATCTCGACGTAATGGTCTTTTCCTCGTAAGTCCGTTTACGTTGGTTCGTGTAACTAGGTTCGTTAGTTAGCGTTTTTCATATTTATTTCCGTTGCGCGTTCTTATGGAAGTATTGTTCCAACTTCCGATTCCGAACGTTTATTTCTCGGAAAAATATACTATGTACGTTGTGGCTCGACTTGTCCAACTTGTTACACAAAAATGTTTTCCGATACTTTTATATTCCCATTTATATAAAAGTATCCCATTTTTGTACAAGTCTTCCCAAGTCTTTATTTTATAAAATCTTACTTTATAAAATACTTGCGTTACTCCATTTATTTTTATAAAACGTCCATTCTATAAAAATATACTTTTTACTTAAAAATACCCAAGTATGCTACTATTATTTACCAAATTTACCTTGTAAATTATTACTTACACGTTTGACACAATTTTTCCCATCATTGTGTTTTTGGTCCAATAGTTTTCTAAAATATTTATTTTGGTCCCTCGACTTCCAAAGTTGTCATATTAATCCTTTAACTTATACTTGTAGCATTTTTCACTCGATCTTTCCAAGTTAATATTTTTCTTCCACTTTAGTGGACTTTGAAGAACCATTTTCATCATGTTTAGTTGTTTTTACTTCTTTTTACTTTTAATGGTCTTCTAATCCATCCTAGATGTCAATAATATGCTTATTCCATATTTTAATCCAAAACATCAAGTTTTCCCTCATCCAAGTGAGTGGACTTTGAAGATGAAACTTTTTCATCTATGATTTTATAATTCTTTTTAACAACTTTTTGACATTAGCTAGTCATCTTATGATGATTAAATCCACTTTTCTTCATATTCAAGTCCCTTTTCAAAATCTAGTTCTTCTCATCTTCCAACTTACAAATATGTTCTTATTATTATATTTTCTTCAAAATACCACTTTTATTAATAATAGTCTAAGATTTCATCATATTATTATTCTTCCATTTTCATTTTTAATAAAACCCATTACTTCTATAAAACTCATTCTTATTACCCACATTGTACAACTTGCTTTCATAGCACAAAAATATGACATTTTAAATAATAAAACAATGCAAGACTTACTACTAGCTCAAGGCTAGGGAAGACACGATCTTGGATTTTGGGTGAGGTTTAATGTGTTCTTCCAAGTGGGTTATGCTCCAAGCTCTTGAACACACAAGAAAGGGTTTGAATGATGATGAACTAGAGATGATTTGAAGTTGTAAAAATTGAAAGAGAGGTGTTGGTGGGGTGGTGGAAGTCCACGGCCACAAGAAGAAAAGAAGAAGAGTTTTTGTGATTTTCTTCAAATGCTCTTCAAGTGTGCTTATAGTGTTCTTCCAAATCTTGCAAAGATTGTAAGTATCTTGCCTTGGATATTGGAAGATTATGGAAGGATTATGAAGATCAAAAAAAAATCTCTAATGATATTATATGGGGGTGTTTGGCCGAGTTAGAGAGAGAGGGAGGAAGAATGATTGGGTTAATCTTTTTATCCAATCCTTTTACATGCATGCTCATCATTGCAAATGATATGGAAGAGATTTAATAAAAACTCAAGTGAACTACACTCAAGTGGCCCTTTTGGCCGGCCCCTATGGGTGTTTGGTGGGGTCCACCTTGCTAATTATCTCTCCATATTATGTTTAAGTTAGTTCCTTTCGGGTACCGCCCGGGTATTTCTCGAATTTTAGTCGCGGTTTACCTCAATATTAAAATACCGTTAATATTCATAAAATTTTGCCCAGTTAAATTACTGATAATTTATTTCGGTTTTTGTCGGGTGAATTTACGTGTTACGCGCGTATCGGGTGCGGTACGCGCACTTTATTCGTTACCGGGAGATTTGTGCAATAAGCTTTCACGTATGGCTTTGGGTTTCCAAAACTCATAATATTTTGTGAAAATATTATTTATTTTATATTCCGGGTGTCCGGTGTTCGTTTCGCTTATTTAAGTTTTACCGGGTAATCGCCAGTGTCCATACCGGATAGTTTTGCCTGCGCATGATCCTATCATGCTTTGCTATTAAACTTATGCATTCCTATGCATTATTTGGGAATTCCTATCTTTCTAAGGCCTCAATTAAATACTCAGCACATAATTACGGTTAATTACGTTAATCGCGTTTAATTAATTAGTACGGAATTACCTTAATTTTGCCGGTTGTTACATTCTCCCCCCGTTAAGAGAATTCCGTCCCGGAATTCACTTTGAGCTCTCCGGTATAGGGGTCTTCTCGAATAGGGCGGGATACTTTTGCTTCATCCGGTCCAGCCTTTCCCACGTGAACTCCGGTCCACGCTTGGCATTCCAACGCACTTTGACCAATCTGATCTTACTGCGTCTTAGCTTTTGGACCTTCCAATCGGTTACTTCGATTGGCTCTTCGACGAAGTGTAACTTGTCGTCAATGTGGATTTCGTCTGCGGGGATGATGAGGGTTTCGTCGGATAAGCACTTTTTCAAGTTCGACACGTGGAACGTGTCGTGTACACCGTTAAGTTCTTGTGGTAACTTGAGCTTGTATGCTACGGGGCCTACTCTGGACAGGATTTCGAATGGTCCAACATATCGTGGGTTTAGTTTTCCGCGCTTCCCAAAGCGCACGACACCTTTCCAAGGTGACACCTTTAGTAGGACCCTGTCTCCGACTTGAAATTCCAAAGGCTTCCTCCTCATGTCTGCGTAGCTTTTCTGTCGGTCACGTGCCGCTTTGAGACGTTCTCTAATCAGAAAGACCTTGTCCGTCGTTTCTTGAACAATTTCGGGCCCGGTAAGTTGCTTTTCGCCAACTTCGGCCCAACATAGAGGCGATCTGCACTTGCGTCCATATAGAGCTTCAAAAGGTGCAGCTTGAATGCTCGTGTGGTAGCTGTTGTTATACGAAAACTCTACCAGTGGCAAGTGAGTATCCCAATTTCCGCTGAAATCGATTGCGCATGCCCGTAGCATATCCTCCAGGGTCTGGATGGTCCGTTCACTCTGACCATCGGTTTGTGGATGATATGCGGTACTCATGTCAAGGCGAGTACCGAGGGCTTCATTCAAACTTTCCCAAAATCTTGAGGTGAAACGACTATCTCGATCGGAGATGATAGAAATAGGTACACCGTGTTTTGACACAACTTCCTTAATATACAAACGGGTTAGTTTCTCCAACTTATCCGTTTCGCGAATGGGAAGGAAGTGTGCAGATTTTGTCAATCGATCAACGATTACCCAGATCATGTCATGGCCGCTTGTTGTCCTGGGCAATTTGGTAATGAAGTCCATAGTGATCCTTTCCCATTTCCATTCCGGTATCTCCGGTTGCTGGAGCAATCCGGATGGTTTCTGATGCTCGGCCTTGACCTTCGCGCAAGTCAAACATCGCGCAACTTACGCCGCTATATCTCTCTTGAAATTTGGCCACCAGTAAAATTCCTTCAAATCATGGAACATCTTGTCTGCTCCAGGGTGAACCGAATATCGCGAACTGTGGGCTTCGGCCAATACCAGTTCACGCAATCCACCGTACACTGGTACCCAAATTCTATTCATGAAATACAGAGCTTGATCCGCTTTTGACTCCAGTGAATCAACCATCTTCCGCAACCTTTCACCTTTGACATTCTCGGGTTTAAGAGCGTTAGTTTGAGCTTCACGAATCCGGTCAGTCAGGTTCGTGTGGATGGTTAGACCCAAAGCTCGGAAACGCAGTGGCTTAACCCGTTCCTTGCGACTCAAGGCGTCGGCTACAACGTTCGCCTTCCCGGGATGGTACTTTATCTCACAATCGTAATCGTTCAATAATTCGACCCATCGCCGTTGTCGCATGTTCAATTCCTTCTGGTCAAAGATGTGCTGCAAACTTTTATGATCAGTGAAGATCGTACACTTGGTTCCGTACAGATAGTGTCTCCATATCTTGAGTGCGAACACCACGGCTCCTAGTTCCAGATCATGTGTGGTGTAATTCTTCTCGTGAAGTTTTAGCTGTCTGGAAGCATAGGCTATGACCTTCTCTCGCTGCATCAATACACAACCCAATCCCTGATGAGAGGCGTCACAGTAAACTACGAAGTCTTCCGTACCATCGGGGAGTGATAGTATTGGTGCGCCACATAACTTATCCTTCAGCAACTGAAACGCTGCTTCCTGCCTTTCCGTCCATTCAAACTTCTTATCCTTTTGGGTTAGCATGGTTAAAGACTGTGCTATTTTAGAAAAGTTCTCGATGAACCTTCTGTAGTAACCCGCAAGGCCAAGAAATTGTCGTACTTCAGTAGGCGTTCTAGGGGCGTCCCAATTCTTGATTGCTTCGATCTTGGCGGGATCGACATGTATACCCTTTTCATTCACTACATGGCCTAGAAAGTGAACCTCTCGAATCCAAAAATCACATTTTGAAAACTTAGCATAGAGTTTCTCTTTGCGAAGTACTTCGAGGATTAATCGGAGATGATCCTCGTGTTCCTCCTTCGTGCGTGAGTAGATCAAGATGTCATCAATGAAGACAATGACAAATTTGTCCAAGTATGGTTTGCACACTCGGTTCATCAAGTCCATGAAAACAGCTGGTGCGTTAGTTAAACCGAATGGCATAACCAGAAACTCATAGTGCCCATAACGAGTCCTGAATGCTGTTTTTGGCACGTCTTCTTCTTGAATACGCAATTGATGATAACCGGACCTTAGGTCGATCTCGGAGTAGAAACTGGATCCTTGAAGTTGGTCAAACAAATCGTCGATCCTGGGAAGAGGATAGCGATTTTTAATAGTTAGCTTGTTCAGTTCACGATAGTCGATGCACATTCGAAAAGTGCCATCCTTCTTTTTCACGAATAAGACGGGAGCTCCCCAGGGTGAGAAGCTTGGTCTTATGAAACCTTTGTCCAACAACTCTTGCAGTTGTTCAGACAGTTCCTGCATCTCAGAAGGAGCTAGGCGATATGGCGATCGCGCTACCGGTGCTGCTCCTGGAACAAGGTCGATGCGAAACTCGACTTGTCGGGGTGGCGGCAATCCCGGCAAATCTTCTGGGAACACATCTGGAAAGTCTCTGGCTATCGGAATGTCTTCTAGCTTTCGCTCGTCAGCCTTCTTGTCTACCACATGCGCCAAGAATGCGACGAGACCTTTCCTTAGGCACTTCCTGGCTTTCATTCTGGTAATAATTCTCAATGGCGTTCCACGCCTTTCCCCTTGGATCGATAGGGTTTCACCGCTCGCGAGGGGAACCTGAATTACTTTGTCATTGCACACGACGATGGCGCGGTGTGCGGATAGCCAATCCATGCCAACGACTATGTCAAAGCTACCCAGTACGACTGGCAATAGCTCAATGTCAAACTCATGACCACAGAGATCCAACTTACAGTCCTTTGCTACCTCTCGAGTTTCTATAGTCTTACCGTTAGCTAGTTCGATAGAGTATGGTGTGTCTAGCTTACTAGTCTTTAAACCAAGTAATCTTTTAAATTCGACAGATACGAAGCTAAAATCAGCGCCAGTATCAAACAATACTGAAGCATAATGACCATTTAGAGGGAACGTACCAGTGACCACATTAGGGTCTTGTCGTGCGTCACCGGCACCAATCACGAACGCTCGCCCACGGGCTTGGTTGTTGAGTTTGGGGCAGTCCCTCTTCCAATGATCGAGCGATCCACATGAGAAACAGGGCCTCGCTCCACTGTTCTTTGGCGCCCCTGATCTGCAATTCTCTGTCTTGTGCCCCGAACGACGGCACTTACCGCAGATCACTTCGTTCCTGCCCTGATAACCTTGCTTCCCATTATTTCCACGTCCAGTGGCCACATACCCTTTTCCTTTCTTCCCTGAACCTGATGATCCATCCTTTTTCCTTTCATCGCGCTTACGCTTCCCAAACCTTGGCCTATTTCCCTGTTCACTTGACCCAACGACTGAACTTGTACCCAGATTCTTACCCTCAACACTGCTGGACTCAGTAAGTTTCAACCCCGACACTTTCCGGATTAGAGTGCCCATTCGGATGGCGTCTTCAGTGAGGCTCAAGGCGAGGTCGATAGCTTCGCGCATGGTTGTAGGCTTGGAAGCAGTGACCATGCCGCGTATCTGTGGTGCCAGTCCGAAGAGGTACCTTTCCACCTTTTTGCTTTCCGGGGTGACCAGGCGAGGCACTAACCGGGAGAGGTCATGGAATCTGGACGTGTAACCAGCTACGTCCGGTCCAACCATGGTGAGGTTCCAGAACTCAGTCTCTAGCTTCTGCACTTCACTTGCCGGGCAGTACTCGGCGATCATTAGTTCTTTCAACTCCAACCATGATAAGGAGTAAGCAGCATCATCTCCCAGTGTCTGCACTTGATTGTTCCACCAGGTCAGAACTTGGTCCAGAAACAGGTTGGTGGCATACATGACAGCCTGTCGCGGGGTACAGCAGCTAATACGAATCACAGCTTTGGTCTTCTCGAACCATTTGACTAGTCCGACAGAACCTTCAGTGCCGCTGAAATTCAGTGGTTTGCAGTCCAGGAAAGCTTTAAACGTGCAGCCACGTTCTCGTGAGGCCGTTTCTGCAATAATAAAGCAATATTAAATATAAGGTAGGAGTTTCACGAAGACTCCTGTTGTATATACCCGACGTCTTCTTACCAGTAGGGGAGGTTTCGCGTCTGTCGCTCCCGGTTCGGTCTCGCGACCTTTCGGTGCGCGTGGCATTGTGTTCTGCGAGAGCCTGGGCGATACGTCCCGAAACTAGGGTTTCAAGCTCCTCGGGTGTCGTGGGCAGTCTTTCATTCCCACTGTTGCTTCTTGTGGCTGGTGCCATGTTTCTTCAATTAATCAATATCAAAGGTTAATTTCCGACAATCGTTCATACAATATCATCACATATATAGTATAAACAACCACACAACATATGAACCCAATAATCACCATAATAAAATCACGCAATCACAATATAAACAGAACAAGTAATAATAATCGTAGACAATCACAACACATATTTTACCATAACAAAATTTTCATTAATTTCAATACCAAGTACAATGATTTATTCATAATAACAAAAACCGAGGATACATTCCTCATACATTGCTCTTTGAAATACACTAGAAATATAATGTCATATGCCGGCACAATCCCGCTCGGCTAGGCAAAAATGCAGATGGGCGCTATAACCCATGCTGTGCTATCATACTACTACTACTACTACTACTACTATGTCCGTGAGTGATCTCCCAAGCGTCCCTGATGTATCGCTACTGTGGCGGTGGCGGCGGCGGGTGCTGGTACTGGTACTGGGGTGCGCACATGCTAATGGTCATACTGATCGCCATAATGCGATCGTACAAGAATTGGCGATGCGCAAAGTGTGCGTCGCCCGTAAGGCCACAATGAGCATCCATGCTCAGCAGCTCCTCAGCATAATGTGCCAGTGCATCCCTGGCATCAATGATCCTGGCCCACATGAGCTGGGCCTGCTGCTCCATCTGACTCACGGTGCGCTGCACCGTGTCGGTGAGGGTCTGGAAATCTCTCTCCAGTGAGATCACCGTGGACCATGCGGGTCCTGACAGTGGGGCCATCCCGTGGGGCTGCGACGGCCCGGGGATGTCAGTGTACGTCGGCTAGGACGGGCCGACGATATCGGGTATGGGTAGTGGTGTGAAGGGTGGGGCAAAGCCCGGTAATCCAGTGAAGCAGTAGGGTGGTACCTGGTATGGGTCTCCCGCACCTAGAGTATACGGTGCAAATGAGGGTGTCAAAAATGGGGCTCCTGCATCCATAGTGAATGGTGCAGGTGGTGGTGTAGGGTGCATCTCGGGTAGGGGTGGTAGTGTGGGAAAAGTGGTGATGGGTAGTGTCATGGATATGGGTGAGGGGACTATAAGCTCGGCGAGTGGGACCATGAGAGGCTGGGTGACAGCGACCCACTCTGGAGCGGACATCACAGTGGTAGGGGTGGGAGGGATAGCAGTGGCGTGAGCTGCCAGTCCTGCTCGGTGCAACTCAGAACTGCGGGCTGAGCTGCCCTCAAGGATGTGCCCAGTAGAAGCTGGCCCATCCTGTGGTATGGGCTCGGGCATGGTAGGTAAGGTGGCTGGGGTAGTGGTAGCATGCCCTATCATCGGAGCGACGTGCTCCTCCTGGCCTGCTGGTGGGATAGGCACAGCAATGTGCTCCACCGACGCAGTTGACTCATCGTCAGAGTCATCGGATATCCACCCGTTGTGTCCTCGGCAGACAGGCACGAGTCTCATGCCAGAGGGAACGGGGATAGGTGGGGTGGGTAAAGGCTCACGATCGACAGGTGCGCGTCGGTCGTATGGAGACTCGACAGTCTCCGACTGTGTAGGGATAGGTCTCGAAGGACCTGCACAGCCTACAGGGAAGTCCCTGACGGCTCGGATAGGTAGTGCTGGTAGTGGCGCTGCCTGGAATGGCACTAGAGGCAAGTCGGCCTCGGCCATCGGTAGGTCGGCCACGGCGGCCATGTCGTCTCCTGCGGGGGCCCACGCTGGGTCCTCGCTCGGGTCCGTCTCGTCGGAGCTATCTCCGTCGGCGCCCTCCATGGCGGCATCAATATCCATCTCGTCATCCTCGGGATCGAGTATCACCACCTCGATCGGCTCCGCTGGCGGTGCTGGGATGATCTGGAGGCTACTGTCGTAGCTCGGTGCTACGCTCCCTGCGTTCGACATCCTGGCAAAAGAACCGTACTAATATTTAAGTATTATTCGTTAGGTAGTTAAGGCACATGTCTAAGGTACTCTTCCTAACCTTCTAACACGAAAATAATACGCATACTTACCATGGCTAGCTTGGTCGGAATCTCCATATACCCAAATGGTCGTTGGAAAAATTTATTTTATTGCGTTTCGCATTTATTTTGAAAGGTTTTGAACCAAATCCGGTTATAGTTTAGATTTTTTTTTTTTTTTAAATGCTAATTCGCTATAACCTTGGCTCTGATACCACTTTCTGTCACACCACGTCTAAGGCGGAAACATGTGGCGCGACGGTTCAAAAGTATTAAGCCAAAATTAATGCAAAGCACAATAGTAATTAGAAAAACGGGCATTTATTCAATGCTAATAATCATGTCAAATTATTCATACATAATTATAAATTGTTTTTGAAATTGATAAAGAGGCTACTCCCTTTATCCCTAAGTCCATGGAATAAAGAGAGGTGACCCTTTTACGACATTCCCAACGCCCAACTTGGAGATATCCCCGACCCTGCTCGCCATGCTAACTTCCATCATTCAATTACCTGAAAGATATGTTTGAAAATCGTCAATATATAAATATTGGTGAGTTCACAGGTTTTAATTTAATAAATCTTTATAAAGTGGGAATATCCTTGTTATGACATTTATAGGAGTTGCAAAGTCCTACAATTTACTTGAGCCTATAACCAAACCAAGACAATTAATAATGCCCCCGCCCCAAGTCGTTACTCGGTATTCCTACGACTTTATTTCAGAATAAGTGCACCCCAGGCATACGCCGATGCATTATCGACGCTATCGATTAGGGGTGGGCCTTGTCAGGCACCAATAGTACTATCCAAATATCCCTTTGGTTTCTCATTCCTGAATAAATGATTATAGTGGGGAGGTCTCAACCCCGAGTGGCGATCTTTACTCAAGTATCCAACCCGTCATACAATCCCAACATATCTTTCCCCCGTAAAAACGTTAAATAGTTTAGAAATGGGGCCGTGAGACTCACCTGTAACTGTGCTCGGCTCAAAGAAAATAGTAAAGTTTGTGATCCCGTACCTACAAAGGTTCTAGGCGTATAAGTCACTTACACCTATGGTGTATGTGCCTTGGCAAGTTGTACACCCAACTTCCCGACCACGTCTTTATCCCAATTCCCGTTTAATAGTTTCGTATCCTAGGTTCAATGGCGATGGATTACCCTTTCCTTACAAGTCATTTATTATTCTCATTAATATTCTTTATGACTTGTACAACATTATACTCGACACGACTCTACCCAACGTATAATTATTTTCCCATTTAAATAATTATACTTAGGATCTTTTCGCTCGATATAAAGTGTTTTCTTATTAACCGACCCGACTTACTTTGCCACATATTTATTTTCCTATTTAAATAAATATGCTAAGTCTTTGTCGTTTGGTAACATAATCTTAACGCCCGACTAGACTTACCACACCGTACATTTATTTTCCCATTTAAATAAATGTACTAGGATCTTGTCGGTATTCACGCGTTCGTAGATATATTTCACCTACTCGTCTCGGTTTTCCCTCTCGCATATCTATTTTCCCATTTAAATAGATGTACTAGAATTTCGTCGGAAACGAGTATATGTACATATATCATCGCGTGGATACTACTTGTTAAGTTCATGTGTCGTTTAACGTTTTCAATTTGTTACGTTATGTTTCTCCTTTCCCACGAATATTGTTACTACACTTAGGAAAGTGTTACGCACGTTTCACCCTTGTTATATATATTTTATTTCCTTAAAATATATATGTATATTTTTATCTCGACGTAATGGTCTTTTCCTCGTAAGTCCGTTTACGTTGGTTCGTGTAACTAGGTTCGTTAGTTAGCGTTTTTCATATTTATTTCCGTTGCGCGTTCTTATGGAAGTATTGTTCCAACTTCCGATTCCGAACGTTTATTTCTCGGAAAAATATACTATGTACGTTGTGGCTCGACTTGTCCAACTTGTTACACAAAAATGTTTTCCGATACTTTTATATTCCCATTTATATAAAAGTATCCCATTTTTGTACAAGTCTTCCCAAGTCTTTATTTTATAAAATCTTACTTTATAAAATACTTGCGTTACTCCATTTATTTTTATAAAACGTCCATTCTATAAAAATATACTTTTTACTTAAAAATACCCAAGTATGCTACTATTATTTACCAAATTTACCTTGTAAATTATTACTTACACGTTTGACACAATTTTTCCCATCATTGTGTTTTTGGTCCAATAGTTTTCTAAAATATTTATTTTGGTCCCTCGACTTCCAAAGTTGTCATATTAATCCTTTAACTTATACTTGTAGCATTTTTCACTCGATCTTTCCAAGTTAATATTTTTCTTCCACTTTAGTGGACTTTGAAGAACCATTTTCATCATGTTTAGTTGTTTTTACTTCTTTTTACTTTTAATGGTCTTCTAATCCATCCTAGATGTCAATAATATGCTTATTCCATATTTTAATCCAAAACATCAAGTTTTCCCTCATCCAAGTGAGTGGACTTTGAAGATGAAACTTTTTCATCTATGATTTTATAATTCTTTTTAACAACTTTTTGACATTAGCTAGTCATCTTATGATGATTAAATCCACTTTTCTTCATATTCAAGTCCCTTTTCAAAATCTAGTTCTTCTCATCTTCCAACTTACAAATATGTTCTTATTATTATATTTTCTTCAAAATACCACTTTTATTAATAATAGTCTAAGATTTCATCATATTATTATTCTTCCATTTTCATTTTTAATAAAACCCATTACTTCTATAAAACTCATTCTTATTACCCACATTGTACAACTTGCTTTCATAGCACAAAAATATGACATTTTAAATAATAAAACAATGCAAGACTTACTACTAGCTCAAGGCTAGGGAAGACACGATCTTGGATTTTGGGTGAGGTTTAATGTGTTCTTCCAAGTGGGTTATGCTCCAAGCTCTTGAACACACAAGAAAGGGTTTGAATGATGATGAACTAGAGATGATTTGAAGTTGTAAAAATTGAAAGAGAGGTGTTGGTGGGGTGGTGGAAGTCCACGGCCACAAGAAGAAAAGAAGAAGAGTTTTTGTGATTTTCTTCAAATGCTCTTCAAGTGTGCTTATAGTGTTCTTCCAAATCTTGCAAAGATTGTAAGTATCTTGCCTTGGATATTGGAAGATTATGGAAGGATTATGAAGATCAAAAAAAAATCTCTAATGATATTATATGGGGGTGTTTGGCCGAGTTAGAGAGAGAGGGAGGAAGAATGATTGGGTTAATCTTTTTATCCAATCCTTTTACATGCATGCTCATCATTGCAAATGATATGGAAGAGATTTAATAAAAACTCAAGTGAACTACACTCAAGTGGCCCTTTTGGCCGGCCCCTATGGGTGTTTGGTGGGGTCCACCTTGCTAATTATCTCTCCATATTATGTTTAAGTTAGTTCCTTTCGGGTACCGCCCGGGTATTTCTCGAATTTTAGTCGCGGTTTACCTCAATATTAAAATACCGTTAATATTCATAAAATTTTGCCCAGTTAAATTACTGATAATTTATTTCGGTTTTTGTCGGGTGAATTTACGTGTTACGCGCGTATCGGGTGCGGTACGCGCACTTTATTCGTTACCGGGAGATTTGTGCAATAAGCTTTCACGTATGGCTTTGGGTTTCCAAAACTCATAATATTTTGTGAAAATATTATTTATTTTATATTCCGGGTGTCCGGTGTTCGTTTCGCTTATTTAAGTTTTGCCGGGTAATCGCCAGTGTCCATACCGGATAGTTTTGCCTGCGCATGATCCTATCATGCTTTGCTATTAAACTTATGCATTCCTATGCATTATTTGGGAATTCCTATCTTTCTAAGGCCTCAATTAAATACTCAGCACATAATTACGGTTAATTACGTTAATCGCGTTTAATTAATTAGTACGGAATTACCTTAATTTTGCCGGTTGTTACAGGTTCGTAGAAGGGTACCTCCTCGACTCTTCAAATGAGGTTTGCTTTCATGTTTTCTAATGTAAATTTCTTTCATTCTTAAAATAAAGCTTGAAGTTTTAATTATGTTCTTCGGCTCTGAATCTGACTTTGTTGATATACATAGGGACCAACCCACTTTTATACTGGTTTTACCTAATCTATATGCTTTATGTGTAGGCGTGTAGCAACAATAAGAAAGTTATGTGGCTTTATCTTATCTTTGACCATATTCATCATTTGATTGTAAGTATTTTTTTAATTGATATATGAATTGGAATGGATAGTAAATAAACAAGAAAAGATACTAATATGAGATTTGTTTAATGGATGTGTAAACAGTAATATATAACTATACCAAGATAATATTAGACCCATGGCTGAGAGATAATATTAGACCCATGGCCAGATGTGGTATGTTTTTGCTCTTTATTAAAGAAATTATTCTTTTTAATCTGTTTGGTGAACTGTGAAAAGATCATTAAAACATAGTTTACGTTTGTTAACGGTTTTTTTAACTGCGTTTTAGAAGCATACAATCCTTTAGTTTTAGTTTATTGGTTTTCTACCTGGTGTGTTTAAGATGGGAGTTTTAACTGTTTTCGGTGTTCTTTTTATGCAGGCCAAATTACATTTGTGAATAGACATTTGACTGGAGAATTTGAGAAGAAATACGAATGTAAGAATTTGTATTATTTGTTACTTTTTTACTGTATGTAACAACTTTTTGATAAGTTATTTACATAAATGATTGATAATTTTAATATTTATTATCATGGTTAGCAACTATTGGTGTGGAGGTTCATCCCTTGGATTTCTTCACCAACTGTGGTAAGATTCGGTTTTACTACTGCTGGGACACAGCCGGGCAAGAGAAGTTTGGTGGTCTTAGAGATGGATATTAGTAAATACTTTTTATCTAATGAGACTCATGACAGCGTACGACTGTACCCTATTGATGATGTCGGTTTTGTTGCATCTCTTCAAAGACCTAAGTATTTTGAATCATTTGCAGCATTCACGGCCAATGTGCGATCATTATGTTTGATGTTACCGCGAGATTGACTTACAAGAATGTTCCCACCTGGAACCGTGATCTTTGCAGGTTTGTGATCAATTTTTTTTATTTTATTTTTTTGGTTATTGTTGAAGGTTATATTGTATATGTTGATAGGGTGTGTGAGAACATCCCAATTGTGCTGTGTGGAAACAAGGTTGATGTTAAGTTGATGGTTAATTACATTTTTAATCGACTTAAGTCGGTGTTAAATTTGGTTTTTTTCTAATATTCAAGAGTTGTTTTTTGGTACTAATTTCGCCCAACTTACCATAGTTTATCTCTTTTTTCAGTTATCAATCAAAACATTACAAATCGAAGGCCCGAGCTTTTGGAAATCATCTTTGCAAAGGTAGTTACTTGATTAGTGTTCCTATGGCTTTGTTGAAACATGTCTGTATGCCTTTGTAAGACTGTAAGTTTGACTTCTACTTCCAGCTTTGACACTAATATGAATCTGAATTTTTTTTTTCTATTTATGAAAAGTTTGTAGATTGAGTTGAAGTATATAGCATTTACTACAAAACCCAAAATCTAATTTTAGTTTCATGAAGAAATCCATATTATTGTGAAAAAAAAAACAGTTAAGAATTTGACACAGAAAGGTCAAAATACATAAGATTTTTGGAACAAAGTGTAACCTTTGATCATTGTTCAAATAAACCTTCTTTCAATTTTGCATAGATACATTAGTTTTTTAGTCTGCTGACTTCATTATGCCTTGAAGAAATACGTTATTCTCATTGAAACTATGCATTATGTGAGGAACCTATAAGGCACCTTCCTTTGTGGTTTAACTCCACACATTATCAGTTGGGTAACGGGTCAAAATGGTTTTATGTGAACAAATTTAGAAATTAATACTGAAAGCACGCTAGCTAGCTGGCTCTTTTGAATTAATTATAATAATTCTTTTCATCACTTACCATATATTTTTTCATATAGTAATTCTTTTCATCACCTACTATATATATTTTTTCATCACTTACCACTATAGTCATAGTCACTTTTAGGTTTGTATCATATTATATATTACTGATTATTATAAACTCGACTAATTTCATGGCATGTTGTACGCAACATGTGCACACGTAAAATTAGCGTCAACCACTTTCTCATAATGCTTAATGACAAACGACATTAAATATTATTAAATTTCAACCCCGGGACGCTCCCGGGTAGTCAGCTAGTTATAGTATATTATTAATTTGTCACACCCTCAAATTTCCACCTGCGGAGTTCTACCGCGAGGCGTGTGACATACCAGGATCCAAGTCAACGGTCACAATAAACGACGTCTAAATGTGAAACCATACGTAAACAAAACCATGCATAAGTTTAAAACCAACATTCAACAGTGCGGAAGCATGTTAAAGTTTACAAAAGTCATGCATAAATAAACATAAGTTCAAAAGTTCATAATCCCAAAACGTGCGGATGAGACCCTAGACACGAGACGACTCCAGTGCGACCACGTGCGCCTATCCATATGCTGCTACCTTAGCGACCTGAGAAAACATGCTAAAAGAGTCAACATATAATGCTGGTGAGTTCACAGGTTTTAATTAAACGTTTACAGTGATCCTTCAAAAATGTTACCATCACAATTACTACTATGCTTGTGAGAACGCCAAACCAGGCGCAGAATGAGATACTCATACGGGTGAAACCATTACTGACTAAGCCGTGTGTTACCCTTAGTTCCTATGGGCTACCGTCATCGCCGGTAGACCTTGTTTTGTTAGAGACAATATGCACCCGCACGGTCCGACCGTCGAGTGGGGTTTGTCAGTTCCCAATAGCGCTATCCATATTTCCCCGCCATATACCCATGTTAGTGGTTTCAAGGGATTTTCGATGAACCGTATAGTAAGATAAGTAAGCCATAGTATAACGTGATAACAAGTCATAAGTCATAAGAGTTCAACAAGTCATAAGTCATAAAAGAGTTTGTAAGCATGTTTCTCACCCCGAAAGTAAAAACTGTAAAATGTGGGGCCGTGAACTCACCTTAGGTTGCGTATTCCGTTTAAGAGTAAACTGTATGCGTGATATGAGTAAACCGTCTGTAAGATATGATAGCCCCAACTATTGGCGACCTATCATAAGATATGTGTCAAATTAGACTAATAACCCATCGGGTTCATTAGTCCCTAAGTCCAGTCCATGACCATTATGTGTCCGAAAAGTATGTTTGACCGACAACCAGACTACGTAAGACAAGACTCGACATCCCATTGGTGACCCGACAATCCACGTGTTAGATAAATACAAGACAACATGCCACATATGCAATTAAACACTTAATACGCGCAACAGTTCACCTAGTCTAGCATAATATCCGTTTAACGCATAAACAGGTCCGAATACGTGTTACTAAGTCATTGGGTGAATCCCGGGGTTCCTATCATGTTCCTAGGCGTCAAATCATGTTCCGGGATGTTAAAATACGCATACAGCAGCATTACACGCAATTAGGAATCAAACTAGCAATTAGGAAAAGTCAACACGTGATTAGGGCTGGTCAACAGGCGATTATAGGGTCTAATCGCCTGTATATACACGAGTAGGCCTCTCTTATAGGCGAGTAGGCCTCCAATCGCCTATAACATAGGCGATTAGGATCCCTAATCGCCTATAGTGCAGCTGGTATGGTTTTTCGCGCGCCGAACACTCCAAATCAGATCCGAAACATGTAAAAACATCCAATAATCATCCTAACACATTTACAAACATATTCCAAGCAAAACCCCTAAGTTTTTATCATTCTAACAGTCCCGAATGCGAGCACTTTCCCAAAATGGCAACTTAGCATGTAAACATCACATCAACATGCAAGAACTTGCCCTAAATAGCAAATATCCAGATTAAATCACATAACCACGTTGTCCGATAGCATCCTACTGTTCTAGCATCATCCTAGAGCAAACCCTAACATCACACAATCAACAACACACCTCATAACATCCTTAATCATCTAAAATCCTTCAAATGGGTCAAAATATCAAATATCAACAATACACCACCAAAACCGTCCAAACTCCTAGGACATCATTATACTAACTTATCTCAGCAATAAACATCAAAATAACATAAGAACAACCATGATTCAATCCCAAAAATCCTATCTTTAAACACAAATAGCACATATAACACATGTAAAGGTGTGGGTTTGTTTAAAAACGGTTTTAAATGGATTTTCAAAGATAAAAACATTTATAAGTCAGGTCTGGACGTTTAGGGAGTAAAACATAATCATTCAAAGGTTTGGGTTTGAAGAACACACCTTGTAATCACGAGGTAATGATGGAATAAGCTTGAAAATGGTGGTTTTGATGCAAAAACGAGTTCCAGAGGGTGTTTGTGTGTTGGGTTATGTTATGGGACGTCTAGGGTTGCACAAATGATGTTTTGGAGGTCAAGGGTGGTATTTATAGGCGTTTTTGGTCGTCCAGCACGTTACACGCGAGTATGCAGACTTACACGCGATTAGGGAGCCTAATCGCATGACTGTTCATGCGATTGGGGCCTAATCGCATGAACAGTGATGTGATTAGTCCCCTACTCGCTAGTAAGTCCCTCCAATCGCCCCTATACAGGCGATTAGGCAAGCCTAATCGCCTGTAACCCCTGTTTTGGTGTGTTTTGCGCGTTAAACCCCGTTTTAACACATGTTAGCACATATTCACATACCGACAAGTCACATAATGATTGTAAACATATAATACATGATAAATGACACGTTCCCGCCCGATCACCAATTCCCGGGACTCGAGACTTGCGTATGTTAAAACTCTAATGATGTGCGACTCGACTCGACCGACCATGTTATGTGTAACGTATGCGCGACTCGCTAAGGTAGACTTACTAAGTTTTCAAAAGTTAGTTACCGAAAGTTGCCGGGTGTCACATCATCCCCCTGTTGAAAGAATTTTCGTCCCGAAAATTTCCCGAAGTCGAGGAGAGAAAACAAATAAGAAGAAAAATTTTCCGGGTCGTCACATCATCCCCTTGTTGAAAGGAATCTCGTCCCGAGATTCTTTCGGTTTCAACAGTAATGTGTGTCGACCTCTGTGCCCAAGTAACATATCCCCAAAATGCAACAAGTGAAGGTCATGAATCAAACGTGCCAGTAATAACCGGGAAACCACTTTCCCAAATATGAGTATGAGACAAGAGACCCCCGATGAAAGCCTACTGGAGCCTACTATGATCGGTATAACTAATCCACTGGTACCGTCCAAGTAGCATCCCCAAAGGACCCTCATCAACCCAAAGAATGAGAAACAGCGACCAAACCACACAGAAAACACCCGAAACACGGACGCACGACAATGTGGATAAAAGTATGACCAAAGCGTAACAAGAGATAAGAGAGAATACGTACGGGTAACAGTGTCTGGGTCCGCCTGGTTCTCCCTAGCACCAATCACATAAGCATGAGCACGAGTCCACCGGCCACCGCCGTCCTTGTCCCCGTCCTTCCCCGCAGTCTCTGTGCCCCCTTGATTCAACTTGGGACAGCTTCGCTTGAAGTGCCCCGCTTCCCCACAATGGAAGCAACCCTGGTTCCCCTGTGGAGCAGGGGTAGTAACAGCAGCAGTCTGAGTCGTCCCGGAAAGGTTGACCCTACAATTCTTGGCAAGATGCCCTGTCTTCTGACAACGCTCACAGCGAAAGCTCTCACAAGTACCAAAATGATGAAACCCACAACGTCCACACTTAGGGCTTTTCCCAGCATAGCCCCCCTGTTTCTGGTCCGATGCTGACCCAGAAGCTTCAGTCTTCTTCGCTGCCGGTTGTCGCTGAGTCCCCGATGAACCCTTATCCACGCTCTCCCACTTCCTCTTGTTCTCAGCCGGCGCCTTCACAGATGAGCCCCTAGGAGGCAAGACACCCTCAGAAATCTTCAAGTTGGTCATCTTAGTAGCTGACCGCACAGCCTCTGACATAGTAGTGGGATCCCTAGCAGACACCAACCCCGCAATCTCTGGCACCAAACCCGCAAGATACTGCTCTATCCTCCTATACTCCGGTGTAGACAAGCCTGGACACATCACTGCTAGCTCGTTGTGCCTGATCGTGTACTCCTCAACCTCAGAACCAACCATCTTAAGATTCCCATATTCCTGTTCCAACCTCTTAATCTCCTCACGTGGGCAATACTCCTCATTCAACCTACGCACAAAATCCGCCCAAAGCATGGCGTTGGCCTCCCCAAGACCAAGTGTCTGTGTGACGCAGTTCCACCACGTCAAGGCGGCTCCTACAAAAGTCCCCGAAGCAAACTTTACCCAATCCACTGCTGGAGTCTCACATAAAGCAAATACCGACTCCGTCTTCTCCAACCACCTGAGTAACTCCACAGCTCCCTCCGTACCCTGGAAGCTGAGAGGCTGACAATCCTTAAACCGCTTATAGGCAACACCTGCCTGAACTGGAGGAGCAGCAGCACCCATGAAAGTCTGCTGGGCTGCCTGAAAAGCAGCTAGTGCAACGCCCAACTGTTGCTGCATCATCTCATTGAGCTCATCATACGTCATAGTAATGTTACCACCACCTCTACCCCCACCACGGCGTCCACCTCCGCCACCACGGCGTCCACCTGTACGTCCACCAGCGCGACCAGACATGTTCTGCCAAAACATGAGACGAGACACTCAGTACCAATAACAAACCAAGCTACAAGTGACCAACGAACTCAGAATACGGTTACAGCATGACCATTAGTCCGAACACAAAGTCCACCAAGATTTTCATGCATTTCGATTTATGATTTCGTGTGCACCCGAAATAACAAATCGCTCTACATGGTCCCCAAGGCGTGCTCCGAGCTAGAACTTCAAGTCACCCGATAACCACATCCCAGAATGATATAACTAACTCAAAAGATCGATAAGTAAGTCCCCTCGGCTGTAACCCAGAGATGAAAATAAAGCGAAGCTAAAAATAGCCAAGAATGAGATAAGTAATGTGACACTGTATGGTAAGGAGACCGACACCCCGACAAGGTTAGTATGTTTGCCCAAAAGACACGACTCAAATGTATGTGACCGTCTAGTGTGTGTGACTCGGCTATAGTCTAGACTCTACATGCAGTCCTAGTTCACTATAACCATTGGCTCTGATACCAATCTGTCACACCCTCAAATTTCCACCTGCGGAGTTCTACCGCGAGGCGTGTGACATACCAGGATCCAAGTCAACGGTCACAATAAACGACGTCTAAATGTGAAACCATACGTAAACAAAACCATGCATAAGTTTAAAACCAACATTCAACAGTGCGGAAGCATGTTAAAGTTTACAAAAGTCATGCATAAATAAACATAAGTTCAAAAGTTCATAATCCCAAAACGTGCGGATGAGACCCTAGACACGAGACGACTCCAGTGCGACCACGTGCGCCTATCCATATGCTGCTACCTTAGCGACCTGAGAAAACATGCTAAAAGAGTCAACATATAATGCTGGTGAGTTCACAGGTTTTAATTAAACGTTTACAGTGATCCTTCAAAAATGTTACCATCACAATTACTACTATGCTTGTGAGAACGCCAAACCAGGCGCAGAATGAGATACTCATACGGGTGAAACCATTACTGACTAAGCCGTGTGTTACCCTTAGTTCCTATGGGCTACCGTCATCGCCGGTAGACCTTGTTTTGTTAGAGACAATATGCACCCGCACGGTCCGACCGTCGAGTGGGGTTTGTCAGTTCCCAATAGCGCTATCCATATTTCCCCGCCATATACCCATGTTAGTGGTTTCAAGGGATTTTCGATGAACCGTATAGTAAGATAAGTAAGCCATAGTATAACGTGATAACAAGTCATAAGTCATAAGAGTTCAACAAGTCATAAGTCATAAAAGAGTTTGTAAGCATGTTTCTCACCCCGAAAGTAAAAACTGTAAAATGTGGGGCCGTGAACTCACCTTAGGTTGCGTATTCCGTTTAAGAGTAAACTGTATGCGTGATATGAGTAAACCGTCTGTAAGATATGATAGCCCCAACTATTGGCGACCTATCATAAGATATGTGTCAAATTAGACTAATAACCCATCGGGTTCATTAGTCCCTAAGTCCAGTCCATGACCATTATGTGTCCGAAAAGTATGTTTGACCGACAACCAGACTACGTAAGACAAGACTCGACATCCCATTGGTGACCCGACAATCCACGTGTTAGATAAATACAAGACAACATGCCACATATGCAATTAAACACTTAATACGCGCAACAGTTCACCTAGTCTAGCATAATATCCGTTTAACGCATAAACAGGTCCGAATACGTGTTACTAAGTCATTGGGTGAATCCCGGGGTTCCTATCATGTTCCTAGGCGTCAAATCATGTTCCGGGATGTTAAAATACGCATACAGCAGCATTACACGCGATTAGGAATCAAACTAGCAATTAGGAAAAGTCAACACGTGATTAGGGCTGGTCAACAGGCGATTACAGGGTCTAATCGCCTGTATATACACGAGTAGGCCTCTCTTATAGGCGAGTAGGCCTCCAATCGCCTATAACATAGGCGATTAGGATCCCTAATCGCCTATAGTGCAGCTGGTATGGTTTTTCGCGCGCCGAACACTCCAAATCAGATCCGAAACATGTAAAAACATCCAATAATCATCCTAACACATTTACAAACATATTCCAAGCAAAACCCCTAAGTTTTTATCATTCTAACAGTCCCGAATGCGAGCACTTTCCCAAAATGGCAACTTAGCATGTAAACATCACATCAACATGCAAGAACTTGCCCTAAATAGCAAATATCCAGATTAAATCACATAACCACGTTGTCCGATAGCATCCTACTGTTCTAGCATCATCCTAGAGCAAACCCTAACATCACACAATCAACAACACACCTCATAACATCCTTAATCATCTAAAATCCTTCAAATGGGTCAAAATATCAAATATCAACAATACACCACCAAAACCGTCCAAACTCCTAGGACATCATTATACTAACTTATCTCAGCAATAAACATCAAAATAACATAAGAACAACCATGATTCAATCCCAAAAATCCTATCTTTAAACACAAATAGCACATATAACACATGTAAAGGTGTGGGTTTGTTTAAAAACGGTTTTAAATGGATTTTCAAAGATAAAAACATTTATAAGTCAGGTCTGGACGTTTAGGGAGTAAAACATAATCATTCAAAGGTTTGGGTTTGAAGAACACACTTGTAATCACGAGGTAATGATGGAATAAGCTTGAAAATGGTGGTTTTGATGCAAAAACGAGTTCCAGAGGGTGTTTGTGTGTTGGGTTATGTTATGGGACAGCTAGGGTTGCACAAATGATGTTTTGGAGGTCAAGGGTGGTATTTATAGGCGTTTTTGGTCGTCCAGCACGTTACACGCGAGTATGCAGACTTACACGCGATTAGGGAGCCTAATCGCATGACTGTTCATGCGATTGGGGCCTAATCGCATGAACAGTGATGTGATTAGTCCCCTACTCGCTAGTAAGTCCCTCCAATCGCCCCTATACAGGCGATTAGGCAAGCCTAATCGCCTGTAACCCCTGTTTTGGTGTGTTTTGCGCGTTAAACCCCGTTTTAACACATGTTAGCACATATTCACATACCGACAAGTCACATAATGATTGTAAACATATAATACATGATAAATGACACGTTCCCGCCCGATCACCAATTCCCGGGACTCGAGACTTGCGTATGTTAAAACTCTAATGATGTGCGACTCGACTCGACCGACCATGTTATGTGTAACGTATGCGCGACTCGCTAAGGTAGACTTACTAAGTTTTCAAAAGTTAGTTACCGAAAGTTGCCGGGTGTCACATAATTACTCTTCTTTTGTGGTTTGCAAATAGGAACCGCATATTGAACATTCAATTGGTGTCGTAGTTGCAAAACCATTTTTTTACTAGCAGGAACCCGCGCGTTGCGGCAGGGCTGCACTGTGTTTGAAAGAAAAAGGAAAATAGCAGAAGTTGCCAACTTTGAACCCAGGCAACCGCCTCGTCTCATATTGCGCCTGGAAGGAGGCACATGCCTCCCATGGGCTTTTCAAAGACGATTGCGTTGCATCCTCGTGTCCACCTATGAAAACATCTTTAAGATAGATGGTAGACACTTCCCTTCCAGTGCTATCAACTTTCAGGAACATGCTTTTATCAGATCGCATAACACCTAATCAAAATATTAGAATGTTTCAATCTCAGGATTACTAACTATTTACATAAAGAGATATAAGTAGGAGACGCATAATTGATATACATGGCTTATTAGTAACTTTGATGCTATTCAATATTCACTATAGAGGGTTAAATACCATTAAATTCACATCTACTTTTTTTTTTCCAAAATAAATAATAAATGAAAGTCATGAATCTTTTTTTATACAATGAAAATCCTACTTCATCATGAATCCACATATGCTCATTTTATATGAATAAAACACATGGTAGTTATTTTGTGAATAAGAACAATCCAACCATGTAAGAGGTTTAAGTAGGAAAACTAAAAAGAGATGGCTGAGATTCAAAATACAAATGCACATCCACATCCACATCTACATCTACATCTACATCTACATCTACATCTACATCTACACTATATAATAAAAGAAAACACATGAGGGACACATGGCACTCCCTCATGAACTCTCTCATTTTATTATTTAATTTAATTAATACAATAAATTCAAATTTAATTATAATAATTGATTTGCAAAAGCATATTATAAATTTATTAAAATGAATTTCATTAATTGTATTAATAATCATAGTTGTAACTGAAATCATTAATAAAAGAAAACACATGATTCTTTTTAAATTATTTGATATGTTATTCTAAGTTTAAAATTAAGTTTGTTACAATATTTGACAAATGATTATTAAGTTTTTTTTTATTTTGGTTATTGTTTTAGATGTTAAACCATGCTCAATAAAATACATATTAATTTTAATACTTAAAATTCAAAAGTCAAATAAACAAATTAAGAATAACGCAATTCAATTAATCAAGCTTTTTTGTGAGACTTTCATGTTGTTCAAAAAAAAAAAAATCAATCAACATTAATCGATTTCTATCTATAGTAACAAAAGACAACACATGGAGTACATAGAACTCCATCACAAATCCTCCCATTTTATTATTTTAAACAATACATTTATTTTAATTTTTTTCTTTATTTAATAATTATTACTTATTCAGTTTTTATTTTTTACAACTATAATTATTAGTATAATTACTGGAATTCAGTTTAATATGTATATTCTATGTTTTTTGTAAATCAATTAATATAATTATATTATAATACAAAATTAGAAATAAATTATTAGACATAATTTGAAAATGTTTATGAACTAACAAAAGTAATCTTTATTAAAAATTATTTATTTTTTTAAGATCACGTATTTATGTGTTATTAAATTTAAATCATGTACCTTAAAAACATGTTTTTAATATGTGGTCTTTCACTCTAAGTTTAAAACTATATTTCTTACAATATTCTGAACAAACAAAATAAAACAAATCAATTCACATGAATTAAATATTTGATTTAATACAAAACTAAATATGTTTGGCTAT
Organism: Ambrosia trifida; assembly: GCA_028751855.1. Classification (NCBI taxonomy): domain Eukaryota; kingdom Viridiplantae; phylum Streptophyta; class Magnoliopsida; order Asterales; family Asteraceae; genus Ambrosia; species Ambrosia trifida. Next base: position 47,991,031 of record CM054124.1, read on the forward strand.
TTTCGTATTATAATACCTTCATATATAAAATGCATTTTATTTATGAAAAATCATTATTTGAAATCTTCATTGACTTTGTTTTTTCAAGTTACTTCAATAGAGAAATGCAATATCATAGTCTTTTCATTACTAATTCGGTTCAATCTTTATTTTCATGCTATTAATTCACACATTCTTTTATTATAATATAGTAAAATTGAACCAATAAAGGTCATTATGTTTAAGGACCTTGATGTTAGAAAAAAAAATGATTAGTCACTCAAGGCTAGAAATACTTTGGCTTTGGAATAAACTTGATGTCAAATTCCAAAATGAACAATACTCGATTGGGATGGTTTAACGGATGAGGAGATACTTTTAAATTAATTTCATTTTTTTATATCCTAGCTTAAACAGATTTACCTTTATTTCTTTTTTATTTTTTTTGGTTTTGTTGTACTTGCTGTCTTATAAGGTAATAGCCACGGTATGGAAGATATATTTTGGAATGTTTGAAAAAAGTTTTATGTGAATAAAAATGTTTTTTACAATAAATCATTTAGGGGCTGATGAATATTTAATATTTTTCGATCGTAAAGGCAACTTTTTTTATTTTAAATAAAATATGTAATCTAATTTTTCTTAATTATATTTTAAATTTATATAATTTAAATTGTTCAACCCGTGTATCACACGGGTACATAACCTAGTATAGTATAAATGCTAACAATCTCAGAAATTGTCACACCCTCAAATTTCCACTTGCGGAGTTTTACCGCGAGGCGCATGACAAACCAGGATCCAAGTCAACGGTCACAATAAACAACACTATATGAAATACGTAAACTCAAAACTTGGTTATCAAACCATTAAACCATAGCGGAAGCATTTAAAGATTTAAACAACTACAAAACTGTGTTCCAAAGTATCCAAACATTTATTTAAAATATGCTACTAAGCCTAGACGCCAATGCAGACCCGTGCGCCTAGTCCAACCGATGCTACCTTAGCGACCTGAGAAAAACATGCCAAAAAGACGTCAACATATATAATGCTGGTGAGTTCACAGGTTTGTTCAATATGTTACCAAAATAGTTACCAAAGCGTTACCATGTCCATACTATACCAATGTTACCAAGTACGCTAGCTAGGCGTATGTTTTATTACTACTACGATTAGAAAACCATTACTAGACACGTTTAGCAATGTTTAGCAATGTTCAGCCCGAATGTTTAGCATGTTACCAATGTTACCAGTTCGAGACAATATGCACCCGCCCGGCCCTCCAAGCCGACGAGTGGGGCAGGTCACGCCCAATAGATCTATCCACACTTCCCCCATTGTGCATCCCCGCACATTCATGGTTTTCCCCGGGACTTTAAAAGATCGTATAGCAATGCAAAGTTAAAACCATAGTATGACATATGTTACCAAAATAGTTTAGCGCATGTTTTCTCCCCCAAAAGCTAAAGCAGGTAAAAGTGGGGCCGTGAACTCACCTTAGATTGTGTTCTTCAGTAAATAGTAAAGTGCCAAGCCCTTGATAATCCCACTACCGGAGATCTATCAAAATGTTCACATAAGTGTTCCGACTAATAACCATAAGGTTATCTAGTTCCCGATTGTCCAGATCGTAACCAAGTATATTTTTCCCAAAACGCTTCAAAAACATCCGAAAACATTATCAAACACTGCAGTCAAGCATGAATAACTTATCCCAACAAAACCCCACCAATTTTGCCCCAAAACCTATCCGTTTCAGCCCTTTCCCAAAATGGCAAAGATTATGGAAGTGTCACATCATGCATGTAATCTTTACCCAATTTGGAAACTTTTCAATATCAATCCATAATCATCTAAAAATGCTCAGTTTATCATGTAATCAAAAACCCCCAATCATTTTATTGATAATACTAACATGCATCAAGCCCTAGATTCAATAAAATTCCCAAATTAGACTTGATATCATCATCTATCTAATTATAACCTTTGGTACTCCTAAACAATCATCAATAGCAGCCCTAGATCATGCTTCTAGCATTAGCACAGCAGCAAATCATTAAACAACACATAATATCACATAACACATAATTAACATATGTTTATTGATATGAAAACCTATGTTTAATGACAGGGTTTAGGTTTAGAAAGATGTTTAAAAGGTTTTTATTAATAAAAACTTCCTTAGGACATATCTGGACATTTAGGGTTAGATAAAAACGAATTAAAATACTTGAACAAGGTTTAGAATTAAGAACACACCTTGGATTCTTGATTAGATGTTGTTGATAGGTTAGATTATGAAAAAGAAGAGCAAAAACTCCTTCCTTAGTGATTAAAATCGTTTGAGAGTGTTTTGAGACGGTTAGGGTTTGTGAAATGGTGAAAAATGACAAAGTTTGGTATTTATACTAGTCCACATTCGCCCCTTTTACCTGGGCGAATGTACCCACATTCGCCCCTTTCACAGGGTCGAATGTGCATGTTCTGATCGAATGAAACTTTTTCATTTCCACATTCCAGGTTCGCCCCTTTGCTAAGGGTCGAACCAAGATTATTTTCCAGGTTCGCCCACTCGATGTGGTCGAACCAGGACTTATGTTTTTCTAGTTTTCCAATTTGTCGTGTTTAACGCATTTTAACGCATCCTAACACATGAACATGCAACCTTAGTCTATGTTTAACATATTTAAGCATGGATGATTATCTACACATCGTTTAAACACGTCTTTGCATATAATCCACCATATAACAATTAATCCACACACAATACTTAATTAGTTTATGTAATTTCACCAACAACAGGACCCGGTACTAGTGTATTCCCAAAACGACTCCCAATGATCCTCCAGATCATTGAACCCTGGACAATCCTAACTTGACCCGACTCAACTAACCTAGTTAAGTTCGTTTATAAATGTTTCCCGCTAAGGTAGACTTAGGTGTTACTAAAATGTTTAAGCCAATTATGTCGGGTGTCACATCATCCCCTCGTTGAAAGAATTTTCGTCACGAAAATTACACGAAGCCCAAAAATGAAAGAGACGGAAAGAATGAAACGAAAAGAAAATTTACCGGATGTCACATCATCCCCACGTTGAAAGGAATCTCGACCCGAGATTCATTCAGCTTCAGCAGTAACATGCCTAGCTTCGAATGCGCGTTTCGAAAAAGGATGAGGATGTTTAGCTTTCATCTGATCCTCCCGTTCCCACGTGAACTCCGGTCCACGATTCGAGTTCCAACGAACTTTGACGATGCGGATTTTACTCCGACGAAGGCTACGAATCTTGTAATCGAGAATCTCGACAGGTTCCTCCACAATGCGAAGACGATCATCAACCTTGATCTCTTCCAGTGGTACAATGAGAGATTCATCAGCCAAACACTTCTTTAAGTTAGACACATGGAAGACGTTGTGAACACTACCGAGCTCCGCGGGTAAGTCAAGTCTGTATGCCACCGGCCCAATCCGTTCCAGGATTGCGAACGGTCCGACATAATGAGGGTTAAGCTTGCCACGCTTTCCAAAGCGTATGACGCCCTTCCATGGTGAAACTTTCAGAAGTACCTTGTCCCCAACCTGGAACTCCAAAGGTTTGCGACGGCGATTGGCATAGCTCTTCTGACGATCCCGCGCAGCAGCCAAACGGTTACGAATTTGTACGATTTTCTCCGAAGTTTCGTACACCAGTTCCGGACCAGTGAGCTGGCTCTCGCCCACCTCGGCCCAACAAAGAGGTGATCGACATTTCCGTCCGTAGAGAGCCTCGAACGGAGCTGCCTTGATACTAGAGTGATTGCTGTTGTTGTAGGAGAACTCTACCAACGGTAGGTGGATCTCCCAGCTTTTGCCAAAATCGATAACACATGCCCGAAGCATGTCTTCCAAGGTTTGAATCGTCCGCTCGCTCTGTCCATCAGTTTGCGGATGATAAGCCATACTCATATCCAACTGAGTACCCAAAGCCTTGTGCATAGCCTTCCATAAACGCGAAGCAAAACGAGAATCACGATCAGAAATAATAGAAACAGGCACCCCGAGCCGAGCAACCACCTCCTTAAGGTAAAGTCGAGCCAACCGCTCGAGTCCATCGGTTTCCTTAATAGGTATGAAACATGCCGATTTTGTCAACCTGTCAACAATCACCCAGATCATATCGTAACCACTTGGTGACCTTGGTAGCTTGGTGACAAAATCCATCGTGATTCGCTCCCACTTCCATTCTGGAACCTTTGGTTGTTGCAGGAGACCAGACGGCCTCTGATACTCCACCTTGACCTTGGCACAAGTCAAGCATTTGCTGACATATGAAGCTATATCAGCCTTCATGTTTGGCCACCAATAAAGTATCTTCAAATCCTGATACATCTTATCGGAGCCAGGGTGAATAGAATACCGGGATTTGTGAGCTTCATCCAAGACAAGCTCGCGTAATCCCCCGAACAAGGGAACCCAAACACGTCCCGCAAAATAGTGTAATCCATCGGTCCTGAGTTCAAGATGCTTATCAGCACTGTGCATAGTTTCAGCTTTAAGGTTTTCCTCCTTCAAAGCTTCCAACTGTGCAAAACGGATTCGGTCAGGCAATGAGGAATGAATAGTGAGCTGTAAGGCTCGAACACGACGAGGATTCACAGACTCCTTCCTGCTCAAGGCGTCCGCCACAATGTTCGCCTTGCCAGGATGATACTTGATAGCACAGTCATAATCGTTCAGGAGTTCAACCCAGCGACGCTGCCGCATGTTTAGCACCTTCTGGTCGAAAATATGCTGAAGACTCTTGTGATCGGTGTATACTTCACACTTGGTACCGTACAAGTAATGTCTCCAGATTTTCAACGCAAAGATCACCGCACCCAATTCCAAGTCATGAGTAGTGTAGTTCTTCTCATGAACCTTGAGTTGACGAGAAGCATAGGCAATAACCTTCCCGCGTTGCATTAACACACAACCGAGACCACGAATAGAAGCGTCACAGTACACAAAGAAGTCATCCGTACCCTCAGGTAAAGACAAGATAGGTGCAGAACAAAGTTTAAGCTTCAGCATCTGAAATGCTGATTCCTGTGGTTCACCCCAGTCAAACTTTCGGTCTTTCTGGGTAAGAGTGGTGAGGGGTTGAGCGATCTTCGAAAATCCCTCAATGAAACGACGATAGTAACCTGCAAGACCTAGGAATTGCCGCACCTCAGATGGCGTCTTTGGTGCTTCCCAATCTTTAATAGCTTCGATCTTAGCCGGATCGACATGAATCCCCAGTTCATTAACCACATGCCCTAGGAATTGAACTTCACGCAACCAGAAATCACACTTTGAGAACTTAGCATACAACTGCTCCTATCTCAAAAGTTCCAAGACCAACCGTAAGTGTTCCTCATGATCCGTCTTGTTCTTAGAATAAACCAGAATATCGTCAATAAACACGATGACGAACTTATCAAGGTAAGGTTTGCAAACGCGGTTCATCAAATCCATGAACACCGCCGGTGCGTTAGTGAGACCAAAAGGCATGACCAAGAACTCAAAATGGCCATAACGAGTGCGAAAAGCAGTCTTCTGAATGTCAGCTTCCTGGACGTGCAACTGGTGATAACCGGACCGCAAATCAATCTTTGAGTAGTAACTAGAGCCCTGGAGCTGGTCAAAGAGATCATCGATGCGAGGGAGAGGATAACGATTCTTGATGGTCACTTTGTTCTACTCACGATAATCAATACACATGCGAAGACTTCTGTCCTTTTTCTTCACAAACAAAATAGGAGCTCCCCACGGGGAAGAACTCGGTCGGATGAAACCCTTTTCCAAGAGTTCCTGCAACTGGCTGGACAACTCTTGCATTTCGGGAGGTGCAAGACGATACGGAGCCCGGGCAATAGGAGCTGCGCCCGGAGTAAGATCAATGCCAAACTCAACCTGACGATGGGGAGGAAGATCAGGTAAATCATCAGGAAACACATCGGGAAAATCACGATCCACCAGAATATCCTCGATCTTCTTCTCATCGTCAGTCGAAACGTTAACAAGTGCCAGAATGGCCGAACAACCCTTCCGAAGGTACTTACGGGCTTTCATGCTAGAAATGATACTCAGCATAGTACCGCTTTTCTCGCCACGAACCGAAAGAGTCTCTCCATTAGGGAGAGGGATCCGAATAATCTTATCGAAACAAATGATCTCCGCACGATACAACGATAACCAATCCATGCCGACAACGACATCAAAACTACCCAGGGGTACCGGCATAAGGTCAATGGGGAAAGACAAACCCGACAGTTCCAAGCGACATTCCCTAAGGGTGTGCGTCGCTTCGATTTTCTTACCATTAGCCAATTCTATTAAGTACTTAGCCTCTAAAGGTGTGGGTACTATATCTAGCAATCGACTAATGTCCACAGATATGAAACTCTTATCGGCACCAGAATCAAACAAGACAGAAACATAGCGATCATTAAGAAGGAACGTACCGGTAACTGTGTCTGGATCCTGCCTAGCCTCTGCGGATCCAATGACGAAAGCACGTGCAGTCCTGCCTCCGCCCCCGTTGTTCCCGTTACCGTTCCCGCCCCTCCCATTATCACCCTGCTTCAGCTTAGGACATTCACGCTTGAAGTGTCCCGTGTCACCACAGTTATAAGACCCCTGCTTTCCTGGAGTCCCCTGAGCAGCAGGAGTAGGAGTAACAGCAGGAGTCTGAGTTGAGGTAAGTGTCACCCTACAATCCTTAGCAAGATGCCCCAACTGATGGCACCGATGACAGCGAGCCCGATCACAATTCCCAGAGTGGTGATAACCACACTTGTTGCACTTGGGATGCTTCCCAACATACCCTCCCGACTTCTGCCCCGAAGAAGACCCAGACGAATCAAACTTCTTCGCCGGCTGAGATGGCGCTGGCACGGCACTCTTCCCCACATTATCCCACTTCCTCTTGTTCCCATCCGAACCCTTCACAGTAGTACCTTTAGGAGGCAAAACACCTTCTGCCACCTTCAAGTTAGTCATCCGATGAGCTGATCGAACAACTTCAGCAAGAGTGGGAAGATTCCCAGCAGCCACCAACCCTGCAATCTCCGGTACCAACCCAGATACGTAGTGCTCAATCCTCCTATACTCGGGTGTGTGTAAATCAGGGGACAACACCGCTAGCTCGTTCCTCCTTACAGTGTACTCCTCAATCTCGGACCCGACCATCTTGTAACTCCAGACTTCATGTTCCAACTTCTGTACCTCCTCCCTCGGACAGTACTCACTCCTCAACAGATGCACAAAATCCGTCCAAGGCATAGCAATAGCCTCCCCCAATCCCATGTTCTGGGCAGTAGCATTCCACCACAACAATGCAGGCCCCTCGAATGTCACACAGTAGCATACTTAACCCGATCCCCAGCGGGACAGTTACACATAAAACTTGTGTCGATGGTATTTGTAAATACTAAAACTTCCCTTTGTATAAGATCCAACTTCAAAAAGTGTAACAAATATGGAGAAGTTTATCTCTTTATTTAACATAGAAAAGCTTGGGAGTAGAAATAATTTTGAGAAGAACTAAAATATATGGAAAAATATATGGATGTTTGTTCTTAAATTAAAAAAAATGGTTATATGTATCAAGAAACTCTTCCTAATTAAAAGACTTAATTTGCATTAAAACCCTTTAAAAACCTTTTACAAGTTTCATTCTCAATTTATTATTCTTCAAGTGCCTTAATAATACTTACATTGATTGGACACAAAATTATAATATAATAACCTTTATTTATGAAAACTTCTTAATTTCACAATTAACTATATAATTATATGTCTAAATATAATGATAAAAAAACTTCTTAAAGAAAACGTAGCATTTCAAATAATTTAGTTTAACCAAATTAATATTTGTTTATTTAGTCTAGTCACTTTTAAAATTTAGAGTGTTACAACACTACCCCAAACGTTACGGAAAAAAAAAATATGGTTTATGCGATTTTCAATTATGGATTATTATCACTTTAGATCCCCCAAAGTTATAATTAACTTATTAGAAAATTTGTGAATGTTACAACACTAATATGACAAATGGTTAGGTCAAATCAGACTCTGTAAGTTATAAAGTGTGTGCTCATTCCACTAAATTGACAGGTGAAGCTGACAGTCTATTGGAACAAAACATAAATCTGTTAGACCAAACTGAAAATGAAAAAGAAGAAAATGCTCTTTGAAAACATAAAGCATTGGGTTTTCACTCTGAAATCAAGGCTAATGAAAACGATTTGAATAAGCTGAAAAGCAAAGTTAGTGAACAACTTCAAATAATTGGTCTAGCCAAGGTTTTGAAGACCGGATCGGACCGGCCGGTCCGACCAGTTTAACCGGGATTTGCAAGGTTTACTGGTCCGGTCAAAGCAGATCGTCAACTTCACAAATAACTGGCCGGTTCGTTGATTTTCATAGTTCGGTGAACCGGCCGGTCAGGCCGGTAAGTTTGTTTTTTGCTTGTCTTCTTCCTCCTTGAACATCGATTAACCCAGAACTAACAAACCCTATCACTTTCGTGACAGAAACGTTAAATATTTTTCATGTTCCAGATCTAAGTGTTGTGTTTCAAGGGAGGGTGATTCATCAGGAGGCTTGATTTTCAACGCTTAGATTCTGTTTAAAGGTTGATTGTGAGGTAATTGGAGACTTGTTTATATTGTTTGGTGAATATTTAAAGGGTTTGATAAAGAAGATGAAGAAGATGAAGAAGAGAGATGTAGGGAGAATATCATGGGTTAGATCTGGTTTCTAGAGGAAAATGATAGCTTTTTCCAGGGGACGTGATGAACGTTGGTTTTTTTAGAGGAAAATAATTGCTTTTTCCAAATGTTAAATTGTGAAAGACAAGTATTAGGTTGTTGTGGTGAGTTAGTACGTTGTGGTTGGAAGTTGTATGTGTGTTGTAAGTTGGAGGAAATAGATGAATAAAGGGGGAGACTTGTTGGAAAAAAATGTTATATAGTTACGTCATCCGGTTATTAAATCCGATCGGACTGGTCTGACCAGTGAACCAGTAAGTCATCCGGTTTGATGTCCGATCCGGTCCTGAAAACATTGGGTCTAGCTTATGAAACTTTGGAGGAAAGAACTAAAGTGGTTTATGAAAAATAGAAAGGGTTGGCAGATACTTAGGTCAAGATTGTTGAGGTGAACAAAAATTTAGAACAATTTAGAAACTCATCATTTGTCCGGAACCATATGTTTAGTTCTCAAAATAAATCTTATGACAAAAAAGAATGGGGGTATAATGAAGTACCTCCACCCTTTAATGAGAACTCTGCCATTTGAGAAAGAGCTAACAGATTATGATTACACTGCATATGTTGTAGTAGATCCAAAAACTGTCAATCTTTTGGATAGTTCAATATGAGACAAGATAGAGTCATGTGGGTCAAACAACAGTCATCAATAAATGGTTGATGATGCTAAAGTCAAGAAGAACAATAAACATGAAAATGTCAGTAAAAATAATCTGAAAACGGAGCTTAAAAAGTTTATAAATTTAAGGGTAACGATTGATGATAGTGAGTTCCTAATGAAGTATATTGCTCAAGTAAAAATTGAAGATGTTTTTACTAAAGTTGTTTCAAATGTGATCTTAAAATCTAAATCGGCTATTCCAAAGTCAACCCCTCTAAAACAAACAAAGAAAGTTCAATCTGTAAAAGGAGGTAACATGAAGTAAGAGACGAAAATTATAGGGACCGGGTCAAATGGTAAGCTTGTTAAAAAATAAAAAGAATGAAAAACTTAAAGGTAAACATACTGAACAATGTTTTCACCCATATCCTCTCAGTCAGAAATAGCTGAAGCGTCTAGTCTAAAAGCTTCACAAAAGAAAGCATTTAAGAAAAGATTAGGTTTCAAATGTCAGAACAAAGGGCATGTAGCTAGTTATTGCCCGTTTAAAAGGATAAAAAATCTAGTGATGATGTAAAGGAAGTTAAATTGCAAGTGTAATTGGTTAAGTATGAGTCTAAAAGACGTAAGTCACAAAAGAAGTGCGTTTCAAAGAAACTAGGGTGGTGTTTGTTTTTCTCCCAGAAGCACTTCTGACCTCTTTTGTCTGCGCCGCGCAGACGCGGGCAGACGTTTGGGGCGGGCAGACTGTTTATTTTTCGGAAGACATTTCACTCCAAAAGCTCTTCCTGACCTCTTCTTGGTGCAGACTTGGACCAAAGTCTTCTAAGGTCTTCAAAGGTCTTCTCCTCTTCTCTTCTCCTCACCCACCACCACCACCACCACCACCACCCACTACCACCACCACCACCACCACCGTCACCCACCACCACGGTGCACCACCACCACCACCCACCACCGTCCACCACCACCACCCACCACCGTTCACCACCACCACCGTCCATCACCACCACTATCCACCCACCACCACTACCACCACCCACCACCACCACCCACCACCCACTACCACCACCACCACCACCACCGTCCACCACCGTCACCCACCCACCACCACCACCACCACCTAGCATCGTCCACCACCACCGTTCACCACCACCACCGTCCATCACCACCACCGTCCACCACCACCACCCACCACCACCACCACCACCCACCACCACAACGGTCCACCACCACCACCACGGTCCACCCACCACCACCACTTCCACCACCCACCACCACCATCACCCACCACCACCATCACCCACCACCACCATCACGCACCACTACCACCACCCACCACGGTCCACCACCACCACCACCACCCACCACGGTCCACCACCACCACCACGGTCCACCACCACCACCCACCACGGTCCACCACCACCACCCACCACGGTCCACCACCACCACCACCCACCACGGTCCACCACCATCACCTACCACCGTCCACCCACCACTACCACCACCCACCACCGTCCACCACCGTCCACCACCGTCCACCACCACCCACCACCACCACGGTCCACCCACCACCACCACCACCACCGTCTACCACCAGACTACTGTAAAAACTCAGTTTATTTAAATTTAAGTTTATTTCAGCAGCCTGCAGACGTTAACAAACAAACAGTCTTCTTCTTGCAGACTGCAGACCTTTGGTCCACCTCTTCTCCTGCAGATGTCTGCAGATGTGGTCCGCAGACTGCAGACCTTTTCCTGCAGAAAAAACAAACAGCACCTAGATGGAGTTGCTAAGGATGTAAATGGGGTTGGTATAGATAAGAATGAAGTACCTTATTTTCAAAGAAATCAACCTAGATTTCCACCTGAGACTTCAACATCAGGACAATATGATAGACCAAGAAGTCAGTCAACAAATTCTAATCACTATAATGAACAATCAAATAGGTCTCACAATCAAAATCAATACCAAAACTATGGTAATCAAAATTGTCATGAAAGAAAGGAATTTACAAAATCAACATGGAAATACTTAAAGAGATGATTATAGGAGTTTCCATAACTCAAATAATCAGCCAAAATTTATCAAAATCCAGAGTACGATAATATGAGTGGAAATTATTCAACTAATAATTATCAAATGTGTTCAAGTCCAAGGGTTTGTAAAAATCCACATGACCAAAGACCCAATGTTCCAATTATCAAACTCTTCCAACAACGAACAATACATCCAAATAACCTGGTAGGCGTAATGGATATTTAAAAGAGTTTACTTATGTTGATAACTCTAGATGATCCAAAACTGCAATGGTTTAGATCCCATTTCCTAACTAACTTCTTGTGTGAGTGCGGGATGACTATGGAGAGTTGTTGATTTGTTGGTCAGTGGTTTATCATGTAAAGCATTTGAAGTGAATTTTAGGTTACAAATGGTAACGTATCATTTACTTCCATGATTATGTTAAAAATGCACTTTAATTTTTTATCACCTAAAAAGTATGATGATTCTAATTTTCACTTTGAAAAACTTTTTGTCAGGTTAAGTGGAAGACTTTTGTTATAAATTTCTATTTTTACATTTTTTCATGAAAAACCAAAATTTAGGGTGAGAAATTTCCCTAAACCAAAAAGATTTTAAAGTTTGTGTGTGTGTGTGTGTGTTTAGGGAGACTATTTAATTAAAAAAATATCAAAATCATTGAAATTCTCAGAAAATGAGATATCATTGTAAGAAAAAAAAAAAAGAAATGATAGTACATCACCAGTTGGATTATCACACTCAAAAAATAAACTTAAATGTGCTAAATGTGATAACAGCTCTATCATATGATGTACGAGTAGGCAAGAAACGTGAAATACTCAGCCTACTAAGTGATATAAACATAATTGGACCGTGTAATAAGTGGGTAACACATCACGACGTATGATTTTATAATTTTAAATCTTGCGTTGATAGATTGCCATTGTCGAAACATTCAAGGATGTCCTAGCTTTTCTTCTTCTGCATCTAGATATATGCTGACATGGCACAGCCGGGATGTCTTAAAAGAGCAAAAGGAAAATTCCAAAACCCAATCAATGTTGAAAGGCAACAATCAAATCATGCCTAAAGCAAAGTTTTGTACCGAATACATGGTACTTGCCCTAACCCTGGTCAAGAACACATTAGTCTCTTTGATGCATCCAGATACATGTTGACCTAATCATCAATGTTCTTGAACTTGTAAGTCATACGTATGACAACAATATACTCACTTGTTAGAAAGAAGCTTTGCGCATACCTTGATCACGGGGGTATGTTATGTTATGGGACGCACAAGTATTAATGGTATATATTACATTTAATCATACCACAAAGTAAATCTTTGAAACTTTCTTGTAGCTTGTTTAATTAGATAAACAATATCAGTAATCATCTTGGACTGTTACTTCCGAAATTAAATTAAGGAAATTAACTGCTAGTGTGAAACAATATAACAAAGTTTATATGATCTTCTTGCGTATGATTCTTACAAACAGATGTATTGTAAATGAGTATCCTTTGATTTCGATAGTGAATAACATGTTTCTATTTAATAGAAGTGATATGAGTGGAATTTAAAGTTTGGGTAGTGGCTAAATTCTATCAAGTGGCTAGAAGAGTTGAAGTAAATTTTCTGGGTGATTAATAAAATCAACCGTTACAAAAAGAACCATCATTAACTAAGAAAAATGAATTATGTCTTGGTTAGTAGCAACCACATGCCATTAACAGTATCATAGATTTGTAGCTCGGTTACAGTTGATATGACCCAACCACGCTTTAGTAGCAAGTTTCTGTTACTAATATCAAGACAAAACATTAAAATGATAATGGTGGCTCTCTGAGTGTGTGTATAGGGCAAAAATGCACCATCATTGATAATTATATATCCATGTTCATTTTCCAAATCACTTGGGAAGAGATGTTTTCCTATTATAGAATGTACATGGTTTATTTCTATCTGATTGAATCATTGTATGAATTAATATAAATTGGTTAGAACCGGTTCCTAGCACGCTATTGTTTATCCTAAGAAATCACTCTCTCTATCAAGATATAAAATTAAAATAATTTGTTCATGACCAAATACATATATTCACCTATGACTAAACATATTTCTCAATAACTGCCTTCTATAGTGCGATAGTCGGATGTATTTCCCATACGGAAGTTATGGAGGGTTTAAATCGTACAAGATAGGTATATGAGTATGTTTGTACTTTGTAGTATCTATACATCTAATAAACAAAAGTCCATGAGGACACTTGGCACTCCCACATTCATCCTCAATTGTGTAGCCAATCATATTGTGCCAAGTGTCTCATTGTGGGATTTAATAAACTTTTTCATTTAAAAAAAATTAAAAATAGAGTAATAATCTATACATATGGTAACAATTATCACTTACTACTTTCCTAATCTAATTAACCTACTCAATCAATTACCCTCATTCTCTCTCACACGCCAATTATTCTTTCTTCTCGGTGATTCCTCTATCTCCATCCGATCAAAAGCTTCCATCATCATCGTTCATCTTCTTCGTGTATATCATTCAAGGTAACGATTTCTTCATTGTTTTTCATACGATTTCTGTTAAATATCGTTGTTTCTTATAATTATTTACTGATTTAATCGATTTTTATGTTTCTCTGTTTCTTTCTATGTTTCCATCGCCGATCATTCGTCTTCCTCTATCTCTCATTCAAGGTAATCATTTTTTCTACTTTCTTGATACGATTCCTTTTATATATTGTTTTTTTTTTGTAATTATTTTCAGATTTAAGTGATGAATGATATTAGGTCTTTCTTTTTTCTCTGATCGTCGCCTATTTATATTCTAATATTTCATTCAGATTCTAATATTAAACTTTTATTTTTGTATTGTTGATGGTTTTTAATAATTTTTCAGATTTGGGGCTTTAGGTTTCATCTTTCTTATTTTCTACTATGAGATTATATTGTGACTTTTAAGTTTCAGTGTTTAGGTATTGTTATTTGTTTTCAATGATTAGGTATTATGTTTGTTGTTTTCAAAAATTATGAGATTTTAATAATTTTCAGATTTGTGATATGATCAGTTTCAGTGTTTAGGTATTGTTATTTGTTTTCAATGATTAGGTATTATGTTTGTTGTTTTCAAAAATTATTAGATTTTAATAATTTTCAGATTTGTGATATGATCCTTCATGTTTTCTCAGTAGTAAAAACACGAAAATTTCCCGTGTATTATATATTTCTTCATGATATTATGTTGGCTCGATGATGTTTGTCTTCGGGTGAGGTTGAATGTTCATATGTTCTTCGAGGTGTTCTTGAGGATCATAATATTAGATGAAAGGTAAAAGAATGTTGGATATTTTTTAGTGATTAATCCGCTTAGGAAAGCTATTCGGGTCCGGGTCCTGTTTGTTGATTCGGGTCTCATTTATTAGCATTTTATTTGTTTCCTAAGTTGATGGCTTAAAGTTTGGAAGGATAATTATAAGAATTAATTGTTATAAATGGTGGTTTGAAAAGTCTTGGATGTTAAAAGGAAGGGTCGAGTTTTTTGGTAAGAGATTGATTGATTGTATTATAGGAAAGTTAATAGCACAATTAGTTGTACACTTTCCATATAGTCATAGTCAAATGTATTAACTGCATAGTCAAATGTATTAACTATAATTGCTATAATTATGAATCTTGGTTTGGAAAGTTGTTGAATGGAATTGATGGTGGAATTGGTTTTGTAAAGTTATTGCACTAATTTTAATACATTTTTAAAATTCTGATTTGTTTTTTTAATACTTTTTTATGGCGGTTGCAGGTGTATAACGATTGTGATGCACCAGTGAGCAACGGTGGAGGCTGTTTGCTCAGGGTAATAGTACTCTGGCAGATTCTTGCATAGACCAATTGGAGTTTATTGTTACACGGGCACAAAGGATTGGAGATCCAAAATATCAACAGAAGGTACATGATTTTGCTCTTTAGTGTTAACAATTCTTGCATTTTGATATTTATCATGATTTATACAATATTGGAAACATCTAATGTTAATAATTATAATTACCATATCATTAATAACCTTTAAACACAAAATTATTAATCAAATATAAATACATTTATAAATTTACTTTTAAACATTCAAAATCAAAATTTAAAAAATAAAATCGGTTTTTAAAATTAAAGACATTTAAACACAAAATAAATGCTTAATTCTTTGATTTGTCACATTACTATTTTTAGCGTATAATTAGCATTTATCATGATTTACACAATATTGGAAACATCTAATGTTAATAATTATGATTACCATTTCATTAATAACATTTAAACACAAAATTATTAATCATATATAAATATAAATACATTTATAAACAAAGTTAAATTTGAATTTTTTTCATCACACTTAATACGTCTATTTTCAATTGAATTACTTTATTTTCAAACATTCAAAATCAAAATTTTTAAAAAATTACGGTTTTTAAAATTAAAGTCATTTAAACACAAAATAAATGCTTAATTCTTTGATTTGTCACGTTACTATTTTTAGCGTATAATTGACATTTATCATGAGTTACACAATATTGGAAACATCTAATGTTAATAATTATGATTATCATTTCATTAATAACTTTTAAACACAAAATTATTAATCATATATAAATACATTTATAAATTTATTTTTACACATTTAAAATCAAAATTAAAAAAAAAATGGTTTTTAAAATTAAAGACATTTAAACACCAAATAAATGCTTAATTATTTGGTTTGTCACATTACTATTTTTAGCATATAAATAGCATTTATCATGATTTACACAATATTGGAAACATCTAATGTTAATAATTATGATTACCATTTCATTAATAACATTTAAACACAAAATTATTAATCATATATAAATATAAATACATTTATAAACAAAGTTAAATTTGAATTTTTTTCATCACAATTAATACGTCTATTTTCAATTGAATTACTTTATTTTCAAACATTCAAAATCAAAATTTAAAAATGAATACGGTTTTTAAATTTAAAGACATTTAAACACTAAATAAATCCTTAATTCTTTGATTTGTCACATTACTATTTTTAGCGTATAATTAGCATTTATCGTGAGTTACACAATATTGGAAACATCTAATGTTAATAATTATGATTACCATTTAATTAATAACCTTTAAACATAAAATTATTAATCATATATAAATACATTTATAAATTTATTTTTAAACATTCAAAATCAAAATTTAAAAAAAATCCAGTTTTTAAAATTAAAGACATTTAAACACAAAATAAATGCTGAATTATTTCATTTGTCACATTACTATTTTTAGCGTATAAATAGCATCTATAAGGTAATAGTCGGTTAAAATTATTGAGTAATGCTCCTTTTACTTATACATGGGTCACTTTAGATAATGTTCCTTCCTATAAACGGGTCAAATAAGGTAATAGTCGGTTAAAATGTTGTTTTAATGGTGTAGGTTCATGTTTGTTTACTTATAAATTGGTCGATTTGGGTAATGTTCAACTTTTCCAATGGGTCAAATAGGGTAAAAGCCACCAACAGTGTGTTTATGGTGTTTTGATTAGATTGATGTTCCTTTTACTTATACATAGGCCATAGGTGAATTGGGGCAATCTTCCCTTTTCTTAACGGGTCGATTTGGGTAATGTTTGCCTTTTCAAATGTGTCAAATAGAATAAAATGTGCTCGAAGCTTTTTTTAGCGGGTCGATATGGGTAATGCTCATCTTCTCAGACGTGTCAAATTAAATTGTGAAATTTAGGTGGTAGTTAGTTTCTTATTTTTATTTTTATTACTTTCTTATTGTTGAATATGCCATAAGTCTATTTTTAACACATACCATTTAAGTCGCCTTATTCAGGTTGGATTGTATTTAAGAAACCCTGTATTCTCACATGGCCAGCTTTATGTCGCATTGTCAAGAGTTAAAAGCAGGGCAGGCGTGAAGTTACTTATACTGGATGCTGATGGGAAAGTGATGACTAAAACAAAAAATGTTGTTTATAAGGAAATTTTCTGCGATATTTGAATAAATGTGTATTCGTTGCTTTTAAATTTTAATAAACTGTTTCTACTTTATTTTTCTTATACGTTATACTACTCCAAATAATCGTACGTTGGTAAACTGCGTGTCAACGCGGGCAAATATCTAGTATAGTAAATATTTAGAAGTATTACTCTGTATTCTATTAAAGGGCTAGGATCAAATACATAGTGAAAGAAAAATAGGAAGTCGTAGGAAGGGTATCAAATGGACATCGATTGAACTCATTTAAATGGCATTGGAACCGTCTCATCGAACCCTACGATGTTAGTTTTTAGATCTTCGCTTTTTTGGGTTTTTAGCTTGTAGTTTTTAGAATATACGTTATATCATTGTGTCTTTTATGTAGCATTGTGTCTTTTTCCTATTTTCATCATTGTGTCATTTTTGCAATTCGTTGTATCTTTTTTCTTCAGCATTGTGTTATATTTTTCGTCATTGTGTCATATTTTGTGGCTCATTGTGTCATATTTCGTGATCAATTGTGTTTTTTGTATCCTTCTCACCCTTCTCATTTTTGTTACACTGTGTAGAATAACTTGACCCATTAAAGAATAATTCATTTTGTATTATGTATATTATTAGTTAATTTTTTTTTTTTTAACAGCCAAAACTATATATATGTCCCAACAAGACATTGGGAAAACAAACACTAAAGAAGAAAGAATAAAATATTACAGTAAGCCGACTATGTTAAAATCGATCCAGTCTTCCCACACATGAGAACGCAACTCAGACCGGTTACTAACCCAAATAAAAGTGTCATCTTTGATGAGCTTCACCGTCTTCCTGACTGGGATAAACTTTCCTTCGAAAACCCTTGTACTCCGAGCTAACCAGATTCTCCAAATATTATTAGTTAATAAACATCAAGGTCCATTGAACGCTTCAAATTCAATATGAGATGTGTAACCTTAGAACAGATTATAGTTTCCAACCTGCCGCAATTTTCCTCTTTAATAAATCAATTACAATATAGTTTTTATTAATAGAATAATAATTTTTGGGTAGGAAGAGTCTTACGGACAAACAAACCCAGGACCCCTCCATGTGATTTTCGACAACTTTAAACTAAATCATACATTTTTTTGATTCATTGTCCTGTTCATTTTCCATGCCCTTTATTGGCTTTCACGTCTTGGATTTTTATTTTTAAATTTATACAATATTTGTAGCAAAAACAAAAACTGAATGTACGTGTATAAGTTTCTTGAAAAACAATTAATATTACATTTTTTAAAGTGCAGTTGGGAAAGGCTCATCCTTTCATAAGGGAGGTGTGGGTTCGATCCTCTCTGCCCGCATTTGGGGAAGACCCTGTGATAGATAGTTCCTACCGAGGCATGGTTCGATCCGGAGGGCAACCCGGTTTTACCCAGCTGTTACCCCAGCGAGTTTCTCGTGTGGGGGCAGTATGGTTTCCGGGCGAAGGTCAGTTTGCGCGGCGACCGGGGCCCGATAGAACATCGCGTTCGCGGGCGGAGCTGACGGGTAACGTCTTAGACGAAACCCGGTGACCAATTCAGTCCAGTACATAGAAAGTCACCCTTCAAAAAAAATTTACATATCTTATCCCACAATATTTAAAATGACAAGAATTTGCAAGTACCACAAAACCACCATAAAAAGTTAAAATAAAGAAATACATGATATGATGTAACAAAGAACTCATTGAGTCTATATAAAAACGTGTGTATACAATCATGCGGTTGGATATTCCCATGTTAACATTGTACAAAAAGAAAGAAAGAAAAAAATTTGGTCCTCCGTTCACAGTGTATAAACATTATTCAGCTCTTAATAAGAATTAGAATTCATAAAAGTTTACAATACACGATAAGGATGTGTGTTTTGGGCTTTCGAGCAGGCTGGCGAGAGTGAGCTGCATGCCATGTGGCTTACTAGCACCACAATAACCACACGTAAACAAAGACGTCAGTAAGCATACGCTACCCTAATAGCGTGGGCTAGCGATAAAAAATTTGACCGTTGGCACTTTTTAACCGTTGGCAAAAAAAATCATTATTTCCTATTTATAAATACAAACCATTTCATTTAAAAAAAATTGTCTCACCCATTCACTAAATCATGTCTATTCACCTTCACTCTCAACATAAAAAATTGGAATGGAATGACTTTCTTTCATCCTCGTCTTCGGAGGAAGACGATTTGATTATTAAAGCCGTCAGGATAACGGTTAACTACTTGATTGCGCTGTGCGGACTCAAAGACAACACGTATAAACGAGACAACCACCTCATCGTGATAGAAAGGGAACAAACGAAATTTTGATACGACGCTATTTTAGCCCTGATTTTGTTTAAAATGTAGAACATTTTAGACGGCGTTTTCAAACGAGTAGACAACAATTTATGCGTTTAGCAAATGATTTGTCGGAGCTATATCCTTTTTTCAACAAAGAGAATATGCAAGAGGTTGACTAGGGTTCACCCATATACAAAAATGTGCAGTCGCTCTTCGACAACTGGCATATGGGCTTTCCTCAAACGCAATAAAATTGCCCGAGATTCACTTATTTATTTATTTATTTTTTTGTCAAGGAATATATATCTTTTATTTACATTTCAAGTATTGTTTTTAACTTTTTGTTGAAAGTATATATCTTTACGTAAGGATCATATGCATTTACTCACGGAGATATTTGCATAAATCAACAGTGTTGAAATCCAACGAATATACGAGGTTCACGGTGAAAAACATGGTTTTCCCGGAATGTCCGGTAGTCTCGACTGTACGCATGTTGGATGGCTATGTGTCTTACAGCTTGGCGAGGTCAGTTTCATCGAGGTGACCACCCCGGGCCGAGTATTATACTTGAAGCGGTGGCCTCGCGTGATCTTTGTCTTTGACGTGCATTTTTTTGGAGTTACGGGGTCAAATAACGACCTATATGTTATCGACCAATCACCTTTATTTGATGACATCATCGACGTGATTGAGTCGGCACAATCGTTTTATGCTAACGTACATTCCAAGTATTATGCTTTTGCTTGATTTATCGAAATTCAGACATATACAAGTTGGCTTTTGGATTATTGTTTCATTTTTGTCACTTTGTCTTACAACTTTACTTTGGTCAATATTTCTTTTTTATTTAAAATTGAGATTGTGGCCATGATGACTTTATACAAGTGTTCATTGTGTTTGTGTTAAGGTAATTCATTAATCATGTTTAAACAAAGTCACTAATCATGTTAAGATAGTATATATGGTTTTGAACCTATTATTACATATAAAAACCAGCTAACTGCATACATATTCACATATGTGGTCAGTTTGGTAAGCATGTTGCTTTATTTGGTGTTACCCAAGATGGTTGATTGTATATCTATAATAAAGATTGAACATGTATGTCATTCTTTCACATATGCTCACTTTACGCATCAGAATCGCTTATTATCATCATTATCATCATGATGACATGCATATAATACCAATTTGTTTGTTTTTCCATGTTCACATCGCAGCTTTAGAGTGTCTTGATGAAGTGACAAAGTTGTACAGAGAATTCACTCGAGCAAGAGGTGCACACGTAGAATTAAAAGTAGGTTTATGAGTTACCGATTGTTGATCATTTACAAATTTTTTTTTCCTGAAAAAATGGCCTATTTCTTTTATGGTACACAAATATAAACTATTAATATTAATAACTTCAACCGTAATGCATTAATCATCATACATTTACAATATTTTTTCGAGTGTCATATATATATATATATATATAGGTTTAGGATCTTGTACAAAGTACATTTTTCGTGAGAAGTGTGAGAAGGACTAAGAATTGACATGTAGACATCATGTTTTGGATTTAGAAATGATGTTTTAGGTTGTTTTAACTTGAAAAACACCAACCACAACAATCTAAAACACAATACAATGTAGCATATGAGAAAAACCCTTCAAAATGGAAAAACCCCAAGAAACCTATTGAGTGGACCATATTCATCCACATCAACCAAGCCAATATTTGATAATATTATATTAGCAAGGGTACTTTGGACATTTTCCTCACCCCCTTCTCTCTCTCCCTATATATATTATTTCCCCCTCCCTCTCTCCTTATATATATTATTCCCCCCCCCCTCCTTCTCTCTCTTCATTTCTTTTTCAAAATTCAAATGCATTCTTTCTCTGCCCTCTCTCTACCCTTCTCTCTCTAGAACCACCACCACCACCACCACTTTTTCTGCTTCAGTTGCTCTAATTTATAGATGCAATTAAAGTATCCAACGAAACAGAGGTCAAACGAAACAGAGCAGATCTGTTCAGTCGGTGCTTCTCCACTTCGTCGAACAAGAACAGCCGCCTCTGTCACCGTCGAACAGAGCACCATCATGTTAAGAGGTTAGTGTTGTTGTAGAATGTAGATAATTATTCTAGTGTTATTTTTTTTCGATTCATTTATGATGGGGGTAAACTACTTAAAAGGCAAATGGATTGATTTTTAATATAGTTTAGTAGACTTTTTGTTGTAAATATAAAAATAAAAGTCTACTGTATAATTTTTTTTCCCTTGATTTTCTATCTACTCAAAGGCAAGTCCATATATTCAAGTGTAGAAAGACCATAACCACCAATATATAAAAACTTTGACCACTACTGTGGATGGCAAATGCTTTATTGTTTTTTTTTTTTTCGATTTGTGATGGTGGTAAAAAAAGTATTAATTAATTTCAATATATTAGCTTCACTATACGTTTTTTTATTTGTGCGTTTTGTGTTACGTTTTGATTTTGTTAAGTTTTGGGTTTTGTTAGAATAATAATAATAATAGTTTTGAGGATAGTTTTTGTTCGCATACCAAGTGTTCGATCAAATGCTTGAGTGAAAAAAAAACTTATGTTAACCTTTTTTATTTTTTTATTATTATTATTTTGTTTATGTTAGATTTTTATTGGATTGGGGACATGCGGTTGATAGATCACATGTGATTGATGAATAAATTTGTAGTCTTTTTATATTAGTATATGCTAACACATGCTAGTGATGCCCCATTATGTATTTGAGGATCCCAAACTAACATGTGTATCTGTTCCAGGGTTGGTTTACATGAGTAGGCTATTGGAAGAAGGCGGCGTTGGTGATGTGGCTGTGGTAAGTTATTGTTTTTTATAAAGATTATAAATTTTTTAATCTTTTGGTGAATAGGGTGTTTAAATAATTCTTGTATTTTATTTAATAAATTTTTGGCAAGTGAAATTGTTATGAACTCGTATAGGGTACATGTCTATTTTTTTGCGGTCCGAGTCTTGTATGCTCACACACGTTAGTGATGCTAACACATGCTAGTATATACCCAACTAACAGTAAAACATATGTTTTAGAATATGCTAACACATGCTACTAATATCTTTTATTATATTATATATTTCATGAATATGAGGATAATTTTTTGGTATATGGATTTGGATCGGTTATGATTTGATTTTTTAAATTTATTATTGTTGGATTTCAAACCCTATTAATCGTATTTGAGTAAATGTATTAACGTAGTTGTAAAATTGAGTATGACACACTTGGCACTGCAGATTTTTGGTGTTGTTTATACACATGTTAGTGATGCTAACACATGCTAGTACATGCCTAACTAACAGGTGTTAGGGTTCATATGACATACGTTAGTATATGCCCAACTAACACGTGTTAGGGTTCATATGACATACGTTATTTCAGTAAAACATATGTTTTTAAAATACACTACACATGTCAATGACATGTCTCATTATGTGTTTTGGAGAACCCAACTAACACGTGTTATCTTTTTTGTAGGTGAAGAGATGTTTTGTGTTAATATATGTCTAACTAATAGGTGTTAGGGTTCATATGACATACGTTAGTATATGCCCAACTAACATGTGTTAAGGTTCATATGACATACGTTATTTTAGTAAAACATATGTTTTAGAATACACTATACGTGCTAGTGATGTCTCATTATGTGTTTTGGAGAGCCCAACTAACACGTGTTATCTTTTTTGTAGGTGAAGAGATGTTTTGTGTTAAAGATGAAGATGGGTATGAAGAACGAAGCATAGCTAGATCTTTTGAATGTTGTCATGATAGTTTTTTTTGTCATTCACAAATAATTATGTTTGTATTAAACGTTTTTTTGATACGTTTTTAGTGTTGATTGTATTGATCGTTTTTATCATTTCTTAAATAAATATATGTTTTAAGTGTATAATAAGAAAAGTGTGATCCATGGCTTGTTAAGAGTATATGCCTGTTAACACATGTTAGCAATGTCTTACACAAGGTCAGAATTTTGTATCACAATACTAACATACGTTAATATTCATGCTGAAAAAAATGTCATAAAGTAGGAGAGAGGTGACTTGACAAGTGTCAAATCAACCTTTTCAAACCTAGGATTCAGAAAATTAAAGTGGTCCACTTGCTTATTTAAGATTACCATATTGCACTTAATCCTATTTTATATTAGAGTGGCCCACTTACTTTTGAATATTATATAGAAATTAATTATGGACCATTGATCAAACTTGATCAATGGTCACCATAGGGTTTGCAAGGTTTTTCATTTTATAGGGTTTCCATATTATCCATTCACTATATATATATATATAGCAATCCTCCTAAATATATAACAGTTACTTTTATCAAGCTAACTAATATAAATATAAGATAAACATACAGAAAATATGATAATATTTTCATTCATTTATTTAAGTATCAACATAACACACATTATATTATAACTAGCAGGAACCCGTGCGTTGTGGCGGGGTCGCACTGTGTTTGGAGGTTGTATTTGATCAATCACGTTGTTGGTGTTGTACATTATACAAATATATTGATATAAATCGTTTGCCCTTTCTCTCTTGGTAGACCTCTGCTCCTTAATTTGCCACCGCTTCCACTACTGTCACCGCTGCTATCCCCGATGACTTACTATTACTCATGACAGTGAAGAAATGTAGCGAATGTCGGAATAAGAAGCGAGGCTGAAGAGCCACCAAGGGCTTTAAATTTAGAAATTTCAAGGACTTTGATTTCGGTTTGTTTCTTCGGTCTCGAATTGCAATGTTTATTATCCTAATTCTTTTTATTGGTTATCATGTATATGTATATGAAATCAAGCACTTATTTATTCTTAAGATGTACGAAATCCCAATTCTTCTTTCCAAAGAATAATAAGTGCTTGATTTCATATACATAAATACATGATAACCCATGAAAGAAGTGAGATAATAAACATTGCAATTCGAGAACAAAGATATAAACCGAAATCAAAGCCCATGAAATTTCTGAAATTAAAGCTCTCGGTAGCTCTTCAGTGTCGCTTCTTATTCTGACCACCGCTACATTTCTTCGCCATCGCGAGGTAAGTCATCGAGGATGGCAGCAATGCAGAAGTGGAAGCGGTGGCAA
This sequence comes from Ambrosia trifida, assembly GCA_028751855.1. Taxonomy (NCBI): domain Eukaryota; kingdom Viridiplantae; phylum Streptophyta; class Magnoliopsida; order Asterales; family Asteraceae; genus Ambrosia; species Ambrosia trifida. The sequence goes on from CM054124.1 coordinate 48,015,885, forward strand.
ATTAACGAGCGAAGGTAGCCACCGCCACACACCACTACACACCTATTTTCCCATAAAGCCCTATGGAGCCTCTCCTAATACTTTATAATATTTTACTCCTCATAAAGCCCCATGGACCCCCCCCCCCCCTCCCACTACACATACACTAAGTTCAATTCATAATGATGTGTTTTAGATTACATATGTGGGGTTGAGTTATTTTACAAAGGCTAAAAAAATAAGAAAGGTGAGAAACCACTAAAAAATGACATGTGTCCAAAGGATTAAACAAGTGGGAAATGTAATTTTGTCAAAATAATATGCACATGCAAGTCACATGCTATTTCCACCTTCATTTTTAAACGTTCGTAACTTTTTTATACGTCATATATTTTTAAAAAAAAATTATACCATAAAATTGAGCGTCTTTTTATCTTTAATATGAGTATCATATTGTTATACTTTTGAAAAAAAAAATCGAAAACATAGTTGCGTAAGACACAATGAGTACCAACTAAATATGCAATGAACAATAGTCTAATAAAACACAATGAACATTCTAATAAAACACAATGGACGACATATTAAAAACACAGTGAACAACATATTAAAACACAATGAACAATAGACTAAAACACAATGAAAAACTTAATACAACACAATGTATATCATAAACACAAAACTCACTTGCGTAAAACACAATGAAGAATGTGAACCACAATGGAAACCATACGTAAAACACAATGGACAAAGTTAAATCATGTGTAGCCTAAAAAACACAATAGACATATTTATAACATATATTTGCATACTATAACATAATAGACGAGCATAAGACACAATTGTGACACCCGGCAAATTCTGGTTAACAACATTGTCTAGATGAAAGTCTACCTTAGCGAGTCACGCGTATATTATACGTAACGAGGGTTAGCTAGATAGCTAGAAAGGACATACGTGCATTGTCTCGGGTTTGAGACAACTTACAAAACGTTTTCTAGTCCGGTTTGGACATCTAGGGACTAATTAACCTGCGGGTTATGAGATGCTTTGACTCCTTGTGTGGGTCGGGTTCTGACTCCTTGTGTGAGTTAACATGTGATTTCATGATTAGTGAACCTCGGACGTTGGTGAATAACAAACTTATGTGTCTCGGTGATATCTGACAAACTTATGTGAAAACCATACGTGATTATGTGAACCTAGACCGAACACGTTAATAAAAATTATTAAAAGTGGAGCGTGAGGTGGATTAGGGTCTTAACGCATGGGGTTACACTTGTTACGGTCCGTAATAACGAAAACGTCAAAGGATAACGCGTCGGGAGGCGAAACGAGGCAAAAGCGCGCCACCCGGACCTGTGAGCGGCCGCTCACAGGCTCCGAGCGGCCGCTCGAAGGGCACTGACGGGTTTAAACCGCCTCAAACTCGTATTTAAACATCCTTAACTCCCATGCAGCCCTCATACTCAACCCTAATCGCCCCCTTACTGCCCCACACGAATATTTCACTCCAAAAACTCCTGCTAAGGCTCAAGATCATCAATTGGGAGGCTCCAAGGCGCGCGATTGATTGATTTGAAGAGCTAAGGGTATAACTCATGATTTCTTACGCTTTTTACTTTATGTTTTATTGTAAAAAATCATATAACAAGTTTGTCCAGGTCTGAATGGGTTTAATAAACATTAAAACATGAGTCTTTTTGAAGATTAAACGGATTAAACCTATTAATAAACGCGTAGTAACATCGTAGGATGCTTGTTGCGCAAGTTATTGGTGTTTTGATCCTAAAAGCTTTGATCTTGACATGTTTGATAATAGGATCTGATGGGAATAGGTATTAGGAAAGTTGTATGATGATTATTAGGTATTATTGATTGATAATATGCAACTAGGGTTTGACATAGTTGATAATATGGTACGATCAGAATCTGGACAGATTCTGAAAGTCGACTTGTAGGGTCTGTTTCGTGGCTTGAAAACAATTGGTTTGATCGATTCTTTGCATGATTGTAACGTACAAGGTCTCAGCTTTTCATAATGGGCAAAACCATCGAATTTGGACATCGTTTGAGTTGTTTTTGGAATTTTAATTGATTAGGGGTCATATCAGATTTTCGGATTTGTAAATTGGGTTAACTTTAAAGGGGCATAACATGAGATTTACAAGGAATTAGATTATGAAATTTTTACAGAAGGTCAATACTGGAAAAATAGAGCTTTTCCAAGTGGATTCATCTCGTTTGGATGAATACACAATTTTTAAGAATTTTCCTACTAAACTGACCTGTTGAGGAGATTTTCTGGACATAGCTGTGTTGTACGAATTTTCATAATTTTTGCGTTTGGAATTGAGACAAAAAAAAAAATAGGTATTGTCGAGTGAATCCCAAAGTAAATTCAGTAAAAATTTGGGAGGTTAACTCACTGGTTTGCTATTTTAAATAAATTAGTTTTGATGGCGCACAATCTGTCCTGAAAACACAGATTGTGTATTATGTGCTTCTGTGATTAATTGAGGTCTTAGGTGGTATGGAATTGACATGTAACTGAAGTACACTTGTCTGAGACACATACGGAATGTAGAAACTAATTGTAACCAACGTATTCACCAACGGGTCCGTAGGGTTTACTATTGCATGTAGAATCACTAGGCGTCGCATACACACTTTTGAACATTTAAAACGCCTTGGACAAACGAGTTATATGGGTAATGATATTACGCCTATACTCACTGAGCGACACTGTTATTAGGGTGTCGGTAGCATATATTGCTTGCTGTTCGGATTCTTTGCTTGCACGTTAAGGTGAGTTTACGGCCCCTCTTTTAAACTGGTTTTATACTTTCGGGGGAGAAAACATGTGTTAAAACGATTATTTGGTAACTACTGTCATACTATGGGTTTCTATTGTGTACTACACGATCTTTGGAAGTCCCGGGGGAAACCATGAATGTGCGGGTTTGCACAACGGGGAAATGTGAATAGCGCTATTGGGAGTGACCAACCCCGCTCGTCGACTTGGAGGGTCGGCGGGTGCATATTGTCTCAAACAGGAACAACAGGAACAACAGGAACATACATCGGGCATACTTTTGGTATTCGCGTTAGTAATGGTTTTCCAATCGTGGTAGTAACAAAACGTACGCCTAGCTAGCGTATACTGGTTTTCGATTATTATAGTATGGACAGGTGGACTTGGTACTTGGATACAAAACCTGTAAACTCACCAGCATTTTTGTGCTGACGTAAACTTTTACATGTTTTCTCAGGTCGCTAAGGTAGCACGAATGGAACTAGGGCGCACGCGTCTGCACGGCGTCTAGCTAGAGTTGCATGATTTACAAACATTGAACATTGGTTTACTTTTGAGATACTGTTTTGAATAAGCTTCCGCTGTAAACGGGATTTTAAACTATGTTTTGAAATTGCATTTATATTCATTTAGACTTGTTTATTGTGATCGTTGGTTTGGATCCTGGTTTGTCATGCGCCTCGCGGTAAAACTCCGCAAGTGGATTTTGAGGGTGTGACAGATTGGTATCAGAGCCAATGGTTATAGTGAACTAGGACTGCATGTAGAGTCTAGTCTATAGCCGAGTCGCACACACTAGACGATCACATGGTACTAAACGTTATAGTGGTTTACGTATGGTCTTGTCGGGGTGTCTCTAAATCATTGGTCTTTCTACGTTACATCATCCGTTCTATCTTAGGTTGGGTTACTTGTTTTTTTAGGCAGTGTGGTCTATTGGGGTAACTCGTGTACTCTTGAGATTTGTCCAAGGCTCGGACATCTCCCTTTCGCACTCCAATAGAAACACTTGTCATAAACTACCGTGGCATTACGGTGTGTAGCTAAGAGTCTATGTTCGGTGATTTGAACTTTGAACTAGGAGAACACTTGGAGGACCATGTAGAGCGGTTTATCATTTTGGGTGCACACAAAATCATAAACCAAAATGCATGGAAGCCCTAGTGAGCTCTGGGTTTGAATGGATAGTCCTGGATTGGATCTAGCTTTGATCTTGCGAACGCTAGTGGTTACCATTAGCTGCGAAACTAAATTTTCTCGTCCTTTTTGTCGGAATCATGTCTGGAGTGCGAGGAGGACGTGGAGGTGGCCGCGCTGGTGGGCGTGGTGGTGGCGGTCGTGGTGGTGGCGGTCGTGGAGGTGTGGAACCTCAAGATGACTGGGTCTGAGATTGAGAAGTATACGGTAAGGCGTAATGAGTTGGCAGTGCTGTGTCCTGATCTGCATGTGCCAGAGTTCAGGAGGATTGAACACTATGCCTCGGGGTTAGTACCGGAAATCGCAGGGTTAGTGGCTGCAGGAAATCATCCTACATACGCAGAGGTGGTTCGATCGGCTCATAGGATGACCAACTTAAAGGTGAATGAGGGTATTTTGCCTGCGAAGGGTTCGACTGTTAAGGCCCCAAAGAACAACAAGCGCAAGTGGGAAAATGACGGGAAAGGATCTGGGCCAACACAGCAGGGTAAGAGGTTTGATAATGAGGGTTCATCTTCTTCGGGTAACAAGCAGGGTGGTTATGCGGGAAAACTGCCCAAATGCAACAAGTGTGGACGTCATCATCAAGGGAACTGCGAAAGTAACCGTTGTCATCGCTGCCAGCGAACAGGGCATTATGCTAAAGATTGTCGGGTTACACTTCCATCGACCCAGGCTCCGATACTAACTCAGCTCCGACTACTCAAGGGACTACGGGAAGACAAGGATGTTACAATTGTGGTGAGACCGGGCATTACAAGAAGGATTGCCCAAAACTGAAGCAGGGTGGAAACAACGGAAATGGGAACAACGGGGGCGGCGGCAGAAATGCACGTGCCTTCGTCATTGGAGCCGCTGAGGCTAGACAGGATCCTGACACAGTTACCGGTACATTCCTTCTCAATAATCGCTCTGTTAGCGTGTTATTTGATTCTGGTGCCGACAAGAGTTTTGTATCCATGGATGTTAGTCGACTGCTAGATGTAGTACCCGTACCATTAGAGACTAAGTATATTATTGAGTTGGCTGACGGTAAAAAGATTGAAGCTACTAGTATCCTTCGGGGGTGTCAATTAGAGTTGTCGGGTTTATCGTTCCCCATCGACCTTATGCCGGTACCATTGGGTAGTTTTGACGTAGTGATAGGCATGGATTGGTTATCATTGTACCGCGCGGAGATTGTTTGTTACGATAAGGTTATTCGGATTCCTCTCCCTGATGGAGAATTCCTTTCTGTTTACGGTATCAAGGGTGGTGTCCCGCTGAATATCATCTCTAGTATGAAAGCCCTTAAGTGTCTTCGAAAGGGTTATCCAGCCGTTTTGGCACTTTTATCTGTTTCCTCTGGTGATGAGAAGAAGATCGACGATATTCCGGTTGTACGCGAGTTTCCTGATGTTTTTCCCGATGATTTATCTGGTCTTCCTCCTCATCGTCAAGTCGAGTTCGGTATTGATCTTGTACCTGGGGCTGCTCCTATTGCTCGGGCCCCCTACCGTCTTGCACCTCCCGAGATGCAGGAATTGTCTAGTCAGTTACAGGAACTCTTGGACAAGGGTTTCATCCGGCCAAGTTCTTCCCCTTGGGGAGCCCCGATTCTATTTGTTAAGAAGAAGGATGGAAGTTTCCGATTGTGTGTGGACTACAGAGAGCTGAACAAATTGACCGTCAAGAACCGTTATCCTCTTCCACGTATTGATGATCTATTCGACCAGCTTCAGGGTTCTAGTTATTATTCCAAGATCGATTTGAGGTCCGGTTATCACCAGCTGCGCGTCAGGGAGGCTGACGTTGCAAAAACTGCTTTTCGAACACGTTATGGCCATTTCGAATTCTTGGTCATGCCTTTCGGTCTCACGAACGCACCGGCGGTTTTCATGGACTTGATGAACCGCGTCTGTAAACCATATTTGGACAAATTCGTCATTGTATTTATCGATGACATTCTGATCTACTCCAAGAACGAGACCGAACACGGGGAACATCTGCGGTTAGTTTTGGAACTCTTGCGACGGGAACAACTTTACGCCAAGTTCTCAAAGTGTGACTTTTGGTTACGCGAAGTTCAATTCCTAGGACATGTGGTCAATGAACTAGGGATTCATGTCGATCCAACTAAGATCGAAGCGATCAAGGACTGGGGAGCACCAAAGACGCCAAATGAGGTGCGGCAATTCCTAGGCCTTGCGGGCTATTATCGTCGTTTCATTCAGGGGTTCTCGAAGATTGCTCAACCCCTCACCACTCTCACTCAGAAGGATAGGAAGTTCGACTGGGGTGAATCACAAGAGTCAGCGTTTGAAGAACTGAAGTCTAAACTGTGTTCTGCTCCTATTTTGTCTTTACCTGAGGGTCCTGATGATTTTGTTGTTTACTGTGACGCTTCCATTCATGGACTCAGTTGCGTGTTGATGCAACGCGAGAAAGTGATTGCGTATGCTTCTCGTCAACTCAAAGTGCATGAGAAGAACTACACCACTCATGATTTGGAGTTGGGTGCCGTGGTATTCGCGTTGAAAATTTGGAGACATTACTTGTACGGTACCAAATGCACCATCTACACCGATCAAAAGAGTCTCCAACACATTTTCGACCAACAACACTTGAACATACGGCAACGCCGTTGGATCGAACTGTTGAACGACTATGATTGTGCTATTAAGTACCATCCTGGCAAGGCGAATGTTGTAGCAGACGCCTTGAGCAGGAAGGAATCTACTAAACCTCGTCGCGTTCGGGCGTTGCAGCTCACCATCCATTCGTCGTTACCTGATCAACTCCTTTCTGCCCAGTTGGAAGCTTTGAAGGAGGAAAACCTTAAAGCTGAAACCATGCACGGTGCCGACAAGCACCTAGAGCGAAGGCCTGATGGCCTGCACTATTTCGCAGAACGTATATGGGTCCCTTTATTCGGGGGACTTCGGGAGCTTGTCTTAGATGAGGCTCATAAGTCCCGGTATTCTATTCATCCTGCTCGGATAAGATGTACCAAGATCTAAGGGTGCTCTATTGGTGGCCTAACATGAAGGCTGATATAGCCTCCTACGTGAGCAAATGCTTGACCTGTGCTAAGGTCAAGGTGGAGTATCGGAAGCCATCTGGTCTCCTGCAACATCCTGAGATTCCAGAATGGAAGTGGGAGCGGATCACGATGGATTTCGTCACCAAACTACCGAGGTCACCAAGTGGTTGTCATACGATTTGGGTGATCGTCGACCGGTTGACGAAATCGGCGCACTATATACCTATTAAGGAAACGGATGGACTCAAGCGGTTGGCTCGACTCTACCTTAAGGAGGTGGTTTCTCGGCACGGGGTGCCTGTTTCTATCATTTCTGATCGTGATTCCCGCTTTGCTTCGCGTTTCTGGAAGGCTCTTCATAAAGTTTTGGGTACTCAACTGGATATGAGTACGGCTTATCATCCGCAAACTGACGGACGGAGTGAGCGGACAATTCAAACATTGGAGGACATGCTGCGGGCATGCGTTGTCGACTTTGGTAAGGGTGGGGAGGCTCACCTACCGTTGGTGGAGTCCTCCTGCAACAACAACTACCACTCCAGCATCGGGACAGCTCCGTTCGAAGCTCTTTATGGACGGAAATGCCGGTCTCCCTTGTGTTGGGCCAAGGTGGGCAAGAGCCAGCCCACTGGCCCGGAACTGGTGTACGAAACCTCGGGGAAAATCGTACAGATCCGTAACCGTTGGCAGCTGCGCGGGATCGTAAGAAGAGCTAGGCCGATCGCCGTCGCAAACCGCTATTGTTCCAGGTTGGGGACAGGGTGCTTATGAAAGTTCCACCATGGAAGGGCGTCATACGCTTTGGAAAGCGTGGCAAGCTTAACCCTCGCTACGTCGGACCGTTCGCAATCCTGGAACGGATTGGACCGGTGGCGTACAGACTAGATTTACCGGCGGAGCTCGGTAATGTCCACAACGTCTTCCATGTGTCTAACTTAAGGAAGTGTTTGGCTGACGAATCTCTTATTGTTCCACTGGAAGAGATCAAGGTTGATGATCGTCTTCGGATTGTGGAGGAACCTGTTGAGATTCTTGATTACAAGATTCGTAGCCTACGTCATAGCAAGATTCGCATTGTGAAGGTTCGATGGAACTCGAACCGGGGACCTGAGTACACGTGGGAACGGGAGGATCAGATGAAGTCTAAGTATCCTCATCTCTTTCTTAAGGAAGCGTTCGAGTCAAGATATGTCTCCACTGCAGTTGAATGAATCTCGGGGCGAGATTCCTTTTTAACGTGGGGATGATGTGACAACTCGGGTGAATCTCTCTCTTGGTTTCTATCTTTTGGTACTTGTGCAATTTTCGGGACGAAAATTCTTTTAACGTGGGGATGATGTGACACCCGGCAAATTCTGGTTAACAACATTGTCTAGATGAAAGTCTACCTTAGCGAGTCACGCGTATATTATACGTAACGAGGGTTAGCTAGATAGCTAGAAAGGACATACGTGCATTGTCTCGGGTTTGAGACAACTTACAAAACGTTTTCTAGTCCGGTTTGGACATCTAGGGACTAATTAACCTGCGGGTTATGAGATGCTTTGACTCCTTGTGTGGGTCGGGTTCTGACTCCTTGTGTGAGTTAACATGTGATTTCATGATTAGTGAACCTCGGACGTTGGTGAATAACAAACTTATGTGTCTCGGTGATATCTGACAAACTTATGTGAAAACCATACGTGATTATGTGAACCTAGACCGAACACGTTAATAAAAATTATTAAAAGTGGAGCGTGAGGTGGATTAGGGTCTTAACGCATGGGGTTACACTTGTTACGGTCCGTAATAACGAAAACGTCGAAGGATAACGCGTCGGGAGGCGAAACGAGGCAAAAGCGCGCCACCCGGACCTGTGAGCGGCCGCTCACAGGCTCCGAGCGGCCGCTCGAAGGGCACTGACGGGTTTAAACCGCCTCAAACTCGTATTTAAACATCCTTAACTCCCATGCAGCCCTCATACTCAACCCTAATCGCCCCCTTACTGCCCCACACGAATATTTCACTCCAAAAACTCCTGCTAAGGCTCAAGATCATCAATTGGGAGGCTCCAAGGCGCGCGATTGATTGATTTGAAGAGCTAAGGGTATAACTCATGATTTCTTACGCTTTTTACTTTATGTTTTATTGTAAAAAATCATATAACAAGTTTGTCCAGGTCTGAATGGGTTTAATAAACATTAAAACATGAGTCTTTTTGAAGATTAAACGGATTAAACCTATTAATAAACGCGTAGTAACATCGTAGGATGCTTGTTGCGCAAGTTATTGGTGTTTTGATCCTAAAAGCTTTGATCTTGACATGTTTGATAATAGGATCTGATGGGAATAGGTATTAGGAAAGTTGTATGATGATTATTAGGTATTATTGATTGATAATATGCAACTAGGGTTTGACATAGTTGATAATATGGTACGATCAGAATCTGGACAGATTCTGAAAGTCGACTTGTAGGGTCTGTTTCGTGGCTTGAAAACAATTGGTTTGATCGATTCTTTGCATGATTGTAACGTACAAGGTCTCAGCTTTTCATAATGGGCAAAACCATCGAATTTGGACATCGTTTGAGTCGTTTTTGGAATTTTAATTGATTAGGGGTCATATCAGATTTTCGGATTTGTAAATTGGGTTAACTTTAAAGGGGCATAACATGAGATTTACAAGGAATTAGATTATGAAATTTTTACAGAAGGTCAATACTGGAAAAATAGAGCTTTTCCAAGTGGATTCATCTCGTTTGGATGAATACACAATTTTTAAGAATTTTCCTACTAAACTGACCTGTTGAGGAGATTTTCTGGACATAGCTGTGTTGTACGAATTTTCATAATTTTTGCGTTTGGAATTGAGACAAAACAAAAATAGGTATTGTCGAGTGAATCCCAAAGTAAATTCAGTAAAAATTTGGGAGGTTAACTCACTGGTTTGCTATTTTAAATAAATTAGTTTTGATGGCGCACAATCTGTCCTGAAAACACAGATTGTGTATTATGTGCTTCTGTGATTAATTGAGGTCTTAGGTGGTATGGAATTGACATGTAACTGAAGTACACTTGTCTGAGACACATACGGAATGTAGAAACTAATTGTAACCAACGTATTCACCAACGGGTCCGTAGGGTTTACTATTGCATGTAGAATCACTAGGCGTCGCATACACACTTTTGAACATTTAAAACGCCTTGGACAAACGAGTTATATGGGTAATGATATTACGCCTATACTCACTGAGCGACACTGTTATTAGGGTGTCGGTAGCATATATTGCTTGCTGTTCGGATTCTTTGCTTGCACGTTAAGGTGAGTTTACGGCCCCTCTTTTAAACTGGTTTTATACTTTCGGGGGAGAAAACATGTGTTAAAACGATTATTTGGTAACTACTGTCATACTATGGGTTTCTATTGTGTACTACACGATCTTTGGAAGTCCCGGGGGAAACCATGAATGTGCGGGTTTGCACAACGGGGAAATGTGAATAGCGCTATTGGGAGTGACCAACCCCGCTCGTCGACTTGGAGGGTCGGCGGGTGCATATTGTCTCAAACAGGAACAACAGGAACAACAGGAACATACATCGGGCATACTTTTGGTATTCGCGTTAGTAATGGTTTTCCAATCGTGGTAGTAACAAAACGTACGCCTAGCTAGCGTATACTGGTTTTCGATTATTATAGTATGGACAGGTGGACTTGGTACTTGGATACAAAACCTGTAAACTCACCAGCATTTTTGTGCTGACGTAAACTTTTACATGTTTTCTCAGGTCGCTAAGGTAGCACGAATGGAACTAGGGCGCACGCGTCTGCACGGCGTCTAGCTAGAGTTGCATGATTTACAAACATTGAACATTGGTTTACTTTTGAGATACTGTTTTGAATAAGCTTCCGCTGTAAACGGGATTTTAAACTATGTTTTGAAATTGCATTTATATTCATTTAGACTTGTTTATTGTGATCGTTGGTTTGGATCCTGGTTTGTCATGCGCCTCGCGGTAAAACTCCGCAAGTGGATTTTGAGGGTGTGACAACAATGAAGTAAGAAAACCTGGTTAACGCGTATTTTCGTTTTCAATTTTAATATAACAATGTGGTACTCATATTAAAGATAAAAAAACGCTAGTTAATTTGGTGAATTTTTTTAAAAAAAAATATCGAATGAAAAAGTTATAGTTGTTTTAAGATGATGGGTGAAATTGGCACGTGCCTTACATGTTGAAAGAGAAAGTCAACAATTATGACTTTTACTTTTATGTCATTCCCCTAATTTAATATTTATTTATTTTTTCCATCAAACTAATCTAAACCATTTAAATCTAAAATCAATTGACCAAAATATTTCTCACCCTTTCTAGAAAAAATAGTCCTTTCTATTTGACCCTAACCCGTTTTGTAAAATAATTTACTCGCAAATATGGAGTGTTTAACTTGGAATTGTTGACTATGATACTTAATTCTTTTTATATGAGTTTTTGCAAATTATTAATTACACCATGATTAAACTGATACACAATCCACGAAGAAATAAAGACTCAAAACATAGATGTTGAAGATTTACATTTTAACATTACACGACTAGGTAATCTAGCTTTAGATACTTGAGGTCTCCGATCCTACCCAAGATCACAAGGCTAGACATAAATGAAAGATATCTAGGTGTGTGAAAGACAAAGTTCATGAAGAATTCCAAAGAACAGATTCACAAGGATATGTTATCTTCGGTACATAGGTATGTAACTTTACATGCTTAAAGAGATTAGAGTACTAAAGTACACGGCTAACCAATGACTAAGTATATAGCCTCGTGACAAGAAATTGCCCCCCTACGACCGTTCCACTCGTCTGATTGTGAATAATAAGTGCATGTTTGGCTCTCCATTTCCACACATCCTTTTAACTTATTAACTTATTCAATAAGTCATAAGTTAAAAAAAGTGTTTGGATGTTTTTTTTAAAAAGTAACTTATTGAGGGGTTTTATGCTTTGAAAATGAGATTTTGGGGGAAAAGTCATAAGTCACAAATTGTGACTTATGAGAATAAGTAACTTTTGAAAGAGGAAAAGTTATAAGGAGAAATGGAAATGAAGAGCCAAACATGCCCTAAGAATTAGAGGGTTGGTAGCTTATCTTTAAGCATGGTTGGTTCATGGGAAATTCAATTGAAACATATCTTCTTTGTTTATTAAAAAGATTTAGAAACACACAACGAGCATCCTAGTATCTTTTTTAACGGCAAATATTTATCAATTATACGTTATTTAGCTTGATTAATTATATTAAACCAACGTAAAATAATAAGGTATATTATATGAGTGTTGCTAAATGCACCCATCTTTATTTATTTTTACTGATTGTACTCTCCCTTATAGTTTTCAAATAAATACAATTACACCTTTTTTTAAAGAATGCATTAGGAAACATCCTAGAGTTTTTCCAAGGGTTTACCCACTTTCCATAACTTAACTTGAATTTTGAATACATACGGATTATATAGAATGAGTATCATTGATTCAATCGATTTGTTAATCAAATTTCCAACAATCTAACACCAAGAAATGTTCTTGACTTTGCATCTTCTACCTAAGAGATAGAATTACTTCAGCTTTCTCTTTTTTCTTGATGATAAACAAGATCATATTTTTAAGTTAATTGATGTAGCCTTTTGTTTTACACAATGGGTTTATCACTAGACAAAGAATTGTTTTTATTGAATTAAAGTAAACAAAAGTTGTGATCATAATCTTCATGAATTGTCAAGCATTGAATTTTGAAACTAGAAAATTTATATTGTTGTTGTATAACTTTTCACAGTGAACAAAAGTCATATATATAACAAATTTCTAACATTGAATTTTATAGCTATTGTTATATTGTTGTAAAAAAACACACGTGCTAAGATACACTCAAATTTTAAATGGTTTGGTTATCGGATTAAATGTACGCATAATTTTCTTTTAAAATAAAATAATTTTAGTATTTGCTTTATATATAAGTATATTAAGGGGGGGGGGGGGGGGGGGGGGGTAAAATCTAACAAACTCTTAAACTGTTTTTTAGAAAAGGTGTAAAAAATATAAAAGAGATGGTGCATTTCAATTGTGATGGTTTATGGTTTGAAGTTTGAACCTTGGAAAACCCTTCCAAACCAAATTGGCATACCGGGCCCCATTCTTAGGTATAAATCACTTTGGTGTCTCTTTTGCACATGCTTCCCAGTACTGATTTGATGTGCATGCAGACCCCACATCTTATTTCTTTTACTAAAAAATTGATGTTTAAGAAAACCATGTATAAGCCACAATCTATATAATATTATCCTAAGCTATTAAAATCGAATAAAATCATAGTTACAATAAGTTGATTGCCGTTAAAAAAAATAATAAGTAGATTACCTATTAAAATTGATATTATAATCAATCATTTATATGTTTGATAAAAAACTTCGGTTATAAAATTTGACTACAGTTAGCAAAAACCTTAATTTTGACATTAGAGTTATTAGAATTGTTTTTCGAAAGTTTATTTGTGTTTTATAAAATGCTTTCGATTATATAGATGTAATACATAATTAAATTTACAAAAGTCACATAATTCATTTGTATATATTATTTTAGGTTTAAAAATATGCATTTACTTTAGATCTCCAAATTTATGAGACCAAAAATGCATTTACTTTAGATCTCCAAATTTATGAGACCCCAACAACCATTTCTTCTTCTATTCGAGTGTCTCTACTCTCAGGTCTTAGCTATGAGGTGAACGGACCGGTTTCCTCTTGGGGGAGCCGGGTTCGATTCCTACGGGAAGCATTTGAGGGACTCGTCAAGTGATGGTCGAAACTAGCCTACTAGTAGGTGCCAGGTTCGATTATGATGACCCCCTGGTTTTCTACTACCGTGCATTTACTCCAGAGAGGCTTGCCTCTTGTGGAGGGTGCAACATCTGTCAAGTGGCAGCTGGCTGGAAATTTTCCGGGTGGAAGCCTTAGTGCCCCTTATGCGCAGCCTCGACTCGCTTGTGGGCCGGCCACTCTCGCGTCAGCGTGGAACTAGTTAAGACAACATAGTCTGACCATTGTAGAGTGGCTAGGGGATCCCCTTCTGAAGGTTATGATGATCTCTGCTACAATATAGAAAATCACCTTTAAAAAAAACTCTTAGCTATGAGTCTTTTCTTTATCACAAATGTTCTTCTTAATCCGTATTTAACACATGAATATAATATCCTTTAAAGTCAAATGTTCCTTTTTTTAACCATGTGTTTGTGTTGAATTATCACACATTATTTCAGTAGTTTCTTTCATTTTTTTTAACTTGTGTTTGGTTCTTATACATCTAAAGGGTGGGATATGTTATTACTTTTCATTATATAAACACACACATGTGCACTACAACTATGATAAATTCAATGGCATAGATAGGTAATATACAACAACAAAAAAGAGACAAATGCAAGGTGTGTCTTTGTCTATTCCTTAGCCAGGTGGTATTGTGGTAGTGATGGTTATAACGTATATGAGAGTGGCCCTAGCAATTAAGGTCAATTCCGTAAACAATGCCAACAGAAGGGAGCAAATACTATTTAGGGGCACATGATTCTCTTTGTGGGGTTCAGCAACACCCACATGATCTTTTACTCCAAAAATCAAGGGCCATATGATTTTCATTTAAAATAGCTATCTTTTATGGATAATTTGTGGTATTTTTTAACCATATTCCACAACAATTTTTTGAACAGTAGTATTCAAGCTAAGTGACATGTCTCTTCATAGTTAAGGTATATTCATACATAAAGAAATTACAACCGTTCATGGTTAGTTTAATGCTCGAGGATGACGCCAATCCATTCAAGAAGGAATATGTCTGACTAAAAAAATCCCTTGACTAGCTTGCTTTTCAGTATTCCTTCTCTCTCCTTCATGGAGAGTTCCACCATCTTCACGAACACGATCATCAAAGATGTTGTTCACTTCATTTAATTAACCGGCCCTAACGCGTCATCAGAGAAACCATAACCCCTGATACCAATTGCGCCACCACAAGACTTGAAACTCTCTAGCGTAATGCATGTTAGACAAAACCCTCGTTTGGCTTGGATTCAAACCGGCGACCTCAAAAGGTGGCCTAGTTATTATCTTCATTGTCTTTGTCACTCCACCAAATAATGGGGACGCCGAGGTTTTCTATATGATTACGTACAAACTTAATATGTTTGCAATGATGATGTTTATCAACATAATGAGGAATTAGTTATTGCATGTGAGGCAGACTGTGGGAATGCAACAATGTTACAAAGGTGGTGGTGGCTGGCTGGTGATTTAATCTTTTTTAGCATACAATAATGAAAATAATCTGGAAGACTAAAAGATAAGATGTATATGTCTGATAAAGACACTCATTTTATGTAATGTAATATGGCTTAATTAGTTTTACACCTTATTTATTATTAGAATATGCTACTTTGAATTGGTTTTGTTTTTTATATGAAAGAAAAAGTTACTAATAGTGAGTGTTACTAAATGTACTCTCATCTCTCACAAATATGATGGGTGTGACTCATGTGGGACTCATCATACCTCTCTCACATAGAGGATTTATGTTGAGTAATCAAGGAGTGCATTTAGACCCAATTGCAAAAGGGCCCCGTCAAATATCAGTTGGACCCATTTGAATTTTCAGATAATGGAAGGATGAGAAGAACGTCTGGTATTTTTTTGTCCACGTAGTATGTTTGTATTTTCATATGAGTAAGGATGGAGATACTCTTACATGTTTAATCTTTCACCAATTCAAGTATTCACAAGGATCAAAGATTACATCAACACATTCAAACATATGTGCATAGCGACTTCACTTGATCATAACTAGAATCAATGGTTAATTAAATAAAATCGTTTTTAGTACATTATTTTCTCATATTAATTGTTTTAAGTTTATTAAAGTATTTGATTTTATTAGCATAAAAGAGTTTTATTGGGTTTCAATTGTTCATTCCATGCTAATTAGTTTAGGGATCAAGACGAATGATTAAAAAAAACATAATTTATATTCTATATTCTCTCTCTCTCTATATATATATATAGTAAACGAAAAGGGGTATGCCACATGACACTAGGTGAGGTCTTCACACCTCTTGATTTATCTTCAAAAGTCTTGTTCTCACTTATGTGCATAGTACATGCATTTCCCCCACAACTTTTAAACGTTAGTAACTTTTATATACGACATTATTTTTTAAAAAAATACATCAAATTAACAAGCGTTTTAATATCTATCCAACGAACACTATAGTGCAATACAAAAAACGAAAAAAAAAAATACTTATTTAGTGGGTTTTTGTTCATACAGAAAAAAAATACACAATGTGTTTAGGTAATTCATTAATCATGTCTAGGAAGTCACTAATCATGTTAAAATATTATATATGCTTTTGAACCTAGTATTACATATAAGAACTCACTAACTACATACATATTCAAAGATGTGATCAATTTGTTAAGAATCTTTTTTTTTTTTTTGTATTTTGATTGGTGTTGCTATGAACATTGATTACAAATGTTGCTAAGCCGGTTAGATGTAGCCTATGATTCTTAGACACCAGGTAAATCTCTAGCTGATAAATGATAATTAATCGTCCCATCATGCACGCCTCTTAAATCAATCATCATCATGACATATCACTTGATACCAATTTGGTTTTTCTTTTTTCCGAATTGACATCACAGCTTTAGAATGTCTTGAAAAGTGACAAAGTTGTACAGAGACTTCACTCGAGGAAGATATGCACACGTAGAATTAAAAGTAGATTTTATGAGTTATTGAGTATTAATCCTTTAAAAAAAATTCCTGACAAAACGACCTATTACTTTTACGATACACACATTTTATCACTTTCATATTAGATTTGTTTATCCTAGAAAGTACCTAGGATTAAACTGGTCCTTGCATATATTTTTACATAGTGTGTATATATATATATATATATATAACAATTAATATGATTCAGTTAAATTAATATTATTTAGTTGCGCTATTCCAGTAAAATATTATCTAGTTGTGTTTGGTGAAAGCTTTCTTAATTTAGCTACTTTCTCTTGAAGGTCTTTATTTTCAATCAAAGTTTATATCAACAGGATTAATTAATAGGATTCTAATGTGGTTGATAAGATAGGTTCGTTGTTTGGAAGAGTTGTACAATCGGCTCAAATTAATGATGATGTTGAAGATTACTCGTTTGTCTTGGTGGGTGTTTTGTGTAACTCGATGCGAAGGCTTAACCAGGTTTGTAACCTGAAATGGCGTAATGAGTCAATCCCCATTTTAGTCGAGGAAGATTTGGACGAGTGGTTTCCGGATTGTATTGGTGAGGATGGGGAGGAGCAAGTAGATGATTTGGAGTTTGGGAAGAAGCCTATGGATATGGCGAGTGAAAAGGAGAAGACAGTGGAGGATATGGTTAATGAGGGGTTGCAGGAAGGTTTGGAGGATGGGTCAAATGCTAACCACGACCAACAGGTTATTCAAGAGGAGGGGGTCTTTTAGAATCCTGGTCCACTCAATGTTGCTGGATTAGAATTCAGTATGCCAGAAAACGTGGAGTGCTCGGGTGGTAGGAAAAAGAAAAGAGGCGGGTTTCGGAAGAAGAATCGGTTTGAAAAGTCTCCCTCTCCGACGGGACTTGAAAGGCCTAAGAAGCATTCTAGGGAAGGAGATGATCCCTATGACATTGACCGGTTTATATATACGGTACAAGATGGTCCGATAATAGATAATGAGGCTGGACGAGATGATAAAAGGGATGAATCGGCAGGAATTGATGTGGGTTTGGAAAAAAATGTTAGTGCAGAATCAGTGGAGGGTATTGGGTCGGAAAAAGTGGGAGAAACAAAAGCTACGATTATGTTGGGTACAGTTTTGGGGGCTGTTAATATTGAAAGGTATGAACAGAGCATTAGAAGCATGGTCAGCGAAGAAGGTTTTCAAGATGGTTCCTTATGAATTGTTTAACTTGGAATATTAGAGGGCTGGGGTCAGATAGCAAAGGTAACTGGTTGAAGAATTTGAAGGTCGCTAATGAGGTTGGATTCATTATGGTTCAGGAAACGCAATTTCAGTCTTTTGATGGTGTCAATGTTAGCAGGCTTTGGGGTCCTAGAGATTTTGAATATGAAGTGGTTGATGCTGTTGGCCGCTCCGGGGGGTTATTGTCGGTATGGGATTCTAAGGTTTTTATGAAAACATTTGTGATTAAGCGTAGATCTTTGCTTGTGGTTTTGGGTTACTTAAAGAATGACGGTCAAAAGGTTTCATTCGTGAATGTGTATTGCCCACAAAAGTTAGTCGCTAAACGTAGCGTTTGGGATGAATTGAAAGCCATGGGGTTGGATGATGGTGAGTTGTGGATTGTGGCGGGAGATTTCAACTGTGTTAGAGATCGATCAGAGCGTAGAAACTCCAAGTTCCATGAAGGTGTGACGAAGCTGAAGTGTGGGTTCTTGAGGAGGCGGATAAGCGTTTGAAGGAGTTAGAAGCGTTTAGAACCTGGGACCTAAAACAAAAATCTAGACTTAAATGGGCGAAGGAGGGAGATGCAAATTCGTCTTTCTTTCATGGTGTTATTAACTCGCGCCGAGTCTTTAATTCTATTCCTGGGTTGACTATTAATGGCGAATGGGTGACGAAGCCACAAACGATTAAGAGAGAGGTTTATCGGTTTTTTAAAGAAAAATTTGTAGAAGATATTAAAGTTCGTCCGGGTCTTATGGTAGAAGACATCAAGACTCTTGATCCGATTGAGGCGGACGGGTTGATTGGGCCGTTTTTAGAAAAAGAAATCAAGGAAGCGGTTTGGGACTGTGGTAGTGATAAAGCCCCGGGGCCAGATGGTTTTAATTTTCGTTTTATTAAAAAATATTGGTCCATGTTTTCGGGTGATTTTGTGCAGATTTTTAAAGAGTTTGCTGAAACAGGAGTTATTAGCAGGGGAGCGGGTTCTTCATTCATTACGTTGGTGCCAAAAACAAAGGACCCGGTGGACCTTGGAGAGTATCGGCCAATTAATTTGATTGGCGTTGTAAGCAAAGTTATATCTAAATTTCTCACCAATCGGTTGACAAAGGTGATGGATGGGCTTATTACAGAAACACAATCAGCTTTTATAGCAGGGAGGTATATTCTTGATGGTCCTATTATTATTAGTGAACTTTTATCATGGGCTAGAAGAGGTGGAAAGGAGTTATTTATGTTCAAGATTGATTTCGCCAAAGCATATGATAATATCAACTGGGAGTTTGTGATATCTATGATGAGACAGATGAGATTCCCCAAGGTTTGGTGTAAGTGGATGCGTCAAGGTGACCCTATTTGAGTTTCCATGTGAGAAGGGTATGCGTCAAGGTGACCCTATTTCTCCGTTTTTATTTATTATTGTTATGGAGGCTCTTGCAGGGATGATGAGGAAGGCGTGTGAGGTGGGTTCGTTTTCTGGTGTGCGGCTTCCGCATAATGGTTTAATTCTTTCTCATCTATTCTATGCGGATGACGCTATTATTATGGGCGAGTGGTCGACTAGTAATTTTGAAACATTGCGGCGTTTGCTTAGAATTTTTCATTTATGCTCAGGCCTTCGTATTAATATTCATAAGTCCACGCTGTTTGGTGTGGGAAAAGGGACGACTGAGGTTAGTGTGATGGCGCGTTCATTGGGTTGTTGTTCTGGTACCACTCCGTTTAAGTACCTTGGTATTATAGTGGGGGCTAATATGGGTCGAATCAATAATTGGGATCCAGTGATTAAGGTGTTTAAGGATAGATTATCCAAGTGGAAGTCTAAGGTGCTTTCGATCGGTGGTCGGTTAGTGTTGATTAAATCCGTCTTGGAAAGTTTGTCGTCCTACTACTTTGCCTTGTACAAGGCGCCGACTGCGGTTATAGGGAGGTTGGAATCTTTGATAAAAAGATTCTTATGGGGTGGTGATGAGGATATTAGAAAAGTACATTGGGTGGCGTGGGATAAGGTAACTCTTCCTAAGAAATTTGGGGGGTTGGGGCTTGGCCGCTTGGACGAGAGCAATAATGTTTTTTTGTTAAAGTGGCTTTGGAGATATAGAGTGGAAGGAGATTCTATGTGGAGACGGGTTATTGATGCCATTCACGGTTCTACGCGGCAGTGGGAAACGTATCCTTGTAAAGTGAGTTTTCCGGGTACGTGGTCTCGATTGGTCAAGAATTGCAAAAAACTTAACGTGGGTGGTACTAGTGGGATCAACATGGTACGGGGCGTGTTAGGCAATGGGTCGTCTATTAGATTTTGGTTAGACCCATGGGTGACGAATGTTCCATTGAAAAGCATTTTTCCGAGGTTGTTTAGGTTGGAACTGAATAAATGGAGTTATGTGGCTGAGAAAATAGGGGGTGATCAGGGGGCCGGTTTTGGTTTGTGGCAATTGCTAATGATAAATGGGCCTGGTCCGATGTAGGTCCGGTTGATTTTTCGGTCCAAGTGGCAAAAAAGTGGCTAGGTAAGGAACGAGTGGGAGAACAGCGGGTTGTTTCTGACTTTAAGTGGTATAAGTGGGTCCCTCTGAAGTGCAATGTGTTTATGTGCAGGCTCATTCTAGATAGAATTCCTACTAAATAGGCGTTGCGTAGAAGGAACATTATGTTTGGCGATAGCGCTTGTGATTTTTGCAGCGAGGAGGAGGAGAGTGTTGATCATGTTTTTACTTCTTGTGTTATGTCGACATGTGTGTGGCAGGGTATCGCTAACTGGGTTCGGTTACCTCCAATTTATTTGTTCTCCATTAAAGATTTACTTGAGGTGGTTAAAAGCTCCGGTTGGTCGAAGTGTAGGAAAGACATTTTACTTGGGATCATCGTGGTCACTTGCTGGCGAATATGGAAAGCGAGGAACGAGAGGATTTTCAGTCAGAAAAATAGAAATGTTGTAGAGATAGTAGCGGACGTTAAGTCCTTGTCTTATTTGTGGTTTTGTAGTAGGAGTTATAGAGGGGGCGTGGATTGGAAGGGTTGGAAGTCTTTTTCTTTTGATGTCCTGTAATGTTTGACTTAGGGGGTTTTCCGACTTGGAAATTCCCCAGTCGTTTTGTGTTTTAATGAAGTGCGCCTTTAAAAAAAAAAAATTAAATTATGTTCAAATAAAATCTGATTAAAATTATTTATCAGATGAGACTGTTAAAATAACAATTTGGTTCCCCATGGAGGTAACCCTTAGTTTTTATTTTAAATTGATCTTTCGACATCAATCAACATGCTCTGACGCTTTTAATTTACTACTTGTCGGATAACACATGCTAGTTGTCAAATGACATGGTGAACGTCTCGGGTGGTGGTACAAATTTTATTTATGCGATACAATATTTAATAAATGTTTCGCTTACTGGTGGTTTCGTAGCTAGATACTGTCGAGAATTTATGCATTATCTAGTGTATTAATATTAGAAAACTTTTAATAGGTTAAAAAAAGAGAATTAAATTATTTACATGGTGTATTGAAGAGTTAATGTAGACAATGCAAGCTTTAATCTAAACGATATTGTTGCAGGGACACGGTGAGAGTTCAATCAGTATCACACACTAAGACAAAGGATAAAAAAAGGCCGTAACATTAACCAAAATCATATCTACATGTGTTTGGTTCGTTGTAGCTACGACTCGACTTTGAACATCGAAACGTAATGATGCAAAAGCACGCTGTTATTTAAATAAATCTTGATCGAACCCCTGATATTAACCACCAAAAAATATTCATACCGAAATGCCTATAAAAATAAGCATGTAGTTAATTACGTATCATCATAACACGGGGTTTTAAAACTAAAAATAATATAACAATAATATACATGTAAATAAAATAATAATAAAATGTTAAAATAAAAAGAAAATACTAACCAATAGAAAATAACAACTGTTTACGTTTGGGAATGTTGTTATAGGAATACAATTTTCTAATAAATTTAATCAATTTTTAAGTCTTTTAAATGTAAATCGTATTTAATTTGTGGATCTAAAACCTCTAATTTGTTACATTCAAACAAAGTTGAGCGTGATTGTTCTGTTATAAAAAATGTTATACTTTGTTTTATAACATATACAAAATAAAATATGTTAACTTTGAAATCATATCTATACTATATTATAATGCATGAGTGAGGGGTATTTTAAGATACCCAAAAGTTAACAACTAATTTTTCATTAACAACCCTAAAATAAGGGTAAATTAGTCATTTATATAGGGGATGGCTAGAATTAAAACCTCAATTATTTGAAGAAATCCAAGAAAACTTCATCACAACCATTGATCTCTAAGATTAATGGCTACCATTGATTCTAGCTTATTTTGTTAATTAAAGTACATTACAAGTGGGAAAAGGGTATAATAGACATTTGCCTTTGGTTCTCTGTTGAATGACAGAGCTCTCACTTCACATCATCATCATCCTACCTATATAAAGTAATTCTCTCTCTTCTTTGATCAAAAAAATTCAAATTTCTCAAAAATCTTTCAAGCTCCATAGAACCCCCTTGTTCATCCTTACCTTATCGATCATCAAGCCTGTTTAATCCTTGCCCTGTACGTCCATCATCAAAGACGTTTAATCCTTCATCATCAAGCTCCCAAAACCCAATAACCTTCATCCTGATTACATTGAAAAAGCTTTATAACCTAATAATCTCGAAAGCTGTAGATCACGATACCCTGTACGTCCACTACAAAAAAAATGAGTATCGGGGACTAAAAAATCAGTCTCTAATTCATCTACATCAGTTCCTAATGGTTATCGGAGACTGATTTTCCAGTCCCCAGTCAGTGGCGGATGCCTAGTCCTAAATAGTGGTTTTAGTAACTAAAAATCAGTCTCAATTATAGAACACCATCTGGGAATAACGGTCAGTCTCCAATACATAGAAATTCAGTCCTAAATTTGTCACCCAGTACCACGTCATTTCAGTCCCAATACAATTCTTCAGTGACTGTAAATCAGTCTCTGATACTATAATATTTCAGTCATAAACGCATATCGCTAAGGACTGAAAATTGGTTGTTTAAGCTATGTATACTTTGTCTCTAATACATTTAATTAGGTTGCGATTCAATGTCAATTCAGTCCTTAATAAGAAGTTTCTAAGACTAACAACCAGCCTCTAATATCACATCATTTCAGTCTTTAATATTAGGGACTGAAAAATAATCTCAAATATAGTGTCATTTTAGTCCGAAAGTGCATGAAAATCAATCTATGATAACATTCGTTGGTCTCAAAGATAATACAAAAAAAGGTATTTGGGACTAAACAAATGAGATAAAATGTACATATAATATCATAAATAAACAAATATATTCAAATACAAATCAAATCAGAATTTATAAAGATGAATTCATAAACTATCCCTATTCATTCAACTCCACAATATGATGAACTTGTAATCTTTGTTTGATTCCTCAAACAGCAATATGCTTCAAGGCATCTTTCCATTTAGCATCTTCTTCAATAGCACAAGAACACACGATTGCTTCTTGATTATTTGTTTTATCATTTTTCAAGCAAATACCTTAAAAACTGTAACAATCAATTCCACATAATAGATGTGGGCATCAGACTCAGAGCAGAATAAGAAAAAAAGTGATCAGTAAATAAACAACTAGAAATTTAGGTAATCAGATGTTAACTTTAAGACAAAACTAAAATAAAAACTGGAAATAAAAGCTAATAGATAGAACGTAATCACCTTAATCAATAAAGATGTACAAGAAATCCGATGAGGGTTGAACGATTGGTGTGATGCAGTGTCCGGGGTCGTTTTTGTCTCTACAGGATTTTAATTTGTGTGTTAATCCAATCGATAATAGATCATGTAAACAATTCAATTGAATAGATCAATAGACAACATCAATCATAAGATTAACATACAAAACTACACGTAATTACAATTTACCATGTGATTAACAAAGTATACCTAAACAACAAGGGTCAATCCAACGTTAAAACAGATCATGCACATAAATCAACTGAATAGATCAATAAACAATGCCAATTATTTGAAAGACATACGAAACTACGGCTAATTGCAATTTACCAGTGAATAAGGAAGAGGACAGTAATCAATCAAGAGAATGTTTCATAACTCTCACCATTAAAGAGAACTAATCCGGTGGAAGCAACCCTAACATCGTCGGAATAGTCTTCTTCATTGAATCCTTCCCAAAATCTGAAACACCTCTAAAGATTCTCGAATTCCAATGTGAAATTGCTACAACACAAGAAGCAAGATAAAAGCCGCCAGCAACACTTTTGTAAAATTAATTTTAGTGAGATAAGAAAACAGATTCTTAATGTCAAGAACACAACTAATATGAATCTTTATCACTAATTTGTCATTGGCATATTGCACTATTGCAACTCATATCTTGTATCACATACTGGAGTTTTTATGTGCGTTCTCAGCAAAAAAAAAACAAAAAACAAAAAAATAGACACTTAATCTTGAAAGCATAAAAGGCAAATAGAAACAATAATAGTAAATAGATGTCTATAACATTGTGAAGTGATATATGGACTTGTACATCATATACCAAGGAATAGCCACTCAAACTTAACTTGCACTTTAACCATATAACTCTTCTCATACACACTGTCAAATGTATAGTTTTTGCTCCTCTGAATGGTAGAGTTTATGAAGTAAATTGTTTACCTCTCTCTCTCTCTCTCTCCTTTTCATTCAGGCATTTTATCGAACACGTAATCTTCATCAAACAAAATTGCATTTAATAATTAACTATTAACAAAGTATTTATATGCTTCATTTAAGTGTAACATGTTTAAATAATCGCTAGGCTACATGATATAATAACAAAATACAAAGAAAGGTACAAACCTAAGAACATAGAGATGGAAGATGGCGTTGGTAATGTAGGAAGATGTTAGTTGGGTGGATATGACCTGCGGAAACAAAGAAGACACCATGGAATTGGGCATCATCAACTGCTTCATTTCTCTTTCAAAATACAAAACTACATCAATTATTTTGTCGATTCAAGAAACCTAACAATTGATACTTAAGACTATATGAAAAAAACAGAACAATGACGGAGTTAGGTGACCTCTCAACGTCGAAAACCGAATCTATTATTGTAATGGCGATTCTGCCTCCTCTTTTCTTTTTTCCCTAGCTTGTGAATTGGAATGTACGAATATGAATTGGTTTTGGAGGGATGAGCGGGAATATGAATGAAAATGGGGGGGGAAATAGTTGAAGGAATTAGAGATTTTAATTTCAAATTTCAATTGGTATTTGTCAAAATGCAATAAAAAGAAATATTATATCAAATATATTCATTTTTAAAATGTAAATCAAACTTACGATTACATAATTATAAAATATCCTGATCATGTAGCCTAGTGGTAAAAGGGTCGGTTCTCTCTTTGGGGGAGCCGGGTTCGATTCCCACGGGAGGCATGTGATGGATACCCCCACCCTTGTGGTGGAGTAGGTGGTTGGGAAGTGATGGAGAGACCCTTGACCCTTGTGGTCAATGTCTTCGAAGAGACGACACTGGAAGCTAAAGAAATCTGATGACAGGTATATTTTTGGATGTACTGTTAGTATAGATTTTTTTTAATTTTATGATGATTTAGGTTGTTGTAAATGGTGTTAATGTGTTACAAAAGGGGATTTGTATGTGTTTGTGTATGATGATCCATTATTTATAACATGGGGTTTTATCTTAGTGTGTTATAACAGGGTTGGGGGAGTATAAGCATGATTATAAACAGGGGTTAAATGTTATTGTGTTATAACATTGTTTATATATTGTCTTTGTGTGGGTAATCATTCATTATGATGTTAAACAGGGGGTTCTATGTGTTTGTGTATGATGATCCATTGTTTAGTGTTAATGGTTTAGTGTTAGCATTATTATAAACAGAGGTGTAGTGTGTAATAGTTCATTAGCATGTTAAAATTGTCCTCAAACATTTTCTTTGTAGGCTTAACATATGTAACACAGTTGTGATTTTCCACGTAAAAAGGTTGGTGGGTCGTCGCGTTCACAGAAAAATGGTGGAGATAATCAAGGTATGAATAAAGCGTGACTTTGCATATGTAACACTTATATATATATGCCTGAGTTTATCTCAAAAAAAGTACGTACTAACCTGAGGCTGGTGTCTTTGTTCTGTGTACATCAACAGGCAAGCATCTTGATGTTTTGGCAGTTTCAAAGAGGGTAACAAGATCTACACATAAGGACAATGAACCTGTGGATGAGCCAGTTGGACCTAGTAAGCGAAAGAGAAGTAAAAGGACGGAAGCTAGTAAGGCGAAGAGAAAGGGGAGTGGTAAACATTGTTTATATACTGTCTTTGTGTGGGTAATCATTCATTATGATGTTAAACAGGGGGTTCTATGTGTTTGTGTATGATGATCCATTGTTTAGTGTTAATGGTTTAGTGTTAGCATTATTATAAACAGGGGTGTAGTGTGTAATAGTTCATTAGCATGTTAAAATTGTCCTCAAACATTTTCTTTGTAGGCTTAACATATGTAACACAGTTGTGATTTTCCAGGTAAAAAGGCTAGTGGGTCGTCGCGTTCATAGAAAAATGGTGTAGATAATCAAGGTATGAATAAAGCGTGACTTTGCATATGTAACACTTATATATATGCCTTAGTTTATCTCAAAAAAAAGTACGTACTAACCTGAGGCTGATGTCTTTGTTCTGTGTACATCAACAGGCAAGCATGTTGATTTTTGGCAGTTTCAAAGAGGGTAACAAGATCTACACATAAGGACAATGAACCTGTGGATGAGCCAGTTGGACCTAGTAAGCGAAAGAGAAGTAAAAGGACGGAAGCTAGTAAGGCGAAGAGAAAGGGGAGTGGTAAAGCGGCGCGTGGAAAGCTTGAACCTTGTAAACAACGTAAACGAAGGAATAAGGATGAATGCCCTGGTATACGTACAAGGTCTTCGCCATTCCAGTTTTCAAGGTGCATAAGTATTTTGAGTGAAAAACAACATTGTGTTGTGAAAGAGATGGGTTTGGTAGACTACTTCACTTCAATATGGATGGTTGTGTATTTTGCCTAACAAACTAATGTTAGATAAGTTAACGTAGGTTAATGGTACTAATTAAACATTCTGGTTAGTTTATTTTTGCGTATGGGGTTGTTATGTATGAACGTATGTTTGAAGGTATTAAAGTTAATTACAATGTTGCATGTGTAAACAAATTCTAAAATAGATTTAGTTAATTACACATATTGCATGTGGGTTAATGGTACTAACCAACATTATGGTTGGTTTGTTTTGCTAAATGGTGAGGCAACAATTAATTTTAATTACAATGTTGCATGTGTAAAGCAACAATAAATAGGTTTAGTGCAAATTAACCCTTAATGCATGTCTGCATTATTTCAAAAAAGTAAAATATGTACATTTTATGTGAGGGGCTTGTATGTGATAAATATGCACATATTAACATATTTTGCAAGTTAAGTTTACCCATATTGTTGCATGTGTAACAAAGTGCAGTATGGTCAATGTTGCATATTTTACAATTTAAGCTTGCACAGATTGCATGTGCCAGACCATAAATGCAGGGTAAGTAGGCACCTGTTGTATATGTTAAATTAACCATAAAAATGTTGCATGTGTAATATGTTAACAAAGTGTTGCATGGAAAATGTTGCATATTTTACACATTAAGCTTGCACATATTGCATGTGCCAGACCATAAAATGCAGGGTAAGTAGGCACCTGTTGCATATGTTAAAATAATCATAAAATGTTGCATGTGTAACAAAGTGTAGTATGGAAAAATGTTGCATATTTTACGTGTGGTAGAAAAAAATGCAAGGTAACTAGCCACCTGCTGCATATGTTAATGTTGCATAAAAAATGTTGCATGTGTAACAAAGTGTAATAAAAAAAATGCAAGGTAAGTATGTGCTATAGAATGATGCAGGGTAAGTATTCACCTGATGCATATGTTAAATCTAATTATGGTGTTGCATGTGTTACAAGGTGCTAAAATTTGGCTTTGCATGAACTTATTCATTTTTCCTTGCAAGTATTACACGTTGATCAAAACCCACACACTTAATCGATGTACTAAAAAACCATATTGTGCCCCTCTTACACCCTCTCGATCTCCCCTCAATTTGATATTAAAAAAGACGTTTGAGTTTTTATTACTCAGTTGTACAAGGGATTGCAAAATGTGTACTTGGAAAAAGCGAAAAAGGCTATCTACCGTTGGACAGTTGTAGGTGGCATGTCTACTAATTGAAGAGACGTTGAGCTGGAGTGTTGAAAAGAAAATTTGAGAAGGCGAAAGGTTGTTGAACGTAAAAGAAGATTCGGTTTATGTTACGTATGCTACAAAAAAATATGTATAAGTAAATATAAAGCACATGATACAAATTAGTTTAATAGAAAATATTCAAACATGTTATATATCATCAAGAGTTCCCATCATTCAATAGAAATGTTCAAACATGTTATATTCAAACAGCTGTACGCAACAAAGGTGGACAGAGATGCAAGTTTAGCACGTACATATATAAAAACAAAAGTACCCAACGTAGTTAGTTGCTGAGCAAAAAGACCTGGCATCCAAAATAGTATCGATGTTATGCACATAACAACAAATGATAAGGCCATAAACTGTTACATATGCATAACAAACGTTCAAAAAAGAAGGAGCTTCCCATTGCTTATGCATCAGCCGATTGCTCGGCCCCTAGGACGTTGTGGGGATTCCGCCTTTTTATTTTTTATCCAGCGGCTTCTCTGGCTTTCTTCATCGCAGTAACCTTCTCACAATTCCTAGAGTCATGGTCAGTAACCTTCATAGTACTAACCTTCTCAAACACGCCACTGAACAACGGGGGTACTTGTGGGTTGGGATACCCAACCAAACCTTTGTCTGACCCTTCTTAATAGAAAGCCCAGCCTGCTTGGCATACTCCTTGTACATATCTAATACCGCGTCGAACGTGGGGTAAGAATCGCCAACAACCAGTAAAAACTTAGGACTGACATTCGGGATCCAATATTGAGTTCCATTAGGGGTTGAATACACATAGTGAAGTGGCGCGTCTGCAGTAAAATCACATTTAATAACGTTAAAAACATGTGTGTTGCATGTGTTACAAACAGTATAAATATTGCTTATGCATCAGCCGACCGCCCCGACCTACGACGTTGTGGGTAGGGGTGTTCATCGAATCGAATAACGAATTTTCGAATTATTCGAATCGAATTTCTCGAATTTTTAATATTTTTTTCTGAATTCGTATTCGATTCGTATTCGTTTAAAATTCAATTTATTCGATTCGTATTCGATTCGAATAAGAAACTCGAATTCGAATCGAATTCGAATAAATTCGATTTAGTTCAAATTCACCATAAGTAATAAATTGTTTTACTTTTAGTTTTAAAACTAATACAAACTCATTATTTTTAACATATAAAATACAAATCTACAAAATTGATAAACAACAATATGTCAATATGTCAAATACGGGAATAGTAAAAATAGTAGAGGCTATAGTTTGTTAGAGTTTTGTGATGTATAAGGTACATATGTAAAATATGGGTATGGTAAAAATTGTAAATACTATGGGTTCTTAAAGTTTGGCAAAAATTTAGAAATTCATTTTTTTACATTGTGATATTTGTGTATATAATAATGTGTATGTGTGCATATATATTTAAAAAATATACATGTACAATTTTTATTCGAATTTCGAATCGAATCGAATTTAAAATCATGAATTCGTATTCGATTCTTATTCGATTTACTGGACTCGAATTCGAATTGAATCGAATTCGAATTCTTAATAATCGAATCGAATTCTTGGTAATCGAATCGAACTAAGTCGAATTTTGAATTTTTCGAATCCGAATCGAATTCTGAACACCCCTAGTTGTGGGGGATTCCGCCCTTTTGTTTTTGATCTAGCAGCTTCTTTGGCTTTCTTCATAGCAGTAACCTGACGGTAACGTTGGGAGTCCATCCTAGACTCAAAACACAGCATGAATTGGACAAGGGTGTTTGCACTGGTGGAGTTGATTTTAAATGCAGCATTTGAACTCTCGCTACGCGATGTAGTTTTCATATTCAACCCTATTGCACATTTGCAACCTTTTAAACTTGATACAATGTATATGTCAGTAACTAAAACCATACCAGTTTGCGGAGTCTCGCTGGCCATGTCAACTCTTATTGCTTCATCATTTTTCCCTTCAGTAACTAAAACCATACTAGTTTGCGGATCCCACTACTCTTTATGTCCACTACTCTCTGTCCAGACTTTCCACATCTGCCAGCGTCATTCCAGCCTCACTGCTCCCTTCAGCTTCACCTGTTTCTATGACATGCAAACAACACATTTATAACACACCTCAAAAAACTATATTGTTCAATTCATTTCAGGTTGCAACCTTTATGGTCATTAACGTCCTTATCACTAGTTATATCCTGTCCCGACGCACCCATGCCATCATGTTGCATACGTATCTTCATCTGCAACGCCTGAAGTACAGCATGACTCCTACGCCTTCTGTACACTGGTAGTAAGGTTGGCTCAAATACGGAAGGCAGTTTATTAGCAACGGCCTCCAATGTGTTTTCGGTTTATCATCATACACACCAAACCCCTATTATAACACACTAACATTAAACCCCGTTATAAACAATGGATCATCATACACAAACACATACAAAACCCTTTATTAACATGCTAATAAACCATTACCCACACAAACACAGTATATAAACAATTCTATAACACACTGTTATAACACCCTAACATTAACCCCCTATTATAAACATGCTAATACACCCAAACCGCTGTTATATCACACTAACATTAAACCCATGTTATCAACAATGGATCATTATACATAAATACATACAAAACCCATGTTATAACACCCTAACACTATCTACAACAACCCAAAAGATCATAAAATTACAAAAAAATAAAAATAATAGCTCCTATCAGATTTCTTGTGCTTCCAGTGTCGTCTCTTCGAAGACAATGACCAGAAAAGGGGTTGCATTCTGATTTTGATCGACGTACAGGGGTTGATGACCGATTTTATTAGATTATTTGGGGTTTGATCGACGTACCGTGGATGGATGAATAGTTTGTTGACGAACGAGCTTCTTCTATATAATCAGGATGAAGGTTATTAGCTTTTGAAGCTTGAGAGCTTCTTGTAATTTGAATTTCTTGATTGTTGAGAGAATAGGAAAGGAGAGGATTATGCTTTTATATGTAGGTAGGATGATGGTGATGATGAAACTCTGCTATGCACAGAGATAGAAACCCAATGTACCTTCCAATTGTCTAATATACCCTTCTTTTGTCCTATAGCACACAATCCCCCATTATAATAATCTTGAATAAACAAGAGCCATTGATCTTAGAGATCAATGGCTAGGATGAGGTTTCTAAGAGTTTCTTTAAATTTTTGGGTTTTCATCAAATACTTAGCCCATTAATATATTATTTACACTTTAATACTCTATCTTATTTACACTTTAATTCCCTAATTTTTAGTTAGTAATTACATTTTCCTCCCTCCCTACAAAATTATAATTTCTTTTATTTAATTCTATCATAACTTTAAAACTATTATATTTTAAAAACATTCAAATATACCATGAGGACCGGCTCATTTTTGTCAACGTGTCGGTGTTTGTCATAATCAATACCGATGTGTGGATTGAAATGTACAAGAAAGAATGCCTTATGTACAAGTGATTATTGCATTTTATGTTTAAAATACTAACTAGATGAAATATAATATGGATTTATTGTTAATACTGATGTTAAATCATAACACCATTTCATGATCAAGTAAAACTCAAAATTGTAAAATTGAATTTGGTGTTAAATATTGTTCCGCCCAATAATGAAAAATTCACATAAATAAAATGCAACGATTTAAAAAACCAAACAGGGCACTTGAAATCTACATATCAACGTTAGTGAATAGTGATTCTTAAAATATGATAATGTTGTTTAACTTTATGGTTCATCCTTGCTTTGACAGACAAATAATTTGTCACACGGTAATAAAACTGCAACACAAGACTGGGCTCTAAGAATGCTTTATCACGTTTGTTGCTGATAGCTTCAATTGTAATACCCTATTTAAATAATCAACATTAGCAATATGTGCATATGTATATGGGTATGCATGCATATATATTAATAGGTATACACATAAATATAATTAACTAAAAGAAATCTCATTAAACTTTTAAATATACACAATTGGCTAAATATATAAAATTTTAAAATAATTAAGTTTAGAAAAAATATAAAAATGGATTGTAGATATTAATTGTAGGTAAATTTCTTTTAAAAACCTCAGCTGCATCAGTTTGGTAGAAAACACATGATGCATATTGTATATCCATGTGATATGAACATCTATGTTAATAACAACAAAACTCCCTAATTTGAAGGGGTTCTTTTTAACAAAGTTAAAAAAAAAAAAAAAAGATAAATGCACTGAATTCGGTATTCACATAAAACACAATAATTTTTTACATTTTAGTCAAAGATAAACAAAATTTCCTAATTTAAAGGGGTGGGAAAATCATCAATTTTAAAATTTAAACCATGTGCTAACCTACTAAACTTTAACAAAATTTCATAATTTAAAGGGGTGGGAAAATCTTGAATTTTAAAATTAAACCATGTGCTAACCTGCTAAAGTTTATTCTATAAATATATACTAATGCACACCTATTTCACTTACTAAAATACGTAGGCATGGATAGTGAATTCAAAAGTTGAAGCTTCTAATGTTGGTTATTTGTTAGTTTATGGTTTTCATTCGTCTCATTTTACTAATTATACCTTTTTATACATATCTTAATCATTTAAGTGTTAACTTCTTGGTTTTGCAGATTCATTTAGATGAAAAACATACGGAGATGAGCAAACCAATAGCCATACAAGCGTCTAAAGTAGCGTCTAAGGTTGTATTTATTAATGTTTAATTTTTTTAATATTAACATGGCTGTTATTTTATGTGGTATATTGTATGTGTTTTGTTGCAGGATAATGGTGATAATAGTGTTGAGATTATTTGCTATGGTGCAATGTTTAGTCCCTACAAATCTGATCTTCAACATGAATGTAGTGAATAGGTAATATCAACATTTATTTCATCTTCTATTAACTTGTGTATTAAATATTTTTAATTTATTTTAAGGATCAGATGCATGAAATTAATAGGAAGAGATCCAAGAGGCTCTCTTAATGGAAATGGAGTCAAGTTATTGATTTAGACAGTTCTGATGAAAATGACAAAGAAGACATATTTGATGACACTTTAGATAGAACAAAATGGAGGAAACTCATCCTCGCCAAAAGATGTAATAATCAATGATGAAAATGACAAAGAAGACATATTTGATGACACTTTAGATAGAAGAAAATGGAGGAAACTCATCCTCGCCAAAAGATGTAATAATCAAACATGGAGATATACAAGAAATTTCAGTGATCGTTCTTGATGACGAATGGTGGGCAAACAATATAGATGAGATCATGCAGACTGGGAACGTGTATGACTAAATTGATCTCATGATTCAAGTAGTTCACTACCTTTTATTTTTCTCAACTTTCATCTCTACTACCTTATTAAGGAGGAGAGATGGGTAAGAAGGTAATTTTACCATCATTTTAAGATGGCATACAAAAGGTCTCATGCATAAATCTCTAACTTTTACCATTTTCTTCCATGTATGCCCTTATGTACAAGCCACTAATACAAATCAATTGCACCATTCAATACATTTAATTCATGTATTAACTTTTTGTTACCTAGAACCATTACCAAGTAATAGATTAATTCATGTAACTTTTTTTAATGGATTAACTTTTTGTTACCAATGGAATTTGAATTATCACCACAAGAAAATGTTAAGCTTTATTTAACACTTTGTAACCAGTGGGCTAAATGCTCTTTGGTTTATGTGTGTAACTAAATGTTGCAAATAAAAATCAAGCACGGATCGGATTGAATAAATGACAGTATGGTGTATAAAGTTTTGGCAATTTAAAATGTGAATAAAAATACATACCCGCGGCAACGCGCGGGCATTCCACTAGTGTTTATTAATACTTATTTTTCCTTTCGTATGTTACTTTATTTTATCAAATGTTTCTTAAAAGTACTTTACAATTTAAATATTAAATCTTTTTAGTTACTAGACATGTGTAACGCTTATGACGTATATCCACCGCAATGATGCCACAACAAATACTATACGAATTTGAAATAAGTACCGAAATAAAAAGTGTCAATCCCGCCGCATCGCGTGGGTTTCCTACTAGTTTTAGTTAATAGAGAATAAGTAGTCCTTGCATCGTGACTTAATGGTAAATATGAAATGTATAGTAGAGGTCTTGGGATTAAACCTGAGCACCACCCAACCTGTCTTCGGACATATGCTTTATAATTCTTAGAAAATTTTCAACCAGTGCCTGTCTTATCTCTTTCCTCCACATCGGTGGCACAACCCAAAAATGAACATACACAACCCGTTAAGAATGTTCCTATGTTAGTTGTGGAACCAATCAGGGTGCTAGTTATGTCAAGTTGACATGTTTCAGATGACGATTTATTGTTCCACCCATACTTTTTTTTTCGTGTTGAAACTTCAACTCTAAAACATTTAAAGTCGTGTAACCCAGAACATGATACATTTAACACATTTATTTGAACTTGTTAAAGAAGTTAATGCCTTCACATGTTGTAATCAAGTTTTAAGTGTGTTAATTGAGCCTAGTGGGTTCTAACTAGACCTTACAATTTCAACCCATCAAGTTAAGTTTGCGTTGTTTTGGGTTTAAAATTTGACCTTGTGGGTTAAAATGGGTTTAGTATAATTTTCAAGGGGGTTAGGATGAGTAATTTTAATTGTAAAAATAAGTAAGTGGGTCAGGATGGGTATGTAAAAAAAACAAATGGGTCAGGATGGGTATTTTTAGATAACCATATACAAATCTGAATTAAAACTCACCCAACACCAAAAGCGTTGTTGCCTAATAGAAATCAATGTCATTAAAAACAAAAATTATATCTTTTGCATTTGTTAATCACCCCAGTCGGTTCGAAACCGTTCGGGTCGTTAACGGACGACAATGTCGAAACAACACGGGTCGTTAACGAGACCGATTTCATCGAAACGGGACGGGTCAAGTTGAAACGGTCTGGGTCGTTACCGGGCCCGGTTGGGTCGAAACGGTCCGGGTCGCTAGCGAGCCCGGCCGGGTCGAAACAGTTCGGGTCGCTACGGGACGGGTCAGGTTGAAACGAACTGGGTCGTTGTCCGGCCGGCTCGAAACAGTACGGGTCGCTACGGGACGGGTCAGGTTGAAACGCTCTCGGTCGTTACCGGGCCCGGTCAGGTCGAAACGGTCCGTGTTACTAACGGGATCGGTCAGGCCGAAACGGTCCGGGTCGCTAACGGGCACTGTCGGGTCGAAACAGTACGGGTCGCTACGGGACGGGTCAGGTTGAAACGGTTTAGGTCGTTACCAGGCCCGGTCAGGTCGAAACGGTCCGGGTCGCTACCGGGCCCGGCCGGGTCGAAACGGTCCGAGTCGCTACGGGACGGGTCAGGTGGAAACGGTCTGGGTCGTTATCGGGCCCAGTCGGGTCGAAACGGTCCGGGTCGCTACCGGGCCCGGTCGGGTCGCTATGGGACGGGTCAGGTTGAAACGGTCGGGGTCGTTACCGGGCCCGATCGGGTCGAAACGGTCCGGGTCGCTAGCGGGCCCGGCCGGGTCGAAACGGTCCGGCTCGCTACAGGACGGGTCATGTTGAAACGGTCTGGGTCGTTACTCGGCCGGCTCGAATCAGTTTGGGTCGCTACGGGACGGGTCTGGGTCGTTACTGGGCCCGGTCGGGTCGAAACGGTCCGGTCGCTAGCTGGCCCGGCCGGGTCGAAACAGTCCGGGTCGCTACGGGACGGGTCAGGTTGAAACAGTTTGGGTCGTTACCGGGCCGGTCGGGTCGAAACGGTCCGGGTCGCTACCGGGCCCGACCGGGTCGAAAACAGTCTAGGTCGATACGGGACGGGTCAGGTTGAAATGGTCTGGGGCGTTACCGCGCCCAGTCGTGTCAAAACGGTCCGGGTCGCTACGGGACGGGTCAGGTTGAAACGGTCTGGATTGTTACCGGGCCCGGTCGAGTCGAAACAAATTTAATTTTAAATTTGTTTTTTTCCTTTTTTTATTTTGTTTACTTTTTAAATTTTTAACTTTTTATTGTTCTTTTAATTTTTTTTTAAATTTTAATCTATTTTGATGTGAATCTATCTTAATCCAAACCATCTAGACCCAAACTCATCCTGACCTAACACATCCTAACCTATTTTTTTAATTTACCCATCTTGACCCAAACTCATCCTAACCCAAACCATCCTAACCCATCAACCAACCCAACCCACCCTACCCATTTTGCCACCTCTAGTTCTAAGTAATGTGTTACACTAGTCGAGTGTAATTAAATAACTCATCCTCAACATGTCTCAAATCCTGTCACATTTGTCACCTAACCCACACCATTTATAGGGAGGATAATGACTTGTTTTTCAACTTTCATTTTTGTTGTAAAACACATCAATTTCTTAATAATAATGAGTTTTGGATGACTCAATTATATACAACCAACCGAAATAAAAAAACAAATAGTAAAAGAGAATGTTTTTCAACATTGGTGAACTTGGATGGTAACCACATTAAGATAATAACAAAGACACAAAACAATACACAAATAGAGTGCAACAATATCATCAACAAGGTGGTGGCCGGCTCAAACTAAGCCGACCTAAATTACCATCACCAACAACCGAACCCGAACCCGAACCGGATAAAAGCTCAACAAGAGCAGTCATAGCTTTGATCTGCATTTCAAGAGCCGGTATATAATCCGTAGCTTCCTCCAACACAACCGGTAATGATTGTTTCTGGCAACCGGGAACCAATCCGCCTAAAACACGTGTTCTCCTTTGCACATCCGGTAAATTCTTCTTTTTTACCACGGGTAACTTTTTCTTCTTATTCATCAGCTTCTTCAACTTTAATATTTGCACCTTTGGTTTTCTCAACCGGCTATTACCGGTTGCTGTCACAACCAACCCTCTCTGCCTTCTGTTACTATTCATAAGTCTTAGTTTTATTTTATTCGTGAGGATTGCTCGGCTCCACCGAGTCCTGCCTTTAGCTGTAACGGCCAGGACTCGGTCGGCTGTCTCCCGGACAGCAGTTCCGGTTCTAGTTCTGGTGTCACTCCCATCACCAGAACCAGAACCGGAACTCTGTTGGAGCCGACTAAGAGCTCTCTGGAGCTTTGAACGATAAGCTTCTTGTTGTTGCTCAGATTTCCACTCTGTTACATTCTTATCATCGCGTAACGAATTTCGGATACTTTGATCTTTACCATCATCAGACTGCTTCAAAAGTTTCTTCTTCCTCCTAGTTTTCGACGATTCGCGTGCTCTATCCACGCCGTTTGTTGCTTGAGGATTCGGTTCTACCGTTGACGTCATCATCAACATAAAACCGTTTTGCAGTTAATCAGATTAATTAGAGATAAACAGAATTTGATCTTTTTATGAAGTCTATAACTTCCTGTAGATTCAAAGTAAATCATGATTCGTGTCAGAAACAATAATAAGTCATTCGAATGAATAGAATCAATAAAAGTTCGTACCTATAAAGAAACTCTACATCTACATATTCTATCATATTATTATTATTATTATTATTATTATTATTATCCTAACCTAATATCAACAAAACCCGAAAAATTCTAGAAAATTCATTAACATATGAACATACATAGATCAAAATCAACATCGGACATAAACATAAACCAATAACAACAAGATCTGGTAACAATAATCCGAAAAATTAATCGAAACATCTATAGATCAAAATCAACATCAACGATACATAAACCGATAACTCGATTAAGTAACAATGATTTTATTCAGATATTCGAAGATTCAGAATAAATTGTATTTATGGTAACACTAAGATTAAAAGATTCAGAATCATAAGATGCAATACCTTATGGTAAACTTTGTTTTAGAGAGGTAATAGAGTATTATTATTGTAAGTAATAATAATAATATGATGAATGGGTATGGAGAAGTATAATTGGAAGAAAGAAAGAGAAAGGGGTGGTGGGATATAAAGGAGGGAGGCAAGTGATCACATGGGAGCACGCTTTGCTGGTTGTTTAAAGTCGTGTTTGTAAATGTTCGGTTCTACCCCTCGCACGTTCGTAGCTTTATGTGTTGGGTCCATTGTTTTTGTTTTTTTATATCTTTGGTAAGTGGTGGGCCGGTCACATGGGCCCTATTGACCATTAAGTTGAGGAGACAGTCTTTATACAATAAATAACAATACAAAAATTGAGGTAACATGCTTTTATATATTTAAAACTACAACAAAGCCTTTTGTTTTTTGTATATCATTTATAAAAAATAAATTAGTGGTGTCTTTAGTTGATCAAAAAACCAAATTCAGTAAAATTTAAAATATGTTTGGTTGGCGAAATTTAATGAGAAATCTATTATTAATGTGTTTGGTTGATAAATGAAAGTAATTAGAATTGGAAATAATTCATTTAAATTTCTAGTGTAGCAAAATAAGAATGGAATATTCGACTACTTATTATCACTACCACAACGGTACAACCCCCAAAGTCACCTTCGTTGTCTCCATCTGACACTGTCATCTCCACCTTCACTCACCTTCGTTGATGTGTAGTGGAAGCGATGACAAAAGTAATGCTTACGGCTATGACAAGGTGCCAACGGAGATGCTACCTAGTAGGGTGGGGTTGGCAGTGGTGCGGTGACGATGGGGTGATAGCAACAGAATCGGAAAGTTTTGACCGTGGCGAAGGCTATGATAGCGGGGACCGACAAGTGATGGCTACACTGATACGTTCCAATTTTCTTAATGATTGTTTTGTCACCAAAACGTATTATATTATAAATTTTTTTGATAGATTTTAATTCCCTTAAATCCTAAACCAATTTCAATTTCTTTATAATTATGTTTCACAAACACATGTGTAATTTATTTTTTTGACATACCTTTAAAAAAATATATGTGTCAAGAAAAGGAATTATACATGTGATTTGTGCAAACATGATTTTGATCAGAACTAGTGGGTGTTTTAAGAAGTTGAAGATGTGAATATATATTTTGGTTGCATCTACACACACGTTTGTGAAGAAAAGCAGACCAAGTTGAAATCAACTTCATGGTCACATGGTAGATGAAGAGGTATAAAACTTCCCGTCCGGACTTCAACCTTCTAAAGACGCGGCACAATATCTATGAGACGCGGTTCACCCAGACACGTGCTCACAACCAATGACCGGAGGTCACTAGATCCGAAGGTTAGTACACCTGACTGAAGGATAGTACAACAATTCTGACTAGTATAAATACCCCTTTGCAAGTACGAGTAAGACACGTTCTGACACACTCCGAACCTCTCTCTCTCTCTCTCTCTCTCTCTCTCTCTCTCTCTCTCTCTCTCTACTCTCTTTTCTTCTCCAAACAAATACTTATCCTCACGCCGGAGGGTGGTCACAGAGAGGCCCTCCATGCCCCCTTGTGACGAGCCTAATGGTTTGTCTAGTTTTGCAGGTTATACAATCAAAGATCTGATCAAGCTAGTCGTCTTCAACCTCTTCAAGGAGGTACGTCCAGCTTTTGGATCTTCAATTGGCGCCATCCTATTGCAGATCTACTCTCTCCACTCAGATCTGGAATGGCTATGGAAAATTCAAACATCGTTGACATCACCAACAAAGAAAACGATGACATCACTGCCTCTGAACAACACACCGCTGGTTATTCCAGAGTGTTGTCAGATCTTATGACCGCTTCTGCCACTGAAACGGTCACTGCACCCAGTGGGATGCAAACTGTATCAGTGGAGTTTGATGAAACTTTTTTTACAACGAAATCGTGATTTTTTGTTAAAATTAAAAGAACAGCAGGACAAAGATGAAAAACTTCGCAGTGTGCAGATTAATCTGTTCCCTTCCGAGGGAACAACATCCACAGTGATGTCCACTCCTGCTAGTCTCCAAACATACTCCACCGTGGTTACGTCCGTCCCGTTGCAAACACCGTACGGCTTCCTGATGCCCTACGGATATACCGGACCGTTGCCAACTGGACTCACACCTACGGGGCCAATGGCTACCGCATCAGTGCAGTCAGCCAAGCAACAGACCAGCTCCGGTACTATCGACGAAGAACTTACAGCTCCATATAGACCAGCATACATGACTTCATACTCCAAGTTCGCACCCCGAATTGCTAGCGCTCCTTTACCAGCAAAACTCAAGATGCCAACAACAATAAAAAGATATGAGGGCACTTCGGATCCGGATGATCACATTCATGATTTCGGGGGGGCCGCAGAAATTGAGCTGTGGCCCATGCCCGCTTGGTGTCACATGTTCGCCCAGACTCTTACGGGTGCAGCTAGAGTATGGTTTGACGGTCTACCACCAGGGGAGATAGCAAATTGGAACGAACTTCGCCGTGCTTTTCTACAAAACTTCTCTCAACAGCGGAGATGTTCAAAAGACATCACCGAAATACATAACATCCGTAGAAAAGACGGGGAATCACTCGAAAGGTTCATCGACAGGTTTAACAAAGAAAGCATGCAAATACCCGGAGCCGTTGATCAGCTGCGGATATCTGGCTTCTGTCATGGGGTCCGAAACAACCAACTGGTTGAAAAGCTACACGAAGATCTACCAAAAACGATGGAAACATTGATGGAACGAGCACGAGCCTTCGCCAGAGGAAAAAACGCATGTGGTCAAACAACGGAGAGCGATTACAAAGGAAACTCTCGAGGTAGCTCCTGGAAAAAGGGAACCTCGGCTCCTGCAGAAAGAAACAGCTCATGGTCGAAGCACAGGTCACAACCTTATGCAAAAAGCGACCGAAGTGAAAGGTCCGGTTCCGGACGTTCTTCACGAAACACCAGTTACTTGGATCTCAATAAAACTCCAAGCGAGATCTTAAGCACCGAACAAATACGCTTTCCGACCCCACCAAAGCAGAAACCCACCTCTGGCAGAAACACCAAAAAGTATTGTGAGTATCATCTAGCAAAAGGCCACAATACCGATGATTGTTGGTCATTAAAGCAAGAGATTGATAAAGCATGCAAAGCAGGGAAGCTGTCCCATTTGCTACGAGACTTGAAAGAAGGTAAACCAGCTGCAACACAAATATCCAATCCGAACAACCAAGCAGGGATCCACATGGTC
This sequence comes from Ambrosia trifida, assembly GCA_028751855.1. NCBI lineage: Eukaryota > Viridiplantae > Streptophyta > Magnoliopsida > Asterales > Asteraceae > Ambrosia > Ambrosia trifida. Next base: position 48,057,278 of record CM054124.1, read on the forward strand.
CGATCCTCCCATGAACATGGGATCAAGAGGAGTAACGAACATATAGCGCCATGGATGGAGAACTTGTTATTCTTCCCGCCCATAGATCCAAGGGAAGCAAAAGAAGCACCGATAGTTGTCTCCGGGGTCGTTGCAGGACACAAGGTGCGGCGTATTTAAATAGACAACGGTAGTGTATCAGAAATCATGTACTACCAATGCTATCACCAACTAGCTCCGGCCACCAAAGACAAGTTAGTCCCGGTCCAGATGCCGTTAATCAGTTTCTCCGGAGAAGTGATACATCCTTTAGGTCAATTAACTCTTCCGGTCACCCTTGGGACCGAAGAGCATCAGAGAACAGTTGTTCTTACTTTCCTAGTGGTTGGGGCACCCTCAATTCACAATATTATACTAGGAAGACCAGGGATGAAGGCCTTCAGCATGGTAACTTCCACAATTCACGGAGCAATCAAGTTTCCCACCAAAACAGGGGTGGCAACAATGAATACCGAAACTGAGACATACATAGCCGAAGTACGACAGGCTTCAGGACCATCTCCCCCGGAAGAAAAAGATTCCGAAAACAGCAAAACAGAAGAATGGTCCATTAATCCAGCATTCCCAGAGCAGAAAATCACCATCGGTACCCAACTACCGGAGGCCATTAAGAAGTCCTTATGGAGACTATTGTCAACGTCCCTCGACGTATTTGCCTGGCAACAATCAGACATGACCGGAGTACCCAGAGTCTTAGCCGAACATAGGCTTAACATTCGTTCGGATAAAAAACCAGTGGCTCAGAAAAAGCGAAGTATGGCCCCGGATAGAATCAAAGCAATCGCACATGATGTGAGTGTCCTGCTAGATGCAGACATTATCAGAGAAGTAAAATACCACACCTGGGTCTCCAATCCAGTAATGGTTCGGAAACACGACGGGTCATGGAGGATGTGCATTGATTTTAAGGACCTAAACGACGCATGTCCTAAAGATTGTTACCCCTTGCCAGAAATAGACTTAAAAGTCGATGTTGTGGCAAATTTCAAGTTGAAGTGTTTTCTAGATACTTACAAAGGATACCATCAGATTCAAATGGCCGAAGCCGATGAAGACAAAACAACCTTCGTCACCAGTCAAGGGTTGTACTGTTACAAGAAAATGCCATTCGGATTAAAGAATGTCGGAGCCACATATCAACGAGTTATGGACCAAGCCTTTAAGGGGCAGATAGGTCGAAACTTGGAAGTATATGTGGATGATGTAGTAATTAAAAGCTCTGATGAAGAGGTTTTGCTGAAAGACATTAAAGAAACATTTGACAAGCTCCGGGAGATAAACATGAAGCTCAATCCCAAGAAATGTTCATTTGGATTAGAAGAAGGAAAGTTCCTGGGCTTTCTAATGTCCAAAGAAGGCATTCGACCAAATCCTGAAAAGGTGGAAGTTGTTATCAACATGAAGCCTCCGTCCAACCTAAAAGAAGTACAAACACTCAACGGGCGGTTGGTCGCCCTACACAGGTTCTTGTCCAAAGCTGCTGAACGAACGTTGCCTTTTATGGCAGTTCTAAAAAAGTATTTGAGCACCAAAGAATTCCGATGGACGGATGAGGCAGACGCGGCTTTCGATGATCTCAAAAAATGTTTGGTAGAGTTACCAACACTAACCGCACCAGAACCAGGGGAAACCCTCACCATATACTTGTCAGCCTCGGAGGCCTCTATTAGTGCAGTACTAATGGTTACCAGGGGAAAAGCACAAGTGCCCATCTTTTACGTAAGCCGCGCCCTCTGAGACTACGAGACGCGATACCCTGCAATGTAAAAACTCGCTCTCTCCCTGGTGCATGCTTCACGAAGATTACGCCGATACTTCCAAGCCTTTGAAATTGAGGTGCAGACTGATCAGCCGATACTAGGCGTGTTAAGAAAGCCAGAAGTCTCTGGAAGACTCGCCAAATAGGCAATTGAGCTCGGAGCATTCGACATAACCTACAAAAGAAGAGGCCCGGTTAAGGGACAAGTAGTCGCGGACTTCCTCACCGAATTAGTGATGAGCTCAGATGAAGCAATTCCACCATCGGAACCAAGTGAATGGAATATTTTCACCGACGGAGCGTCCAGCTCCGAAGGGTCAGGAGCCGGTGTAGTCTTGAAAGACCCCAATGGGCAAGAACTCGTATACTCGATCCGCCTAAACTTCAAGAGCTCCAATAACGAAGCCGAGTACGAAGCTTTCTTGGCCGGACTTCGATTGGTAAAAAAGATCGGAGCCCGAAAGGTATACACCTTGATAAAACAAAAATGCTCCTTTCATAAAACATTCAAAAAGAATGCAATAATCCAATGCTCAAAATACCATTAGGGCTGTACACGAGCCGAGTCGAGCCGAGCCAGGCCCAGCTCGAGCTCGAGCTCGAACCTAAACCGAGCCAGCTCGGCTCGGCTCGTTTTTCTGATCGAGCTGAAAAGTCGAGCTCGAGCTCGGCTCGTAAATGTTTGAGCCGAGCTCGAGCTGGCTCGAGCCAGCTCGATATATTTTTTTTTATTTTTTTATTTTTTTACAAATATTTATTAAATAAAAAACAATAAAATTAAATAAAATTACACATAATCATGTATATTTTTTTTATTTTTCTAAGTTATGGTTTATTTATCATGTATATTTTTTTTATTTTTCTAAGTTATGGTTTATTTATCATGTATATTTTATTTATTTTTCTAAATTACACAAGCCTAAGTCGAGCCATCGAGCCGAGCCACGAGTCGAGCCATCGAGCCGAGCCACGAGCCGAGCCACGAGCTGAACACCCCTGGCTCGAGCTCGGCTCGATTACAAAACGAGCCAGCTCGGCTCGGCTCGAAAACAAAACGAGCCTCTTCGAGCCGAGCTTTTTTCAAGCGAGTTTCGAGCGAGCCTCGAGTCGCGAGCTTTTTGTGCACCCCTAAATACCATGTTTTCAAATAGGTAGTAGCACATGTAGATTCAATGTTGGTAGCACGCCAGATCAGTGGGGAGTACGAAGCAAAAGAGGCAAACATGGTTCAATACCTACAAAAGGTATGAAACCTACCTCTCAGCAAATACTTCATCTCCCACAAAAAAGGCATAGCTTCTGACCTTGTTTTCATTTGATGCAGGCAAAGAGCTTAATCACAGAATTCGAAAAATGCGAGGTAAAGCACGTGCCAGGATCAAAAAACAAACAAGCTGATGCTTTAAGCAAGCTCGCGGCAAACACACCGGACCATATGTCACAAGAAGTAAAGCTCGAGATATTGAATGCCCCGTCTACAGCCGAAGCCGAAGTATGTGCAATAAAAACACACACAAAGTCATGGATATCCCCCATTCTGAACTACATCATGAATGATGCATTGCCATCAGACAAGGCGCAAGCCCGGAAGCTTAGAATTAAATCCTTACAATATCAAGTGATTGATGGCATCTTATACCGAAAGACCTTCTTAGGCCCCCTACTCCGATGCTTGGACGCCGAACAAGCAAAGTATGTCATAAAAGAAATTCATTGGGGGATCTGCGGTATCCATGCCGGGCCACGAATGGTGGTCACAAAAGCCATGAATGCAGGATATTTTTGGCCTGGCATGCATCAAGATGCAGTAAACGAGTTGCAGAAGTGTGATAACTGTCAACGGCATGCACCAATCAGTCTCCGAGCAAAAAACAAGCTGGTCCCAGTAACCGCAGCTTGGCCCTTCCAAAAGTGGGGCATCGACATAGTAGGTCCCTTCCCAGTGTCTTCCGGACAAGCTAAATTTCTACTAGTCGCAGTAGATTATTTCACCAAGTGGGTGGAGGCCAAGCCTCTTGCAAAGTTATCAGGAGCTGAAGTAAAAAAGTTTGTCTGGGAAAACATTGTATGCAGATTCGGTCTACCCATGGTTATCATCAGTGATAATGGCAAACAATTCGCCCACAACCCATTCAAAAAATGGTGCACCAGTCTCGGCATAGAGCAAGCCTTCTCCTCCGTTGCCCATCCTCAGGCAAACGGACAAGTCGAACGAGTAAACCGCAGTTTGGTAGAAGGCATCAAGAAACGTCTTGGTAAGAAAAGAAGTGACTGGGTCGATGAATTGCCAAATGTCCTTTGGGCATACCGAACAATGAACAAAACAAGCACTGGTGAAACACCCTTTAGTTTGACATACGGAACCGAAGCAATGATTCTAGTCGAGGTAGGCATGCCGACCCATAGAGTGGCTAACCAACTGGAAAATGAGAAAGAGCTTCGGTGCAACCTCGATCTTCTGGAAGAACGACGAGAAACCGCAGCCATCCAAGAAGCAAAATACAAATGGACCTTGGAAAGATACTACAATTCAAGGGTCCGAGAACAAAAATTTAAAATTGGAGAGTACGTGATGCGAAGTAACGAAACAAGTGGCTCTGAAAAGCCTGGCAAAATGAGTCCTAAATGGGAAGGACCATACATCATTACTTCGGTAGGAGAAAAAGGAGCTTACAGGCTCGCTACTCTCGGTGGGGAAGAAGTCCCCCGGACATGGAATGGAGTGCATCTCAAAAAATGCTACATCTAAGAGAAAGGATTAAAATAATAAAGCACTTCTTTGTTTTATTTTCTTTTCAATGTAAAAGTGGGATGTGAATGCCCCACACTTTTTAAAGTTTCTTCATGTACCGCGGAATGATGAATTCTCCGCACACATATATATATATATATTAAGAATGAGACGCGACATACCTCATTTTACAAAAAGATTCTTACAAATTCATTTCATGTTAAGTATTTACTTATACGTATGTTTAAAAACTAACATGCAAGCTTCGATGCCCGGGGTAAAAGTACCTCGGCATACGAAGGGGGATAAGAATTAGGGCATGGGGGTGTCAAAGGCCCTTTCGTCCGGACTTCTTGGTCAAACAGGTTCGAGGAACCAACGATACCGAACCTAAAAGACGCCCCATAAAGACTACGTAGCATCTTTATTTCTTAAAAAACAAATTCGCGAAAAACGAACGTTCCACTTCGAATGTTGTAAGCTATTAAGGATAAAAAATCCTGAAATACTTAAAACATGATTTACGACCGAGGCTTAAAAATCATGGACGCATGATAAAACCTCTATATCATACGAACTGAAGTTGCTAAATCTTCAGTAAGTCATACGGATCATTTATACTTAGAAAAAATAAGAAAAGAATATCCGAAACACAAGAAGGTTCGAGCAAAAAACAAGATATTCCCATTTATAGTTTAAGGGAACACAAAGTTATATATTCATTACAGGACGAACTTAACATACAAAAAACTATCATGTAAAGGATAAAGGACACGTCCTTACACCAACATGGCTACGACCCAAAAATAATGCTTCATGAAAAAGCAAACAAACTGAACACCGAACCTATAAAAGGAACGAATAATACAAGTGGTTGGTAAAAAGCTTCACTAAAAGAACATTGCAAATCACCGAACCTATGTGGAGGAAAGGGAGAGAACCATGTATTCCTTCAACCCCTAGGGAGCGTCGTCGATCACAGACAAATCTTTAAAAGCTTTGATAACTAACTCCAAAGGTTCGGCAGTAAGATCTTGCATCTTGGAAATAGGGGGAAGGACGATCTCATCATAAGTCTTTACAGCATCCAGCAGCAGTTGTTTAGCGTTCGGTACAAGTTTAGGGACGGCATTCATAGCCACCCCCTTAAGGGCTGCGGCATGACCTGCACGTACCCCGGCATTATAGCCGATACCGTTCATAGCGTTATTAACTCCTGCAACGGCTTCTTTCATCAATGAGCATTTCCGAACCTATTCCGAGACAAGCTCCACCCCCTCTGTCAAGATGAACTGCTTAAAGCTCAATAATCCTTCGATCTCTTTGAGAAGGTCAAGTCTCTCGGCATCTCTCTTCTCTACATCTGCCTTCAAATCTGCCACGAGCCGCAAGGCATCCTTCTCACGAACCAAGGCTTCATCCTTCTCTGCAAATAAGACATAAGAGAAAATTGTCAAGTATCAATAAAGAGATAAAAAAGTAACAAGAGAAAAGATAAACCTTTCACAAGCAAATCTGCTGCCGTTCGGGTCTTCTCCATTACTTTCTCCAGCTCCTCAATGGAATGAATGTACTTCTTCTTCGAAGCTTCATGAGCTTGCTTGGATGAATGCAGCTTCTCTTTTAAAACTTCAACCTCTTTCTGAAAGTCGTCTCGCTCCTCCCCGGCCACGGCTAAAGAAGCTTGTACCGACCTTAGTTGATCTTGGCTCGTCTTCAGAGAGTCTAACACATTGCCATGATTGCACACCCCCCCCCCCCTCTTCTCCAACTTACCACGCTGAAACTCCGAATCGACCCATCTCCGGTACATCTCCGACACCAAAAAGTTGGATTGAGCTTGATTGATCATCAGGGCATCGCCCAGATCATTGTCCTTTAAGCTCCGGTAGTGAGCATGATCAGCCGGGGTATGCAAGTTAAAAAGCATCATCTTTGGTGACAAAGCATCAACCACCCTTGACCCATTCTTCAAATCCCAATCAAGGATAAACACATCGTCAGCCGTTGTAGGATCTATCTCCATCACATCGTCTAACGGATCTACAAGATTAAACAGGATCAATGTCTCGGTCTCGAACCAACAAGGAGAATAGGATGGATGCACCATACTCATTCTCCTCACTAGCACGAAAAGTAGAGAAGCGGCCAGTAGACTTACCCGGGGAGGAGGAAGAAAAACCACCCGAAGCTTGAGCCACCGAAGTTCGGGGCGGACTGTTTGCAATGTCCCTAAAAACATCATCGCCCTCTTTCTCACCGACACCACCTAATTTATCCCCCGGAACATACATATAAATAAGATCACCATCCCGAGAAGATTTCCCACCAGAAATGTGCAAATCAAATACATCTAAGATATTACCTTGGGATGATTCGGAAATATTAAAAACTTGCGGTGGAACGAACTTCACCTTCTTGGGGCTCCTCCTTACCTTGGACGGCACGCCCTTCCTCTTCCGGGCCTCCACGTTTAAATCTAAGGAGGCATCCTCAGCAACATCGTCCTCCGAGACATGAACACTTGAGGAACTCATAGATTGCAAAGGATCAGGATTGGGGAAGATCTGACCAACAGTTACATCACCTTCGCCCCCTCCTGACCGACCACCCACTCCTTCTCACTACCACCTTCACCCCCGTCCTTACCACCAGTTCCTCCAGCAACTTCCTCCTCACCCAAAGGTTTCTCCACATTCTCCTCCTTTTCCCCCACCGGACGAATGGGGGCCTGTATCTTCGTCACTTGCTCCAAGATTGGTTTGCTGGACCCAAGTGGTTCACTGGTAAACGTAAGGTCGTCGTCATCATAGTCATCATACTTGAGAGCTGCAAGCAGCGACATTTCTGCAAAAAGATAAAAAGTTAAAAACTAGATCCTTAAAAATGAAGCTCGAGTATAAAGAGCAATGCTCACCCTTCTTCTTATATCGGATAACAGGCCATCGGTCTGGCTCGTCCCAAATCCTACTAACTCCAGCTAAAACCAGGATATGTTCCGGGAATTTCTTAATATTTGACTTATGGGTAACAAGCTTATTATAAAGAGTTGATTCACAAGCAAAATTAGCTGGAAGTTCCCACTCAGAAGCTTCGAACTCCGTACGCCATAGATTCACCATCTCCTTGGGAAGGCACCGGTCATCCAACCAAAAGAACTGCGTCTTCCAGTTCTTTAAACTAGAGGTGTCCTTCCCATGACACTACGGCTTCTTCCTTCTCTTCTCAAAAGTGAACCAGTCCCCAGCCTGATTCAACTTATAAAAAGCCCTAAATACCTCTAAATCAGCCTTTGACTTCAAAGCCCGGCACTTCAACTCGAAGTGACAGACCCGTGCCAAACCAAAGGGATTCACTTGAGAAAAGTGAACCCCGTGGAACAGAAGAACTTTTAACAAGAACTTCGTTAAAGGAACTATGAAATTGGCAAAGTCGCACACTCGCGTGTAGAACGCGAACTTGCCGGGAAGGTGGGGATAGATGGCTCGGTCAGGGGCAGGAATCTCAGGGCAAAGATCTAAGGGAATCCTATAATCGACTAAAAACTTCTCCAATTTCTTTGGTGTCAAGGTAGAGAAACTGACACTCATATTATCTTTCCCCATTACAAGTAAGCAGAAAAGTAAAAAGTAAAGGAAGAATTGGGAAAGAAGCAAAGAAAAGATGAACGAACCTGAGAAGAAGAGGGTATACTGGGTCTTGACAACAGGAAAGGAAGCGGAGTAGTATAAAGGAAGATTAAAAGTAAAGAGGAAAAGTAATAAGGAAAAAGGTGAAAAGCCAGGTTTAAATAAACCAAAGAAAAGGGAAACTCAAGCGACGACACGTGTCGCAATCTCTCACCAAAATAACCAAGAGTTAATGGTAGAGATTGCCTAAAAATAACCGCCACAATACATGGCCTGGGAAGCTGCCACGTGCCGCGTCCATAGCAACGGCTGGAAAGCATTACCAAAAGGAACTATCAATTCCACTAAGTTATAAACTAACTTATGGACTTGAGGGGACATGAAGAGGTATAAAACCTCCCGTCCGGACTTCAACCTCCTAAAGACGCGGCACAATATCTATGAGACGCGGTTCACCCAGACACGTGCTCACAACCAATGACCAGAGGTCACTAGATCCGAAGGTTAGTACACCTGACCGAAGGATAGTACAACAATTCTGACTAGTATAAATACCCCTTTGCAAGTACGAGTAAGACACGTTCTGACACACTCCGAACCCCTCTCTCTCTCTCTCTCTCTACTCTCTTTTCTTCTCCAAACAAATACTTATCCTCACGCCGGAGGGTGGTCACAGAGAGGCCCTCCCTGCCCCCCCCCCCCCCTTGTGACGAGCCTAACGGTTTGTCTAGTTTTGCAGGTTATACAATCAAAGATCTGATCAAGCTAGTCGTCTTCAACCTCTTCAAGGAGGTACGTCCAGCTTTTGGATCTTCAGTAGAAATGTAAATGATCCAACGACTCTTGAGCCAAAATCGTATTTTTAAACGTGGATCCCGAATCTTGTATCCAAGACTCGCATCTCTCTACCTTGCTCAGTGGGTTATTCGCTTCCATACTACCGGCAAGAACATTGTTGTTCCTAACAAATTTCCTTATCGATGGGGATCATCTACAGTGGCGAAGCTTGACCCGAAGGTTCGGGGGGTCGGAAGTCACTTGTTTTCGGGGGGTTGAAACCCTATATTTCCAAAATTTTCTATATGAATACTATATAATCGAAACTTCTGCGTAAAAATTCGGGGGGGGGGGGGGGCGCCCCCTCCCGCCCCAACAATGATGCGCCCCTGATCATCTATAACAACCATTCGTGACTACTGAGTTACAAAACTTCGAATCTTAGTTGGTTGTTTGCGAATGTAAAATTCACGACATACAGTTTTCAAAAGGGGAATTAGATTTTAATAATCCAAATTTTGCTTCGTTGGCCGATAATAATTTGTACTTAAAAAAATCCCCACAACAGTCCCAACTTTCGAAGAGTTTGGTTGATTAAGTGCTGAATCATTAAGATGTCTGAATGATTAAGAGGATCTGAATGATTAAGAGGGTGTTTGGGATTGAGTTAGAAAATGCAAAAGTGCTTTTTGTCAGAAGTGTTTATTCGCTTATGACTTTTTGAAAATGAGTTTTAAAAATAAGTGTTTGGATTAGCTTTTGGGATGAGAAACGTCAAAAAGTCAATAAATTGTTTTTATTTTTTTAAGTGTTTCGTTTAACTTATTGTGAATATTGGTTGTATAGGTGGTAGATTTGTAATTTTTTTCCAAAAGCCAAAAGCTAGGATTTATAACTTCTCAAAAACAGTTTTTTCACCCTTAAAAGCCAAAAGCCAAAAGTCAAAACAGAAAATGCTTTTGGGTTACACAAAAAACTTATTAACTTATTGACGTTTTGAAAAAACCAATAAATCAATAAGTTGTTTTGAAACTCAATCCCAAACACCCTCTAAGTGCTTAATGGTTTAGATATTCACAAAGTCTAAATGGTTCAACTCTTAATCATTCAATTCAAAGTCTTTTTTAGGTTGAAACAAACAGTCTGAATGTTAAATCATTCAGATCTGAATGGTTCAGAGCCTCATTAAGAAGCTACCAAACATGCCCTAAGTTAATGGACACTGACATGGCATGCCATGTCAACGTCCACATCATCATCCATGTCAGTGTTGGCATGCCACGTGTCCACGTCAGCGTCACTAACTAAGTTAATTATCGGCTAACAAAAGTTCAATGTCGGTTAACACGTTGAAAGTTTGGACTGTTGTGAAGAATTTCTTAAGTACACATTATTACCGGCCAATGACACTTGGATTATTAAAATTTAATTCCCCTCTTCAAAAAAGGCAAAAAAAACATCGCCATGAAGAGTTAGATTATAGAATGCATGGAAAGGTAAATCTCACAAAACTAGTGGCCGAGGACATGTGATTTTTACAAACTATTCGCTAGGTGACACTTAATTATGTCTTGACATAATTGGCATGTCTCGACGTTAGACTCAACATACCTTGTGTGGGATTCTAACAGTCAAAAATTGAGAATCTAGAATCACGTTTCAAGATTGGAGTATTATTGAAAAACATCAAACATAGTTTGGTCGAAATGGTAAACACACCTAATCAAATTACTTTTCTTGATAATTTGTCAACATGAGTGTTATTGAAACAAACAAAAGATAAACCATATTTTTGTAAACAATCATATGATTCATATCGAAGCACGAAATGAGAGACAGATGACTTAGATACAAATTAGCCAATAGACATTTAATATTAGTTGAAAGTAGGTCATCTTTCTCAAGTCATATGCTACCAGATAATTAAATCATATATATCTTCATTTCACATTTACTTTAGCGAATGATTGTTATAAAAAAAACACAAGTACAAATAAATATATATAAAAAGAGGTATATGTTAACATCAATTTTACAATCATTTCAGTTTATAAGAGTACAAATGTTTAATAAAAAAAGTTAATGTTCCATATAACCACATTGCAAACGGACCATTAGAAAGCCATGTTTATCGCACAAGCAAACAAATAATTATGCACAAAGGAGCTAGGAAACTTAATTTGGCAGCAAGTTAGGTTCTATAAACCTTCAAACATAAGCGTCAATTGACTAATTGAATTGTGTGCTCAAATAATGCATCTCCTATAGTCCAACTCATCAAAGAGTTAAAGAATAATAACTTAATTTTGTTAATGGGTATCCTATTTCTATCTTATTTAATATTTATAGGTTGTTTTTGTTAGTCGGTTATACGTTTAGTAGTTGTTAACCGGCTTTATTATAGTAGCAGTTCTGGTAGTTATGAGACTATAGTTCACAATAGAGATATTGAGTCATAAGTAATGTCAATCCTGAAATACCATCAACGCGCTTTGGCATATTGTTTGTGATGGCAAAACTCCATAGCGGAAATTTTTCATAACCAGAAAAACAAATCCATGAACCACTTGTGCCGAATCAAACGATATTAATTGTTATGAGCCGAATGTTACACTTAAACATGTGACTAAACCATATATCAAACATTAAACTATATTTAGACATGCTTGTACATATATTTTATTACAATATACATTACTTTAAAGTTTAAACCAACACCATTTATTGATATTTGTTAAAAGAATCTTGGCCTTTTCTGGTCAATCAATTATTGCTGTCCATTAACTAATAATTTCAAGTGTTTATTGAAGGTTTATTTTTTTTTTTTTGAAAGGCGAATTTCTTGCTCCTTATGAGACTTGAACTCAAGACCTCACACTTTTAGTGTATTGAAGGTTTATTTGATTACCTAAGTGTTTATCTATTAGTACAGCTAAGCATGAGGTCTAAAGTAGAATAAAGTACTTAAAATAATGAAGGTTAGCATTAGATTATGTCATTGGTAACCCAAGCTTAAATAAAGTGGATTTACTTGAATCCAAGATATCAATAATTATTAATTGCAAGCAAAGTGTGCTCTTGGCCATCATATCCCACTAATCACATGGGATATCATCATTGTATCAAGATAATGCTCCTAAACTTTGTTTGGTCTCTAATCTTTTGGGCATTCATTCAAACATCACCTTGGAAGTTTCTAATATGGTTAAAACAAGCACAATGATTATGAACACCTACTTTAGTGAGCACATATTAAACAAGTACAAATGATCTATGGTTATTCAGTGTCAAACAAAAAGCACCTACCAGACCAGACAATTAGAGTAGATAGATCAATCATTCCCGTCGTAAACATTTTTAAATTCGATCTATTCTTGCATCCTTGTCCTTTTTTCCAAGTAAATTGGTTAATCAATCAGGCTGCTAAGTAGAGCATGTGAGAATGAGGAAATAGAATGAATAGAATCTTACAGTTGAAAGGCGCGGACGGTTGAATCCAGAATCAGAGTGATCTAAGCAAACAACTCTTTAGTTACAATCTTGACCAATGCATCCAACAACAACTTTTTATACTTGGGTTATATATTCTATGTCAGTTCTATATTCTATGTGAGTTAGATACTTTTACAATGATTCTAGTTACTGAATTAACAAAAATGCAGCTGCTTCAGTAGCCACTGGGGAAGTTGATGATGAAGTCATTTCAACAAATATTATGGATGAAAAAGGAGTGGTACTTGTTGGACTTAGAACAATGAAACACGACAGAAATAAACAAATTCACTGAAACAATGATAGAACAAATAACAAATAACAAAGGAAACAATGATAAACAAGGATAATAATCGACAAATGTTTTGGACAGAAACGAATTTAGTGGATTTAACTTTTGGAAATCTTGGTAACTAACAAATGATGCCTATGAGTCCTATAAATACAATATGAATCGATGTGTCTTCTAACTGCTTTGTGTCAGTTTTGTTTCCCACCGGTATGTGTTATTAGGCGCCAAAATAACTGAATTAACCATCAAAGGTATAATAGTCCTTTCATCACTTTGCAGCCTTGAACCATGTCGATTGTCTTCTGTTTTGTTGCTGCATTACACTTCATTTGATCCGGCTTTAGTTAATCTTGTATGCAGCCCTTCATTCAGACCCAGATTGACCCATTTGACAAGTGCAGTCTCCTTTTGATCCATTTCGACCCATTTGCATATTTATTTTACTTTGACTACATAACTATCTATATACCTATGACTAATGTTGTTCTACTTACATTCATATTTCACACAAACTAATACAAGTATCCTTGATTTACATACATACAAATATAAACATAAGTTTTATTTACATAATCAACACTCGCCCCTAAATTAAACTTGTGTTCTTCGTGTTCTTGGGTAGAGTTTCAATTGCTTCTTGAAGTGCCTTTTCAACTCTTGAGAAGTCATACTTTCTTTTCTTTATTAGTTTCTTTGTTGTGATCCAATCCCCACCCATATAAAGTGCATAATCCTCTTCAATGGAGTTGGAGTTTTTATTCAGCATTGGTATCATTTTTGGCACATCATATGTCTGTCCACTGCTGCAACTTATACTTTGTTTTAACTCTTCTTTTTCAGTTGATTTCCTTGCTATCATCTTCACACGATATTGCCATTCTAGGACATCTAGATATTGTGCATAAAGTATTCTTACCATGTCCTTGTCTTAATATTCTAGGCCCAATTCTTTTGCTATAACAACCCATATATTATACTTTGAAACCCTTCGGTGTCCCCTTCCTTCTTGACTAACACATATAAATTATATAATTCCACCTTCTTTCCATTCTCAACTCTTGGTGGAATTGGTCTACTTTCAACTTTTAGATAAAAATTTTAAAACCAATGTATTAAGAAGGGATCCTTTAATATCTCTCTATGTGCCCAAGGATATTCAAGATTCTCTATGATGTCTAAGAACTCCATACACTTATCCATAGAATCTATGTTAATGTTATGAACAATATCCTCCATTTTCTTCAAATTTCTTTCGGAGTCAATATCTAATTCTTCAAAATATTGATTCAAATACTCTTCCTTTTTTCTATTCATGTTCATAATTTTCTTCTTTTAATTCGATTAGCATAGACTTTTTGGAATCTCTATTCACTTTCATATTTCTAAATTGTATGCTTTCTTTCTTAAACACATTTTGCACATAACATATATTCCCTTCCAACTTTACAATGAAACCTTGTAGTTTCAGTTGTGATAGACTTAATATGTTTTCTTCAATATTCGTAGTATAGAAAACATTGGGTATAATCAATGAATGATCATCAACTGTCACACCCTCAAATTTCCACTGCGGGGTTTATACCGCGAGTAGGGGTGAGCAATAAACGGTTCCGAATCGTGAAAACCGTGAAACCGACCCGGAACCGCTAGAACCGAACCGAATTAATGTTATAGGTTCCGGTTCCGGTTCTCATATTTTGGCATATTCGGTTCCCGGTTCGGTTCCGGTTAGAACCGACGGGTCCGATTAAGAACCGTTAGAACCGTTTTGAATTAAATTAAATATTTAAATATTCTATTATTAGTTTGAAATAGAATGTGTTGTTTTCTTATTTATAGTTCTTAACACTTTTAAATTGTTTTACTTGGTAGGAATGTAGAGTATTGCCTTATGTGATGGTCAGCAGTCAGCACAGCTTGTTCTGACCCGTTTAATCTGTATAAAAAGAATGATCTGATCCAAACAAAACATATTTTAATACGTAAACTACTATACTTTTAGTAACCATGGTTAACACAAACTGTTGATAATTTTTTTAAAGAAAAATCATTGTTTTTGTTTATTTTTTATTTAACTGTTAATGTTAATTTTAGGATTTTATTGACAACCGGTTCCAGTCTAGAACCGTTTCATGAGAACCGTTTCACCCGGTTCTGGAACCGAACCGTTTAGTAATAAACGGTTCCGGTTCCGGTTCTCATATTTTGGAATAAACGGTTCACGGTTCGGTCCGGTTCGGTTCGGTTCGGTCCGGTTCTGAACCGTTGCACAGCCCTAACCGCGAGGCGCATGACATACCAGGATCCCATAGCCATAAGTCATATGAACGAACTCTAAATGCCCAAAGCATTTAGTTTGTTTTCAAAAATCAAGTTTAGTTAAGCTGCGGAAGCGTAAACCAAATTTAAACCTTTTAAAACCATGCGCAAAACAACGCGCCCAAATTAAAACCATATGAAAGAAAACGTAAAAGCATGATATGTAATTTAGGTGTATGCCCAAAACCCCAAATGCAGTGAAATGTGTTGTGCTTTCTAATCGTGACACCGGAAGCTAACTACCTGCAAAAGCATGTATATCGTGTGTCAACATAAAGTTGGTGAGTTCACAAAGTAAGGTAAGTAAAAGTGTAGGTTTCCCAAACCAAGAACAACAGTTAGGTTTCCCAAACCCAAAACAGTAATCAATAACCACTAGTTCAGCGTATGCCAAGGGTAGCTAACCCATTCATGACAACTAAACAATGAAAGTACCAAACTGCTATTTAAACGATGCACTCGCCCCGCGAGCTGGTTTTTGCCTCCCATCATTGCCTATCAACAATGATAAAATCTAAGGTCATAGTTCACGCTCGGCTCCCAGCACGGTGTGAGGTTTGTCAAACCTAATAGCGCTATCAACTAGTAACCCGCTTGCCACCCGACAACTCATTCGGTATAAGTGAAGGACTTCCGTGATAGTATGCAGTTTAGTTCATCAAGGACACAGAGTGTGAAACTAGCAACACCCGACCCACACAAGGAGTAATAGCATCCCAAAACCTAGGATGTGTAGTAGTCCCAAACCGGACTAGAAAAAATTAAGTAAGTTGTCTCAAACCCGAGACGCATGCTTTTGAGAAAAGAGTAGTGAAACTCACCTTAGGTTGCAAGCAAATAATCCAAATTCCACCAATAGTAATGTGCTACCGACCCCCTATTACAAATGTCGCTAAGTGAGTATGTGTGCATAACCAATACACCATATAACCCGTTTGTCCAATACGTTTAAAAGTTCAAAACCGTGTATGTGATACCTAATGATTCTACATGCACAAGTAAGTCCTACGAACCCGTTGGTGAACATATTGATTATCGTCAGTTTTATACCTGATATACATCTCATATAAGTGTCCATACAAGTTCATGTCAAATACATACCATATAAGACTCCAAATAGTCACATAAACATCCCCTACACAATCTGCGTTTCTAGGACAGATTGTGTGATGTGAAAAACGATTTATTTAAAATACTTAACAAACGAATTAAACTCCCAAATTTTTACTGAATATTCTTTGGGGTTTACATGATAACCCATATTTTTTTTGTCTCAAAACCAAACTCATATATTAACATACAAAACCCTTAATTATGATTACTAACAATAATTATTATCACTAATCATAATAAACATTCAAGAACTCACATAATATACACATAGCCGATTTTTATTCATGCATCATCTAGGGTTTTCTTTTTAAAACTTTTCAACACATTATTATTATTATTATCATAAAGCATGTAAAAATTATACCTTCCAATGCAAGAATCCCCAAATCCTAGAGATTTCACCCAAACTAGCTTGGATTAGTGAAGAAGATTGATGAAAGATTAAGATTGAGAGGAGTGGTGGTGGTTGTGGTGTGCGCCGCAAGGGAATAGGTAGGGTTAGGGTTATTTTTTTTTGTTCTATATTTATAATAGGAATTGGCTTGGGTCCCAAGTAATTGAGTTTTAGGGCTTTTTAGTTTGCTAACCGGACCCGTTAATCATGTTTTAGCCCAATACTGGACCCGATAATATTAACCACCCCAACCTACATAAAAACTATTGTTTTTATTATCTCAATACATATTAATCATAGAGTGCACATAATTTGCATAGTTCACGTACTGACTATTAGTCAAGCAGTAATTCGCATAAACATGTAATTCATATAAACATGTTACTTCACGTTCATCATATTTCAATTGTACACATTATCATGCATGCTAGACAAATCACCAACGCTTGGGATACAGGACTCATGTGTGCATTGTGATGATAACTTTTCTTGTTATAATGTAACGTATGCTATTATCACATAACATATGTTATTACCCTATAACATATAGGAAGACCTTCCTAACTAACCCTAGTCAAGTGTTTAGTCACGTATGCACATGCAAGTTAACTAGAGTTCAGTTATAGTAGGAACCTGAAAATGCGGGGTGTCACATCATCCCTAAGTTGAAAAGAATTTCGTCCCGAAATTCAGCAAGTAAACAATAAAGCCAGCTAGAAAAGTGTGTGCTTGGTTCCCGGATGTCACATCAACCGAAACATTTATCATTCATACTCCCCTTACAAACACTAATTGGTTTTTAAATTGACTTTTTACACCAAATGACTTTCTTATTTTCAAAAAATGATCTAGATTTCCTACAACATGGTTATGAATATTCGGACTTACATACCATACGTCTCTCCATGTTTGTTTATCCGACCCATACAAGATATACTCATTACCATTTCAGAACATGTCAATTTGATAATAACTAATACCCGTATCAATGGCATCCTTGATCAATAGAGCATTTTCATCCATTTCCTTCATGTTACACACACTAATTAAGTGCCCGGGTTCATGACAATAATAGCAACTTCTTGTGTCAATTCTATTTCTTCGTATGGCCTCTCTTCTGTCTTGTTTCCTTCTGATCTGGTTCGTGTTTTGTCTTCTCGGTGCAGTGAATGATGTTTCTGATGAGTGTGACATTTTGTTTCGAAAACAGTTTGATAATACGAATTGATTCAGTGAATCCTGGCTCTGATACAAGATTTGTTAGACTTAGAACAATGAAACACAACGGAAATAAACAAATTCACTGAAACAATGATTGAACAAAGAACAAATAACAAAGGAAACTATGATAAACAAGGATAATAATCGAAAATGTTTTGGGCATAAACGAACTTAGTGGATTGAACTTTTGGAACAATCTTAGTAACTAACAAATGATGCCTATGAGTTCTATAAATACAATATGAATCAATGTGTCTTCTAACTGTTTTGTGTCAGTTTTGTTTCCCACCGGTTTGTGTGTTTAGGCACCAAAATAACTGAATTAACCGTCAAGGGTATACTAGTCCTTTCATCACTTTGCAGCCTTGAACCATGTCGATTGTCTTCTTTTTTGCTGTTGTATTACACTTCATTTGATCCGGCTCTAGTTAATCTTGTATGCAACCCTTCATTCAGACCCAGATTGACCCATTTGACAAGTGCAGCCTCCTTTTGATCCATTTCGACCCATTTGCATATTTATTTTACTTTGACTACATAACTATTTATATACCTATGACTAATGTTGTTCTACTTACATTCATATTTCACACAAACTAATACAAGTATCCTTGATTTACATACATACAAATATAAACATAAGTTTTATTTACATAATCAACACTCGCCCCTAAATTAAACTTGTGTTCTTCGTGTTCTTGGGTAGAGTTTCAATTGCTTCTTGAAGTGCCTTTTCAACTCTTGAGAAGTCATACTTTCTTTTCTTTATTAGTTTCTTTGTTGTGATCCAATCTCCTCCTTATTTTATGCCCCAAGACTTGTGCCTCCTTGATTTGTGCCTCAAGACTAGCTCCATGTTGTGTGCCCTAAGATTAGCCATTTTCTTATTTTATGTATTTTCAGTTATGTATTTGTAGAGGAGGTTATCTCCTCATTTGATTGTACAAAACATTTCTATCAAGAACATCTCTCTATTCTACTTTCTATACAAATAATACTTTGCCGTTTTGAGAGTCCGTAACTAGAAATCGAGCAGCTCTCGGCTGCGGGCTGAAACCAATAAACCAAACCCAATACAAAAACGTTTCCGCTTAGATTTCTACATGGTATCAGAGCGGGTTCTAAAACTGCTCGACCAAAACCCAAAACCCAAAAAAAAAACCCAGTGCTTCCCAAACCAAAAAAAAAAACCAAAATCAAGAATAAAATTCTTAAACCGGTTCGATAGATTCAGAATCTCCTTCCATTCGGCCCACCAGAGAGCAGTAATTCGGATCCGAATATGGTGCAGCGTCTGACTCATACTTATCATCATTACCTTTTGTCTTCTTTTCCACCTCAGCAAGCGTTTCTTTGTTGATTTGTTCTCCCAATGCTTTTGACTTGTTCTTCTTGCATATGGATGAATTGGACATTCAAATATGCAAGATGATTCAGAATCATTTGGAGAAGATATATATTGCAAATTAGAGACAAATGAATCAAATCGTTGTAGTGGTGAGGATGAATTTGAAGATAGTTTTATCAATGATGATGAGCCTGAACATTTAACACATTCTCCCATTTCAAGTAACAAAGATGATGAGGAGGGGGGAGATTTTTGGCATGGAGAAGAAAAATGTAAAAGTAAAGTTTTTTTTTTCGGGGTTTAGTGAATGAATTATTAAAAAATAAATAAAAGAAAAGGTTAAGTCTTGGGTTAAAAAAATTTGTTTTTTTTTTTACTTTTTGAAAAGAGGTGAATTAAAAAAAGGAGGAGACAATGACGGGTGAAAGCAAGATGGAAAAAAAACGAAGACCAACTAAAAAAAGAAAAAAGAAAAGTTGGGTTCTTTTGAACCCACAAGAGAAGAAAAGTCGAGTTCTTTAGACTCGCGAGAAAAAAAAGTCGGGTTTTAAACCCGCAAGAAGAAAAGTCGGGTTCAAATCCTCAAGCTCGCAAGAAGAAAAAGCCGGGTTTTTTTGTTAAATTCGCAAGAAAGGCAAGTTGAGTTTACTAAACCCGCAAGAAAAAAAGAAAGTCGCGTCATTTGAACTCACAATAATCGGGTTCAAAATCTTTGAATCCGTCAAGAAAAGAAAACACTCCAACTTGAAGGGGAGTATTCGAAAAGAAAGAAAATTACTTGGCAAGTTGGGCGTTCGTGAGCTTCATGCTCCAACTTGAGAGTCAGTATTGGAGATAATTTCTCCTCCTTATTTTATGCCCCAAGACTTGTGCCTCCTTGATTTGTGCCTCAAGACTAGCTCCATGTTGTGTGCCCCAAGATTAGCCATTCTCTTATTTTATGTATTTTCATTTATGTATTTATAGAGGAGGTTATCTCCTCATTTGATTGTACCAAACATTTCTATCAAGAACATCTTTCTATTCTACTTCCTATACAAATAATACTTTGCCGTTTTGAGAGTCCGTAACTAGAAACCGAGCAGCCCTCGGCTGCGGGCTGAAACCAATAAACCCAACCCAATACAAAAACGTTTCCGCTTAGATTTCTACATGTATAGTGCTACTAATGGGCATTAATGATGTTAGGATTAAGTGGCGCAGCGGAATAACCGATTCACAAGCCGCGGTTTCAGACATGATGTTAAATGCAACGCTCCTCGTCAACGACAATGTAATAACACCTCTAGCTTTCTTGTCCTTGGCATTCCACAGAGCTTCGTCAGCTTCATCCATTTTCTCCGGTTTTTCTTCCAGTACCATATCCAAGTCTTTTTGACCCAACAATGCATCTATCTGCATTTTCCACCAACTAAAATCCGAACCGTCAAACTTTTCAATCACCAATTTTCCGTCTTCAACCATAATGACAAACGAAAAAAAATAAGATCAAAGTAACCCGGTTTCAAGTTGATAATAACTGGTCAAAAACTGACAAACAAACCAAACCCAAACGACCCGAATAATAACCCGAAACTTGAACACCCAAAACCCGAACAACAACCCAAATAAAGCCTAATCAGAAAACAAGAACGAGTGAACATGTCTCTTCTAATCGCGGCTGAAAGACGGTTGTAAACGGAAATAAACAACGATGTCACAATCGGCGGGGTCGATCCAAACGGTTCATGTGGTAACAATATGCGACGAACGAAAAAAAATCTTGCGAAACGTTTCGTGAATCCAACGAGCCAAAGCTCTGATACCACTTGTTAGGATTAAGTGGCGCAGCGGAATAACCGATTCACAACGAACACGCAATAATAAACGAGAAAATATAAAGCACGACACACGAACACGAGAATTTTACGTGGTTCGGTTCCAGTGGGGAACCTACGTCCACGGGCTGCAACTAGGGATTTATTATTAAGCTCTGACAACTATTACAATTACATAGACAGGATATATATAGAGACTAATCTAGGGTTTATGCTTGGTGAACAAGAAAACCTAAACGGGCTTCCTAAACATCCAATAAAACAAGCCTAATAGCAATAACTAGCCCAAGGACTTCACACCCAACAAATGACGCGTGAGAGTTTGCGCAACCCTTATGCGTCACGTATAGTGCTATACGCGCCGCGCCATATAGCGGGGTGTTGAAATAATATGGGTGTGTGTAAATGCCATCACCAAATCATATCAAATTCTAATAAGGAATATCACTTAATTTTTCAGCAACATTAAAATTCAAATCAAGTATGATTGAGAGTGTTGATTGGACTGAAAAATATACCTCGATGGAGGGTCTATTTTCGTCAGAAATGAATGACTGAGAGTTTGGAATCTAAATTCATGTTGCCGGCCTGCAGATCAAAATATTATATCATGAAAAGAATGAATTCAAATGAACAATCAAATACACACACAATGATATAACAAAAAAATCATAAACAATCTAAATTTTCCACAAAAAAACTCACTCTCTATATGTAGAAGAAGCATGATGTTCAGTGATTAACAATTATATCATGAAAAATGTATCTAATAAATTATTGATGACTTAAATACCTGTATTGGTTTAACCGGTCATTATGTGACTGACGTGATTACCATTAAATAGCGTTTCCCCTTAGGTATATATATATAGAGATCATTAGGGGTTAATAATTAAAAACACCAATACTTATAACATAATCGTCCCTCTCTCTTCTCTCTAAACCGAGATCCCAGATCTCCTTAGCCATCATTATTGTACACTTTAAACGGGAACTCAATCATCCTGTAGATCATGAAACCGTCCCTCTGTGTGGTACTTTCAAAGTGTTGTATAAAATCAAGGTTTTATTATACAAAAATATCTTTCAAAATCATGACCCTTCATCATATGTTTTTAGCTAATAAACATGTGTTATTCCTTTAAAATACTTTACTTATTCATGTTTCTTTATTAACTTCAAAGAATTGACCAACTTGAACTAATCATGAAAAATAAGAGTAAACGTTACATAAATGGAAAAAAGCATTTGAATAAGAGTCTTCAACCATGTTATTGACAGCAAAATGAATGAACTGATATGTTAACATGTTAACGTTGGTTGAGGCCTCGTATTAAACAAGGATCCATTAAAAAAAGTTATGCATCCCCTCTTAAACGAACGTGCCTGTCTCTAGGGTACAATAACTAGAACAACGTGTGGTGCCTAAGATGGTTGATGACTCAACGGCTGGGATATCACTAGGAAAAAGAACTAGAAAGTGCTCCCCTCTCAGCTCATGAAAAGGGTTATGTTATATGTGTATTGGGACTTTCTCATCATCTTATTGTGAACCCATAAGTCCATTATTATGCTCATAAACAAAGTAAGTAATAAGCACGTTAATCTTGTAATAAAGAAAATTTAATGTCAGTTAATTCACGACACCAGTTCAAACTGACGAGCAAGAGTAAACCACAAGTAGTCATGCCATCCGCCATAGTATGCCCACTGCTCATGCTCATGGCATAGGGGAGTTATAGTGCTATGGTTCACAATTTTTTGGTCTAAAGAAACGGTGTCTAATGAGTTCTACTCCTTATAAGTCGCACCAAGCTAGGTTTGTTTCATCTCGTGTGTAGGACAAACTCCATCCGTCTTCTATCAAATTTTCGTAGCTTTGGTTGATTTAGGTTTCAACCACACAACTTCGAGTATCTATATCTTTATTTTATATTCATTTTGGATGTACGGTTTGGTCAATGCGAAGCTCTCACATAATAGAGCGCAAAGCTAAAAAAATGCTAATATTAATTATTCTAATAGTAGTAGCTTCTTCGATTGAGTATTAATCGCTTTAGTTTTGCGATTGGAAGAAATGTGGTAGATGATCCATCTTCGGTGTTTGATTTTGGTTCTCTTATATCTATCTCGAACACATATAATCAAATTAATTGAGGTGCTTACAGTGGCCTTGTTTCAAAGGCTTTTCATTTACTAAACTAGTTCAAACCGGTTCTATCCTTGGGGATTGAGATGAACGTTTTTAACGGTTTTCTACCGTTACAAGCTCGATTTGACCGTTTTTATCAATAACTAGCGGGGTGCCCGCGCGATGCGGCGGGAACACAACACTTAAAGGTTAAGTCGAGCTAAGGCTAGCTCGAGCTTGACTTGCACTTCCTACCGAGTCGGCTTGGGTTGACTCTAATTTAAAATCAAGCTGGAATCTTAAACTCGAGCTCGGCTTTATCAAAAATCGAGTTGGCTTGCTTAACTTGATTTGGTTAGACTTTGCAACTAATTTATCATGAGGGTCAAACATATAAATTATTCTTGCCAAAAGGCTAAAATTAAAATTATACTTAATTAGCCAAAGGACCATGTATGTATATTACACAATTTATTAACTCTTGTAAGAGCTTATGCCAACAGACTCTCTCATAGGAAACCGATACCCACCTTTTAATCTCTATTAATGTTTTGTTTCAAACATAAGTTGATAATTATGTCAAAAATAAATAATGAACTTTGATGTCTGCATTTTTGTTTAACGAAGAAGAAGTTGAGCCAATTTGGTTGAATGCCTGTTTATGTTTACCTAAGATCCAGCCCGATGTTTGAATTGTCCCACCCATGTCGTATGTTGACCCAACGTGGGCTGGGTTACCTCTTGGGTCATCACCTACAATGCAACCACTACCTATGCTTATCATTATATATCTAACCAAGTATTATAGTTTATGAGTTGTAAAAAAGGATGAAGATTATTAAACAGTTATAAGCTGTAAGAGTTAACAATTTATGAAAAAATGTAGAGTAATTAGAGGGTTATAGGTGCTTTAAGCTACGTTAATAACCTGTTCACTTCAATATAATTAGTCTTGCTTTTGTTTTGTTCTCTGTACATGACATGACGAAGAGAGCGTATGTAGGAAAACATAGTAACTTTTACTCGTAATAAATGTAATGAATACAAGGAAAGTTAATGCATTTGGTTTTGTAACAATAACATGGAAGCCATCCGTATTGTGACGTTCTAGTTCGAATGGATGTGAATTAGATTAGAGATTCAAATTACAACATCAAACTACCACAAACTGTCCTAGATGCTAGAGTCCATTGTCACCAACATACATGCGAAATCAAACAAACAACGAGCTTAATCATATTACAAAACGAGAGTGCTTTTATTTGTGTTAAGTCATTGACATGTTTCATGATGCACGAATTTTCCATCGTTGTCCACAATTGCCCTTGTAATACACTCTGCTTCACGTCCTGCGTGTTTCTCGTTTAAGCTATATCTCAATGATGATCATAAGTTGTTAAAGTTTATTGCAACATGCTACCATTTCATGTATTCTCAATGGTTATTCCTAGCAACCACTATACAAGGTATGTAAACATAAGAACAAAGATTAAATAGAGAAAGATAATATGAAAAATGAAAGAGCTCTTTATCAAGGAGTTATACCAAATACAATAAGCCTATATTTATAGAGATACAACATTAATACAAACTTAATGGTATATAGGAGTTAGAATATAAATAGTCACCATTATATCACAACTCTTTATACTATTTTTTAAATCAATGAGTTATACCAAATACAATAAGCCTCTATTTATTGAGACATAACATTAATATACAAACTTAATGGTATATAAGAGTTAGAATATGTATAGTCACCATAATATATATGTTTATAACAAAGAAATATTAATTATATAAACTAAATCCTCTTAGCGGTAGCAAAAAATGCCTCATTTACTCAAGGTTAGTGATAATCTTTATTCCAAGCAAAGATTTAGGAACAAGTGGTAGGTACGAGCATAGAAAGTTTTATCCCATACACTTGTCTGGTTCGGATAAATAATGAGTGCTAAAATCCCTAAGGATAATCTTGAACTCTACCTAGATAACACACAACTCTTTTTACTCTTTTTTACTAATTTAGAAAGAATGTAACTACCTTAGATAATATAGATTAATGGTTTTTTATATATTCTTAGAACTTACTGTTTAATGTAAATACTACATTTGATCTTAATAGTTATTAATGTTTTTTTTTATATTCTCAAAACTTGATATTTTTTTATTTTAATTTGTTTCAATGATCATACAACTCTTAAGCTTCTACGGTTATAAAGCAAGGAAAAGAAATAAAGCAATTCAATAATCTTAATGTCAAGTAATGTAAAATTAATGTGATCATAATGTATATAAAATAATTATTCATTATTCAATTTAATATTTATATGGAAAGACAATTTTACCCTCTTACTAACTTCATTAAGTTGTTGTACCATAAGCATAATATGTAGTACTAGTGGGAATGCCCGCACGTTGTTGCGGGTGCGTTTGTTTTGTTGCCTCAAAGTTGTTGGTGGTGTTTGTGGTGCGTGTATGGCATTTATGGACGATTCATTATGGTGATACTAAGTATGTAGGAAGCAACAACCTAATATTTAGTTATAAATTATTTAGTATCCATGAGTTTTTGAGTACCTTGAATAAGTTTGTAAAACTACCGTTGGATACTTTATATAAATGTGTGATATTTCGACATTTATAAAACTATGTTGTATATAAACAAAGCTTTATAACATAGATTTTTAAAATGTAATACAGAGTTAAAAATGATGCAGTCAAAAAATTCAACTCCTAGTAAGTTCTATAGTTTTTTTCATTGTATGTAGTTAGTTTATTTAACAAGTATTGTGTTTGTTATGTTCAACCGGTTGGTTGTTTCCGCAAACTGAAATTAATTATGTTAATAAGTTGAATTAAAGTGATAAGAATTGGGACCACCAATATTAAACTGACCCGAGTCCATTTAGACTAAACCCTACCTAAAAATTTTGTGTTGGATTGATGGCGTGTTAATTCACACCCCTAGCTCCGAGTCCATTTAGACTAAACCCTACCTAAAGATTTATTGTGTTTTAAGAGGGTGAGTTACATCTTGAGATGGATATAAAGTATGTATTAGATACATATACAATTAGCATTAAATGTTGTACAAGAGGGCATAAAAGGAAGAAATTGGACAAAAATTATAGATTTATACTAAGACTATTGATAGGCCATCTTAAAAAAGATGTAAATTTACCTTCTTAACCATCAAGCACCCATTATATAGTAGTAAGTATAGAAAAGATATAGATATAGATATAGATTTACTTAAATTTGGTTGAAATCATTCTCAAATTCTTTATAATATAGTATAGATATATAGATATTTGCAAAAAGAAAACATAGAATTCATGATGATAGAAAAGTACTAAAGAGTCAAGAATCAAAATCAAGGGAATAAAAACATAAAGAGATAACACGTATTGAGTCTTATAAACAACATGTAGCAAAATGCTTGATACGTATAAAAATTGGTACTTAAAACAAAAATCACCTCTGATTTTAAAAATCTTTATAAGGGTATAAGGAGATGATGAGACCTTTAGCGTTATCCCCGGTGATCTTGAATCCATCTTTTGCCATTTAGAGACTATTAATCCCACCTGTCAATTATCATCAATCACCATAAATCTACGAACTCATTTTTTTCCATTAACACAGTTTTATGGTTAAAAAACTATTTGACCAACTAAATCAAAATTCCTAAAAAAATACTAATTAACATCACAATGTTTACGTATCAAGCTTCAGTGGAAATAATGTTTGCGTATCAAGATTCAATAAAATGCCATAGAGAAAAAAAATGAAAACAATAAATAAAATGAAAGATACGAATAGGAAATAATGTTTGCATACCAAGCTTTATTGAAATGCCATAGTGAAAAAAATGAAAAATAAAATGAACGATACGGTAAGGAACCTGTGATGATAGAAGGGTTTTGAGGTGAGAAACCAAAGAATTAGGTTTGGTGATTTATGTGGTGATTCTTGTTGTTGTTAACCCCACATAGATAATATATAGATATATAAGAGGAAGGAGTTACCAATGAATTGATGATAATGATGATGAAAGGTTGATGATTATAAGGGGTTGAAAGGTCTCACATTTAAAATGCATCATAGGTTGTATTTTATGTTCTAAAAGTTGGACATGAGGGTAGAATTGGGATAAGATTTTAGGATGTGAGGTATTGAATTATGCTAAATTTACCATTCTACCCTTCTAAGTGTCTTAAATGTCCATAAAGTTCCAATTATACCCTCATTATGTAAGCATAATTCAATTGTACATATTGCTTTAATAGTTGGATGCTTGAAAAAATTACAATCTTGGCCGTCACTCCTCCTTAATAAGACTAGCAGGAACCCGTGCGTTGCGGCGAGGCTGCACGATGTTTGGCTATACATAATTGGTATATATGTATGTATGTATGTATGTATGTATGTATGTATGTATGTATGTATGTATGTATGTATGTATGTATGTATAATTGATAGACATGTCAAAAATAGAGAACGGTATGCACCAGTTTAAGGAATAATTTCTTACATTCCTTGCGTGTTTGAAACAACTAAAGCATTGCCGCCGGGAACATTTCCACGCAACTTATTTCTGTCCAACCGGAGATTTTGAAGGTATTTAAGATTGCCAAGCTCTAAAGGCAGTTGACCGGTCAACCCATTCGACTGTAGGTTTCTGAACATATACAAACAAGCTTCACACATAAGAGAAATTAACATAAAATGGGAAAGGAACATATTTTTGTTCAAAACAATGAAGAAAACTTACAATATAACAATGTTAACCAAATTCCCGATTTCATGAGGAATAGGTCCAAATATCTGGTTCATCCCCAAATCTAAAATTTTCAGGTTCTTTAGTGTTCCAAGTTCTTTTGGTATTGAATCAATGAGTTTTTTTTCTTTTGCCATGTAAAATCCTACAAGCAAAACCATTTGTAATCAAATATTCAATTTTCATTAGGTTATTTAAGGTGAGATAATATGTTTAAAGGAAACATGAAATTCTTGTAAGGAAGCAAGCTGAAATAGTTCACGAGCAATAAATCCTGTTATAGATGAGTGAGAAATGTTCCTGTAGAAACAAAAAACACACAAAACAAAAGAAAAACATATTAGATTCATTGCTTAATTAATACTGAACCATATAATTTGATGTACCAACTCTCATCTTAGCGAGACGGGTTTTCACATATCATTCCAAATAGTGATATATCACGTATGAAGAGGAATCGGCTCTTCCAAGGAAGATGATAGGTGAAATGTGGGAGACTATGATGTATTAGTATAGGAAAATAATGGAGTCTGGAAGGTTAAAAGTGAGATGAGTAAATTGCATTGAAGTTTCTATAATAACTAAAAATGGTTTTATATGTTAGGAATTTTTGTGATGCATCTTCAATTCACTTAAAAATCTACTTACTTTGGTTTATAAATAACTAAAATTGATGTGGGCTTTAATGGGGGATTTTAATAGGTGGATATTAATAATATAAGTTACATGGTGGAAAAGATCTTTGGTATGTATTACACATATACAATGTGCATAATATGTTATACATAAGGGGCAAAAAGGGAAGGAAATGATAAAAATATAGAGATTTGTAAAGAGCCTTTTCATATGCCTTCTTAAAATTGATGTGAAATTACCTTTAAGGATATCTAGAATGTATTATATATCCTTAATCTATATCTATACTATATTATAAAGCATCTAGGAAGGATACCAACCAAAGTTAAGTAAATACTACATTTTATGCTTATGGTACAATAACTTAATGAAGGTAGTAAAGGGGTGAAGTTATCTTTTTTACATTAACAATTAAGTTGATTATAAAAGAATAAAGTTATTATTAGTGACTATCCATGTTCCTAACCCTTTTATCTTATTTATGTCTAGACCTTCTATTAGAACCCTATAAATAGTGGTCATATATTGTGTTGTTATTATATATATATCTCAATCTACCAACTCTTTTTACATTAACAATTAAGTTGATTATAAAAGAATAAAGTTATTATTAGTGACTATCCATGTTTCTAACTCCTTTATAAATTATTACTTATTACTTATTAGTGACTATCCATGTTCTTAACCCTTTTATCTCATTTATGTCTAGACCTTCTATTAGAACCCTATAAATAGTGGTCATATATTGTGTTGTTATTATATACATTTCAATCTACCAACTCTTTTGTTTCTCCTATTCCTTCATAGCAGCAGCTGCAGGTACCAATACTGTGTTAATCTAGATTATCAATTATCAAGTTATTGAATTTGTTAGTGAAAATGGTTATATGATCATGAATTCTACAATCATTTGAATCTATTTTTTTTTTCATTTGGTTAGTTGTTTACGGTTGTTTTAATTTATGATTGGTTACCACTTTCTGTCACTACACAGATTTATAGTTATTTTAGGTTATTGTTAAAATTGTGTGTGATTAGTTTGATAAACATGATTGTAAGAATGTGTTTTTATGATTATTAAGGCATAATTAAGTTAACTACATTATACATGATGATATTGTCTTTTTTTATTTTGGCTGATTTTATTAAGTTCAAATAATTTTCATTCCAAGGACATGCCATGTTAAATGGCAAAAGACACTCATTCATTACATGTCATATATTGTGAACAATGACTTACATATGGACCGATTAATCAATGTCATGTATTTTTAATGATTTAAACCGGCGATGCTATTTGACTTTTTATAATGAAATGAGAAATAAATATGGCATGGAATGGTGGAAGCTTACGGCGTACTTGTAGAGTAAAATAATGAATGAACTATGTGTATGTTTTATAAGCATGAGAGTTAAAATGAAAAATGCACAATAGAATGAAAATAAATTCGTAACAATCAAGCCGATAGTTTAAATTGAATAATTATGAACATAAACAATGTCTATAAAACAATGAATGAACTGCGTTTATTTTTTACAAACATGAGAGTTAAAATAAAAAATGCCAAAAATAGATCAAAAATAAATTCGTAATAATCGAGCCATTAGTTTAATTGAATAATTTGAACTTAAACAATAAAACTATATCATTCAAAGCAAAAAAAGACAATACATCTTTAGTAGTAACTAAAGATGTGGAAGATACAATAGTTTAAATTTTCCTCTTACTTGTGAAAGATACAATGGTTAAAAAATTTTCCTCAACCGACGTGGACAATAATTGTACATACATGACTATAAGAATTAAACATAGAGAATTCATAATATGATTTTATCTATATCTACCTCTATATCTATACTATATGTCTATATTATAAAGCATTTAGGAAGGATACCCACAAAATTTAAAAACAATAATAAGAGATGACAAAATTTATCTTTTCCAACCTTTACTATATGTCACCCAAAACATACACTCATATCAAAGCTTGGTAATCGTACCAAGCCTTCATGATGAGTCAAGATGTCTTTTGTCTCATTTAAGCGGCAACAATACCATATGATACGTGTCATACTCTTGTTTGCATTTATCATCATATATTTATTTTTGTTGTTGCTTGTTTTTAGTAAATGTTGTGCTCTCGTCGCAACGTGCAGGCACCCACTAGTAAGATAAAATAGATAATGGACCATATTGCCCCATGTGTTAGTATGAAAAACATTCTCGTGTATAACGCTATGGCTTCACAAAGCACTAATTCGCAATCATCCGTTGGTGTAGGTTTTCTATTTTCTTGTTTATGGAAAAGCTAAAAAAATAATAATAAAAGTTGTATTTTATATAGTTTATTTAACGAATTTGTTTTTCGTATACTTATAATATCTATTACACAAGAAATGATTTACAAACCGAACCACTTTCTTAGTTTTAGGTGTCAGACACCCTGAATCGGTTCCTCTCACGAACCGATCTTGAATGAACCGGTTCTAAACTTATTTGGTTCCTTAGCCCAAATCGATTTGTGCACCTCTATGGCTGTATATGAATGAGAGAATGGCATGTTGGCCCATTAGGGGTTTTTTTTTTTTTTTTTTTTAATTGGGCAATGGGCTGGAATACGCTAGTTGTTTCATTAAGCATACAAATGGGCTTAAATCTCTCTACCGGCCAATTCTATTTAATTTAGCCGCACGTGTGAAATTACAAACATACAGCCTCTAGATATTGACATATTGTTACCTTATGAGTAATCTATATCTATATCTATACTACATTACAAAGGAGGAGACATGATTAAAATAGTCACTTCATGTCAATTTTAAGATGACATACAAAAGATCACAAGCTAAACAACTATCTTTTTGTCAAATCATTCCCTTTAGTTTTATGCCTCTATGTGCAACATTTAATTACAATTGTACAAATGACTAATGCAAGTCATTAACTTATGCTTAATGAACTACATAAGAAATTGATGGTTATGTCTAACATATTAATGGCCAATAAACCATCAAAGGTATATTCATAACCTTGTCACTTTATCAAAATGTGTATATACAGTACATCTTTAATGATTATTTTGTGTGGCATGTATAACTATGTGGAAGTTTCATCATGACATTAATTCTTTTTGTGCTATATTTGAAGCACTCACCTCCACTTTATCATGCTTATTTTGCAATGACGGTATCACACCACGGGTAATCTCTTCCGTGATGCTCGCTCGTTTGACGTTTCAGCCTATTTTTAACTAGCAAGTTTTATAACAGTGATCCAGTTGCAAATTTTTGTCCCGCTGCAACGCGCGGGTTTCTCACTAGTGTCTACTCAAATATCTAATCATATAAACTAATTAATTTTTATATCACCGTGTCAATTATCTAACTTAGTATTCTTTTTTTTTAACAATAAGTTGTGAGACGTAGAGTAGAGATAAACAGTGTTCATTCGTAGGAAAGAAGGAGGAAGTGTCGGTAGGGGTGGACGTAATATTGTGTTTTTAAGTAATGTTTTAATCTATTTGTTGAAAAATGTTCTGTAAATTTAAGATTATTAATTTAATAAAAAATGTTATTTTTTTTATCGGCTAAGGACATCACCTCGGTACCCCCGTTTCGAATCCCATTTTTTCCGCATCGTCCCTAAGGGCATAAGCCCTTTCAACGTCAAGGGGTGTATTTTTGCTGGCCCTAAGATTCGAACCGTATACCTCTCCCGGGCGGGAACCTCCCTAAGGAGTAAACCCTCCCACCTCTTCCCAATTGAGCTGAATATTTTTAGCATGCGTGACGAAAATAAGACAGAAGATATTCTCAATTTGTTTAAATTTTTATTTGTTTAAATTTCTTTTTTTTCCTCCTTACATGAAAACTTATTCTCAATTGAACTCTCCACTACATATATAAAAGTAACAACTAATAAATGTCTGGGTAAACTATCATTTTTCGTCTATGAGGTTTGAGTAAACGGGTAAAAGGATGAAACTACCCATGAATCAACGTTAAAAATACAAAGAGTTTGCAAATTGGATGTAAATGTCAATAAAAGGCAAACATAAAAGGTCCAGTTAAAAAATGGTAAAAATATCTAAACCTTAACGGCGAAAATTACAGTTTACTCTAAATATAAAATATGTTGACTATGTAAAAAAAGTTAGGATCTAGGAGAAAAATGAAGTGTTAAAGGATGAATGTGTTGCATTTTTAGCGTTTAAACTACATAAAATGGTGATACGCCGTTACGGTGATGCTCTCCCATACATTCTTCCATTTTCGCTTCATAATAAAATTTTAAATTTACTTTTCATTAAAAAAAAATAGTTATGTTAATAAACAAATGATTATTATTGTTGCATTACTAGATATAATAAATAACTTCATTATTTTACGTACTTTAAACCTCATATTTATTTAAATTTACAGAGAGAGAAATAAAATGAGGAAAAAAAAGAACCCAATTCCTCAGAGTCCCGTTTCTCACCATAAACGCGACCAATTTTTTTTAAACAAATTAGCAAACACTTTCATTTATCTAAAAAAAAACCAACTTTTCAGCAAGATACCAGAAAGAAGGTGTCAAATTTTATAGAATCTTAACAATACAACTACAACATCAATCACAAACTAAACATACAAACAATATAAAGAAGACAGAAGATATAGCGATAAAACAGGTGACAATATCTTATTTATCCAACCCAAAAGATTTGGCCCCCAATAATCCCAAAGAGTTCTAAAATATAGAACTCAACAAACACATACAAAGTCTGAGTATCAACTGATGATTAATCAGTTGATACGAATAATAGAAAGTACAATACAAGAGTTACAGAGGCGAATACTACAAGATTACAGAGAAACCATAGACGAAAATACAAAGAAAAGTGACTGAATGACTGGAGAGACTGAGCAACAATCCTTTTATACTCGTCTAGAAGATTCCAGCTCTCGAGACAGGAGATTTAATCTCAGCCTTCCAATCATAACTACCTGATCAAACCTCAACCGTAGGATTAATAACATATGAGTTGGGCCAACAACTCTCATAAGTAATACAATTAACCTCAAGCCCAAAGATAAGCCCAAGACTGATATGAAACATTTGTCAACAATATTAGCCCACAACCAGAAATAGGCCCAACTGTATAACACAAGTCCAAACAACTTAACCAACGTGTGAAATGTATTAACATATGAATTAAATTTATCTTATATAATTTTAACAGAAGGAAATACAACCAAGTCTCCAAATGAAATCAGAATAAGTTAAGATCATATTTCACCCATTTATCTAGCGTTAAGGTCTTCCATCTCACTCGGATTTTCAAATTAAAGTAAGAAGTTTTTTTATATCGTATATCTTCAAGAATCTTTGTCGCCGGACTCGATCGATTATCGAAAACTTTTTTATTTCTATCTCCCCATATAGTCTACAGTCCAAAGCGTAGTCACGACCCATGAATTTGACCTTACGTATGAGGTCACGAATCCATTGGAGATTCTGTAAGTGGTAAATATCTATGATGATGATAATAATTTATAAACGAAAAGTGTATATTTGTTATGATGAGTGGCCTTATATTTGGTAATTATTTCATTTGAATTTTGTTTAACAATCATGAAAGCAGCCACTAAGAATCAATATGAAAACTCTCAATGATTTTTTTTTAAAAGAAATGAAACGTGAGAGATTCAAATTCTTAATTTTGTAAATAAATCTGTTATTATCAATTTCCTTCCGATCCCTTACATTAAAAAAAATCTCAAATTGACTAAACACATTTTTTGTTCGGAACCGTGAGAACCTGACCAAGCTCTACTGATCCAACTTTTAAAAAAGATTAAAACATTAGAATATGAATTCAAACTTGAGACTCGTAAGGTTGTGAGGGTGTGGAATAAATTCATTTGGGCTTTAAAGTGCAAGTATGTGTCATAGCATTGTCACGTGGATAAGAGTGATTTAAACCCTCACCCTTAACTAAAGTGTTATAGAATAAAATTTCTTTAATAAAAAAAAGGCGAAAAGAAAAAAGAGGAAAAAAAACAAAAAAAAAATTGATTTGTTGAAACCATGGCAGGCCCTCTTTCCCTTCCTTTAACGCTCGCTAAGGGTATGGCGTTGCCGTAGATAATGTCCCCATGGCGGTGGGGAGCAGGTGTTGAGGGCACCACTAAGCTAAAGTGGTTGGGGGCGTTACCTCACACCCCTTAGTCTAAAGATACTCAAACAGTTATTGGGTGTCGCCCCTTGCACAGAAAATTGATGTACACTTCTAGCCAATATATGTTTGTTTTGTAGGTGTTGTAAATGCCTAAGTTTTTTTTTCTAAATTTTAGCGGCTAGATCAAGTGGCAACGTGCATACCTGAGAATCCACAACATCCATGTTTTTTTACGGCTTATCTATATTAAGGACGCTTCCAAATAGAAATAAATGATACCTCTGGTGACTCCAAAAAGAGAACATTTAGTTGTGAGTGTAACATTTATACCATTTATAAGTAAGAATTTTTTTTTTTGAAAAAAATTTATAAATATGAATAAATTAATAAAATTCCATGCACCTTTTTAAAGTATGTGAAGAATCATATTGAAATACATATTTTTTGTAGTGATGTCATGCTTTTATTTTTTGTGAAGCATGCAAGGCTGGGCAATTACCGTCTTAAAACTAGTTTTTTTTTAAAGGAGAATTTCATTAGAAACGACTAGAAAGGTCCTTAAAGCAAGGACCTACTAGCAACAACAAAACAACATCAATCCAAAGGAAATAAACACCAATCTTTCCATTTTACATCTTTTTTCCTAGATCTATTCCGGATCCAAAAATACGACGTCGACTTGATGTTCTCAAAAACCTCCAGCGGGCTGCGTCTTCTATTATTAAACACCCGATCGTTTCGTTCATTCCAAATAGCCCACATAGTAGTGTAGATAATACCCCTTAGGATGTACCTGTGCTCGTTAGATAACGCCGAATTATCTGGAAGAGTGATAAGATCTTTTATTTCCAAAACGAAAGTGTGAGCAAGGCGGCACCAATTCTCTATTCGAACTAATATCTCATAAGAGAATGAGCACCCAGTAAAGAGGTGTATGGCGGTCTCTATTCCATAGTTGCATAACCGGCAATCATGTTGCGGCAATGTGACACCTCTCTTAATCAGCTCCGCAATCGTTGGAAGTCTATTAAGAGCAGCCCTCCAAACCATAACTTTACATTTAAGAGGTGCCCAACCTTTCCATTTAATAATCGGCTCATTTGTTCCAGGAATGGCGTTGTACATAATCTTCTTTGCCGATGCAATAGTAAAAATCCCGTCATTTTCCGGCTTCCATTTCCATCTATCTTGACCTTCGGACCATGTGACATCGTATAACTCACCCAGAAGTTGAAACAGTTCCGTAAGCTCCTCGGGAGAAGAAGGATTCACACGCCAATCCCACTGCATGGTTTTCGCATTATTGATCCACAAAATCCGGTCAGCCACCTTCGCCCATTTATTCCTTTCTATCCTGAAGAGATTGGCATATTTGGTTCGAAGGGGAGTATCGCCAAGCCATGTGTCTCCCCAAAAATTAATGGTAGACCCATCCCCTTTCTCGCAGGCAAATAAAGATTGTAAAGGCAAACCATTGTGGGGTGTTTTTTCAATTACTTTAACAATACTTTTCCAACACCCGGATGAAGAAGAAGCGCAAGGGAGGAAAGACCAAGGTCTACTAGAGTTATGACAACCCATAATAATCTTTTTCCACAACGGATTCGTTTCTTGTTTGAATCGCCAAGCCCATTTAAGTAAAAGCGCATTATTAACCACTTCCAACTTAGAGATCCCCAAGCCTCCCTTTTCTTTAGGAGAAGTTACAACATCCCAAGCAACCCAAGAAATTTTCTTTTCCAAATCCGAACCCGCCAAAAGAAAACGACGGATGATAGCTTCCATAGCTTCAACAACCGCTTTAGGAGCCTTATATAACGAAAGATAGTAAATGGGCAAACTTTCAAGGACCGCCTTAATAAGAACAATTCGACCTCCAATAGACAACGACCTAGCTTTCCACGAAGCGAGCCGTTTCTTAATAACCTCCAAAACCGGATCCCAACTCCTAATTCGAGTCATTTTAGCCCCAACTTGGATGCCAAGATACGTAAAAGGAACCGCGCCTCTCTTACACCCCAAGAAATCCATCATATTGTCTACCTCATGGTCCTCCGTACCAATACCATAGATATTAGATTTATGGAGATTAATACGAAGCCCCGAGCATAGGTAAAAAATACGAAGAACCCTAGCCAAACTTTGAATATTTTCCGTGGACCAATCACCCAAAATAAGAACGTCATCTGCAAAGAACAAATGGGTAATTTCCACATCGCCATTTGCCAAACTAACACCTTTAAATTCACCCACCTCTTTGGCTTTATTAATTAACCACGCAAGAGCTTCCATAACGATAATGAAGAGAAAAGGTGATAGCGGGTCACCTTGGCGAAGACCCTTTTGGCAACCAAATTCGAAAGTTGGAGACCCGTTAACCAATACCGCACCTCTAGACGAATGGCAAATACCTTCAACCCATTTACACCACCTAGGACGGAAGCCCATTTGGTGTAAGATAGACTGAAGAAAATTCCAATTAACATTGTCATATGCCTTCTCAAAATCTATCTTCAACAAAAAAGCCTTTTTGTTTCTTTTCTTCAACCAATCCAAAACTTCATTAACCATAAGCGGACCATCAAGAATAAGACGATGAGGTAAAAAAGCCGATTGCGTTTCCGAAATAACCTGGCCTAGCACCTTTTTAAGGCGATTAGCAAGGACTTTTGAGATAACCTTACTAATCATCCCAATCAAGGTGATAGGCCTATAGTCTCTAAGACCCAAAGGCGATTTAACCTTCGGGATAAGAGTAATAAAAGAAGACCCACAACCTGTACTGATAGAACCGGAAGCATGGAACTCCACCATAATATTATAGAAATCGTCTTCTAAAGAACTCCAAAACCGTTTAACAAAACGGAAATTGAACCCATCCGGGCCCGGCGCTTTATTAGAACCACAATCGAACACCGCATCTTTGATCTCTTGTCTGGAAAACATATCAATCAAAGATAAGCTATCATGATCATTCATCTTCTTCAAACCTGCGCAAAAAAGACTAGGCCGAAATGGGTTAGGATCCGCAAAATGAGTTCTAAAAAATTGAAGAACTTCTTTTTTCACCAAAGTTGGCTTAGTAACCCAAACGTCATTCACCATAATTCCCGGAATAGAATTCGTAGCCTTTCTCCCATTAACAACATTGTGGAAAAAATTAGAATTCTCATCACCAAGAGCGGCCCAACGGATACGAGATCGTTGTCTAAGGTCTTTAGCTTTATGCGCTTCAATTTCGGTAAGTTCCTTGTTACATTCGGACCAAATCCATAAATCCTCATCTTCAAGGTCTTTTTCTTCCATTTGAATTTCCAACTCCTCTTTTTCTTTGCGAAGCCGTTTCTCGTCTTCATGTTCTTTGGAGCTATAAAAGTTGAACCATTCCTTAATTTTTCTCGCAGCCGCTTCATTTTGTTAAGCAAGTTAAGATCAGCGGCTCCACTATTCTGCCAATTATCAAGAACCGAATTCACCACATCAGTGCAACCTGGACGATCCAACCAAGAGTCAAACATTCTGAATGGCTTAGGACCAAAATTAGAATCAAGCACCGAGAACACCAACGGAGAGTGATCCGACAAGTTTCTAGGTAATGCCCTAACGCAAGCGTTCGGCCACATGTTAAAGACATTATCACACACCAGAAACCTATCGATCCTACTCCACGTACACAACCCTCTTCGCCTAGACATGTACGTATACTTCAGACCCCGTAAGTTAAACTCCCTGAGACCGGCATCATCAATGAAACTGTTAAAATCTCGCGCACACACTGGATCAAACCAAGAATTTTTCCTGTCTTCCACATCTCTCACCGCGTTAAAGTCACCAAACACAATCCACCAACCGTCATAAGCCCGTATAATACCATTTATTTTGTTCCAAAGGAGCCGCTTGTCCGAGTTTGATTGTGGAGCATATATGTTCAAAATGTTGATACGCACAGTACCACCCACAAAACCGGCCACATGAATGAAATTATTATCTTTGTTCACCACGTCTCTAGCGAAAACTTTAGGATCCCAAAAAGACACAAGACCACCCGAGCTCCCGACAGAATGAACAACCTCAAGCTCATAATCAGAATTTCCCCAAAAACTCGCAATCTTAGAAGGTTGCAAGTCGCCAACCATAGTTTCTTGCATTCCAACAAACGAAATACCAAAATCCTTTTTTATTTTACGAATCCAACTAGCCTTACCACCACCCCCTATCCCTCGGATGTTGATCGAGAGACAATTCATTTTGTCACCCCTTGTAACCCTTCACTAACGATGGACTCCCGAATCAACTCTTGTGCATCAACTAACTCGGCACCCAACTTGTTTCCCATTACAACAGTGGCTAGCACCTCATCATCAAGGCCATAAATACTATTATTGTAACCGGAAATGGCATCACTACATTGTTCAGGGTGTACCTCCCCCGGCCCACTAGGATTATTGTTCAAGTCCAACTTCCTAATGTCCTTACTTGGGCCGCCATCAGTTTCAGCTTCCAAATCCAATAAGTGGTCAATCCCAAATGGGTCATCATTACCTTTGGGCTTTTTCCCAATTTTTGTTTTCTCAAGACTACTAGAATACGCTGGGTTGGGCTTAGTCTTGGAAACAGAATCGGTGGGCTGCTTTTTCTTTTTTTTATTAATTGTACAACCACTATTTCCCATATCCAAATTATTCTCAGCATATTTTTCGAAATCGAAATTAATTCCTGGTATAAATACCTCATTAACCGTTTCCAAATTAGTAGGAATATCATTCCTTTGACCTTCCGAGATTTGCTCCTCATTAATTGCCAAATCATTACCTGCATTAATATTTGAAATAACTTCCGTAATTAATTCCGCATCGGCAGAAACCCCATCACCGGAAAAATTTTCATCAACCGGAATTCCCATAACCTCCTCATCGGCATTTTTCTCTTGATCATCACCCGACACTTCACTATCCATATGACTCGGCCCACCTTGATCCTCCGATGTATCCGGCTTGTAATACTCAGGAATCCATACCCCAGGCTCCTCCATAACCCAAATACTGTATTTCCTCCCCTTCCATGACAACTTAGTTTCTTCGTAAATCACTTTGCCTTCTCCGACGAGAACCCCAATATATTCAACAGAGAGGTCATCGTCAGAGTCAGCCCTGGATGGAACATGAACCACTTTCCCAAACTCTTTGCCAATTGCCTCAATCACCCCTACGGTAAGAAGATGTAATGGAATACCAACGATTTTAAGCCATGCAAGACGATCATACCCAAGGGTCTGACCCTCCCACAAGTCTACGGACTCGAATTTCCCCTCCATCTCCTTTACTGCCTTCAACACACTGGACGCAACCTCCGAATCCTCAAAAGAAAGAAAAACAGAAAGCCCTCCAATGTATTGCACCTTGGCTAATCCCGGACACAAATCATTCATGATAACATGGATGCTTTTAAACGCTTCCAGGTCAACCATCCTAGCCACCAAAGCCCTGCCATACAACCCTTGAAAGGCATTCACCTTATCATCAACAACCACCACCTTTCCTGAGATCAATGAACCTTCTCTGCCAAGAAGTGTATCCGTGAATGACCTAGTTCCATTGAAGAAAGAGGCCGATTTCACAGGCTGTGGATCACCCTTCTCTTCAGCATTGTTGATGTTTTGAAAATTGTTGGTAGATCTCGCCGCTTCCGGACGTATCTCTCCTTCTTCTAACGTAAATCTAGCCACATTCGCCTTGAGCCAACAATCTCCAATACGAGTATTACAAATCAACCTGATCAAATCCTTAGTATTCTTGACATCAAGAAACGATACAAAACCGAAGCGATTTCCCGCTTTATCTCTCTTTCGAGCGATATAGATATCATAAATATCCCCATAAGAACGAATAAAATCTGATAAATCGTTACCGCTACATTTATCTGGTAGATTAGAAATGAATACCTTGGTTAAACGATTGAGAATCTTCGCCGGAATATTGGAATTCCGGCTGTTGGAACTACTCATGCCTAAAGAGAGTTCACGTAGTGATATAGGGTTACCGTCTTAAAACTAGTTGAAGTGACAATAACCTATTCTTTACAAAAAAAAAATAAATGAAAATAGACATACTTAATCTTGTTTGAAAAGATTTATATAGACATAAATGACACATAAAAAAACCTTATATTTTACAAGTGTTGAAACCTTGAATTTACTAAATTTACATATTTGGTGGTGAAAATGAATTCTCTTTAATTCCTACAAAGTAAGAGAATCCAACATTCTTTTTTAAGTTGTGACTTGTGAGGAAGTTAAACTAAAGGAATTGGAACTTTCACTCCCTCATCCTCACTAAGGCTATCATCACTAATCACCCTACCTTATCCATGGACCATGTTTGCATTCGTTACTAGGGATGAGCAAATGGTATCAGGATATCGATAC
Source organism: Ambrosia trifida (assembly GCA_028751855.1). Classification (NCBI taxonomy): domain Eukaryota; kingdom Viridiplantae; phylum Streptophyta; class Magnoliopsida; order Asterales; family Asteraceae; genus Ambrosia; species Ambrosia trifida. The sequence continues at coordinate 48,098,347 of CM054124.1, forward strand.
CGAGTTTTCAATACCGAATCATTTTCGGTATCAACTTGATATCCAGTTTTTTTTTGCATTTTCCATAGCGGTGTACCAGTTCTGTATGATATCGGTACACATTTTTTTTATAATTTTCGGTACCAGTACTTTCAATACATGTATCGAGTTCAACCCCAACACCATACAAATTAACAAGCAGAACCTGATTATTTTGTCAACCCAAATGCCAAAAATTATTAGTAGTCCAAAGAATAATAGAAATTAAATTGCAAGATTATATCATTAACCTCATAACCTCATAGATAGACATATATATAGTTACAATGTTTCATTAACCTCCTATGAATTTTCCAGAAAACTTGACTTTGAATTAAGACTACTGTTTTTCAACGATTGCGCGCCGTGTGATTTTGTCGCCTCATAAACGCAAACACACTCTCAATGGGTTACTATTATGAAAACAAATTTTCCACATTACTTGATTTGATTAATGAACAATAGATATGTTGGGTACTATTTGTTTAAACCAAAAGTAAAGATGGTTTTTTTCTAAATACAGTAAACCTCGTAGTAAGAAAGTGGCAATGTCTTCGATTAACATAATCAACTTCAAATTCTCCCAAGTAAATCAATGTTACTCCATGAAAACTTACTGTGCTCATTGTTAGGGAATAACAGTGTAGGGGTAATGGCTCAAGTATACCTGTATTTGGAGCACAACACAACAATTACTCCTTAAGTCTTAACTTTTAGGCACCTTTAGGCATCCATGTAGTGCTTGAATAGAACAGCAAAGTGGCAGTCCTAGTTCTAGACAACACAATGAGAATATGAATACATAAAAAAATGAAAATGTCTCTAAATTGATTAAGAATCCTAATTTATATACATCATAAGCATATACAGTTTTAAGAGGAGAGCGAAATGCACATCTAATTCTACTTTCTGTTGATCAGTTTTGACTGTATGTAATGGAAAACATAATAATAATAGTAATACCTGATAGATCCATGAGACCTGTTACTGATGTCGCAAGAGACTTGAGGTTGGCATGCTTGTCAGTGGATTCGGGTTCCCTTTAGGGTATGCAGTTCTGATGGTTTATGTGTTCTTAAGTTATGAACACATTGAAAGAGAAAGAGAGAGATAGGGGACTGATAATGGTGTTATGTTATGATTGTGTGCCAACCCTAATCTCATAATAACCTCTCTATTTATACGTACGCAGGGAACACCCTAATAAGGTCCATCTAATGATAGTCCGCCCATCAAAGACATATATGTTATTGGGCTTAGGATAATATTATTAATTGATCATCATATATAAATGATTATAATGGCTACGATAAATATACAAACGTTACGTATATTTATTCCAACATTTTCCCACTTAGCAGTAATCATTTATTATGAGTATTACGTAAGTCTACAGAATTTAATACTCATTTTAGTTCTAAACCCAAAATGTAGCAGAGAAATACAGTCGTTAAGTCTTTATTCGACTTAGAACCCCCATTAATCATACTGCACCCAAATTTAAAACTTAACATTATGATCAATTAACGTTATGACCTTAGTTGATTTGTTATATTATTGTCTTTATGCCATTATGCTAGCTTAGCATACTAATAGACAAACAAATCATACTGAGGAAAATTAATCATTAGTCATTAGTCATTCATAGTACGATATGTAGTTGTACATGGTCATTAGTAAAATCCTTTTCTCTTAGTTGGCCCTTAGTGAGACTTTATGGGTAATAGACCTTTAGTTATTGGATCCATAAGCATATCATGAATGCATTCGATACAAAATTTTGATTTCCCCTATTTGTTCTTAATCATAAGCGAACAATAATTTAGTATCGAACTCTAATGCAGCTCCTCTCAAACTGCTACTGTTTGAGAAATTATGGTAGCTGACTTTATCACAGTAAGTCTTCAACTTAGTATTTATATGGAGTTAATAAGTTATGAGTCAACTGATAAATTTAGCAACAACATTTAATGACCATTCTGTTGTGATTAACAACACATTATGTCCTGATAACTTAGGTTGTTGTTACAGTTCCTTATGACTCCTCCATTAAATAGTTATGTCTGCCGACGTTATGATATACCCTGAAATTGACACTTGATTTCCTTTGAATATAACAAAGTTAGAGTAAGAGTAGTCAATCACTTTAGGTTCTCACTTCTTCTTTAGATTATAGTCTCTTGTTTCTTAAAGATATTGTAATGTTCCATTAGATGCTTTTCATCAATCTAGACAAGTCTAGTGTTAAGCAATACGAACAATATCATAAACAAGCATAGACTTAAATTTACATAAGTCTTCTAATTAATGAAACATAAGGTGATAATCTCAAATTATCCTATTATCCTCTAAAAGAGAGCAATGTTGTATGTTACATACTTAAGGACCCGCTTAGAGTAAAACTTATGGGATGAAACTAATATCCCGTTAGGTCTATCTCGATATATTTTGATTCCTATCTCGTAAGAGGAATCCCTGATGTTCATCTTGTCAAAATCATGCATGAAAAATGCTTTGACTTAGGTAACATATACTTGTCAAGAGAAACGTCATCTATGTAAGGACAAGTTTTCATTAGTTGCTCGCACTCATCTTGAGGTAGGTTCTTTAATCCACTTAGTTCTTGATGAGGAGTAATTTTATTATGATTCCAACACATTTTATGCTTGCATCAACCCATACATGGATCTTATTGACTTACAGACTAAGTGTTCTTAACCTTCAGTTTAGAATTTTCAGGTTGCTTAATGAACATGTAGGTCATTGTTATGAAAAGTTGTTTTAATGTCCATCTAATGTGGCTCTTAGTTATTATGAGCTACTAGTACGGTAATGATCCTCAAAGAAATCTTTTGTAATACAGAGAAGAAGATTATTTGTAATCTAATCCCTCTTGAGTATAATCTTTTATAATCAATATTATCTTACAACGTTCCCATTCGGGTCTGGTTTAATTATGAATACCTTTAGGTTATTCAACCAAATCCCAAACATTATTCTAAATTATGGAATGAGTTATGCTAATAATAGCTTTATTCCATTTAGAAGATTGATTGATACTAATGATTTAATTAGAAGAGGTAGGATCGGTAAACTTTCCAAACATCCATTTTGTATTAGTCAGGTAGGTTACATAATCATAAAAGTTAGTGGGCTTTTAGACCCAAATTGTAACACCCCAACCGATGGCGGAAACATCGGGATGTCACGTATTGATGATTGTTCAGTAGCTCATGGTGAATAATAAATTTCATTAAATGATTTAAATAAATTACATACAATTGTTCTACAAGAATTTGTACATCAAAATGAATAATACTATGCACACATCTTCAAGCAATAACTCAATTCTTCAAGCAAGTAGAACCTGAAACATGTTAAGTTGAAAATATTTTTGGGTCAACAAAAGTTGGTGAGAATACATAGGTTTTTGAAAATAATTGATAACAATAGTTTGTACAACATTCACAGTTGTATGATGATAGAGTGTGATACCGACATGTAACAATGCGTCTTTGTACAACCAAACCTTGTGTCGACTGATGACTAACTCGCAAGTTAGTTAAATGTTGTTACTGTTATCGATCATCCCTGAATTTATGCGGGGGGATGGGTTTGTCAGACCTATAGCGTTATAATCTAAACAGGCGGCTTGATCATTGTTAATGATTGTACTGTGTCTTTTTGTTACAGTCAAATGATAGAATGATGTTGTAATTGAGTCACAAGTAATTATGAGTAAATGATAGTATAAAATGTTTAAACATGTTTCACCCCAAAAATAGTGAAAATAGAGTAAAGGGGCTATGTAAACTCACCTTAAAATGTTAAGTCTCGTGATATAGAATATGTGTTGCCCAACAATGCCAAATATCACCCTATAATAAGGTAATAAATACGTCTAACTTTATCTAGTCTACCAATATATATATTCTAGGGCTTCGAATTGGGGATAAATGCTCGTTTGATTAATAATAAAAATGTTTGATAATTGAGAGAAATTTAGTAAATAAATAGACAAAAATCTTTTTACAAAATTTGAATTTAAGGTGATCACAATAATGAGTTTAAAGTATAAAAATAATTTTTATAAAATTATTTTCTTTAAAATAGAATATTAATTCTATTTATAACAATTTGTCAAAATTTAATTTTAATATTTAAAAATACTAAAATTAAAGAATTATTAGTTTAAAAATTATATTTCTATTCTAAATAATCAGAAATAATTTATATAAAATTTTGGTGCAAAAACATTAAAAATTGGATTTATTATGATTTAATTATGATTAAAACTAACAAAAATTGATTAAAAATATTAAATAAATGATTTTTCAGAAATAAAAATCATTTCAGAAAAGTTTATTATTATAAAAACTCAGAACAATTTTTGTGGAAATTTATAAAATTGTTTTGATATTTTTATAGAATTTTATAAATAAAATGGAATAAACTTGATTTATTTATTATATTTATTAGATAAATATATTTTCGGAAATAAAAATCTGAATAATGATATTTAGGGTATGAACATCATTATGTAAAATTTTGGGAATTTTTGAAGGCTTATAAGTATTTTAAATAATTAAAGTGAATAATTATATAATTTAAACCTATAGTTTGAAAAGCCAAAAAAAAAAAGAATGCGTTGGGTGGGACTCGAACCCGTGTGGTCCGGTTCACAAGGCACCAGACACAACCACTTGGTCCAGACCAGTGGTTGTGTTTGGTTTCAGTTCGTTTAATTTATATATCGTATTAAAAATCGTGTTCTTCCCCAATTTAATAAGAACAAGCCCTAGATTTTGCAATTGAACAATCCACACAATATTAACCCAATTAACCTTAGGGTTAATGTTGTGTGGATGCCGAACAATAAAACCCACAGAAGAAATCAAACTTACTAACACGAATTGATTATGATAGCTCAGTCAAAGACCCGAAGTCAAAATACGATCAAAATCAAGAACAGAGGATTTGTTAAGAGAAATTGGGGATTGAGAAAGAATGAATGGCGAGTTGTGATTGTCCAGAATTGTCCAATTTATAGTGTTGGGGTCTGGTTCGTTGAATTGGAATGTTTGACCTTGGTTTAAATATTTGACGCGTTAATTGGTTAGATTTTGGAATGCTTGACCATGTTTTAATGTGCATAATAAACGAAATTCCATAACACGAGTAATTCAGTTGGTATTTACCTTGTTTGGCTTCAATCAAAAGTCAAAGGTTGGTGTGGAATTGTGTTTCGCAGCGGGCAGAAGCAGGAAGGGGAAACATATCAGTTTCAAAAAGGTGTTAAGTAGATAAAGTTCCTAGATCTCATCACAAATGGCAACATGGACCAGTGGTTGTGGTGTGTGGTTTTAGTGGTTGAGCCGTGTCTGGACGCGGGTTCGATTCCCGGTCCAGACGGGATTTATTTCTTTTTTTTTTATAAAGCAGTGATGTGAGGTGGGCCGGGTTTAGCTGAGTTGGGCTGGGCTTCCAGTATGGGTAGAAGGGATGGTTGGGTTTGGGCCTGCAGAAAGGTTTCAAGGGTTTGGGTTAAGTATAGTTGGTTGATTTGCAAAGATTATCACTATTATTATTATTGTTATTATTACTTATTATTATTATTATTATTATTATTATTATTATTATTATGTACATTTATATATATAAATGAGTTGTGAATTTGGAAAAAAAAATATAAAGGCTTTAGGCACATTTGTAATAAGACGTATAAAATAAAGGGCTTTTTATGTATAAAATTTTTCCGATGTTACACAAATGACCTCCTGAGTTGAACATTGGGTTTATTATGATACAAACTTAACTTTAGTTAAGTATTTTTATTTTCAGGTGTATAATGAGCAATATTAGTTTCTAAGTGTGTAATAGTAGGTGCAGTAAGGTGTACAAGAGGAATAATCGAAGTTAAATTCGGAGTTAAACTTAATGAGTCTCGAATTTTAATAAGTCTTTCCCCCACATCTTGTACTTCTGAAAAGTCATAATAAGGACTTTTACTGCTCCAACTTACCTTAGAGATCTAATGAATTCAGCATGCTTAAGATCTAACATTTGGAAGATCCATAGATTTTAATAGAGAAAACAACCTAATGATGTTTATTGTCGTTTCTCTTGATGAGGATTACTTTAGTAAGAAATCTAAGTTCGCTCATATTCAGGCATCCACAAAACTTTGTTAGGAGTACGTTAAATGCTAAGGAGACAAGTTGGGATAGAGCGTTGTCCAGTGCAAGAGGTGTAATTTGAGGGTAGATCAAATTGTCGTTCCCCCCACCTCTGTAACTTTTGCAAGTCATAAGTAGGACATCTTATGCTCCCACTAATCTTTTAGTCTCTTAGTACCTCCACTAATCTGTAGGAAACGGAATAGATACAATTATATATTTATCTAAGCTCCACTGATGTCAATTAGTTATGACTTATGATGGAAACCCATTTATTCCTTGCGTCATTTAATGTTTAGGGCGTTTAACACATGCTTTAAAGTCACTGAGAATGAGATTTGATAGCCAAGCATCCTTTAGTGACCTGGTCATGATTTCTCATGAAATTTTGGTCTTAGTGGATGAATTGCATGGGTCTCATTTTCCTTTGTTAAATTCTCATTTTCATGATAACAAAGTTGTGAAAACATTATTGGATCATCTAGTTTTATTTCATAAGGTTTTTATTCAGATAATGACAACAAACAATATGAGAGTTTAACTTAATAGTGGCTTTGGGTTGGTCATTAAAACCTTGTAACTGTCAAAAAATTGTAGCTTTTAGTATTGATACTAAATTCTAAGTAATCTCAAGAATATCGTAAGGTATCATAAAGCTGAACACTAAGATCGGTTATTAATGGTTAATAGACCCTTAATTTTGCCACCAACTCTCATCTTAAGTATTTGTTGAATTATGTTAAGGAAACGTATAAAACTAGACTCAGCCATCATGTGTTAACTGAAATTCATTAGCCTTTGTGGAGTTAAATATCTTTAATTAGGCACTACATATCTTAGCCAGTTGTTCTCTTTACTTATGGGTAATCTCATTTCTTATGCATATTCTTAATGGCACATTTTTGCTTAGTAAGACTTTCCCTTTGGAGAAACTTATAGTTGAAAGTAGTACTTGTATTTTGTTTCCAGACCTTAGAATTATCCTCTCTATGATAATTATTCTTCCTTTTTTAGGTTTAATGGTAGTAAGGTGAATAACATCAACTTTTCTAGTTTAATGCGTTCATTTTCCTGTACGTAATTCGCTATCAACACACTCACTTTATTTTGATTTTTTTTAGTGTTATAGTTGATTCATAATGCATCTAATCGTACTGGTGGAAAAGTTATTATGCATTAGAAATTTATTGATTTCCATGTGTAACCCTTTAGCTTTATGGGTCATGTTATTCAATATTAAGATGTATTCACAGATCTCATTTAACCATAGAGTTAGATTTATTTATTTCATACTTCTTAGGAACTCGTTATATTCTTTCATTTCTATAGATAATACATTAGATGGTGTTTGGGATTGCGTTTTGAATCTGATTTTTAGATTATTGCGTTTTGAAAACGTAGATAATCAGTTTTTAGTGTTTGGATTGCGTTTTGAAAACACAGATAATCAGTTTTTTAAGCTACCAAAACGCAATAATCTATAAGCAGCTTCACCCCTGCTTTTCCAAAACGCATAATCTGTTTTGAATAATCAATCCCAAACACCCCCTTAGTCTTGGAGTACTAATAGCCAAAGTGATAGTTTGGGGTATTATCCGCCAATAGGCTATAGTTGAGAATATTTAAATCCATTTTCCCAAATAAAAATACACAGTCACGATATTCATTTTCACAAACGTCAGGTGCAGTTGAGTATTTTTTTAGTAAGTAATAAAAATTGGTGGTAGCATTCATTGATGAACCCTAAAATGGCAACATATATTAGTTTTTTTTTTGAACGGCCAACAAATTGGAATCACTCACGGAACACTAGAGTCTCATCGTGCCACCAGTGTTGCCACGCGATCATATTCCACCACCAAGTCACCAATTCAGGAGGAAACTCATAATTATGAGAAAACCCCCTTTGTGAGATTCGAACCCAGGACCTTATGGTCCCTAAGTCTTATCTCACCACCAAGATACCACTAGGCTATAATTAGTGAGTCAAATATCTTCATATGAAATCTTGATCATAATTGCTTCACTCGGTCATTTGGTTAGTGCTAAACGTTCTTATCCTCCCACTAATTTTTTTAACCCTTAAAATCACCACACCTACTATTTATATGATTTAACGCATAATCGCTTAGTTTGAGAACATAACACTTTACTACGAATTAACTATCCCTTTGGGACCTCCCACTAATTATATTGCACTCACATAATTCAACTAGTGGGATTCAACACACATGTTGTCGCCGGAGACGTATGGGAAACTCAATATGTATCGGCTTGATTCGTTACAGTACCGATACATGTTATATAACAATCAAAAGAGGAAATACAAAAATAAATTCATAAAATAACCAAAATATTAATTTGTTTGGTTCATTAGAAAGAAAAAAAAACGTAATCACTAAAATTTCCAATATCTATATATATTTCATTTGTCTCGATTCTTAGTCTTACATTTAGTTTTAACTAATAAGATGACCCGCAGGGACTAACCCAAGTTGTAGAGTTTGTAAATGTTCATATTTGGTTTATGTATGTTATTTTTCTTTTTGTTTTTGGTTGCGTTTTGTGTCATTGAGTTATTTTGCAGGGATTCATAACATATTACACAAGGAAATTATAGGTTTTCGTGTTTCAGGTATGTATTTTCAACTCAAATGGTTAACACGGGGTGGAGGATGGGTAATAGAAGTGCCAGAAATTTTTCTAAGGCAAACTAATAAAAAACGTGAAAACTTTATGTGGAAAACCTTATCCCCTAGTACGCAGGGACTTTGGTGTGAAATTTTGTTTGGAAACACGTCATGTACCGCGGGGGATTATTATAAGTTTTGGATTTTGAATTAGGTCGTGTACTGCAGGGATATTTACCTTATCCATCACAATACGCAACGGGCTATTAGGTTTCGAAAAAAGTTATAGTCATCCTTTAAGCCACCGTCTTCCCCCTCAAACACACCATCAACCTCCACTATGTACCACCAATTCACAACCGACCACTTCTACCTACCACCACCCTCCACTGATGCCCCACCATAACCCCTCACCACCCTTGTAACTGTCACCACAAGGATGCACCACAGTTGACAATTGTCGGACCGCTAACCACTTTTACTTTTCTTGCATTTACCGTCACCGACACAAGGTATGTTTCTCTTATTTTTATTTTATTTGTATCTCCTTACTTAGCTATTTCGTTAGTTTGGTCGAGTCATCCTAATTCACACCAGGAATAATTTATGAATTGGATCGGGTTGAATGTGTTAGTTTCTAGCATGGGCCAATAAACTCAATTAGGGTTTAATATGTAATGGTTGAAGATGTTTGAGTCGTTTTATGGACTTGGGTTGAATGTGATGGAAGAGCTAGTTATTTTTGTTGGATTTTAAATGTCTTTTTTTATTTTATTTTGTAGCCAACGACTACTTTCTCACCCCTATCCACGCTCCCAGCATTAAAATCCTATGACCCACGTCCGTGGAGCGGATCACGAATAAATTATTTACCTGCAGGTCACTTGTAATTGGATGTTTGTTATTTGGACTACAAAAGTTAAAGATAAAAAAAATAAGACATCAATTTATTATTTTTGGTCAATTCGGGGTAAAATCATCATTTTGGTAAAATATACTCTTTTTTTTTTATAAAATTAGCCAATGAAGCCACAGCGGAGTGGTTGAGGTGGGATGTTTTAAGGCTTTGCCTGTTTCCTACCCTGGGGTAGCTAGGTCGCAGGATCGATTCCTGGCTGAGACGTTTATTCACGGGGAATTGATGTGGGAGTTTGGCCGGTCAAAAAAAAATAAAAAAAAAATATATCAACAATTAGTGTTATGTACTACTTCATAAAGTTCAGTTTTAGGTCATAATTGCTCTCTAGCCAAAAACATGCATTGTGATACCTCAATTGATGACGAAAATATCACATCACATAGGAATCAAGGGTGTAGCTTTATAGGGGCGGGGAGGGGCAGCCGACCTCTCGAAATTTTCGCTCAGAAGTTTAGATTATATAGTATCTGTATAGAATTTTTTTTTGGTATATACAGTTTCAACTCCTCGTAATCGGTGACTTTCGACCCCCCAGTGACTTTCCACCCCCTAAAATTTTCGCTCAAGCCTCGCCACTTATAGGAATGATGTTCACAAATACATGGTACTAATAAAGTTTAAACAATATTAAATATCCTAGTCGTCTATATCCAAAATCCTATGTAAAGTATCATGCAATACCTAAAACATATACAAAATATTTTTTTGTCAAGAGATGATTCGGAAAACCGGAAAGGGGGGAATGGTTGTAACCCATGTTTTTTTAAATATATATATTTTTAAATGTTAAATATATTTTTAAATGTTAAAAAGAGAATAAAAAATAAAAATGTTAGATGAGAGTAAAATGTAAATAAAAAAGCAAAACTAGACCCAAATAAACAAAAATAGAAGGTGAAATTACATCACTTTTCACGTCACTTGACAAATATAATAATTTAGTGCTTTATTGAAAATTTAAATTTAACATAGTTTATCTATAGTATGAGAATTGTGATTTTGATTATTACCTTAAATTAACAAATTAAAAATACAAATTATTATAATTGTGAATTAAGACATAACTATAGATAATTAATCACCCAACAGTAGAAATCTTCACCTATTTAATCTACTCCATTTAATTCATATTTCCACTACTTACCTTATCCAAGAAAAGAATATACAAAGGTAAACTTTGCAATCATACAAAACTCGTGATTCGTATACAAATAATTTGATTTCTCCTTAGTTTTGTAGCTTCCAAAAATACCATTTTATATAATAGTTTTTATATTTTTTCGGTGTTTGTTGTAAACTTCATAGTGATGACTCTGAAGAAGATATGGCTCGTGGTCTTCGTTGCTCTTGTGCTAGTGTCAGGTATGACTAGAGCGGAAGTGGATCTTGGGCGAAAAGTTGGATTTGCACCAACAAAAGATCCAGTGGACGGAAACACTAAAGATGGAAAAGGTGATGCAGGAGTGGATAATCATCATACGTATCATTCTTCAAATCGTCCAGAAACTGGTAATTAGTTACTTAAGCAAAATGTAATATCACATGAGATATGTTAATGATGTTATGAATGAATGAATAATGTCAATCGGGTAGGATCAACTCGAATCTAGTAAGTAATGCAAATTGTCTTCTTTCTTGATTTGATTTGATTTGTGTGTTTGTATGATAAATCAAGAAACACTCGTGTATGTGTAATATATTGAATTTGGTGTCGTATGTTGTATCAAACTATTATGTTATTTGTTTCTAAGCAAAAAATAAAAATCATTGTAATATCTTAGGATTTATATGTGTATCACAAAACCTTAGCGGTCTTTACTATTCGGTTGTACCAGTTTTGACGAAAGTTATGGACCGAACCCACTAATTCCTTTTTTAGAACACTATAAAAACCACATTGGTGGGGTTGGTTGGTTCTGCTGAATGACATAAACTAAACCATTAAAGCTGACTTTTTTTCAAACTTTAATGTGAAATGCTAACCGAACAAGATACTCCATATACAAGACCAAACGGAGTGGGGGCGGAGGAGGGGGGGGGGCCCTTGAGTGCCACGTGTGTGGGTGTGGTTGGAAGGAGGCTTTTTGACCGTTCGGAAAAAAAAATTAAAAAGTAACCGTTAGATTAATCAAACGGTCAATTTTTTTTTTTTTATAAATTACCCCCTTTTCACTATAAAACATCCACTTTATCTTATTTATTCACAATTTTTATACACTTCTTCAACCATTTTTTTACAATTCTTCATATATTTTCATACTACTCATCCTTCTTCAACAAAAAATGAACCCATACAACCAAGGCTTTGACCCGAACAACCCATACGCGTACGTCCCAAACCCGAAAACACCACCGGTTCGCCCGATCCCAAACCGTCCACCCATTCATTCACCTTGTCCCGACTACGCGGGTTATGCGGGTTACATTAGTGGGCAAATTTATCCTAATTTCTCATTTAATGATTCTCTCGTTCCTTCACAACTGTCACTTCCTTTAACGCAAACCGTACCCGAAACACAACCCCAAAATGTTGCGGGATCATCTTCGGGTAAAAACCCCCAGCAAAAAGAAGTCACAAGAGGAAGACGCCGGAGGAGAAAGCATTAGCCACCGCTAACCGCCAAGCGATTAAGTGGACACCCGAAGAAGAGCTTGCGTTAACGAAAGCGTGGATAAGCGAGTCGAAAAAAGAGCAAGATATTTCTAATAATTTTTTTAACATGATATTTTTTTTCTAATATTTCTAATACTTTTTTTAAACATGATATTTTTTTTCTAATATTGCTAATATTTTTTTTGTAGGAACTAGTCGCCACAAAAACGACTTTTGGGTCGACATAAACAATGCGTTCCATGTGTTGATGGAAAGAGAGTTCTATCGAGCAAACGACAGTCTCTCGTCCAAGTGGACCGAGATAAACAGGGCAATGAATGCGTTTTAGCCACATTATTATTACGCAAGAAACAATCCAAAAAGCGGTGAAACAGACGGCGACTGCCTCAGTCGGTCGCTATTAGCGTATCGTAACGAAACCGGGGTCGACTTCAAGTTTCTTCATTGTTGGGAAGTCGCGAAGCACCATTCAAAATGGGCGTACGTCCCCACTGCAACCAACTCCGCAAAAAGGACGAAAACAAATTCGTCAAGAAACCGTTCAATTGATCCTGAAAACGTGGAAGCCATTAATTTGGATGAGGACGAGTTCGACGAGGAATTGAGTCGCCCACTCGGTCGAGATAAGTCAAAAAAGAGGTCGCAAAAATCTGCTGCTTCGGGTTCGGGTTCTGGATCAACCGGCACCTACAGCGCTGACTTGCAAGATTTAAATTTCACCATGATTCAGTTCAATACGATTCAAGAAAAAATGCTCGAGGAGAAAAAAACATTCGCGAAGCATTTGAAAAAAAGTTGAGTATGAAAGAGAGAAAGTTGAGTATCAAAGAAAGCGCGAAAAATGCGAAGATATGAAATTTCTCGCCATGAACACCTATCATCTTCACGGGCCAGAGTTAGAGATGACGCTACAAATGAAGCGTGAGATTATGGAAAAATATAATATTAACTGATTTGTTAGTTTCTAGTTTTTTTTCGGGTTTTTTTTTTATTTTTTTATGTTTTTTTAATTTTCTAGGTTTTTATTAATTATAAATGTTATTTTACTTACTTAAAAACAAAAAAAACAAAAAAAAAACAAAAAAGATAAAAGAAATGCCACATGTCACTCCCCCCACCCCTTATAGTCTAAAACCTAACAGTTTTCTTTATTTTAAACAATTTGTTTGTTTTTATTTTATTTTATTTTTAACGGCCAACAAAACTTTTATTTTGCAAAAGGGATAACTTTGTAAAATAGTAACCAACTTTCAAAAGTGTTCTAATTAGGGTTATTATACAAGGCAAATCACGTTATCATACAGGAAAGTATAGATTCACAAATCGTGTTGGATTTAATATCAACTTGGTTCAACATGGTTCGATCTTGGTTCCAAAACCGGGTTTTAACCAGATTGGCCCAAACGCACCTAACCGAATTTAAAACTTGGAACAAACTGTTCGAATCAACTCCAAACTGTTCCAAGCAAACGCGTTTCACTATCAGTTTCAATCATAAACTAGTTCCCATTCCAAACCCGGTTTTCACCTCTATACGGAAGTGTTATAAAAACTATAAACTTATAAATTTATATTATAGAGAGAATCGCATGGTTGGTCCCTGTGTTTTCCAATATTGCATTCTTGGTCCTAATGCTTCACTATTTACACCATTGATCATTGAGTTTAACAAAATTGCACTCGTGTGGTCCTTACCTCTAACTGTCGTCAATTTCCTCTGTTAAAATAGGTAAATTACATTTTTACCGTCAATTATACAAAAAAACAATTTAAAAACATAAATAAAAAAGATAATATTAAACATATCCCCACTCCACCCCCACCCCTTCTTATTCTTCCTTAAACCACCACCATCTCCCCAAACTATGGGTGAGCATACGAAAACCGATAACCGAAAAACCCGAAACCGAACCGATAACCGAACAAAAAATAACCGAAACCGAATTAACCGATCGGTTACGGTTAACATATGGCCAAAATCGAACCATTCGGTTACGGTTACGGTTTTCCCTCTTCCGTAACCGAAATATATTTTTCATGTATTTCCGACATATTTCATGTATATCTATGTATTTTAAATATATTTTTTATGTAACTCGTGTATTTTTCATGTATATCCATATATTTAAAACATATTTTGTTTATTTCATGGGTATTTCATGTATTTTTCTTGCGTTTTGTATATATATATTTGTATTATTTGAAAAATATTCAAAACACTTTACTAACTATTTTAAGTTTATAATTTTGCACAAGTTTTATGTTTGGTTATTAACCAAACATAACCGAAACCGAACTGATAACCGATATATTAACCGAAGTAACCGAACCGACGTAACCGAACGGTTTCGGTTATGGATTTTCCTAAAACCGAACTTCGGTTATCGGTTTCGGTTATATGTAAAAACCGAATCGAACCGACATTTGCTCACCCTTACCCCAAACCATCCCCTCCCCTGCACCTCTACCCCCCCCCCCCCCCCCTGTCTTCCTCTGCTACCACAACCTCACCCCAAACCCGACTCTAAACCATCGCCGCGAACCACAACCCTACCAACAACGCAACCATCGTAACCCACATACCAGACCCTAGAACCCACATCCATCGACACAACCCGGCCAATCCACACCAAATTCAACAACAACCCTACCAACAACGCAACGTCATAACCGTGTTATATATATATATATCTATACTATATTAATAAGCATATAGGATGGGTAAAATGGTAATTTTACCAAATATCTTAAAATTATACATGTACAACTATTTATGCATTTAGTACAATCCTTTAAGCTTTGAACAACCCACCATGTTTTGAAGCTCAAACACGCGGTACCGATTAAAATTTCAAATTTCAAAATTCAAACACGATTTGTCTTCTTCCTTCTGACACAAACAAAAACCCCACTACCCATTTCACTTCCAAAAGTATTTTATTGCTTGCCAGAGAAATCAAAACCCTCCTTTTTCACCCAAACAACACAACCAAGTCAAGTCTTGCCATCACAATCTATTTCTTCGCTGGTACGTTTATAATAATAATAATGTCAGTGATTTGGTTAACAGGTACGATCTAAATCTGTAGAAGAGCACCGAAGAAGTGCGATATTACGAAGTATTACTAGATCCTTAAGTTTCCCAAAAACGCTTCACAAGTTGATCTCTAGAAGGCATTCCAGAAAGCCATTATTAACAATGATCCGGATAAAGGTGGAGATCCTGAGAAGGTACTACTATAATATTGTATAACCCTAACTTTCATAAAATTAGTTTGTATGCGTCAAGTCTTCATTTATTGTTGATTTTGAAATTTAATTGTGTTTAATTTCTTGTGTGTGGAATAATTCAATCCAGTTTCTTAACTACGCATCAAGAATTTCTTGAGATGAGACATTGAGTTAACAGGTTGCAATATATCTGGTAATTGTTATAAAAGTCAGATATATTGTTTGTGATTTAGTTATGGGTTTTGATCAAATCAAGATGATAAATGTATGTCTCAATGCAAATTTTGACCCTAACTTTTAATGACGAGTTCACGGTCATAAAAAGTGTTGTAAAAATCCATATAGAAATTTAAATAGGAAAAGATAAATTTTAACCTCAAAGGTCAAACTATCTTCCATAATTATCTGCAAATTTTGAGCAATCTAAAACTTGATTTTTTTACTTGTGTAGAGTGCGCTAACCGGTCCTTAGCTTGCGCAAACACCTGTTGTACGAACACCTATTGTCACAGCATACTGAAACCCTTAGCAAAAGATGTATATCTCTGGGTTATCAAAGTTTAACTTACTTAAAAAAAAAGTTTATTTTCTATGCAGAACCGGGCAGGATGATTTATTGTCCCAACGGTAAATATGTATTCCCCTTATGTTTTTTCTTATTTTTATCTGTTTAATTTTTTGTATTTTATAAATCAATGTATAACTTTCCTTATTGTTTGTGGAATCTTTATTGCAGGTTGATTTTGATATATCGATACCTTGGTTTTAAAAGGCACGTTTCAGGCACGCCTAGGCATGCGGTGCAACAATGTTCACCCTTTGCCACTTTTTTAGCTCAACACTTCGACAAAATACATTAAGTGCGCAAAAGACACACTCTTTTGAATTTTTCTGGGTTTTTTTGCCCTGAGATGCGCGCCTCTGGTACTCTAGGAGTTTTTATGTTGAAACATGTACCTTTAGCTTGTACATGTTAGTAAAATCATAGGTTTATTAGTAACATCATAAAGTTTTGTTTTGTTAACACTTGAGAAGACTTATTTTTGTTCTCAAAGGATTGTGTCATTAGTTATTAATTTGGTTACTTTATGACATTAGGATATTAAGAGAAAGAACAAAATTTATAGAACATTAGTCTGGTATCTGATTTTAAAAGTATTTGCAGATCCAGTATACACCAATGTTAATAGGTAGATTGGCTTAAACTGGATTTGGATATATACGTGGTGACGGTAAGGATCGGGAATAATTCGCGGAATCCATTCTCTTTAGCAAAATATTCATGAGGAACATCAACTTCTTTTGCTTCTGGTAACAACTCCTTTTGGTTGTAGATCTTTACCTTTCAGTTTTGTACATCAATTTTTATACTATATCTATTAATGAATATATTTATAATTAATTGGCACCGAAGCTTGATCCATTTCATGTAATCTCTGTTAGAAATATATCTTGGAAACTCGCTATTGATATTGCTCATAGTAACATTTAAACTCAGTTGTTTAGGTTAATAATTTATAAAACATGTCTAGATACATGAAATGTTTTGGTCAAAATCCAGTCTTAATACTTTGACTTTTAAGTTGTCCTATATTAATCTATGTTTGTGATCGGTATCTAACAGTATTGTGTCATTTTTTTTAACTTTTCAGAGCAAAAGGTGAAGTTTCATGTTTCTTATTCCACCATATTGGTTAATGCTGGAGCAAAACTTGTTGGGTCGTTTGACGGTCCAAAATTGGTTGGGTAGGTTAATGGGTCAAAATCTGTCCTATAACAGGTACTACTAAAAAGTTCGCATTTTTATTGAGCAGTATTAATTACTTGCACTAAATCTGAGCCCGAGCCCATTGTTAGTGCAGCATGTTTTTCTAAATTTAGGAGTCCAATTGGCCATACCATAACATGTTTTTCTTGATCAATCTATATTTCTGTTGGTTGATGGTTAAAGGTGAAGCTGATTTGATGATAAATGTGTTTCTTTTGCAACTTTTGTTCATCTACATTGTTGATCAGTTTAGCATGTGGATTTTGGAAGAAAAAAACATGTAAATAGTTGTATTAAAATGATGTGCGTTTTTTTTTAATTTCACTTCAGAAATGTAGGGACCTAATCTTGAAGAGCGAACTTCGGATGGGTCAAAACGAATTCAAAATATCCTGCCAAACGGTTTTGCGAATTCATAGGCAAAATCATCGTAGAAGACAAATGATATCATGCGCTGACTTTTCCAAGTTAGCATGTGCTACTTTCTAAAGGTACTTACACATTCTTTTATCAACATAATGTTGTGTCAAACTAACAAGCAACCTATTTATGTTTCATAATTGATTTGGGTAGATAAAACGGTACTACTAATAGAAAAAATACATGGGTGTTGAAAGAAGTAAGATGCCTTTTCTAAAATTAACCTTACGTTGTATTTTTATGGTGGCAGCCACTATTTTTGATTCGATTATCATAACTTCACCTTCATCAGCCCAGTAATGACACACTTCTTTCCATAATAACTTCTTAAACAATGTTTTAATACATAAATTATTGTATGAATCACATTTTTGTTTTAAAGGGTCCAACTTGGTAGTTTATAAACTCAATAGAACACATCCAGCCTTTTTAGTCTTAACTCACTGCTAGAGGTGGCAAATTAGTAAGACTGGGACCAGGGTTGGGATAGGGTCATATGAGTCGTCTGCAATTCCATGCCAAAACGGGTTGGGTCGGACTAAAGTCACGTGTTGACCCGTAAAAGCATAGTTGCACGTGATTGGTAGTGCTTCCTAGCTGTGTGTGTAGAGTTTTACTCACATTCTTACCATTTGTTACCAGATTGCTGAGCTGAAAGTGAAGGTAAGTAAGCTTCTATTTTTAGTTGCTTCGAAGTTCATTTATGAAAATAAATAGACCATTGGTTTTGAAGACAACTAGCAGGGGTTTGAGCATATGGTGACCAGCATCTATGTTTTTTCATCACTCACCAACTAACAATGACTGATGGTATACAAATGCTATTTGTTTTTTTTAAAACTGTAGAAAAGCTTGAACCAATTTATGCAAAGTGGACAACTGAACGATGTGCAATCTGTAGATGGATGAAGATTCTGATCTTAACAAATTAGTTATTTGCAACAGGCCGGTCTTATTATTCTTTAGTATGTAATGCACCAAAATGTAAATAGTTGAGAATAATAAGATGTTGTTCTTATCAAATGTCAGATATTTGTCCATCAAAAAGACTAGAATGCTTAGGGAGTTAAGAGATATGAATGGGTTATATTCGGATTGATTAAAACCCCTTTTATCATACGTTTTGACATAGCACAAAGGTATAAGTCATCAAAACTACTTTGTGGTTTTATTTAATTATATAAAGTGATACATTTTATTATTCTAAACTTTTTTTTTTATCAGCTAAGGACATCACCTTGGTACCCCCGTTTCGAATCCCCATTTTCACATCCTCCCTGAGGGCATAAGCCCTTTCAAAGTTAAGGGGTGTATTTTTGCTGGCCCTAGGATTCGAACCGTGTATTTCTTCCGGGTGGGAACCTCCCTAAGAAGTAAATCCTCTCACTTCTCCCCAACTAAGCTGGGGTCATTGGCTATTCTAAACTTTTTCTAATTTGCAGATGTTTCATTTCAATGTAACATGAATGTACAAGTCATCAAAACTATTTCATGGTTTCTCATTTTATAGAATTATAGTCATTCCGTTGTGACGTTCACATTTATATCTATGTTAAGACATAAATTTCATTCTATCCTGATAGATTTAACTAATAGAAAACAAGTATTGTGTTAAATATTGTTAGCGCCGCCGCATCGCGCGGGTTTCTAACTAGTATATATATATATATATATATATTTGCTTTTGTTTTCTACAAGGGCAAAATAGGTATTTTATATTCATTTAACCATGAATTTTAACGCCCATTAGAGGCAAGGACCACCGTGTAACAAAATTAATACATCTGGACTATGTTAGCAATAAGTTTACAACCCTTGGGACCAATCGCCTAATTATTGAAGCCTTAGAATCAAGAGTGCAATATTGAAAAACATAGGGACCAACCATGCGATTCTCTCTGTATTATACGGTATAATACAGAGACCAACCCAAACTCATCCTGACCCAACAACCAACCTACTCATTTTGCCACCCATAATTATACCCATACCTATAGATTGGGCTTGAATAGTCTCAAGTTGGGCTCTAACTTGGGCCTACACATTCTCAAAAACCCTAATTCTCAACTGACTCAGCTGCTATATAAACAAATCTCACTACTATACTCTTCATCGTCATTTTTCCTGATCTATAACTCTGTTTATTATTTTTAATTTTTATTTATATTTTTTTAAGTATGTTTGGTGATCCGGTGATGGCATGATATCTTTGAGACCTGATTATTAATCTTTTGATGACAACTATAAGCATTTTACTCTGAGGATCATTTCAAGTTTTACTTGTGTCACTTTTATTTAAAAAATCTGTTTTTTTTTTTGTTTTTTTATAAATTTGGGATGAAATTATTTTAAGGATTTTGCTTCTGAAATGATGAAGTTTGCACTGGGCTCTGAGAGCAATAGATTAATTGCTTGATTTGATGCATAATGCAGCCTAGAAAGCTAGTCTGATCTTTTATATCGATTATTAATAAATTATTAATATTAATATATTTGTTTTAGTCTTCAAGATTTTTATAAATAATTTTAAATTATTGATGTATTGCGATGATGATTGAACTTG
Organism: Ambrosia trifida; assembly: GCA_028751855.1. Classification (NCBI taxonomy): domain Eukaryota; kingdom Viridiplantae; phylum Streptophyta; class Magnoliopsida; order Asterales; family Asteraceae; genus Ambrosia; species Ambrosia trifida. The sequence goes on from CM054124.1 coordinate 48,118,686, forward strand.
CATCCCAGCTCACTATGAGACCTTAATATGTTTAAGGTTCTTGATTACAACTAGTTCATCTATGATCTGAGCCTTTGGTTTTGATTTTTTTTTATATTTTTATTTGATTTTCTGTAGTGATTATTGTTTGTGCTATGATGATGAAACTATCTAATCCCAGCTCTATGAGACCTTAATATGTTTAAGGTTTAGGAATTACAATGTTTAGTTTTTTATCTGAGCTTATTTAGTTTATTTTTTATGTATACAAAATTAATGATTGTGTTCCCAATGATTGAGAAACTTGACCATGCTAATTCTGATATTGATGAAATAGTTTTCAGTTATTAATGAGGGGAGCATTTGTTTTTAAAATTTCTTAACATTTTGCATATGTTTTGTAATTGCATTTCTCCATTTATATTTACCATTATGTCAATTTTCTAACATAAACTAATGTTTAAGTTCTTTCATTCATTACCAAATGATTTTTTACTTGAATCAAGGTTTTTACACCAAGTGGTTTTGTGTTTGAGTTCTTCAAACGCATTTCTATTAGACTATTTGTTATGGAAAAAAGTGCGCCGCAGCTTCTCCCTTATGCCTGGTGAGTGTGGACAACTCACCCAGCTTGTGCCGCCTCATGCGCGCCCATCCGACTTGCAGGCTTTAGAGGCTTTTGTGTTTTTGAAGGATTGTCATAAACCTACTAAGGTTGATTATGTATTTGTAAATGGTTATTGTTTTTCGAAAGCTATAAAGGATGTCATTTATATTTGTGTATTTTTTGGCTGTTCTTAATTTGTTATTAAAGACATTTTATGTTGTAACTTGTAACAACTATTATTTCGTGCTTCATCAAAGGTAATTCAACAACATTGCATTATACAAACACGATTGGTTATTCAAGAAAAATGCAAACAACTTTACTTCATAAATGTGATAAAAGCATGATTGAATAATGACTTTGCTACAATGGTGTTCTACATACCTCATAATAATAGTGTTCTATTTTATAGAGTCCCATGGACATACATTTCTTATAGATCCCAACCTTCCCAAACATTAAGCAAAACATGTTTGCATTCAAACTTACTCATTCATTATACGTTGAGAACCTTGATAAAGATTACCAAAAAAAGATTACTCATCATATAGATAGTGAACAAAAATTTTATGTACTTCAAGGTGTTTCAGAAAATAAAACATCATATACCCCAACTACGAATATAATCGCAGCATAATAATTGTTGAGATCACGACTGTTTTATTAGATTTTACTTCATTTTATCTTTTATCGTCAAGTTTATTTACATAATGTAATTCAAACAACCAAAGCGCTATAAAGCCAATCATAGAATTCTTACATTGTAATCATTAAATTTTGAAGATGAAAAGTAATGAATACAGGCAGAACAAAACGTGCCAAACAATATGAAGCAAATGCGCAAAATAGTAGATATTTAGCGCGCCTTATAAAGTGGCAATTTTTGACAAAACTCAGGGACTAAAATGACAAAAAAATGAAACCACATGGACTAAATTGACAAAAAAAAAAGATTTGGATGAAAGTGGCAATTTTTGACAAACCTCAGGGACTAAATTGGCAATTAACTCTACTAAAAATGTATAACACATTGACTATTTTCGTGATTTTCTCTAGTCTTGCAAATTTGCAATCACATTATTTATCTTGTATTCTTTTTTTGAGTCCTAACATAACTATATTAAAAAAGAAAAGCTAAGATTTTGGAAAATAACAAAAGTAACTTAATTCTACAGTGCGATTCAGCCATTAATGGAATCGAATCACCTAACAGGAGATGCGAAGAAGATGACAACAAAATAAACAAAGATACCTGCTATCAGAATCCCAGCATATACTAGACTTTGTGATACCTGTTTTGGGGACTTATACTTGATTTCACAGCAGTTCATTTTTTCCCTCTCATACTCGAGCACATGTTCCACATACCTGCATTCCCAATATACATGTCATCATCATCGTCATCGTCATAAACACACATACTATATACATAATTGGAGCATACGATACAAAACCAATTCTAAGTAGAGAGCCGCATAGTAGAGTTGATCACATGTAGTGGGAGTGAGAAAGAGAGGCGGTACACAACCGTCTTATGTATCAAAGTTAAAGCAATGGGTATATTTGTTCTATGAGATTCTCACAGTTCTTTACGATACAAAACCAATTCTAAGTAGAGAGCCACATAAGCACTTGTAGGTAGAGTTGATCACATGTAGTGGGAGTGAGAAAGAGAGGCGGTACACAACCGTCTTACGTATCAAAGTTAAAGCAATGGGTATATTTGTTCTATGAGATTCTCACAGTTCTTTACTTAAAATTTGGTTGCATAGACCATGCCTCCCCCCCCCCCCCCCCCCCCCCCCCCCCCCCTCCTCTCTACACACGTGTGCGCACACACATAGTTGATTCACTAGTTATAATGGAAGAGAGAATGGATTATGCGGTTACATGATCACTTTATGTAGTTCTCACAGTTGTCTACATAGAATTGGATATGTACACACCTCTAAACCTACTTTCTACATCTACACCAATGACCAGCATGGGACTAGAACCCTCAACCACTTTGGGAGGAACGCCTTTACTACACACCTTGGTTATGTATATGTATATGTAATTATGTATAGCATAAACTTACTGTTGTGTTAAAATGGAGCTTTGAAGAATTTCACTGCTGTTCGCGTTTGCTTCTTGTAGACGATGATCATAAAGAAGCGAAGATAAATCCACAAGTTGTTCCTCAAGACCCTGTTATTTAATCAACAGACAGACAATGGTTATTCAACAGAATTACTTTTCATTCAAGAAAGGTTTCACTTTTCAGAAGTCAGTTGTGCATGCTACATCACAATTGTGGAGTAGGTGTGACGGTCCACTGTGGAAGACTTAACTAATCAATTTTCCCGCTTACGGCTGTGCGCATATAATGTATATATGTGTGGCCCTCGGGGGGCAAAAGTAAAGTTGCACTAATTTTAACGTTATTTTACTAAATTCGTGAAAATAGCGTTAAAAACGACGGGTGGTTAATCATGCATTAGGTGGTGGCGTTGATAGCGAAAAGACAAGGGGTTACATGCACCAATCGGGCTTGTCCCGATTGCTAAGTGTTATGTGCCTTATGTCCAAGGCTTGATACAAAACCACTATCGAGCCGAGGGATTCACCGGAAGCAGCCTCTCTATTCCCACGAGGTAGAGGTAAGACTGTCTACATCTTACCCTCCTCAGACCCTACCTTAGCTTTGCTATTGGTGGGATTAACTGAGTATGATGATGATGATGATGAGCTGAAAATTTCACGTGAGCGTTTAAAGCGGTTTTATGTTACAGCATCTTGAACATTTGTTAAACATGATTGCTATTTAATTTGCCTTTTTAACCTATTTATTCAAAGGAGCACAACGCGCACGCCTAGGCCTAGGAGACCATGAGCTGCCCGGCGAAATAACACCTTGCATCCATCAAGGTGCACAGGCACAAATTCCAGTTAAACTCTGGCAAGATCCTGCAAGAAACTGGTCTAAAACATCTAAAAATGGTTTGAAACCAGTTTAAAACATGTCTAAAACCCCTAAAAATGGCATGTTTATACCATGCGTCTTGCTTAAAAAGGCCCTCGCTTGTTAAGCCCCTTGTGCCTAGGCGACAGACCCACCCTTTGCACCATAAGTGCCCCTAGCACCTTCAACTACCTAGCTTTTAGCATAAAATTATATATGCAAATATTGAAAGAAAAACTTACATCCAAATACTTTTCAAGCCTGTCAACTAATTCATGAGGGAAAGGCTCAGGCAAGTTTGTCTCTTTTTTGTAGAACTTTTCTATCCATAACTCAGTGGTTGTCTTGTTCTTCTTGCCCTTTACTGGTTCACCAAGAGGGGTTCTCAAATACTCCCCAGCAAAAGCTTGGACAGACTAACACAAATTGTTAGATTAAATAAACAAATCTTCTAAAAATAATAATAACAATAATGAGAACAAGAAACTAAACATCATGTTATACCTCCGATGTCTCTCGAATCCTATGAAGAGCAGAATCTACACGGGCATATATTGTGTTTCTCTGTAGAAATCAACAATAAACCACCCAAGAAAGTTGTGCATTAACTATAAGTACAAAAGTATCAGTATTACTATGATAAGCTAAATCTTTGAATAAATATAAGTTGTGTTATATGTATAATTTGACTTTGGGTGACTTTTGAACCGTTTGACCCATTTAAGATAATGTACAACAATAATCGACCCAATCATAAGTAAACAAGTAAAAAAATGCCACCTATGGTCTTAAGCAAGGATGTCAAATTTATATTTCAAGTACGAGGGCACATTATTGATTATACAAAACATTACTGACCATTTTGGACAGTAAGTCAGTAATACAAGCTCCTTGACCTTGTCACCTCCGTAATGCCTATATTGCCCTTTCGATCTCTTTAAAGTAAATTCTCAAATAGTATTCTGGTGTTGGATGGGAAACAGGTACATTTAGTCATTTACCAGGAGGGACGGATAATTACATACAGTAAAACGTCTATACATGAAGGTGAATTTTGTAGGTGATCTTGAAATCTACTATTATGAGTGATAATCATTTAAGGGCAAAACAAACAAGGGAGAAAAAGAAGATACCTACCAGTGCAACATCCTGAAGCAGTTGACTGACCCGAGAAGCATTAGAAAATGGTCCAAACGGATGACAGCCAGCAGCCAATAGCCAATTGACAACAGGTCTTTCATGAATATGAGAAGCTTTTTCATATGGTGCACTTAATCCCCCCACTACAGAAGCCAATCCAGCCACTATATGACGTTGCGCTTGTGAGGGAAATACGTGTCTTCTCTCTGTTTCCGAGACATAACTAAACAAAAAAGAAAGTAAATCAGCAAATACATTCAAGAAATTGAAATATGATAAAAGGTAATGTTTTTTACAGTATATGCCAACCTTAAAGGTATCTTTTCACTTTGATGTTGGAGTACAATAACAACATCGTTACTTGTCCACAAAAGGCTTTCATCATCCATCATAAGGTGTGGATCCACATCAGCTAACGACAGAACAAATCTGCAAAACAAGAGACTTATCTTAATTATCTTGCTAGAAGATTT